>CM053504.1:55001940-55205198 GCA_028627145.1 Eidolon dupreanum
TTAATGTGTAGTACTGACTGAGTTTGAAATAAGACATGATGTAGTTTAAGAGGTAAGGGATGGCTTGTTTGACTTAGAGCTGAGTTACTTAGGTGAAGATAATTTCAGTGAAAGGTCACAGCATGATGGGAAAATGACCTGGCGAGGTAGGTGGGGAAGTCATGCAGAGTCCTGTAGACCCTGTAAAAGATTTTTGGCCTTCTCCTAATACCCATGGGAAGAAGAGAAGGGTTTTAAGTGATGTGATGCTGCGATAAGATTTTCTTTTTGAAAACACCATTCTGTTTCTCTGTGGAGATTGATTGGAAGGGAGCAAGAATAGATGTGGGACATCAATTATAAGGCTAATGCAGTAGTCCAGAGAAGATATGACTGATTTGGATTAATTTTAATGAGATACATTAACTTAGTAAAACAAATGTTTTAGAATATCAGTTTTTCTGTAATCCATGAATTGGTAAGGATTGTGTTGTATATTCTCAGTGGCCATCCATTTGGTACACTGAGAGTACCTTCTTTGTATTTCTGGGATCTAGGCCAGGTTTCTTTTCCTCCTAAAATATTTAATTAAAAAATGGTTTGATTCTGTTCTTTCCTTCCTAGAGGAAGTATGATCTTCCTTGAGTTCCCAAGTTTACACTTGACTTCAGAAGTAACAGAGAATATACCATTAGGGAATATTCCCATTTTGTGATTCTATCATCCTCAGCATATATGTGTTTATTTCCTCAATTAAATGTTTTCTGATACCTGTCTCTAACCTTACTGGCCACTTCTCCTTTTGTGCCCCAACAAACTTCTTTCTGTAATCCTGGATTTATGCTTATTTTCCAATTTATCTCCCCCCTTTAAGTAGAATAAGGTAAATATATTGCAAATTTGTTCACTAGTGATGTACTGATTGTATTTCTTCTGGTTATTTTTCAGTTCTTACTTGACCTCTGTAAATTGGTAGGGTTGAAAATCTTCCTACACTTGGCTTCCATCATATTAATCATATTAGTAAAATTTTTCTCCTACCTATGTACAATGTCATGCACTCTGAAATGGCATCCCATCTGTCTTTTCTCCTTCCAAAAATGTTCCCCTCCCCCCGCCCCGATTTTACTAAGAGATATACTCCCATAGGACACAACTTAACTGTTCCTCCTTACTAGTTCACTTGAACTATTTAGGAAGTATCAGAAATTACAAAGCAAGTTGTTTTAAAGATAGAATATGGTTCATACTGTCTTCTTTTTTAATAAAGTGCTTGAATCACCCAAGTCCAATGGTAGTATTTTCACACATGTGTTCTAAATAGAAATACACATTCTGTTTTTAAAAGTTTGTCTGACAACTTTTAATTATACTTTTCCACAAAACTCCAGCAGGGGGCAGCAAGTGAAAATATTATTGGTCTTTGAACATTAAACATGAGATAAATGTATGAATGTAGTTGTTAATGTTTGTGATTTCATTATGTTCTAAATATTGTAACTATCGAGATTTTCATATTTATTTAGCATCATTTCAAATGCTAAATTTGATTTTTGCCACAGTAGAGGACAAATTATAGTTTGTTTCCTCTTAACATGGGTAATTAAGAAATCAGAAAACTAGTAGTTTTTCCATAAACATTTATTGAGTAGCTCCTATATGCCAGCACTCTGTTAGGCATTTGGTATTTAAAAATTAAGATAGACGTGTACCAATACAATATATCAACATAATTACCGAGAGGTTTGACCAAGTGTTACAGCTTTTTTAGAGGTTTTAGCAGCAAACGATCGCTGGGCATGTGGGTGAGGTTGTAAAGGAGGGTTTCACTTTGAAGTGACTTTTGAGAACAGTGTTTACCAGATAATCAAAGGGGAAAAGTTTTCTGATAGAACTATAAAAGCGAAATCATGTAGGTAGATGTGAAGCATCTTCAAAGTTCAGCAAGTAGTTTAAGATGCCAGGTATATACATTGAGGTAGTTATAAGGAGAAAGGACCTATCAGCTGGAATAAGGAGTTTGGGCATTATCTTGTAGACCCTGAGTGTTTTAGCTGGGTGTTGGGTGGCGGTGGTGATTTAATCAGATTTGTGTAGTGGTGTAGAGGATAGCATGAAGAGATTTTAGGAAGGGACACCATAGGAAGAACAATCAGAAACTCAGGAGGGAGATGGTGGAGGCCTTTATTAAGACAACAAGAATGTGGGTGGAGAGAAATGGTCAGTTTAAGAGAGACGTAAGAATGTAAACTAGGATTTGGTAGTTGATTAGGTGTAGATTAATTTGCTAATATCTTATTAAATATTTTGCATGTGGATATTTTGAATATATGAAAATAATTTTAATAAAACCAAAGGTAAATAACAGATTTAAAATACTTAGAACATCATACAAGTTGGTATTGTTTAAGAGAAAATGAAAGGGATTAGAATTTTTTTGTAGTATTTGAATTTATGATGGCCCATTTCAACATTATTTAATTTAAAATCCAAGAAAATGATTATTTAAATTTCTCAAAGCTGTTCATATTTTGATGTATCCTGGAGTCTTAGATGTGAAAGTTGGAGAGTGAGGCGTATCAAAGCAAAAATTGCACTGGGTAAAGTTAAACAGGCAAAGAAGGCTATTCAGGACTGTTGTAATAGGGGGAAGAGTCCAGAACTCAGTCTGAACTCAACTTTCTGACATAAAAGGCAGGAGGATTTTTAAGGGCTGGGATGAACTAGTAGAAAAGTACTGGGGAATGTTGAGAAGAGGTTGATCATTGAGACGAGTCTAGGACATGGTTATTTCCTGAGTTTGCAATGTGTTTCTCTGATTAGGCCCTCTCTGTTTGCTAACTGTTCATTTGAAGTTAGGCTCCTACCCTCTTACAGAGACTGGCAGATAAGGGCACTGTTTTCCTTGATGACTGCATTTCAAAAGGATGGCTGCCAGGTCCTTGAGGAAGACTCAGGAGCAAAGCATTTATAATGACAAGTGTTTTAAAGAAAATACTCTAAGAAAAGAGAGGTCAGGGCCTAGAGTCAGAAAGTTCTGCCTGTCTGAAGTTTAGTTAAGCTGAAGATTTTGTCTTAGGCCTCTGGAGTCAGTTTTTGAAATAGTGTGACCTCTTTGAGTCTGTTTCCTCAGCTGTAAAGTGATGATAATAGAGTAATATCACTATGAGGATTAAAAGACAATTCCTATAAGTCAGCACTGTATAACAGCTTTCATTTTTGTTCTTATTAAGAATCGTCTCATCTAATTTTATTATTTTGAAAATGAGATGAGAATTCAGACAGATGGAGTGATATGTCTAAGGTTGCACAACTTAGTGCATTTTAGTGAGTAGCTTTACTCTTAAATCAACAAATAAAAATATTGGAAAATTAAAGATAGAAAAATTAAAGCCACAAGTATAAGTAGAGTTATAAGTAACTTTGTTATGATCATTCTGGATTGAATAGTAGTTATTTAAGTATAGTTATTCACAAAATATCCCAACTAAAATATCAATTTTTAATCCAGCTTGATCTTTTATTCCATTTGAAACAAACGTTGTTCCAGGCTTTTTATATTTAGCTGCTTTATCATAACTTCGTAAGTACAAACTTGGCATTTTGGTCTATAATGAGTACTTCTCAGATTTTGCACCAGAGTCCTTAGGATTCAGCTGATTTCCTTAAGAACTTTTTGGGGATGGGAGAAGAGGTACAGGAGGGAGAACTCCTAGCTCTTGTCTCTTTTAATTTATTTCTGATTTTGAGAGAGGTTTCATTACAGCAATGGCAAGAGTTTGAAAACCACCAAATCCTACTGCGTAGTTAAAAAGATAACAAACCAAGAGAAAACAAATGTAGTAGTAATATCAACAAATTTAAAAAAAAAAACTACCATCAATGATAGAATTTGAGAGTCCAAGGGAAAGAATAATTTTTATCTTTTTCAAGAAACTTCACACCCACTGTAACTTCCTTACACTGGGTTTATTTCAGTAAGTCTTGTTAAATACTAGGGAAGAAGGAAGTATTGAGTTGGACAGAAGAGCTGTTGGATATTTTTCTGCAGGAAGCCCTGGGCCACAAGAGAGGAGATTTGGAGTTGAGATTTAATTTATTCTTTATTATTTGGAAATATTACTTACTGTTAAAATTCTCCCAAAGTGTTCCCTCCCATTACCAGCAAAATCCGAATGTGAATGTACAACGTGCAGAGGGATGATTTTCCTGTCTCAAAGGGTGGTTGTAAGGATTAATTAACAAAGCATTTTCTACATATCTTCTATGTAGCATACATAGTAAGTGTTCAGTAAATACTAGGCATTAATATTACTAATTTTGGTGATGATGATGTGAAAAATTCAATAGAATGAGATTAGGAGATGCCATCTCTATAAACTTGTAAGGATGATGATTATAAAACCACATATTTGTAAGGATAATGATTATAAACACTGATAAGGGACTTAGGTTTCTCATTCACTACCATACCCCCAGGACTGCATGTAGTGCTCAGTTTCCAGGCCCTTCAAGGTTTGTTGAGTGAATTAAGACAGTTCACTTACAAATAAACTACTTTTGTAAAGTAAGATAAGATGCTCTAAATCTGTTTTATAGATGAGGAAACTGAGACTCAGAGTTAAAGTGGCTTACTTGCCTAAGGGCACAGCTGCTTGATGGGAGAGCTAACTGCAGTGGGCAACCTGAGCTTTGGAGTAAGTCTGCATTCACATTCTGGCTATGGAATTCTTACTGCTTATAAGACTCTTAGACAAGTTAACTCTCTCTCATTTTTCTCATTCGTACAATGGAGAAATAATACTAATAATACATTAGACAATTATGAGTATTAATTGTGTTGATACATACAATTTACTTTGGGCTTAGTATATACTCAATACCTTGTACCTTTCTCTGCCTCTATATTTCTAAATATTACTTAGAAGAGGATAGGAGTGGGAATTGTTTAAAAGAAACTCAACCAACATTCTCAGTTTTAAAAAAACCTTTCCAATTAACTCTTGCTACCTCTAAAAAGACAGGTAACCAAAAAACACAGGATTGTTTTAGTGCAAAGGAGTTATGGGTGAGATGGGGAGAATTTGAGGTACCGAATTATTTGAAAACTATTTTCTTCCGTATGCATGTTTTTAAAAATTTCCTCTGGTGGGTGCTTATGAGTCATGATAAAGAGAGATAAAGGTTTCAAGGGAAACTTTTAGAGGAAGGAGATAAGGTGTTGTTTTGAAATAGGTGATTTCTTTAAATACATATACTAAAACTTTTCTAAAATTAGTGTCATTCTCTAAAGAGCAAACACCTGGGCCTTTATTTTTATTGCTGTTGCCATTATTCAACATAATTCTGTAGACATAAACCATGACATATTCTTTTTCTCAATGATCCTTTGAAATAGATTTAATTATCAGAGGCAGCCAGACATTATTTGGAACCAAAATGAATCAATTTGAGCAATAGAATACAAAATAGGACTATAAAATTCATAAATTGATTGTTTTTTAGGCCTTGTAAATTGGCTTTCTGAGGGAGTTCTTCAAATACTTTGTATTCTTCTTTGTTGAAATAAGTATACCAAATGATAACTGTACCAAATAAGTGGTTTGAAACTGTTCAAAAAGTTAGGAAACTATGCCATGATCAGACATCAATACTGAAACTATATCCACATTTACATCTATCTAATTCATCCAGTTCAAGTTCAGAAATTTTCTTTCCCTTCTTTTATTGCAACTCTTCTGTTTATTTTAAGTAAGCAGTGTTACTTTTGGAGCCAGTTGGGATTTTTAATGTTGATATAAATAATCTATATTAAATACTCATCTACAAATGTTAGTAACTCTCATGTTTTTATAAATTATTTTTTTAAAGGCATGGCTAGGTTGCATAGAATGACTTCGATTGTAATTATGTCTGTATTTTCTTGAATTTGAGAAGGATATTTTTTAAAATAACAAATATTTTCCCCCTGAATTTTGTTTAGACAGAATATTGGTGAAAGTATTCTTTACCTATGGGTGGAGAAAATAAGAGATGTTCTAATACAAAAATCTCAGATGACTGAACCAGGTAGGATTGAAAAATATTATCAGTGCTCTTTTAACTTACAGTAATTACATTTTCACATGGACATTCTAATTGGAATTTTTAATGAAAACCTATATTTCTTTGGAAAGTTCATTTACTCATGTAATTATGGTTATTTCTTTGTATAAAGTTTAGCCTCATTGATTTCATATTATAGTCTTGTAGAAATAGAATTTTATGGTTAAAATTTGAACTTGGGTCAAAAAAATCTTCCTTTGATCATTGTTAAGGTAATATTCATGCAACATTACCATGCAACAGTCTTTATGAATTATTGGACTATATAAGTTAGATATTAGTTTCCAGTAAGTGTCATGTTTATAGAAAAAGAACTTTGAAAAAAACACTGATATTTGGGATATAAAATTCGACTTTGAAAATTGGTTTTTAAAACTGAGATATAATTCACATACCATAATTTAAAATGTATAACTGAGTGGTTTTTTAATGTATTCCAAAGTTATACAACCATCACTACTAATTTCGGGACATTTGAAAATTGATATTTGGCTCTATTATTATTCTTTTATTGAATCATTAAATTTGACAACATGGAAATTTTTAATGTTTCCTATTTACTTTGTTCCGTTTAACCACAAAAACCTTTTAGAGAGGAAAATAACTGTTTAACCTGATTTTATTTCCAGATAGAATTTTATTGTTATTATTGATAGAATAGCTTTCAATTTGGGAAAAGAGGGAGTAAAAAAACCCCAGTAGTTCATTTACTGATATTTTAGAAGGTTATTTTTACAGAACCAATTATTTAAGACTCTGATAGTGTACATTTAAAGTTGATAGTATATATTTTTTCAAAGCATTTTACTATTTTTCTGTAGAAGCAAATGTTTTTACTGGTTCCATTAAAATCAAAGAGATAAATGAAGATATTCTGTCCATGTGATAATCTTCTTTGAAGTATTTTCCTTAACTTTTTATGATCCATGTTCTGATTTTGCAGCATTTCAGGGCATTTATGAAAAAAGTGGTCTCAAAACAGAATTGTATTGAATGTCAACTGTAATTGAAAAAAATATTGATTTTTGCCCATCCACCATTCTACACTATGGGGATAATTGCAAAAATTAAATGTATGCCAGTAAAAATTTGGGACTCTAAATTTAAATTTGGGGATCATCTAACTCTTAGTAATATATTTTAAAAAGTATTAATCTTGAAAATGATATTTTCCCTTCTCACCTATATCCAAAATTTAATTTAACTGCTCTTCAAATTTTATAGTTATTTATTTGTTTTGTAAAATTTACAATTTATAATTTTTAGAAATTTTGTTTGAAAAAATTTTTTATAAGAAACTTTTTGTAGACTTCATATTAAAATGGAAGGATTAGTAATTCTGAAGAACTAGTAAAGTTAAAAGCTAGTGATCAGGGTATCTCATGAGAATTTTCCTCTCTAAGGCACCTAATTGATAAATAATTTATTTTGATTTTACTGTTACTCTTAAGTAGATATTTATTCTTTATTATTTCATATTGTTTTTTTTCTACTATAGGAGAAATTTGAAATAAATACAACTGTTTACAATTTTTAAAAATTCTGAATTTTAGACACAAAAAAGTTAAAATAGTACAAAGAGCTTTCATTTCTATTCCTGCTTCCTCTAGTAACATCTTACATAACTATAGTATAATTATCAAGAATAGGAAACTAACACTGGTATAATATTAACTAAGCTAAAGAGCTTATTCAGATTTCTAATTTTTATAATTTTTCCATTAAAGTCTTTTCTGCTGTTATAAGAACCTGTCTAGGAGTCTGTGTTGTATTAGCTGTTACTTCTCCTTACTCTCTTCTATGCTATAAACAGTTCCTCAGTCTTTTTTTGACTTTTGTTACCTTTTATGACTTGACATTTTTGAAGAGAACTGATCAATTGTTTTGTAGAATGTCCCTCAATTTGGATTTGTCCATTGTTTTCTCATGATTGGAATAATATTAGGCATTTTGGCAAGAATATCACAAAAATGATATTGTTTCCTTCACAGTGCGTTATATAAAAGAGCTCCTGATATCAGTATGCTTTATTATTGGTGATGTTTATCTTGATTCCTTGGTTAAGGTGGTATCTGCCAGATATCTCCACTGCAAAGACACTGTATTAGTCAAGGTTCTCCAGAGAAACAGAACCAGCAGGATGTGTATGTATTTTGTGTGTGTGTGTGTGTGTGTGTGTGTGTGTGTGTGTGTGTGAGAGAGAGAGAGAGAGAGAGAGAGAGAGAGAGAGAGAGAGAGAGAGAGAGAGAGAACGAACACAAAAAGAGAGAGAAAGCAAAGGAGGGAGGGAGAGGGTGATTGATTTATTTAAGGAATTGGCTTACGAGATCGTGGAGGCTGGCAAGTTCAAAATCTTCAGAGTCGGCTGAAGACCTAGGGAAGAATTGATAGGGCAGCTCAAATCTTAAAGTTGTCTGCTGGTAGAATTTCTTCTTCCTCTGCGGAAGTTAGTCCTTTTTCTATTAAGACCTTAACTGGATGAAGCTCAGTCACATTATCGAGGGCAGTCTGCTTTACTCAGAGTCAACTGATCTGAATGTGAATTTCATCAAGAAATACCTTTACAGAAACATCTACAATAGTGCTTGACCAAATATCTGGGACAATCTGGGACAATTTGGTCTAGTCAAATTGACATATGAAATTAACCAACACAGTTACTATCTTTCCCTTTTTAGTTCATAAGGAGGGGGATACTTTGAGGCTAGGCTTAATATCCTATTTCTCCTTAAACTTTCACTAATTCTAGTATTCATTAGTATATCTTGTCAACAATATTTATTACAATATTTATTAATTGGAATTCTATTGTGAGGAAGAGATCTTTTCTCTCCATTTACTTATTTGATTGATAATTTATATTAGTATGAACTCATGTATATTATTTTGTTCCATGGGTTAAAATTTTATGCTATCATTATTTTGTTGTTCAAATTGTTGCAAGTTTGGCCTTTAGGGTCTCCAGGTAGACTCTTATGTTCTTTTGATAAGCTCCCATATTTTTTTTGAGCATTTTTTTACTTTCTGGAATCACAAATATTTCAGGCTCACCTTGCATTTTCCTTGCTTCAACCCTATAATCTACCACTTCTCGTAGAAGCCCTGGTTCCTTCTATTGAAGAATAATGTTTAGAGACCAAGACTAATGATTAAGTGTCTCATAGATCACTCATAATATCTTATATCTACATAGGCCAGGATGTAAAGAAGAAAACTGAAGAGGAAGATGTTCATTGTGAAGAGGATATCATTTTAGCATGTCAACTAGAAAATTCAGTTAAAGCATTGGATTTTGATATCAGTGAAAATCGAAGAGGTATAATGTTACTAATTTCTTTTGAGGAAAGTGGGCTGGTAGTATTATGAATTGTTTTTGGAGTGGTTTATAAATTTAGTTAACTCCTACATGACAAGAAATAGTTAAGAATTTGCAGAGAATTAGTTTTCTTTTTTTTCTGCCTGCTAGCCTTTTTCATTTTTGCTGGGTCTATCATAGTGTAGAAAAAAATATAAATTTATTTTTATATTTTTTGCTACTTTCTAGAGTTTTGAATTAATGATGAGATAAATTGAAACTAAGAAAAGCTGTCTTAATGTTTTCACATCCTGTTTTTATATTTCTGTTTTGAAATTCTCAGATATCCCAAGAGTTCAGTTTTAGTCTGTGCTCACAAAATAAATATTGTAATTGAAAGTACAACCATTGAATTAAGGCTAGTATAATACCTTTATGATTTTAGCTTTTGCTTAAGCAAATTTCTTCCATAAATAAGTGGTGTTCAGCTTTTGAAAGGTTGATATGATAAATCAGCTCTATATTTATATCAAAGTATATTCCATTTTGCATTTTAAAATTTTGAATGGTATCGTCAGTTTCCTCAAGTCTCTTACAAAAACATGATAGGCCAGAGGGAACATTCAGTCTCTTTGAAGGTAAGGAGTTTCCTATGCCATAATACAGTAGCTTTTAAACAGTATTATGAAGGTTTAAGTTCTTGCATGGTATCACAGGGCTAGTGGAAGGGAATGAAGAGGGAATGAAAGAGTTGGGGAGAGGATCCAGGACTCCTACCCCTGCTTCAACCTAAGTAGCTTCCATTTTATTCATTTAAATCTTTGTGGATTTGGTGTAAGATTTCTTTTGGGAAACAGGATCCACTATTAAAAGAGTGAAAATCACAGTCATAATAAATAACATCCAGTTCATATTGACCTTAGTACTGTATTTGTACAGTGGTCACAGTCTGTTTAAGAAGAGGATACTATTGGGGAAGGTAAAACATCCTGCATAAACTTGGTTTCTAGTCCTAGTCCTGCCACAAAACCAGTGCAGTGATTTTTGGCAAGTTTAGAGATATCCAGAAATATTTTTATGAGTGTCATTTGAAGTAATTCATCAATTGTAGGGCAAGCTGACTTGGTAAGATTCAACAGATCAGTGAATAGAAATAGGAAAAAAATTTAATTCTTTTTTTCCTGGATATTTTTTCATCCTAAATGAGGGCTGTGTAGCATCCAGGATGGTTGGTAAGTTTCTCAACAGAGTTAAGGGTAAATTAGTGGTTCTTCAATTTGTTTAAGAGGCAGAATAACTGGAAATTATGATACCCTATGGAATACCAATTTGGTGTATTATTGATATATTTAATTCAATCCTATGAAGTAGGAACAGTTATTAGCAGAAGACACTAGATGATAGCTATAAAAAATAAAGTCATGTTTCCAGACCCCGAGGTCCATTAACAGTAGAACGGATACGTAAATTATGGTAATTTACAGCTGTCAATCCTTTTGGTTTCAGGACCCCTTTATACTCTTAAAATTAGATACTGTACTAAGTTACACTACTACCACAGTCCAGGATTTCGGTCCAACCTACCATTTCCTCTGGGTGACCTCATTTATAAGTCAAGTAGATTTATGTTCTGTACAATATATTTGGAAACTTTTTACTTAAAATTATAATTTAATTTTAATAGGTAACTATTAATGGCATTTGGGTTGATTTGCCATATAATTTATGTTTCTTTCCCAACTCTCTCCCTCCACCCCTGCCCATACCATTGCCAGTTTTTTAGCATTTGAATGTATGAATTTTAAAAATAAAAATAACATAATTCTTTAAATTTATAGAAATAGAAGAATTACCTCCAATTGATCATGGAATTCCTATTACAGACCGAAGAAGTACTTTTCAAGCACACTTGGCTCCAGTGGTTTGTCCCAAACAGGTAAAGTTACAGTGTCCAGCTCACTTTGATGTTTTTTTACCAAAGTAATTAAGTAAATAGTTTTGCAATCAATCATACTTATTTTTACTATTACTAATAGTTAATTTTCATGTAAGATAAGAAATATTTGCTGATTTATCTACCCTCAAATTACTGTGAATCATGGAAGGTTTGTTTTGTTTCTGTTTGTCACAGCTTTCAAAATTGTATCTAAACTCTAATTAGGGCCTAACCCTCTAATGCATTTTCAAACAAGAAAAATTTGTGGTGCTGTAGAAAATTAAGACGTTTAACAGCTCGTTAAAAAGAATTATTTTCCTATTGCATGGGAGTTTTAGAAAACCAAGTCCATTCCATTGTTGTCCAATTAAGGGGACAGTGGACAGACTGAGCCCAGTCATCACTACCTGCATTCCTTTTCCTTGCTGCTTCCTGATCTTAGGTGACCCAATTCATGCCCACAGATGTCAAATAGAAGACTTTTCATTCAAAAACTATATTCCTAGGTCTTTGGCTTTCTCACTCTCTTTTCAACACAATCATTTTCTTTTTCCTTGGTGCAATAATCTAGCTTAATTTAAACTTTATTGACATAAGAGGCAGTTTCAATACTTCCTATAAAGTCAAATTAACAAAAAATAAAGTCTAATTACCTTAGCATAGGTTTTAAGCATTATTTTCTTCCCTTTGGTTGCTATAGCTGCTGTATTCTCTAAGCTCTTCTAAAGATTGACCTGTAGGGATACAATTATTTTAGCAGGCTGCCCTTTCACTCTCTGGTAGTCTATCAAAGAGGAAGTTCTTTTCTGCATTGACTTGTTGTCAAGATAGCTTTTGATGTAGGCTTCTGGATTTTTCTCTTAGGAACCCTGTTTTGCCCATGGCCCTTGCTCATAATTTGCTGCCAAGGTCCTTTTCAGATATTCTATTCTGAATCTCTTCATCCTGGTTCCACTTTCTGTTTTTGATTATAGTCACTTCGACTTACAGGATCATAATTTATGAGAGCTGGAATAAATCTTAGTGGTCAGTGTCTATTTTATTGATCAGGAATCTGAGAACCTGAAAGGTTAAAAAATGATAAACATAAGATTGCACAATTTCTGATCCAGATAAGTCTCCCTGGCTCCAACTCAGTCGTCCCTATCTGCAATATTGCCTCTATACTCCTTGCAAATTACCTTTCTAAAAGATCTGACCATGTGTCACTGCCCGCCTCCTCCCTGCCAATCTTTGGTGATTTCCGTGGTGTGTAAGAAAAATCTAAGCTTATTGTACAAAGTCCTTTGTGATATGACCCTAACTTTATTATTCCTAATACATCTTATTCATACTCTGTGTTAGTTACATATAACTATTGGTCACTTCTTGTACTTCTTTTATGTTCCTGATAAGGTTGCCAGGTAAAATATAGAAAACCTAGTTAAATTGGAATTTCAGATAAACATTATTACGCGCGACTTACAGTAGAAAGTTATGTGTGGTTTATCTGAAATTCCAACTTAACCAAATATTCTTTTTTTTATTTGCTAAATCTGTTACATCTGCGCATGCTCTTTCTTGTGAATGGAATGGGTTCTTCTTGCCCCATATCCCTCTACCCCTCTGATGCATAAAAATTGCTACTTATGTTTTAAGACTTGGCTCCTGTTACTTCCTCTATGAACCTTACATGACTCCCAGAATGAGTTTTGGTTTTGTAACATATGGGACATACCATATTGTGTACCTGTCATACTGGATACATAAATTTGGTAAATTTCCAGAACTAATTTTTAGAAATTCTCATTTACATTTAAAATTCTCTACATGGGGAAAAATTTTCATGTTCAAGTGCCCTAGGCATGTTAGTGCTCAAATATTTGTTGATAATTGGTGTTCAAAAATACCAGGTCAGGCCTTTTTGTAACAATTGAGAATATCAGTTTCTGCCCCTAAAATGAGGAAAAAACTTTGGAAATGGCTTTTTTAGAATGTAGGAGTTTATTTAAATAACTGTTTCAGTACTACAGTATTTATATCAATATGTTTTAAGATATTTTTCTAGTATTTATATACAGAACAAATAGAAAGTATACATTAATTTATATTATGTTATTTTTAAGGTGAAAATGGTTCTTGCCAAATTGTATGAGAATAAGAAAATAGCTAGTGCCACCCACAACATATATGCGTACAGGTGAGTGATCATCACAATTTTAGGAATGCGCAATTTGTAAAAAGTGAGAGAAACTGAACTGATGCTATTTAAAAATAAAAAATAACTATTACATATTTTTTTCCATTATAAAAGTAATAATCGTGTGTAGAATATTTGGAAACTATGGGAAAGAAAAAGGGAAAATCAGCCATTTTCTACCATTTAATGTTACCGATAATATTTTTATATATTTTGTCTTTTCTATGCAAGGTTTATCTTTTTAATGCTTTACTCTAGTGTTCTCTGTTTTTTTTCTTAATTTAACAAAAACGTTTTTCCATGTTGTTATAATTGCTTTATAAACACTGTTTTAATGGCTCTATAATATTTGTTTGAGGCTCCAAACCACAATTTATTTAATTATTACCTTTTCATTTTGCTTTTTATATTTTTTAGTATTATAAAGAACATCTTTGTTTACATTTAGATTATTTCATTGGGGTAGGTTCTGTTGGCTTCAGATTCTTTTTTGAAATGAAAAGGGGGTACAATTAAAAAGGAAGAAAGAATAGATTTTTAGAAGTAGAATCATCAAAATCATATTTTTGAAACTCTTGATACATATTGTCTAATTCTTTCCAAAGTTTTAAACCAATTTATACTCATATTAACAATGAACTAAATGTGCTTCTTTTACTACATCTATTTTAGTTTTGAAAACTAAACTTTTATACAAATCTTTACTGATTTGTTAGTAAAGAGATGAAGGGGTATATTTTTAAATATACAAATTGGTACAGAGTTAAAAACATATTTTAGGACTGAAATAAATCAGAATATAGATGTAGGGATTTGTTGCAAATCTAAAATGTTATTGAGACTTATTTGTGAAATCTAGGCTATCTGAAACTCAAAAAAATGTATCACTTTGGATATGTGAGTTTTTAATATTACTAAGTCACATCTCTTTAAGTGCTAAAACTTACAAAAAACTATTTGTTGTATGTCCCTAGTATCACTGGAAAGAATTTTGATGTTTTCTTATGAGTTAGGGTCATCACTATAAAATTTAGATTGTGCTTGTTCTCAGTGATTAGAATGTGCTGTATAAGAATTAATATTTACCATTCATTCACCTCACGTGTTTATTGAGTGCCTGTGTTGTACCAAGCACTTTAGAAAGTTAATTCTCATTGTTAACTCTGCCACTGTAGAAAGGTTAACTTTTTCTTTTTCTAGGTCACATAGTTGTTAAGTGGTGGAGCTGAATTTGATAATCTAATTTCGTTTATCTCTTTTTTTATTCCTACATGGCTATAAGGCTGCACCTTCAACAATCGCTGTATATAATATTGATTTTAAATGATCAAAAAGTTAAATAATGTGACAGATAGTCTAATTTCAGGCCACAGATTTTTGGGTCTTTAAGTTCTCATGAGTATTTTCATCGTTTGGCATATTAATAGGTGATCACCAGTCACTTCTCACAAATGTCAGCATGATAACATGTAGCAGCTCCTCTGCCTCACCCCCTTATATAATTGATACTTGGGAATGAAAGAGATAAGTTTGTCAGAGTTGTGTGTCAGATAAGACTAAAAAGGAACAAAGTAGAGGCCTGAAAGACCCCATTGGGAGTAAAAAAATGACCTTTCTTTGATACATGGACTTTGTGATGTGTATATTGAATGCTTAGGGTCATTTTAAGGTTACTTCCTGATCCTGGGGCTGTATTCTTACTTTGGAGTTGTGGGGTGCCATTTAGGCTACTGGTACACAGCTGTCGGGTGCTACATCATTATGTTCCTGGTACATGAGGAAAGAGTTAGTGAAAATGTCCATGGCGTTTCATTTTTTAAAAACCTAATAGTACTGATTTATACAGTTAAGTTTTCTTCATTTCTTCATAAAATTATGGTGTTAGATTATAATTACAAGCCTAATAACAACGAGCCACTGATTTCTTTTTGCCTTAAATTTGCCATGTAAAATTTTGTTTAATAATACTGTCTTTCTTCAAACAAGATCAACTATAAATAATAATAAAGCCTGTAGCTGCTGGGCAGTAAATATTTATTGAGTGAATAAATGGATAGATAGGTGGAAGGAAAGATGAATGAATGATTGAATATGATTGCTATAATAAAATTAATATAATTGACTTAAGTGTATAGATAAGCTAATATCTGGCTTTTTATGGCCACAGCCAGAAAAATGTCTTTACAACATTTGCTTAGTCCTAGATTGTACCATTTGTAGGAGTCTAAGAAATCCACTAGATGGCATACCTTAAACTGGCACTATTTTCTTTTTATGCTCACACCTATTTGTCAATCTTTATTCTACTACAAAGCCCTACATTATTATTCCAAATGCTAAATTTGTATGGGTAAAAATTTAAATGGGTAAAAATGGCATGCTTTATCTCTAAAATTAATAACTATCCAGGGGTAAATTATAGAGAAAAAGAAATTTTATAAATCTTATTCAAAATAGGGAAGATACAGACATACTTGATGGCTAGAATAAGATGTAAAGAAAGTATAAAATATTAACTTTTGTTGGTTTTTTTACCTCCATATTTTTATATAATTTTTATATCTTTCACTAGAGCTTATGGTCTTTGAAGACAGGAGCACTCCAATAATTTCTTCTGTATCATTTCATAGTGTTATGTGTAATGCTTCTATACGGTATATTCTCAATAAATGTTTTTTAGTGATTACCCTCTATAACCTCTTAGCTTTAAGGCTAAATAAAGTGGAGAAATTTCAGATGTGTAAACTCACCTCATAATTGCAGCAATTCTGATTTAAAGCAGACACCCTTGAGTCCTAGCTTTCCCAAGTATAAAAAGTGAACCATAATGGATAGTAAATTATTAGTGAAAATATATCTAATATATATTTCAAGAAGGATTTTTTTTTAAAACAAATATGCCAATTTTGGAAGTAAATTGATTGTAGCAAATATGAAGGAGTAAACTTTTATTACGATATTTTGAGATTTCTAAGTGTATAACCCTGTTTTATGTATTTCTAGAATATATTGTGAGGATAAACAGACCTTCTTACAGGACTGTGAAGATGATGGGGAAACAGCAGCTGGTGGGCGTCTTCTGCATCTCATGGAGGTAAGAGTAACTTAGACTCTGTTAATCCTGTTCTGTGAGGCATAAAATTTCTCAACAAAACAGCTTCATTTAGAAGTAAGTAAATCAGACCATATAACATGATATATATTTGGTTTAATTAGTAGTTAATTTTTGAACACTGACTGAGAAAATTTTCAGCACTGGATATGGGGTGGAAAGCAAAGGGTTAATGAGTGTTGGGCTTTCAAGCTCTTTCAGTCATAGACAATAGAAGGTTGTCTTCAGCCCTGGAAAAATTCCTTTTTGTTTTTGACAATTTTATCCCCTTCATTTTTTCTGTTCTGTCTTTGTGGAATTCCTATTAGTTGGGTATTAGACCTTCTGGATAGATCCAGATGTTTCTTTTTTATTAAGTTGTCCATCTCATTGTCTGTGTTCTGAGACTTTTTTTGACTGTCTTCCAAAATTTCTGTTGAATTAAAAATTTTTTTAGCAACCACGTATTTGTCAAGAATTCTTTTCTCTCTTTTTCCTTTTTCAAAGTGTGCTGTTCTGGTTTTATAGATGCAGTATCTTCTAAAATGTCTCAGAATATACTAATTAGAGGTGGTTTTTTTAAAGATGTTCTCTCAAAATTTTCCTGGTCCACTTTAGTTTGTTTATCTTGTCCTTTCTCTTTCATGCTGCTGGATTTTCTTCATCTGTCTGGTGATCATTGATTGTCCATTAGTTTTAAGAATGGATTGTTTATTTTCCTAAGGTAGTTGCTATAGTTTCTTCTGCTACTGTATGTGGAGATTTGTTTCTAACCAGGCCATTCCCTTGATAGGAACTCTGTGAGTCAGGCCTGTAGACTGGTGGGCTTCACGTTAAGGGCTGCATTTGACAAATGTCAAACTGCGGAAGACCTTACTGGTAGGCACCAGCTGTTACTCATGCAGCCCCAGTTCTCTCTAGTAGTTTGTTCAGAAGCAGGCTTTGTGTTGTTGTGTGGCCTTGGAGTAAAAGGCTGCCTTAACAGCTTTTTTGGATGAAGTTACAAAGAACTGGAACCCTGCCTGCATGATCTCCCCTTCACTCTGCCCAGTTGCCCTAAAGTTTAGAATTTGAGGACACTGCAGAGCAATGTTTGTTTTCTAAATTCCCTTCTCATTATAACATTCTCTCCCCTGAATTGTTAGTAATCTCACTCTGCTCACTCATGTGGTTCTGCCATTAAAATCAGAGGAAAATTTTATGTGCGATTTTACATATGGGTTATTTTGTTTCCCTTTAAAACTCACATTTGTATATGTCTATATGTGTTTCTAATTCTGCTTCTGGAAATAACAGATTTTGAATGTGAGAAATGTCATGGTGGTAGTATCACGCTGGTATGGAGGAATTCTTCTAGGACCAGATCGCTTTAAACATATCAACAACTGTGCCAGAAACATTCTAGTGGAGAAGAACTACACAAATTCACCAGTAAGTGGTTATCGATGTTGTATCTAGAGAGTTTCTTATCACTGCCTGTGAAATTTTATAAAGGAAAAAAGACAAAATAAGGAATGAATCAGGATTTCTGATTTCTTTGGACTAGGAAACTGGAGGCTTATGTGCTAGTCAAAACTATATGGCTGGCCAGTTCTCTGACCCTGGAGAGATGCTTCATCTCCTTGAACCTTAATTTCAGATTCACAGAATTTTATAAAATCTTAAAGACTAATTAGTTTATACTCCCTAAAATTGAGGTTCAGAGAGGTTGTAGCTAATGCTACAGTGAATTAGATGTTTTTTGAATGTGTATAAAATTCTAACATTTTCTATTAGTGTCACCACTGGAATGCCTTTAAATGCCTTCTTTCTTTATACTTTGAGGGTTTTTTTGTTTCATATTTTATAAGTATGTCCATATCTATTATATTTAAATTCTGCCTTACTTTGGAAAGTGGACAATAGGTTAAATAATATTGAAATTATTCAAACATTAACTTATTAGATAAAGTAATGTTTTCTTTGATTATTTTGATTGTTTTGTAAGTATTTAAATAGTTATAAAGTGAAAGTGTCCTATAAAATAGAAAGATGATATATATGGAAGTAATTATACTTTCACTATTACACATATTCCATATGATTATATTTAAGGATCCTAAGCCTGTATCTTCATATTAATGAGGAGATACTACATTGATTTTTGTCTTTTTCAGGAGGAATCATCTAAGGCTTTGGGAAAGAACAAAAAAGTAAGAAAGGACAAGAAGAGGAGTGAACATTAATACCTGAAACTATATGAAAGGTTAATTTGCCTATAATTATATACAAATTCCACAGTCATCAAAGAATATATTGTGCAGAGAGGGGATCCTGGACTGCTCAAGTCAGCCAATTCACTGTGGACACCAACATTATCTTTTTTTCTTTGGTTATATCATCTGCCAAAAATAGAGTACTTTTGATATATTCATGTGTGTTTCAGGCTGATTTGGAAGAATTAATTTGAACTTAATCACCACTTCACCTAATTTTAGGAAGGTAACAGTTGCCCAGAGCAGTATCTGAGTTAAATGTCCATTTCAGTACATGTCAAGTGCCTTTGTTAGGTGGGGAAGAAGTGTCTCTGGAGGAATATAAATATCTGATTTCTTGTCATTGGGATTCTCATTTTGTTAAATGAATATTGCCTTTTACTGCTTTTTATGGCTTATTAGAATAGGAGCTCACTGAAGATTGATCTTAGAGAGTTTTTTCTTGTGATTTTAGTTCATAAGTATGTCACCTTTCATTTCTTAGTGTTCATCATTGAGTAATGGATTGATTAAGTGAAAATCCAGGAGTATCCATCTGCAGCGATGTAGTGAAATAACTCATCTAACATATTTGTTAGCATAAGCGTTACGCCTCAGTTTCTGTTGCAGATTGGTGATTGTGAAATTTCAAAAAATTATTTTCTAGCCTCTACCTTTTTTGTAATGTAAAGCAATAAATGTGGAGTGTCGATAGTCTCCTCTTGCCCCTGAAATGTGTAGGTGTAGTAATATCCTGGTTTCTTTAACAACCTGGAAGTACTGTTCTTGTGATCTTCATTGAGGAATTAGAGCTGCTCTAAAAGTTATGCTGTGGTTAATGGGGCATTTATAGAATGGGGTAGAGGTGGCAGAATGACCCTGGAGTAGGGCAAGAATATGTTGTGTTATATAAATGTGATGCACGTTTCCCACCTGCACTCCAGTCTTCTTTCTCAATTCCATGACTAGAGAGAATGAACAAACCTTTGATTGGAAACACAAAGAAAATTCCTCTTTTTCCCCATTCTTATCAAATTTTCCTTCTCATCAGTGTTTTATGTTCCTTTCATCTGCAAGTTGTATGATTTATATCTAGACATCTAGACATCTAGACAATAAATTTACCTTTCAGATGTAACAAGTTATTAACTGTTCCCTTTCAGATGTGATTATAAACAATTATTAAATGTTAATTGACCATAGATTTACTAAATATTTCCTTCCAAGGAGGGGGAACCAGAAATTAGGAGACAGCTTGGGATGGTGCTGGAGCATGAGAAGCATCAGAGAAAAGTGGAGATAGATATATTTTTTTTCTGTTCTCTGATGTTTTACCTTTAAAAAATTCATTTTTGTTTATTTTTAATAAGAATCTAGTATATAGCTTTACACTAGGATGCATTGTGAGAAATAAAATCTGAATTATATATGTTGTATGTTTAATGTTGCCAGTTTTCAAGAGTCATCAGAGGATGGCATATGTATATTTAGAACACTTACCTCAGATTCCATGAAAAATTTAAGTATGTCCTATATATTAACTTGAAATAATTGAAGTTAAAGACCATTAAGTAACATTAAAAGAATTTGACAATTTTGGCATATCAAACCTGTGGTAGAAGATATAAAACAGTAAGAATTTGGTGCTGTAGAAAAGTAAATGAGTTAATTTTTCTGCACCACCAACTTTGAATTTCTTTCCTGCTGTTTTATCTCATATTTCTTTAGGTCTTTATAGCAGACCTAAATGTGGGATCTCATTTTCCTTTATTTAAAAACAATTTTATTATTGCTTGTTTCTACAAAATTATTAACCACATTTTCGTAACTGAAAACTCTAATCTCCTTTGCCCAAAGTCAGTAAGTAGAGATCCAATTCTGGAACCCAAGTTATTTCACACTCGACCATTATGAACTCTTAACTAATGATAATATATTTTTTTCTATTTAAAATTTCTCAATTAGAGGATTTTCAAATTCTCCAAATAATTTTCTATAGACATCTATGCTGTGGCATATGTTATAGTATATTGTATTAGTTAAAAATATTCTCCATATGTCAGAATATAAGAGCAAGTAGCATCTACTTTATAAATGGCAATAGCAATATGATTTGGAGGTATATTTCATGAAACAGAATCTATTTGAAGAGAACTATATTAAACTTTTCACAACCAAGAAAGACTAGCATGAAGCAGATTCTGTTTGTAGGGAAGGTGAAATTTATTAGAAAAATTACATAATCACTTCTAATTCCACTATCTAGAGATAACCATTTGATATGCACATCATTCTATTTTTTTCTATGCATGATTTTGTACATATGCTATTTTTCTTTCCATAAAAATGTTATTAAACTGTATATACTGTTTTGTATCTTACTATTTCATATAGGAGTATATTGTTAACATTTTACCATGTCAATAAATATTATTCTATGACTTAATTTCTTATGGCTACATCATATTCTGTCTTCTGTGTATATCATAATATTCTAACTAGTCCCCACTTGTTTCCAACTTTTAAGTTTTTTCTAATTTTTCACTATTATAAACAACAATGAAAAAATTGTAATGCAGATTTTTATATATTATCTCTGGTTACTTTCTTAGGAAAAAGAATCCTAGAAATTGAATTTCTTGTTTCAATGTTTGTACTCTCTGGAAAAGTTTATTACTTATACCCGATTAGCATTGTGTTAGAATATACTTAGAATACCTATCAAAGATGTGGAAAAGTAGGAAGTCTAATAGATAAAAGTACCAATAAATTTTTTAATTGATCTTTTTTGTTTTTAAATAATTATATACTCACAAAAAGTTATAAAAATACTCAGTTTTCCCTAATAGTAACATCTTACATAACTACAATATATTTATCAAAATCAAGAAATGCATTCAGGATGCAGATTCTTTGTTGGGTATTTGATTTGCAAATATCTTCTCCCAGTTTGTAGCTTGTCTTTTCATTCTCTTAACAGTATTTTTCACAGAGTAAAAGTATTTAATTTTATTGAGATATAATTTACCTTTTTTTTTTTTGATCATGTTTTTAGTGTAATATCTAAGAATTCTGCCTTGCCCCAGGTCATGAGAATTTTTGTCTGTTTTCTCTTTAAAGTTTTAGAGTTTCATGTTTTTCTTCTAGATATAGTGTCTAGTTTCAGTTGATTTTTGTATAAAGTGTGAGATTTAATTTGAAGTTCTTTTTTTTTTTTTTGGCATATGGATGTCCAATTATGGAAGTGACTTAATTTTCTTAATTGGTCTGTTTTGATTTTTACATAAGTTCAGTCACACAGTATGTACCCTGTTTGGGCTTCTTTTGTTCCAACATTTTGTTTATTGCATGTGGCAGTTCTTTATTATCACTGCATAGTATTCCATTGAACGAACATGACAATTTACCAATTTTATTTATGGATATTTGGTTTTCCAGTTTGAGGCTATTACAATTAATGCTGCTGTGAATATTCTTGTACATGGCTTTTGGTTAGCATATATACACATATCTAAAGCATGCATACCTAGAAATGGATTTGCTGAGTCATAGGATATGTATATGTGGATCTTTAGCTCTGGGGCAGGTGCTGATTTATAATGTTTGCCAATTGCTGTGGTGTAAATACTCCCATTCTGTCCAATTTCAAGCTTCCAATGTGAAATCAACTGTCTCACAAAATTCCTTAAAATTTAAGTCACTTCCTGTGAGCTGCAGTACCCATCACTCATTAACAAGTAGTTTTTTGTGTTATACTAATTTACACTTTTGTCAGTAGTGAATGAGATCTCTAGTGGCTACACATCCACATTTGGCATTACCTGACATTTTAATGGTGCTGTGTGGTGTGTAGTGGCATCACTTTGTGGTTTTAATTTGCATTTTACTGATGACTAATGCAAACACCTTTGATTACTACACTTTATACTTGAAGTGACTGAGTAATCTTGTAATGACACATTTACCCCCTTTTAGGAATGGAAATATGGGGGCTTTTTATCAAGTTTTGATTTGAACACAGAAATAAGGTTATAATTTTGCATATCTGCGTTTCTAGTCTGCAGATTTCAGCATTTCATTATCACCACACTGGTATATTAAGTCTGAATTTATCAGGAAGCAACATTTTTTTTCACTCTTAGTTTCCTAATTTGTAAAAATGTGAATTATGATTCCTCTCTCTCTGTATGTAGTATTATGGAGGTTAAATGAGATGCCTTCCATATTGCTTACAGTATGTGATTAAGCATCCAATAAAGCCATTAAATAAATATTATCTTTTCTTCACTCTTTAGGGGAGAACTGTCCTACAGTAATACCTCTTATTTAAGATAAGCTGTTTCTGTGGATTTATAACAGTACCTAAAATTTTAAGTGACATTGAGCTTACCAAGTTCTTAGTCTCCCCTAGGGAGGCAATGTAGCATAGTAGCTTAGAGCTGGGTCTCTGGAGTCTGTCCGGTTTGAATTCTGTCTGCTTTTTCAAGCCTTGCAAGCTTGGACAAGTTATTGAATTCCCCTGTATTCAGTTTTGAAAAGCTTATAAAGAACTAAGAAGATATGGGCTGATATTGAAAGGCTGCTTAGTTACAGAGATGCAATGGGGAACTCTGAATCTAGTCAAGGAATATAGAGTAAGGTTTGGCAAACTTTTTTTCCATAAACTCCCAAATAGTATATATTATATGCTTTGTGAGCCATCTCTTTTACAGCTACTCAGTTTAGTGTGAAAGCAGTCATAGACAACATGTACACTAATAATAGCATGGCTGTGTTCAAGTAAAACTTTATGGATACTGAAATTTGAATTTCACATAATTTTCATGTGTCATGAAGTATTTTTATTTTTTTCAGCTGTAAATATGTATAAAGGAAAACACTTCCTGCGTGTCCCCCCATTCTCAAAAACTCTACTCTCACAGAAGATGACACTTCTGATACTACATGTATAGGTTTTCCACACATTAAGGGATTTATGTGAAACCAGCTTGGTGTCCTATAACTTTATTCAATTCTGACACTGTTTACCTGGAGATAGCATTAGGTCCCACAGGTCAAGTGCTCAGTCTTACAAGATTGCCCCTTGCCCGCACTTCAGATGCCAATGGCAAGTCTAGATTACCACCTGTGCTTCAGACCAACTGACTATAGATTAGAGGTTTCCATGACCCCATCCAGTTGATTGATTTGCTACAATGACTCACAGAACTCAGGGAAACATTTTACTTAGTAGATCACTGGTTTATTATAAAAAGGAAATAGCCTTTTGGAAGAGATGCATAGGGCAAAGTATGTGGGAAGGGACATGGAGCTTCCATGTTCTCTGTGGGTATGCCACACTCCCTGCATGCATATTCACATATTCACCAACCCAGATGCTCTCCAAACCTCATCCTTTTGGATTTTTATGGAGGCTTTATTACATAGGCATAACAAAGGAGAAGCCAGACATCAGAGAAATTGAATTTCCTGAGAAGAAAACCATAGAAACTTTTTGAAAAGCAAAAGGAAATGACCAAATGAGCATGATAGGGTGATCCCAAGTCAAAATGCAGCTGCTTCTTGGAGCCCAAACAGGAAAGTGAGTCAGGAAACAGGCAGTGGCATGCGGAAAGAATATTGGCTTGTAGACAGCTGTGATTCTCAGCTGGTGGGATATGTGGGAGGGTGTGATGAGAAGTCCCAGAGGAGCCTTTTCTCTTTACAACGAAAAACACCACTATAGAGTCAAGTGCAGCAGCACAGCTTGAAGCCAAGGGGTAATTTAGTTTTAAAAATGAAAGAGGGCATGTTAGTAGAACTGAACAATTTGTCAAAGGTAATACTCTAGAACATATAGAAGGAAAATGAATAGACATCTGAACCAGATGTTTAAATTGCACCTTTCTGAAGGAGAGACTGTTCCGTGATGGGATTGCTGCCAGAGCCACAAACTAGGTCCAGGCTAGAACAGAGACTGCTTCCTGCAAATCCTCTCAAAGACTGGTCCACCTCTCTCCTATGCCCCATGGAATGCTGGTTCCTGTACCAGGTCATCGCACAGCCCTGGCGAGCATGTAAGACATTAAATATTTTTCCTTATCTGGGGCAGGTTAGGCGTCAGTACCCCTATCCATTCTACCCTGTTCTATATAATTCTTTAGCACCTGCCCAGAGGCATGGGGGATATCCACTTTGTCTTTCTGCCTCCCAAGATGTGCCTCTTATATATGTTTCCCTTAAAAAACTCTGTTAATTGCCAGATTGGAGTGGCTGTGTCTCTTTCTTCAGTCTTTCCCTGTCCTCTGCTTATGGAGGTAGATTTTCAGTCTCGGGGCTTTTCCCTGGGTCTAGATTTATGAATAATCATGGAGAAGAAAGCAGAAAGAGTATACAGCTCCAAGAGAAATAAGATCATAGATGGATAAATTAGGCATCAATGTTGCCTCTTCGGGAAATTTTTTCTTCTTTTAAACCCAGTATATCTTTCCCATTTTTTTGTTTTATCTATTTCTCATTCTTTAATAAAATATTAAAAAGTAATAGAACTCATTGACTATGACACTAAAAGCATAGGCAAGGAAGGTAAAAATAGATAAATTTGATTATTTCAAAAAAAAAACCTTTCCATCAAAGGACACAATCAACAGAGTGAAAAGGTAGCCTATGGAATGTGAGAATGTATTTGCCAATTATATATTTGATAAGAGGTTAATAGTCAGAATATCCTATAGAGAACTTCTAAAATTCAACACAAAAACACGATTTAAAAATGGGCAAGGCACTTAAATAGATATTTATCAAAAGATGATTTACAAATGGCCAGTAAGCACATGAACTTCTTGTGCTCAACATCATTAATCATCATGGAAATGCAAATCAAAACCACAATGAGATATCACCTCACACCATTAAGTTCGCTACTATGAAAAACAAACAAACAGAAAATAGCAGTGTTGATAAGGGAGTGAAGAAATCAAAATTTCTATGCACTGTTGGTGGGAATGTAAAATGGTATGGCCACTATAAAAAAACAGTATGATGATTCTTCAAAAAAAATTAAATACAGAATTACCACATGATCCAGCAATTCCACTTCTGGGTATATATGCAAAAGAATGAAAAGCGGGGTCTTGAAGAAATTTGTACATCTGTGTTCATAGTAGCATTATTCACAATAGCCAAAGGCAGAAGCAACTCAAGTGTTCATTGACAGATAAATAGATACACCAACTGTTATATGCAAACAAAGAGATATTATTCAGCTGTAAAAAGAAGGAAGTTCTGACACATTTTACAACATTGATAAACCTTGAGAATGTTATCATTATGCTAAGTGAAATAAGCCAGTTACACATGAACACACACAAAACCCCAAAATTGCATAATTACACTTATTTGAGCTACCTAGAGCAGTCAAATTCATAAAGACAGAAAGTAGAATAGTTACCATGGGCTGAGAGGAGGAGAGAAGGAGCAGTTGTTAGCAATGAGTTTTAGTTTTGCAAGATGAAAAGAATTTTGGAGATTGATTGGTACACGTAAAAATGGTTAAGGTAGTAAATTGGTTAAGATAGTAAACCTTACATTGCTCATTTGTTTCTTTCCTTCTTCCCTTTGTTTTCTTCCTTTGTTTGTTTGTTTCTTTCAACTGAGGTATAACTGACATACAACATTATATTAGTTTCAGGTGTACTCATAATAATTTGATGATATTTGTATAATATACTGTTAAATGATCACCATAGAAAGTCTAGTAAACATCCATCATCATACATAGTTACAGAATTTTTTATCTTGTCATGAGAACTTTTAAGATTTAATTTCTTAACTTTCAAATATACAATGCAGCTTTATTAACTATAGTCACCATGCTGTACATTACATCCCCAAGACTTATTTTATAATTGGAAGATTTTACCTTTTGATTCCATTAACCCGTTTTGCTCATCCCCCAACCCCTGCCTCTGGCAAGTACTAATCTTTTCTCTGTATCTATGAGCTTGGTTGTTTTTTGTTTGTTTCTTAGATTCCACTTATAAGTGAGATCATATGGTATTTCTTTTTCTGTGTCTGATTTATTTCACTTAGCATAATGCCCTCAAGGTCCACTCATATTGTCACAAATAGCAAGATTTTATTCTTTTTTTTTTTTTATAGGGGAATAATCCATTTTCTTTATCACTCATCTGTTAATAGATACTTAGGTTGTTTCCATAGCTCAGGTATTGTAAATAATGCTGCAGTGAACATGGTGGTATAGATACCTTTTCAAGTTAGTGTTTGCTGATTTGTTCTTGCGTGTTGCCTACTTTATCCATTAGAGCTCTTAGTATATTCATTAGTTGTTTTGAATTCCAGTCCTGATAATATCAACATCCCTGCTACGTTCGGTTATGATGCTGGCTCTGTCTCTTCTAATTGTCTTTTATCTTTTGACATGCCTTGTAATTTTTCCCCTGATAGCCAGACATGATGTACTGTGTAAAAGGAATTGCTGTAAATAAGCCTTTAGTAATGCGGTGGTAAGATGTGGGGTTGGGAGGTGTTCTATAGTCCTATGATTAGGTCTTGGTCTTTTAGGAAGCCTGTGCCTCTGATAATGAGTTTCACAAGTGTTTCTTAGTCTTTTTTTCCCTCCTCAAGTGGGACGGAATGGCTAGAGTGAGCCGGAGTCGAACATTTCCCTTCCCCAAATCTGTTAGGCTCTTATCAAACCCCAGCAAGTTAGGCTCTAGTTAATTAGTTTTCCTTCAGGACAGGCCTTGTTAAGAAGACCAGAGTGCTCTGCCATATTTTAAAATGGTTCTTTTTCTCCTTTCCTGGCTAGAAGTGTGAGGGAATTTTTCTGATATTTACTGTAGGATGCTAGTCAAGCCCCTGGCGATGAGTCTCACAATGTTTTGGGGACCTCCTTATGACTGGATCCCCCTGGAATTTTTAGGTTTCAGAGTTGTCTACACTGATTCTCCAGCAATTAATCAGTTATAGTTCAGGTTTTCCTACCATGACACTAGTGCCTGTGGCTTTTTCTGTCATCAGACTCTCTGGTAAGTCACGACTCAGTGTGTTTGCTTTTCTCTCCAGTCTTGGGGACAGAGTTTTGCTCTGTTTCCTTCCCTCTCTTCTGGATCCAAGAAGAACTGATTTTTCAGTCTGTTCAACAGCTTTTACCTTGTTAGGTTGGTGCGGCTGCTTCCCAGCTTCTTACATGTGGAACTGGAATCTCCTTATATGTGGAACCAGAAGCTCCTTACATGTGGGACCGGAAGAAGAAGATTCTATGCTCAAGACTGTAGAAAACCACACTGTTCAGTTCTGCCTGCTGTCAACTATGCTGTTGTGTGATTATGTTTTTGTTTTTATAAGAGCTTCGAAGAATCTACATTGTATGAACGTTAAAATGTGACATCATGTTGATCATAAATGGTGGTAATTTTTCTCTTTAATATTGGTTTCTCTAATGGTTCCATGTCACCTTAAATTTCTGTTTTACAAGCTTGAAGTATACTTTATTTGATGTTTAAAATATAAAGATTGTTTTAAACTGAATAAAAATAAAGAAGACATAAAGATCAATGGATTTGAATTGACAGTCAATAAATAAACACATATATTTATGGTCAAATTGATTTTCTACAAGGATGCCAAGACAATTTCAATGGGTAAAAAATAGTTTTTCCAACAAATAGTGTCAATTTGGTATCTACATGCAAAACAAATAAGTTGTACCCCATCTCACATCATATATAAAAATTAGCTCAAAATGGATTGAAGACCTAAATGCAAGAGCTAAAATTATAAAACTCATAGAATAAAACATAATAGTAGGTCTTTGTGACCTTGGATTAAATAATGGTTTCTTTGATAAAACACCAAAAGCACAAGCAAGTAAAGAAAAATAAATAGATAAATTGGAATACTTCAAAATAAAAATAACTTCTGTGCTTCAAAGGACACTACTAAGAAAGTGAAAATATAACACTCAAAATAAAAGAAAATATTTGCAAAGTGTCTGATATCTAAAATACAGAAAGAAGTCAAACGATCCAATTGAAAAGTATGCAAAGCACTTGAATAGACATGTTTCCAAAGAAAATATACAAGTGGCCAAGAAGCACATGAAAAGATGCTCTACACCAGTAGGCATCAGGGAAACATAAATCAAAACCACAGTGAGAAAGCACTTTGCACCCATTAAGATGAGTATAATAATTTTTAAAAATGGAAAATAGCTAGTATTGGCAAGGATGTGGAGAAATTAGAATGCTTGTATATTGTTGATGGGAATGTGAAATGGTGTAGCCTCTTTGGAAAACAGTTTGCGGTTCCTCAAAAAGTCAAAAATAGAGTTACCATTTGACCCAGATAATTGGAAACACATGTCCACACAAAAATTTATAAACAAATGTTATAGCAACATTATTCATGTAGCCCCAAAGTGAAAACAACCCAAATCTTATCAATGAATGAATGGATAAACAAACATGGCAAATCTATACAATAGAATATTACTCAGCCATAAAAAAGGAATGAAGTACTGATTCATGCTACAGAACGATGAACCTTGACAATATTATTCTATGTGAAAGAAGCCAGTCACAAAAGACCACATAGTGTATGATTCTACTTATATGAAATGCCAAGAATAAGCAAAACTATATAGAAAGAAAGTACATTTGTGGTTATCAGGAGTTGGGGGGAGGGCTTTGATGGTGAGGAAATGGAGAGTGACTGTTAATGGGTATGGAATTTCTTTTTGGGGTGATGAAAATATTCTTGAATTCAATTGTACAACTTTGTGAATATACTAAAAGCCATTGGATTATATACTCTAAGAGGGTGAATTTTATGCTGTTTGAATTATATTTCTATAAAAATTAAGAATAAAGAAGTATATATGAATATCACCATTTTGGACAATGGTTTTATAAAATATAGATATAAAACTTCTGGTGCCACATGTTCCAAAATAGTTATTTGTAGAACACTTTCTCTAAAATGTATTTTGATTAAATTATAAGTCATTCTCCAAAACCCTAAAAAGCATTAAAATATTATCTGATATTTAAAACATTATGAACTTTTCAATAATTCAAAAGTTTAGCTCATATAAAAATCTAGTGTTAAATTTCATATGTAAGAGAAAAAAATGATTAAATTTACATCCCAATGGAAAATTTATTTTTAAAAATCATTCTGGAAATTATTCTAATTTTATTTTATTTTTTTAAAACAAAAGATAAGTATGTGCATTTATAAATTGCAGGTGAGTGTAAGTGAAGACCAGTTTACAACATAAACCAGGATGTCACAGGTCTACTGTAGGATTATATCATAATATGTAATTTTTTCATTTGTTTCAATAAAATTACTTAGGTTGTGTCACCCAGACATTAACAATCATAATCGAGTTTGTAAAAAATGATGTGAAAATTTAATAAATCAACTAATATAAGAGAAAGTTTGCAGATTTTTGATAGTTGTGAAGTAATCGCTTATGAATGAACACTAGCAAATTAAATTTTAATAATATTAGTATGTATGATAACAGATAACTTCTAATAACCTGGCCATATAGGTTTTAACAAAATGTTGATGGACATCTATATATATATATATATTTTAACTGTACACAAACTGCAAGTCTTATGTACAAGATGGTACTTGTGATTTTTAAAAATGTATCTGATAAAGATGAAATTCCCATTACATAGAGAGATGTGACTTAAAATAGGGTTGATTTGATTATTCTTCCATTCATTACATGCAAAATTAAGCTAATGATCTTTATAAATATATAATTTTCCTCATTTGCCACTCTCCTTCACCTTTACTCTTCTTTGCTTTCATTCATTAGGAACTCACTACCAGAGGCACTAGGAATTTTACATTCTTCCACAATTATAAAGTTCCTTTCAAAAATAACTAGTATTCATACTTAGTCAACTTTAAAGGCCTTGCTACTGAAGAAAAGCAATGCAGCACTTGTTTTACATACTTTCTTAATTTCAGCCTCTAAACTGGAGACTCTAGAGAGTTTTTGTGTTTAGGAGGAAGAAAAGACAGGCCGATAAATACATTGCTGACTTTGACAACCTGACAGCCTTGGATATCTTGCCTGATAGCCTTAGGTTTTGGGGAAATGTTCCTTCATGGAAGTGAGCTGCCAGGTAAGCTAACATGCAGGAAAAGGATAATGATGGATCATGTTGGGCAACATTTCATTCTTGTACTTTGTGTGAAAATAGATTTGGTAAAAGTATCAAATAAATAAAAAATAGATGATGAAAAGAAAAAAAAAAGATTTGGTTATGTGCCAAGAGCAGAATTTCATTCTGAGTACTCTATTTTAATTTATTTAAATTTATTGACGTCAAATGTCTTTGTAACTTGCATGACAGGCTCTTTACTTTTTTGTCACACCTGATGTATGTTTGACTATTATTTTTAAATACTTACAATGATACTTTCAAAATTCAAATTCTGTAAATAAAAATAAATGCATATAAGAACCCCACCAACCTATACGCAGAGACTGTTCTATAATCAGACTCTATTGTTCAAAAGGTCATGATTAAGATGGTCAACATCCAGAGGATTTTATATATCAGTTGACAACTTGCTATTAAATGTTTTAAAATAATTTTCTTTTAGTAGGCTGTGACCAGTGATCCAAGGCCTATTGGCAATGTTTAGATCATTTAACTTAATCCATGACAATGCTTATATAGCTAAGAACAGAAATAAACCTCACCTCACCTTACCTCATCCAATCACTGTGGAAAAAAAGCACATATAAGGCAATTGAACATTGAGTTAAAGATTTGTTTTGCTAATGTTGAGAGTAACACAGCAAGAGCCTTAACCTCACCACATTAGATGATGAACTCTGCATCCTGGTCTGTAACATGTTCCATCTCCTTCAACAAACAAACTAAAACCATTGCCATGTAGAGGATTTCTAGCAGCTTTACATTTAGAAATAAAGAGGAAGTAGAAGGACCAGATTCTTTACTTCCTGGCATTACTTAGCATTTCCTTTACAGCTTTTTCCCTCTTTCATTCTTTTTCACATATTGTTCTTTTGTCTCCTTTTTTCTTCTTTAAGTTGCCTTAGATCTTCTCTATGCTTTTTAGTTTGTGCATTTAATTCTTTTTGCATTTCTAAAGGAGCAGCTGCTAAAGTTTATTGTTTAAACACATCAGGTTTCATAGCTGCAATATCCCCACTCTTCTCCCAGGTACACCTTGAATCATTTCTCAAATAAACCACTTGTACAGATCTTTGTCTCAGGTTGTGCTTCTGGAATAATGTAAACTCAGACACCTGTCAACTTGTCTGCTGCTCCTCACCTGCTCTGGGCTCTTCTCTTTTGGTTTTGAATATACACTGATCCCTGAAGCAGGTTTAGGAAGTTCTTCATTGTAAACCTTCAGTAGAATCTGGTCAGTAGTGTGGAGAGTGGGTTGGTTATTATGCCTTTGGTCTTGTGACTCCACTCTCTTGGTTGACACATGGAGTGAGACCTCACTACATAGCTTTCAGAAGTGCCTCAAGTGAATGCTTACTCAGACTTAATTTTCATTTTTTCTTCTGTCTTATCCTTGAAGTCTTTCTTCTTTGACCATTGCATTTCTTACCAAAAACCCTTGCACTTTCACTTCCTGGGATTTTATTTTTTTACCCCCTGTAGAAAATATCAATTCTCTTCTAGGACCAGAGTTCACATCTCTCACCCAGCATAAAGCAGACAGCCTAATGACATGCAGTGGAAACTTGAAGCTGTCTAAATTGCTAGCTACAAGATGATAACTGGGACTTTATCTTTTCTATAAGAGGAAAATTGTGCATGCGCATGTGTGCGTGAGGAGGAGATGAGGGTGAAAAATTATGTCAGTTACTGCTTTTTTCCTAAAGGATCTGGAATTTAACTGCACTAATGGTGACATGGTAAGGCAGACTCACAGGAACCAAAATGACAATGTTTACAAAGCTGTGGTATATTGCAGGAAAAGGATCCAATACAGCACCAGCACAGTCTAAGTCTGCTTTACAACAAGGGTTCTGAAGAAGCCAGGCCCAAGGTTCAGATATCTTCTCTTGGTAAGGGCCACATATATGTGCTTTTTCTCTAGGACCAGGACCCACTGACAGGTGCATGAAACACCTTGAAACCAGGGACCCCAAACTGGAGTCTCAGCTGGGGTTTCTTACACTTTGCTGGTCATATAGATATATTCTTGCTACATAATCGGCCCCAACAGCCCAGCCCTCTGAGGGCCAATAGAGACCAGGTGCAAATCATCATTCTCACAGTTATTGACAAACAATGCTGAAAGCTGCAACAAACTGGGCCAAAATTCCTAAGATCCATGGTTACAAAGCAATACTCTTAATCAGCACACTTCATGTCTTGATCAGAGAGGGTCAGTGCCTTGCAGGTAATTTAGCAAAACAACTCAGGTCTATTCCAGGTCTTCTGGAATTAGCACTCACAGCATAGTTCAGCTCTTTTACCATGATCAAGGTCTTTTTAAGGTATAATGATACTTCTTAATTTGACAGCAATTACTTGCCTTAAAGCATCATGTAAGAACATAGGCAATCAAAATGCACCAAATTCCAAACCTCTGTAATAACTAATAAGAGGGGGGTATGAATTTAAGTAGATAGCTGAACAACCTGATAATATTAGTACAGAATAGCAGAAACTTTCTTATATTTTGGATTAACCTTATAATTCTTTTGTCTCCCTGACTTAATGGCTGTCTGCACTTTAAGGTATACATCTATTGAGAGAATGAGAATACTAATTATCATTCATCAAATCTAAATCTTCTTCAAACCAATTCTTGTCCATAGGGATAACATCATGAGGGGGGTTTAATTTGATCTCACAATAAATTTGATTAATCACCTCAGTAATATCATAAATTTTATTAGCTTCTATAATATTAAATTTATTTATGATTATACCATACTGTAGAATCATGGATACACGGTACAGTATAAATCAAGTGTAATTAGATATTATTATTATGTCCTTCCCAACAAAATCTACCTTTCTCATAGGAATATAGGTTAGAGACCCTGTCTCTGTTTTTCAGGATTCCAAACCTCTTGAAAACAGCCAAATTCCTTTTCTCTGGTTACATGATTTGATACATAGTGTTTCCCAGTGAGACCTGTCTCACAATTGGGTCCAGCTAGTCTCCATGGGGAGCAGTCCTCTAGTCCTGTTTAAAGTTTGTCCAGTATCCATGAATTATAAGAAAGGAAAGGTTAGCACTCAGTTGTGGCACTAAAGTTGTTAAAGAGCATATCAGTGGGTTGAATTCTCCAGTTACAAATTTCCATAGACTGTGTAGCCTGTATGGCTCCCATGCTGTGAGAATCCCTGGCTGTTGGGCCTGGGATAGCTCAGATTGCATTTGAATTAAGATATCCAGGAACCTAGCTGTGCTGATATGCAAGCTCGGTCCCATCTCTGATTCTGGGCATGTTGCCTTAGTGTCTGCTCAAACTGCAAGGCCCACTTTCCCAGTGCTGTGTTGCTATTACAGTTGTCATCTGTGTCTTTCCTCCTGGAGGAGGATGCCTTGGAGGTTCCCCATTTTCTCCAGGAATCTCTTTTTTTTCCTTCCAAAATATCTTCCCTCATTAAAAGTGAATTCCTCCTCATTAATTACTCCTAACTCAGCTCCTAATTATCCCAAGGCTCTCTTTTTTTTTTTTTAAAAAGCAGGCAAAAGCTGTTTGATATATCAGACCTGTTGTATATTGAATAATAACTTCATTCTTACAATTAAGAAATAAACTTGGGACCCAACAATGATGACTCTCTGAGGCTAAGGTCCTATGAGTAGTTCTCACTGCTAAATAGGCTTTGTTTTGGCTATGCCTGGTGCTTCCCATAGCTATCTACATAGAATTTCTGGCTTTTCATTCTCAGAAATGTGGGCACAGAAAGTTAGACTAAATTATTTTCTTTTGTCAATGATCCAAGTGTCCCAACTGTCTCTCCACCTCTTTATAGCTTTCCAACTATAATAATAGGGCAAAGAGCTATTTTTACGTATAATATTTTGATAGATGGTATGTGCAGAAGATGAACTTCTACTGTTGTATCCCAGTACCTTAAACCTTCATCATGAAAATTAATGACCATGCAATTGTTCATTTAGATTATTATTGATCAGTGTTCTCTGAAACCTGGATATATATTCCCAGAGTTTTCTTCTTAACTTGGATCTTCAATACTAGCTCTATCCTGTGACATGGGAATTAAAAGACACAGCCACATTAGTTTTGTTCCATATAGTTGTACTTAGAGTTTCCATCTGTTCATCCATTTTGAGGAAAGAGACTACTTTCAGAAGTATATGAATATTCATTGGGTTGGCTGTTGTCCTGCTTACTTCTTGGTTATTTAAAAGAGGTAATTTTGGCAACCAGAGTTCTTCACCCAGTGGGATTCCAAATCAAAGCTAAGAGAGAATAATGTTCTTTTGCTCTATGCTTATCTTAAGGCATCAAAATTATATTAGATTTTCCATTTTGTGCCATCCATTTATTAGCTACCCTTCCCTCAGCAATAATTTCACCTTTCTTTCACTTATCATTAATTTAAATCCAAACTTTTCTCTCTAATGTAGGTTCCTCAGGCTAAGTCACTGGGCTGATTTATGTTGCTGGTAACAAGTTGAGATGTTCCGGGGTTTTGTCCAGTTCCAATCAATGGGGTTATCTCTTCACAAGGCAAAAATATTTGTAACTGTCAGCCCCAATTAAGCAAGGTACAGGGAATAGATACTTCATCCTATCATCTCTTTGGAACTTTTGCATTATGTTCAAAATCGTGTGTGTGTGTGTGTGTGTGTGTGTGTGTGCGTGCGCGCGCGCGCGCGCGCATAACCTTGTTTTAGAAAAATACCATACTTTAGGACCCTGAATGATATCTCTGGTTTTAGGGACTATGAGATCCACCATTGAAAAAGAAAATTAGTGTGAAGTAAGGAAGACTTGTATGTAAATTACATCCCTTATGACTTTCGCTCTGATTCTACCACAAATTGTCTATCTAATTATCTATCTAATGGAAACTCATTTTTAGTCCCCCTCTGCAGCACAGAGCCCTGTCCAGTGTTCCCAGACTATCAGCCCCATCTTCCCATCTCAGAAAACCTACGGGATACTACTGGTTGTCCCCTCCTGCTCTGTGCCCTGGAAACTCAGGACAGTAAGCTGGGCAACTGCATGGTTCGCTGAATTTTCTTCCCTTCTCTCATCTGGACAATGGCTAATGTCTAGTGCTTTGAAAACTATTGTTTCATGTATGTTGTCCAATTTTTTTGTCTTTTCAGATAGGGTGGTAAATTTAGCTCCTGTTATTTCATCATGATCAGAAGAGAATGTTTAACAGGATCTATATTACTTTTAAAAATGAATCTCATTTGAGCCCTATTTTCTACCTATAGAACGTACCGAATATATAATATTACTCTACTAATAGAAGATGGATGAATCAACATTAAGATGTTTAAGATAAAAAGTTCACTGTCTTTCGTAAAAGATAAAGTAAAAGATAAAGTAAAAGATAAAGTAAAAAAATACTTTTTTTTTATCGTCAGTTAAAGAGAAACTTTTACCACAGATAGACTAGCTCATCAAGAATCAGGAAGTACTGATACCAGCCTTAGATTGAAAATTGTTTTAGGTTTACGATTGGAAACATAATTGTCAGAATTGTCTTTCTGGATTAATTTGCTATACTGAGCTTCATCATTTGATGTGATGTTAGCTACTAATAATAGCACGAGTGCTTTACCACTAAGCACTCGCATTACTTTAGCATTTTTAATGGGCTTACTAGCTTTTGCTATAATGCTAGGAAATGCCATCGTCATTTTAGCTTTTGTGGTAGACAAAAACCTTAGACATCGAAGTAATTATTTTTTCCTTAACTTGGCCATTACTGACTTCTTTGTTGGTAAGTTACATCTCTTTATTTAAGATAATCTTTTCCAATTATAATTTATTTCTAAAACCTTAACTTTTGTTATTTCAAGGGACTATATGAAATTGGGAATGAGTAAAAACAAAAAGTTTAGGGATTAAAGTTTAGGGGAGGCTATATAGCACTTTAGGGTAATATATATATGTGTGTGTGTGTAAATAAGGTTTGTAGGAACATTTTCATCTGAAAACAGTTTATTTTCTTTTTATAAAACAAAACAAGTTCAAAATATCTCCAAAATTATTTAAGCTAAGAGTTATTTGTTTCTGGAGCTATTTCTTTATATGTTTAGGTTTATAAGTATTCTTTAAGTAAGCATAGTTTCCTTAGTACTGTAGTATTTGAGTAATAGAAAATAATGTGTATGCTGGTAACCAGCACAATCAGAAAATGGGATATTCAGACCAATTAAGTAGTATGGCTAATAATAAAAATACTATTTTATATGGTATAGAATATTATAAAGTATACCAATACTAAACTACCTTGCATATAATATGGTATCATAGCATTTTAAGAGATCATGGAAATCAAATTAATCTTTCTTTGAAAACATGTACTTCAAATTTTTACTGCCTGACGATCATTGACTTTCAATAATGCTTATCATAATAAGTGAATGTGCAGAAGTGTCAGCTGATGATATTATTTTATAGGAATTTCTAGCATAATTTAATCTGTCATTGTCTGTAGCTACATAAATGCTTGCATTTATATTAAAATAAAACAAAACTCATGAAATACTTAGTTTACTGCCTGGAACACAGTGTGTATCTTCCTAAGTGTGGGCTCCAGCTGGCTGGTGTGCAAAGGCTGTGTGGACACAGTAGGAGATGAAGTCAGAGTAGTAGGAATCTATAAAGTGAAGGCCCTTAAATAATAGTATAAGTCTGGGCTGGAATTTATTCAGCAGGCAATATGGAGATTAAAAAATTTTTAAAGCAGGTGAGTGATTGGATAGATCAAAGCTTTACCTTAGAGGCATCAGAAGAGATGTAGGTGGGAGAAGCTGGAGCAAGGGTGGAGGTGGAAAAGAAGTTCATGTGGCAGAGCTGCAAGGGTGGGCTTGAGCAGCAGAAAGAGAAAGAAGAGTTAGAGATGGAGTTCTGGGGACTAAGAAAAATATAAAACTCTTAATAGAAAAGGGGAACATTTTGGGAGGGCAGCTTACACTTTCAGTGTTGCATCAATAAAACTTATGGAAGAAATTTCTAGCTAAAGAGATTGATTTAGGAGTCATATAGAAATGACAGAGTCACAAATAAAGGTGACCAATTTTTTTTAATATTTCTATATCCTACCCAATATAGAAACATTAAAAAAATGCATCAATTTCCCCATTTTTCTCCTTAGTTCTGCCTCTTCAGGTAATCAACATTAAGAACTTGATGCAAATCCTTCCTTATCATTCTCAATGCTCACATAAGCATGTACAAATATACAAATGTATTTATATGAACATAAAGAATATTTTACTATGAATATATGTATCACTTTCCTCCTTCTTTACAGAACTGTACAACTTTTAGATGATACCAAGTACTTACAGTTGATTATGTGTTCTGATTAACCCAAAAGGATTAAGGCCCTGAATAACTGATGGTAGTGAGGGATGGGGTAAAACTGTACCCAACCAAGAGCCTGAGGCCTAATGCTTTTGAACAAGATGATTCTAGATAAGAACAAAGTGTCTCCTGTATGGCCCAAGGTCATCATCATGGAAGCCCCACCATCATGGGCTTGAGAACCACAACATAAAAATGTGGTTTGCCTTTGAGAAATAGCCCTGCATATGTAGTTTATACACCAGATCTGGTGATCCCCCTCCTTCAGCAGGTGGGTGGGAAAAGAGATGGCTCTGCTGCTGATAAGAGCAGTCAGACATGGATCAGTTTCTATTAATCTACCAGTTTCATCTTTCACGTAAGCCCTGTACCCTGCCGGCTTCCTCCAGAGGTCCACTTATTGAACACAATACAGGCATACTCCAGAGATATTGTGAATTTGGTTCTAGATCACCATAATAGAGCAAATATTGCAATAAAACAAGTCACACAAAGCTTTTGGTTTCTCAATGTATATAAAAGTTATGTTTAAACTATACTTGTAGTCTACTAACTGTGCAGTACCATTATGTCTGAAAAACAATGTACATACCTTAATTAGAAAATATTTTATTTTTAAAAAGTGCTAACCATCATCTGAGCCTTCAGTGAGTTGTAATCTTTCTGCTGGTGCAGGGACTTGCCTCATTGTTGATAAACACGCAGTTATCACTGAAGCACAGTGAAGTAAGGTATGCCAGTATTCACATGACAACGTAAGAATTGGGACAGTTTCTGAGAGCTTGTGGTAACAAAATTTGAGTTTTATGTCGACACTCTTTTTTCTACTTTGTCATGGTCAGAAGTGTGCCTTTCAGCTCTGAGCCAGCAATTCTTAATATTCGGGGTCATGAGACCTAGAGCTGCAGAACCATGTGGTGATGGCAGGGCAGATTAGAGCGCCACATGGGCTCCGTATTGTGGGCTTTCCAGCAGAATGCCCTCTTCTCATGTGTTTCAGAACTGGCCTCCTGTAGAGAATCTAAATTTGTGGCACCTGAGTAGCATTCCGGGCTGAACTGAGTGTTGGAGAGCAAAGATTTATTGAGGAAAAAGTCCAGTACCAGCTACAATGATATAAATAAATCTCACCTGTACACTATTCTAGGGAAAAATATACTCTCTATATTATATCGATATCTATAAAATTGGTATCTTGTGACTGATGTTTTCATCTATTTCTTTACATCTACAATTGGCCTTAATGGACTACATGACCTTGTGATAGATGGCCCAGACAGGGTATTCAAGGGCAAAAGTGGTTGCTGCCGACAGAATCTAAACCATATTTTCAGGGGCACAGTTTATCTTTAGTACCTTCATGCCTCAGTTTATGACTCTTTCTCTCTGAGTTAGTCAGCTCAGGCTGCCAACAACAAAATACCACACAATAGCAATTTACTTTATAATGATACTGGAGGCTGGTAAGTCACAGATCCAGGTGCCAGCTGATTTGGTTCCTGGTGAGAGCTCTCCTCCTGTTTTGTAGATGGCTGCCCTTTTGATGGATCCTCTGAGCGTACATGGAGAGAGAGCCAGCAAGCAAGCTCTCTGGTGTTTCTTATTATAAGGACACTAATCCTGTTGGGTTAGGACTTCACCTTTATGACCTCATTTAACTTTAATTGCCTCCATATAGGCCCTATCTCCAAATACAGCCACCCTGGGGGTTAGGGCTTCAACATGTAAATTTTGTGTGGCACACAAACAATCAGTCCATAGCATCCTCTATGCACTCACTGTTATGTGCACAGTATTCTGTTGGCTCCAAGAATTCACTGGGTCTTTTAGCTCCCCCTACCTTTTTTTTTGATTGTCATTTTCTCATGGACAATGTAGCTTCTTAGCTGGCTTCAGAAAGAAGGGGCAATACCAAATTGGTGGCAATTTTCAAGCAAACTAGACTTCCCGATCTTTATCTATTTACTCATCAAATACCAATTTATTGTGAACTAGGAACTCTTGAAGGTGTTGGGGATATAGCAGTGAAAATACAGGCAAAAATCCCTTCTCTCTTGGTGCTTCTATTTCTACCGGGGGGCGGGGGGGAGGGGAAGGGGGAGTGATATAGACAATAAACAATACAAACAAATAAAATTACATGGCATTTTAGAGGGTGATGATTGCTATTGAAGGTGGAGGTTGCAATTTAAACTTCAGTGGTAGAATTCACTGATCAAGACATATTTGAACAAACAGAAAGAAGGAGCACTCTGAGGGAAAAGTGTTTTATGCCCAGGAAAGTACAAGTGTCCGAGACAGTGGGTGTGTCGTGTATTTGAGGCTAGAAGGGCTGGAACGGAGTGAGTGAGGGGTAGAGGAAGTAGCAAGATGTGAGACCAGAGGGGTCGGGGGCAGCTAGGGTGGACAAGTCGGTCTTACGAGGCTTTTCTTTTCATCCTCTTTCCCTTTTTTTTTGTCATCTCCCTGTTTCTTCACCTCCTTCCCTGTCTTCACCACATCTTTTAATATAGTTTGTTTTCTCTCATCGCCACCCCCCCCTCTTAATTCTTCATGCTAAAGGTTCGTTGCTCGATTCAAGGAAAAGGCTCTTGGCTTTACTTACCAAGACCCAGAAGCGTGATTCCAGAGTGGAAGTTGTAGAAACATTTTAGTGCGGGTATATCATAGAAATGTTTTTGATTCACGGTTTTTGCGACTCCTTTGGAATGAGCTGCACACATCTCCACCATTCAACAAGACAGGAACTGAGCTTGGCATTTATACTAAAAGAACACAAGGTGACAGCAGGCTTTTGTTAAAATCAAGAAAATAAACTAGAGCCTGTTTTAAGCTGTTATTTCAAGCAGCTCCTAAGGGTTTGGACACACCCTTCCTCTTTTATCTACTCAAAAAGTGTGAGCGAAAAGATTATTTAATCACACCCTCCATTTAACTTTCAACTGACAGGAGTGTCTGTGATGTAAGTGATTACTGCCATTGCTTTCTTCTTTTTCAATCTGTGGAGGAAATGAGTGTATGTATGGAAAATATTCATTTGGGGAACATTGGAAGCTATGACTCCTGGTCAAAATATAATGAATGTCTCTGTTTTGAAGATATTTTATCTCAGGTGAACCTAGTGACTTATTTAACACTATAGGAGTGTGTGCACGCACACACGCACCTTTGAGATGGAAGGCACCATAAGCAGCTCAGTTTTCATTAAAAATATAATTGAAATATAAAACAAGTAGGCAATTTGGACTACGTATAAGAACTGACAACACAACTCTTCATCTCTACGGTATCTTATCTCATGTATGTAAACCTAGGTACAGGATATGAAATCTGCATTTCTTTCCACTGGTTTTTAAACCACACCATTAATCCTTACCTTTCATTTTCTTTAACCTTTACTATTGGTTTTTATAATAGGTTAACTTGATTCTGAAATAAAAAACTATAATTCCCACAAATGCCTGATAAGATATAAAGATATTCAACAAAATAAGATTTCACCTGAGCTTCCACTTAATAGATTGTTTTCAGTGAGTAGTGCCACCTGTCTGAAATGTCAATGCAATTAAGAACCCTCACAAAGCTGAAGGGAAGGGAACTCAGTTTAGTCATTTTTCAGTTAAGCAGGTTTGATGCCAAGTGGCATCACTTACGTATTTGTTCATTCAGGGAAGGGTTACTGTAAAATTAAGGGTTCTAAAATCTCATTGCCTGGTTTTGTATCCAATCTTTCACTTGCTAGCTGGGAGGACCTTGAGCTAATTATGTCTCCTTTTTTGAGCTTGAAGGTCTTTTGTTGGTTAACTCAGCATGGTCCCTACCTCACAAAGTTTCTGTGAAGGTTCAATGAGATGATATCTGTAACTCACATAACACAATGTCTGGCATGTGGTAATTACATGATACATGTTAATAGTTACTAACTTATTTAAGTTAAATGAGCAAGCCATTTTGGTCAACTCTCGATGTGAAAAAATACAAAAATTGAATTACAACATGGTCCCAATCCTTAGGAGAAACAAGTTAAAAAAAGATGACAATATACAATAGAATGTTTTTGTACATGAAAGAGGGGGAGAGGAGTCGTGTGCCAGGAGAGTGCAGGTGGCAGAGGAGTCACTTCTGCCAAGGAAGTTCCAAGAAAGATAATGAGAAGGAAGTCATTTTTTGAACTGAGTGAAGAATGAAAAGAAAGTAAGTAGACTTTTCAGTAGAAGACAGAAGGACATTCTAGGAGGAAAGAATGCGATTGGGAAAGGTGAAGAGATGTGAAAATGTGGGATATGTTTGAAGGAAGGGTGGCCCATCCTGTTTGGGATGGATCATGAACATAAGATGATTTGTGCTGTTTGTGGCTGGAAATATATGTCAGGACCTGAACTTAATTTGGAAAGTAATAAGGAGCCATTGAAGGTACGATGTTTATGACAGCTATTATAAAAATAGTAACGAATGTGTAGGAAATCAGTCCTAAGTTTGTTGATAAAATACTATGAATTTGTAAATTATAATCAAGCCATTTTTGGTAAATTCAGATATATCATTGTGTTGTATACTTTTGCCTTTTTGTTTTCATTAATATGTGCTATTTTCTTACCCTTTTTTTTTCTCTGTACAGGTATGATCTCCATTCCTTTGTATATCCCTCACATGCTGTTTGATTGGCATTTAAAAAATAACATCTGTGCATTTTGGCTTGTTACTGACTATCTTTTGTGTACAGCATCTGTGTATAACATCGTACTCATCAGCTACGATAGATACCAGTCAGTCTCGAATGCTGTAAGTCAAACCATTAATTTATCTTCCTTAGAAGAATATATACTTGTACATTTTGGGTCCCTAAGCAAAAATTTTTTAAGTCTAATTTTTCATTTAATTGACAATCCTTTTGTTATCTGGCATTAAGTTCTCGCTGGCCCTTAGTGAACATTTTCTGCATCTGACTTAGGTAAATCAATCTCCTTTGTGCTACTAAAATGAGAAGGCATCAAAGAAAATCCAAAGCAAGTTGTCAGAAGTGGTATGCTGAGTCTATAGTAGATTGGATATACATGAAGTTCACAGTAGGTTTATCAATTTTACTCCTTAGGGAAACTGAGACCTAAATATTTTTCTCAGGATGGGACTTGGTGGGCAAGTAGAAAGACTCTCAGACAAATGAATGTCATGAGAAAACCAATTTCAAAGCAAAAGGCAGCATACAGGGAAGCTATAGGTATAACGTAGAACCAACCAGAAAGGTCAAGTCCCAATGGCAGTTTAAGACACTTGCCAAAAAAGCCTGAACTTAGCCAAGTTCATTAACAAGTTAGTGACAAGTCTTAAGCAAACTAAATTTATCAGCAATGGAAAAAAGGAGAGAAAAAAAAAAAAGCTATCCTTGATGCAATCAAAGACAAGGAGTGAAAGGGGGCCATGAAAATATGGAGTAGGGATCTGAAATCTTTGAGGCCTAAATGGAAAACTTCCTTCACACCTGAGTTCCAGGGGCCTAAAGCTTTGGGGGTCTATTGTGTGATAGGGATTTTACTAAGCGCTGGAATAAAGAAATGAATCCATAGAGTCTCTATTTTTGAGGCACATAATAGTCTAATGTAGAGATGGGTTTATAAACAAATGGGTTCAGTACAATGAGCTAAATATGGTGCTGGAGACTTTGAGAGGACAGCGACACCTCTGGCTTGGAAGGTCTGTGCAGTTTGGAGGCAGACAGGATTGGGAAGGTATATCGGACAGGTGAGGATAAACTGCTGTAACAGAGATGCCAAAATGCTGAGGCTCAAATAGGATAGAAGTATAATTTCTCCCACAGAAGAGTCCAGGAATGATGGGAGGCTCTGCTTCAAGAACTCACCCAGGGACCCAGGCTAGTGGGGCAGCTCTGCAGCCTCTAGGGAAAGGGTCAGTAAACTTTCTATAAAGGGAATTATGGTCTCTGCTGCAACTGTTCAGATCTGCTGTTATAGCACCAAAACAGCCATAAGTAACATGAAAAAAAAAAAGGTAGAGGGACTTCACTGTGTTCCAATGAAACTTTATCAGTCTAAACAGGTGGTGGCTGCATTTGTTCTATGGACAGTAGTTTGCTGACCCCTGCTCTAGGTCATTGTCCTCCTCTGCATAGTCAAAGCCAGGTTGTTATGACTCTAGGTTCTAGAAAGGAAGGGCAAAGGGCAGAAGTCTAAGGCAAAGGATTTTCTTTTAACCAAGTAGTGCAGAATCATACAATCATTTCCACTCACATTTTATTGGTGGAAGTTAGTCACATGGTCTCAACTCACTGCAAGGAAAGCTGGGAAACATGGTCTCTAGCTGAGCCACCATATGGCTAGGAAGAAGAGAAGGATGAAGTGGCGGGATAGTCAGACAGTTGGCATCGGGTACTTCACTGGCACAAGAGTCCACTGCAGTTTGTACTAGAAAGACTATGGAGAGAGTGCAGAGCAGTTTGAATGAGCAATTCAGATGTCTATAATCTCATATTTTTCAAACGGCAGGTTTTGACCCATTATTGAGTCATGAAATCAGTTCAGCGGGTTGTGACCAGTCACTTTTTTAAAATGAAAAAATACAGAAAGGAACATTATAGAATATAATTTAAAAATTTAGAGTATATAATATCAGGGTACCTTGCATGTAATAAGGGTAAGTATTGTTTCATGAATACTTTTGTCTGTATACTTGATTAAGATAGAGAATGTATTTCTTACTTTAGGTCATAGTCAAAGTGTTTGAAAAGCAGTTTCAGAAAGCCATTTTTCATTTCCTTTCTTTCTGGGTTAATATTTCTTTTTAATCTTCGTTGGGTGTTTCTAGGACTTGCTTCACTGAATGTCCAAACTCTCAGGTCTACCTCAGGTTTGTGGTGGGTAACAGAGAGCTCGCCCAGTTAGAAAAAAGTTCTTAGAAGTTACAGAGAGATGAGGAGTGATGTCCAGAGGGAAAACAGGTGGTTTTTTTTTTTTTTTTTGGTCTTGTTCTGAGGAATTCTCCTGGCAATATAGGCTATAAACTTGGTGAGGGCCAGGTCAGCTAGATCCTGGGTTTCTAGTATATAGCACAGAGTCAAGTGTGTAACAGGAGTGCCACAAATGAGTGCATGAAGTCCTGAATGGGGTGCTCAGGTAGCATTTACACCTCTGTTGGCTACGAGTTCCAACACAGCTGTGTGAAACTGGAAGGAATCCTTCAAAGCCCACTGGGGCTTGTAGGAAGTGCTCAGGGGGAAGCTGGACTCTTGCTGTAGCTGAAAGAAGAGAGGACAGTGTGATAGGGCAGGGTGGGGCGTTGAGCCTGGGAAATGGAAATCTGACTAATTTTGAAAAGATAGGCTCAATGCAGAAAGTACATAAGTTTACAGTGCTCGGACAAGTTTTCTGCAGGGGCAGATTCTGGGGCTAAAACAAAAGTGGGTGTGGGAAAGTAGAACAGTGTAGCTAAAGGAAACGGAAATTAAAATGTATGCAGAATTAAGATAGTAAGAGGAGAGTATTTCCTTACCCGCAGATGAAAAAAGATCGATGATAAAATCAAGACCAAAAAAATGTTGTTGCAGGGTAAGAGGCAATATCCTGAATAACGGACATGGTCTGTAGTAAGTAATCACTGGGAAACTGACTGATTATAGGGAGGCCACTCCACTGTTCTGAGCCTGGGTTCAAGCAATGCTTGAGCTGTCTATATGTCAAAAATGCTGCGCAGATATGAAGAGATTGGTACCGTCTTCACAATTCCCTTGGATGTCCATGATCTCATTTGACCTTATGGATAACAGAAAAGAGATGACTTTCCAGCATATTGCATCATATCATTACAAAGGCTGAACAGAGCAATTTAAAAAACTAAATGCAGTTTTATGACCATCTGGGTATTGTTACCATCTTCATAATCATTAGATTTAGTGCGCGAAATGTATTAATTAGTGGCATGAGAAGCAGTAGGCAAAAAAGCCTATCGTACGTGGGAGCTTGTGGTCAGTACCATATGCATTTTAGTTTAGCCTCAGAAACATCAGTAATTTGGGGAAAAAAACCCCCACTTCCTTGCAGTTAAAAATATAATTCAGTTTGAAAGCAAAAACAAAAAGCAAAAACAGTTCCCGTTTTATCCTAGTCCATTGGTGAGCCCTTCCCAGCATGTAGAACCCATCAAAGAGAGACAGTGCTGAGGGATGTTGTACCCTTGTAATAAAAATGAGAAAAAGTTGTAGAATAAGACTTAAAAACTCACAGAGAAAAATAGTATGAGAGATAGTTAAAAGGGAGGCATGTTGCAGTTTCATTGGGTAGAACATTTCCTTTCCCCTAAGCAAGGAAGTCAGAGAAACGTGAACATTTGAGCTGGAAAGAACCTTTCTAATCTAAAAGAGGTTGGGAGAGGTTGTCTGTTACAGGCCCCCTTACAAAATTCTTGGTTCATATCTTTATACTTCAGTTAACGTGGATGGTCTTAACATTTTTTATAGAATATATTCTTGAAAATTTCAGGATGTATCAAAGATCATAGGTTCTGTGATCTAAGAGCAATCCTCATTCACAGAACCTCATTTCCCCTTATAGAAGCCTTCCCTGTGACCAAGTGGATCTAGAATATTCTTCATCCTTAAAAAAGACTGTGGCACTCACCATAATATGTCTCTCAAAGTGGCTAGCCACTGTAGCTTTGACATCGTTTTTGTCATTTGGAAACATTTATAGAGAGAAATGATTTGGTAATCCTCGATAACACTGCAATATCTCTCCACAGCTGGTTTAAATTTCTTCCTTGTGTGTCTTCTTGGAAGTGATATGAGAGTTTTTCTTTCTCTTTTTGATCCTACCTTAAGGAATCAGCATAAATTGCAGAGTAGAGTCCTTCTATATTAGAGTCAGGAAAGCCAGTTGCTTTTAAACATTTTTGACTGTGACTACAGTGAGAAATACAGTTTACAATGTGAGTCAGGTCATGCATTTCTCTCTATATATACATATATCTATATCTCAGAAAAAAAGGTTCATCAAATAATACATGCCCTAAAAAACAAAACAAAACAAAAACGTAAAAACTCAATACATACCCTTATGATGTGTGATACATTCTGACATTGACTATTCTGTTTTATTTTTAAAGAAATGCTGGTTATGACCCAGCTGGCAGATGGGGAAATACTGTGAAAGGGTGCATCTAGTGTCAGTTGTTCAACAGTTCAGATTTTGGCATGTTCTGCAGTGTCAAGAGATTTAACCTCAAGGGCTACAGCCTTCCCCTTGAAAGTCACTAAGAAAGTCTGTATCTTGGTCCAGGCTCCATCGAAAGTGAACTCTGTCCTGGCCCACATCCTGTTCCCAGGTCCAGTTAATGTCCTAACCTCTTGTATGTCCCTGAAATTCCTGAGGGCCTATGGTATGCTTTATGCAGTCAACATATGTTCATAATATTAAAAATGATTTATTTGGCCTCTTTTAGGTAACTTACAGAGCTCAACACACTAGGATCTGGAAGATTGTGGTTCTGATGGTGGCTGTCTGGGTGCTGGCCTTCTTAGTGCATGGGCCAATAATTATAGTTTCAGAGCCTTGGAAGACAGAGCAGGGGCATTGTGAACCTGGATTCTTGTCAAAATGGTACATCCTTGCCATTACATCAATCTTGGAATTTCTGGCACCGGTCTTTTCAGTGGCTTATTTCAACATATATATTTACTGGAGCCTGTGGAAGCGTGGGCAATTCAGTAAGTGGCAGAGCCATCCTGGACCCACTCCTTCTGCCTCTTCTAGTCACTCTGGACACTCATTCAAGTGTGAACTGTTTTCGAAGACATCTCTCACTGAACCGAAGGAGGAAGCAGTATCCCTTGGTTTCAAGAGACAGAGAGGAAAGAGTGGTCTCTTGTTTTCTATAAGAACCCAGAAGAATAGTGATATAAATACTTCCCAAATGGGTTCTCCCTCCCACTCAGATAACCGAAGGGAATCTCTTGAACTTCTCAGAGCTAAGAAGTTAGCCAAGTCACTGGCCATTCTCTTAGGTGTTTTCACAATTTGCTGGGCTCCTTATTCTCTGTTCACATTTGTTCTTTCAATTTATCCCCCAAATCAGCGCCCCAAAACAGTTGTATATGATATCACATTTTGGCTACAGTGGTGTAATTCCCTTGTCAATCCTTTTTTGTATCCATTGTGTCACAAACGTTTTCAGAAAGCTTTCTTGAAAATATTTTGTACAAAAAAGCAACCCATACTATCATACAACCAGTCAGTGTCCTCTTAAAGATAATTTTATTTCTTACATACATTTAGTCTTAATGTCATCTAAATTAATTTGATCTGGCTTTCATCTTGCCTTTTCCACTCTACTAAAACAGTCTATAAAATCGTAACACTTGAAAACTTAAAAAAAATTTGGAACCTGAAAGTCAGTGAAAAATTATTCTGGTGAATAACAGTGTAATTAGAAATTGACAATAATATTTTTGTAAGCTCATAGCCACAAAACCACTGTATTTTTCTTAGTCATCACTTCTTTTTTTGTCTTTTTTGATCTTGATATAACATTAATTGTGAAAGTCAAGAGCTTTTTTCCCCTCTATGTTCAGTGTTTGCTACAGTCTTAACTAAATTTCTCTTTTTATTTTATAGTGATGAAAACCGGTCAAGTTTTAAAACCATTCGCTAAAGTATACAACAGAAAAAGGAGCTATATGGCCCTCTTTACTGGTGCTGGGTGACTCTGTTACGCTCAGTGGTCAGGAGAGTTGGGGTTTGAATTGGCAGGAGCAAGGAGTGAGGCAGTGCCCAGATGAAAGAGATCAGGGCACGTGTACTCCCAGACTCTGTATTCTTAATCCCAGGAAAGAAGGAAGGGTGGGATGGTGGAGGAAAGAGCAGGTAACTGCAGCTCTCCAAGGTCTTCAGTGAAGGTACCTTGGAAGCCCCAGCAATCACAGGGTGAGAGGGTGAGGGACAGGCAATGGTCACCAATAGATTGGAAGGATGGCTTTCCCTACCTTCTCATGCCCTCTTCTCTGTAATTCCATGTCAGCTAAAACTTCTCTGTGAGAAAATATGAAAAAATAGAGAGGCTGAGATAATAAAAGGACTACATGATTAAACCTAATGTATCTGGTATACATTCACAAAACTTAAGGTGTCAATAATTATTAATAAAATACATCTCTGTATTAATTTGGTGTCTTTAACTTGTGTGCTCACTGTTTTACATTGCAGCACTCAGAGTAATTTTTTAATTATGCAGTTAATGTAAGTTGTACCTTACTGAGGAGTCACATTTCATTAATCTGGTGATGTTTTGCTATTTTGTTATTATAATTTTTTTCAGTGTTCTTTGCCTGTCTTGTCATAACACTTCATTGTGATTTCATAGTTAATTTCATCTCTCCTAGAAGGTTTTATCAGCATTTCTTCTATAACTTCTCAGAGTTTCTATACAGTTTAGTCATTTTCATATTTCTCAAACCTTTTAAACCTTTGATTAATTTCAAACACTAAAATATGAAAACCTTTTAAGTATATAATGATTAAAAATGCACATGATTTTTATGTACACCGTGCCTTGCATTAAGTTCAAAATAGAAGATACATGCTTAACATCCAACAGTAATTTTTAAAATTTGAGAAATAAACCCTCATAAATGCACAACTTTTTAAAAAAGTCATTACTTCATCAGCTGTTGGTTTTCACATTTATAAATTAGTAGTTGTGAATTTCACATAATTATTGGAGGCTTAAATGTTTATTGAGTGCATTAGGCATTTTCCTTAAATATAAAATGTAAATTCTAGTTTTTAAATCTAAATATTTTAAATTTGCACTGGAGGAACTTTAAAGTGTGTTTTTTTATTATAACAAAAGTTGTATGTACTTATCATAAAAGGAAAAGACAATAATAAAACAATTCCTATACCCAGGGAGCAACTGTAATTATTAGCTTATGTTTATAGAGAAAACAAATGTAATCCCATTTTTTAGAAACACACGTTTGTATACTTAAACTTCCATATTAAGTTTTCATGATATCCTCAGGTAAATTCTTTCATGAAATGAAGGCTGCTATTTTAGAATGAATAATTACCATCCCCTTCCCCAAATAGAACTAGTTTATAAATATTTATTAAATTTTAAATTAAAAATACTTAATATAAAATTGATTTAAAATACTTCAATATATAATATTTAATTTTCAATAAATATTTTTAAAATTTTAAAATACTTATTAGTTCACATTAAATTTGTACCCAACTTCGCTGGCATAATTGGCAGAACATTCCTTAGAACATTGGTTCCAAAGTGTTGGCTTCAGTTAGCCTGGACAGAAACAGATTCAAGAAGAGCAAAGATGGATTTGGGGACCTAAATGCCAGTTATGACTGACACTTTAGGTCTAGGCTTTTTATGAGTTATGAGGGCTTTAGATATAAGTGACAGAACAATCATAACCATTTTACACAAGTGCCTTTCGTGGATTTTTGATATATACCTTCTGATAGCAAGGATTTTGCCATTTGAAGAAACTGTTTTTCACATTACAATTTCAGAAAAAGATAAATTTTAGCATACAGAGTAAACTTTTTATTCTAATAATTGTTACCAGTCATGGTTGAGTCAAGAAAACCATGTTAATTATTTCAATCAGAAAGAATTTAATATAGGGAATGGATAATACAGGATCCCAGGAAGCTGAAAGAGCAAGAAGTGAATGTTGACACAATCCAGACGTTAATAACTTTAGAAAGCAATTACCATCTTTAGGGATAGCAAGAAATAAAAGAGAATCTAAGATCTTGGAGAAGCCCCTGGAGAATTGATGCTTGGAGCTCTGATTGATGCATGATGCCGAATAGTTAGGGTTTGGACCACTAAAGGAGTAGGACCAGCTGGTACTCAGACTACCATGGGAGGTGAGGCAGGGCAGCCCTGGTTGCTGCTGATACCTCTGATTAGGCACAGCAATGCAGAGCATTATTGTGAACTGATACTAGAAGAATGCCTAGTCAAGTTAGAAGCACTAAGTGAGTTTTCTTCTCAGTAGCTCCCACCTTCCAATCTCTTGCTAGTGCCTCCCATTAGTGGAACCAATTGAAAGTCAGTTGTCAAGGGAGTCTGGGAAATATATGACTCCTAGTCCCAGCCTAGTGCAGTATATAAAAAGGTAGGCTTGGAGCTAAACGACAACAGATAATTGGCAAATGCTATCCTGTATTTAAGCATAGTATAGTAGAACTTGGTCTTTAGGGACTTAACATTCACAGTTTCAACTGTATATAAGCAGCCTGCTAGTTCATAACATTGTAATTTATAATTTTGTTAAGGCTCAAGTTCAAATCGTGTCCCCTTAGGCCTGTATGCTGAGTGATTTGGCTGTTAAGCACAGCATCTTCATTCTTGACCTCTATTCTTTTCACATGGACTGCAATGCTTATGAAGTGTTCAACATTTTTGTTTTGGTGATGTAAGTGAGGGAGGAAAGAGGAAGTCCAAGGAAGTATGGAACTCAGCTGTGGTTCAGCCATATAGTTGGTGAGTTCACTATACATTTCATAATAGAGATTTCGAGCTAGTGATTCATGGATGTATTTGGTCTATAAAATGAGTTGATTTTATTGTTATTATTTAAAATTGGGGAATTTAATATAAAGTTGATGTTTTCAAACTTTTTTTGAAAAATTGGAAGATCTAACAACAGTGGGCTCACATTCCTTCAAAAAAATAATTTGCTGAAGCTGAGCAGTAGCCACTACAGTTCCACTTTCCTTCATTTAGTTACTTTATTTACCTGTCTGTTTACTTTGGGCAGATGAATCGTAACCCCTGTTTTACACATAAAAAGAAAAAGTGATTCCTAAAACTATTTTAGTGAATACCCTGGAAGGCACAAACATCACTTTTTCTGTTGGAAATTTTATGTTCTGCATTCTTTTAGTTAGGATTATTTGGTTACAAGTGACAGAAAAACAATTTAAACCACTTGGGCAAAAGTGAGCAATAGGTTCTTATTACCTGAGTGCATGAAGACAGTGGTGGGAGATGCCATGCCCCAGGGATGACTGAAACCAGAGATTTTGTGACTTTATTTTATATTGTGGCTTCTCCATGAGGCTAGGATGATGAATGCTCATGTCCTCTTGATCAGACAGGAAATAGCTGTCTCCTAGTAATAGTGAGGAAAAAAAATCCTGGAAAAGATGAACTAAGTACCCAATGGGTATCTTGTGTGGATATCCCAGGATCAATCCCTATAGGAGAAAGTGGACACTTATGCTGCCTACTTGGGTTAGTTCCCCTTCAGACTAGTTTCTGAGGAGGGGAGATAAGATCTGCCCCATTCAAACCATGTGACCAAAAAGGGAGGAACAGTTTCTTCAAATGAAAGAAGATAGAGTTACCAGAAGGAAGAAGGGATACTAAATGTCAGCTTTCAAGAGGTATTCAAAACTTGTGGATGTCATGAACAACTGATTGTCTTCCTCATTTATTCTGTAGACTACTCGAATGACCACAGGTCTCTCCCCCACGTTTTACAATGTTACTTTGTAACTCTTCTCTTCAAGAGGAATTTGCTTTGGCCATTAAACTTACTAATAGGCAGTAAAAGTAACATCACGTCAGTGTCAAGCCTAGGCCTCAGGATGAGAGACTATGCGGAGCAGAATCAAGCTATTGCAATTGAGCCCATCTTAGAAGAGACAACCTCCAGCTGACTCAGCAGCTGATTGGAGATGCATGGCAAATGCAGGCTAGACAAGGCTAGATGAAAGAAGTCCAAACCAGAAGAATCATTGAGTTGACCCAGAGACTCCTGAGCAATAAGACACTGAATTTTGGAAGTGGTTCGTTATTCAGCAATCGCTAACTGACATGTCAAGCACTACCCTACTGTGCACAAAATGTAAATGTCTGAAAGTTGAGTATAAGATGGATTTAGATATTTACATTACTCGTTTTTTTGTGGAAGCTGAGACAAAATATATAAACATTATTAGGCAATAAGACAGACTTTTTTTTCAAAGGTCATGGCTACTTTTATGTAAAAATAAAAGTATTTAGTAGCAAGGATAATTTACTTTGAAATATTATAAACTACACAACATAATTGTAGGAGAGATGCATCTATGAGTAGAAAAGTTGCACAAAGGTGGAGATGGAAGAGAAAGGGCATCACAGTTTATAACACTTGCTATATGCATGTCTCCCTTAACAGCCTCATTCAGCCTGTTCAAGTTGCCATCTTAAGTCAGATACTTTAACCTAAAGAAATGACTACAGGCATGAACAAAAAGATCATCGAAAAAAAAAAGAGGGATTGGATTAAACATGACGGAGTGAAAGATGTTCCCAGATCTCTCCCCTTGAAACAACAATAAGGCGAACATCTAAAACTAAAAAAAAACACCCAAACTGCACACCGGCATGTATGAGTGTGGGATCTGTGCATGGGAGCTACCACAGGTCAGAACTCCAGGTGTCAGGCAGTGAACTAGGAGAAACAAAGAAGCTGCCTCTTGCAGCCAGAGCTCCCTGTATGAGGAGGGGGAGGGGAAAAGGTGCAACGAGTTTCCTGCACAGCCCTGCCTAGGAGTGCTATGAGTTCACCATGGCTGGAGGAAGTGCCCGGTCATCATGGCAGAAGACAGAGAAATGGGGATGGCAGAGAAACGACAGTTGATTTGTACCAGCCATGTTTACAAAACAAAGGCTGAGCCACAGCACCATCCTCCAACTCAGAGGGCTCCTCCCCCCAAACCCTCTGAGATGGATTGCTGTGAAGCCCTGGGGGAATCTGAGCAAACGTTACCGAAGCTGTCCCTAACACTGACAGGAACTGAAGCTGAGAGTAGTGAGCATGATTAAACATCTATAAGGAAAAGAAAGACATTATTAAGACTTTATATAAAGCAGAGATCCAAGAGACTTAGATGCCACCTAGCAGAAACCAAAAGAAAAACACCTTCTTAGCAACAAGCTAAATCTTCTTTCTGAAAAAAGAAAAAAGCAGAACACACTTCCATTAATACCCAGGTGGAGAAATAGTCCATTAAACATCATGAACAACCAAGGTGACAAGGCATCTCAGAAAGAAAGAGAAAAATCTCCAGAAAATAAGCTTACAGACATAGACATATGTGACTTAAATGATAGAGAATTAAGGATGGTACATCTGAAAAAACTCAGTGACATTAGGAATGAATCATATTAACAAATTTAGGAATTGAAAAAACAATTAGATGAGCAGAATGAGTTCTTTAGCAAGGGGATTGAAACCCTCAAAAAGAACCAAACAGACCTTCTGGAGATAAACAGCACACTGCAAGAGTTGAAAAATGAAATAACAAGCTTGGGAAATAGAGTCAACCAAGTGGAGAAAAGGATCAGTGATATAGAAGACAGAAATCTAGAAATAAATTAGAAGGAAGAAGAGAGAAATTGAAGAATGAAAAATAATGAAAGAGAAATACAAGAACTAGCTGATACCATCAGGAGAGGAAACACAAGAATAATGGGCATTATTGAAGTGGAGGAAAAGGAGCAGGGATTAGAAAGCATTTTCAGACAAATAGTTGGTGAGAATTTCCCAAATCTAAGGAATAAACTGGAGCTTGGAATTCAAGAAGTCAATAGAACGCCCAATTATCTCAACCCAAAAGGGCTTTTACCAAGACACATCGTATTAAAATTATCAAAAACCAATGACAAAGACAGAATTCTCAGGGCAGCCAGGGAAAAGAAGATGGTAACCTATAAAGGAATACCCATTAGATTATCATCGGACTTCTCAGCGTAAACCTTACAAGTCAGAAAGGAGTGGAATCACATATTCAAACTGTAAAGTGAAAGGAACTACCAGCCAATGATAATGTATCCAGCTAAGCTTTTCTTTAGATATGAAGGAGAAATTAAGACATTTCCAGACATACAAAAATTGAGGGAATTTTTTGCTATGAGGCCTGCACTACAAGAAATACTGAAAAAAGTCAACTCGCCTAAAACAAAATGACAAAATATATATATATATATATAAAATTAGGAGTAAGGTGACTAGCAAGCTGATGAAAGTAGAGGATTGCAACCCTTGCTAGGAACAGAGCATTATAAGCTTAAAATAAGAGATTTGCTACAGCAATATAGTAATGAACATTCAGGATGCATAGAGACAAACTGAGACAACAATGATTGAAAAGGGGAGGATTCAAAGATCCAAATTCGCACAGAGGAATGGAGATAAGGTGCGCACAGAAGAAAAGGGACAACTGTGTATATATAACTATCCTTTACATATTCATAATGGTAACAACATGCCAAAGATTCAGAACCATTTTATATAACATAAAACAAGAAGGACCACAGGGAAAACCCACAAAAGCCAACCAAAATAAAGAAAACAGAAACACAGGGACAACGAAGCAATGGAAACACTGGCTACCAGAAAGCAAAAAATAAATTGCTATAAGAAGACCTCATTTTTCAATAATTACCATAAATGTAAATGAACCGAACTCACCAATAAAAAGGCACAGAGTTGCATATTGGATCAAAAACCAAAACCCAACCAAATGCTGCCTCCAAGAGACACATCTCAGTTCCAAAGACAAATATAGACTCAAAGTGAAAGGGTGGAAAATGATATTTCAAGCAAATGGCATTCAGAGAAAAGTGAGAATAGTGGTACTAATATCAGACAAAATAGATTTCAAAATAGAAAAGATACAGAAAGATACTAAGGGAAAATTTATAATGGTAAAGGGAATCATGCACCAAGAAGACATAACACTTATTTATATCTATGCTCCCAATCAGGGAGCCTTTAAATATGTAAAGCAATTAGTAACAGAACTAAAGGGAGAAACAGAACAAAACACTATCATAGTAGGGGACCTAAATACCCCACTGTTGGATATGGACAGTTCATCCCAACAGAAAATCAATAAAGAAATAACATCCTTAAATGACACATTAGAACAACCGGACATAATTGACATTTACAGAGCCCTTCATCCCAAAACAACTGCTTATACATTCTCTAGTGCACATGGAACATTCTCAAGGATTGGCCACATACTGGGACACAGAGATAGCCTCAATGAATATAAGAGAGTTGAAATCATACCAATTATATTCTCTGATAATAATGCTTTGAAACTAGAGATCAACTGTAAAAAGAAAATAGGAAGAACCACAAATATATGAAGATTAAACAACATGCTACTGAAGAATAACTGGGTCAGAGAAGAAATAAAAAGAGAGATCAAACATTACATAGAAACGAATGATAATGATAGTGCAACATATCAAAACTTTTGGGACATGGCAAAAAGTGTAATAAGAGGAAAGTTCATATCATTACAGGCCTACTTCCAAAAACAAGAATGAGCCCAAATAAACAACTTAATCCTTCATCTTGAAAAACTAGAAAAGGAAGAACAAATGAAGCCTGAAGTTTTCATAAGCAAAGAAATCATCAAAATTAGAGCAGAAATAAGTGAAATTTAAAACAAACAAACAAAAAAAATAGAAAAAATAAATGCAACAAAGAGCTGGTTCTTTGAAAAGGCTAATAAAATTGGCAAACCCCTGGCTAGATTCACTAAAGAAAAAAGGGAAAGGACAAAAATAAACAAAATGGGATGGAAGAGGGCAAGTTACGACAGCCACTGCAGAAATACAGTGGATCATATAAGAATACTATGAAAAAGTATATAATAACAAATTTAATAACCTAGAAGAAATAGACCAGTACTTAGAAAAATACAACCTTCCTAGACTGAATCAAGAAGAACTGGAAAATCTAAATAGACCAATCAGTAATATGGAAATTGAAACAATCATCAAAACCTACCAAAAAGTAAAAGTCCAGGACCAGATGGCTTCACCAGTGAATTCTACCAAACATTCAAAGAAAATTTAATACCTATTCTCCTCAAACTCTTCCAAAAAATCAAAGAGGAGGCAATACTTCCCAATTCATTTTATGAGGCCAATATTACCCTGATACCAAAACCTGGTAAAGATAACACAAAAAAAGAAAGCTACAGACTATTATCTCTCATGAACACAGATGCAAAAATTCTAAATAAGATACTAGCGAACCAAGTATAGCAACATATTCCAAAGATTATACACCACGATCAAGTGGGCTTCAACCCAGGGGCACAGGGATGGTTCAACATATGCAAATCAATTAATGTGATACACCACATAAACAAATTAAAAAATAAGAATCATATGATCATATCAATAGGTGCAGAAAAAGCCTTTGACAAGATATAGCACCCATTTATGATCAAAACACAACAAAATCGGTATAGAAGGAAAGTACCTTAATCTAATAAAGGCCATAAATGACAAACCCTCAGCCAACATTATACTTAATGGTGAAAAACTAAAAACCTTCCCTTTAAGAGGATGAACAAAGCAAGGCCGTCCACTATCACCACTGTTATTCAATATTACATTGGAGGTCCTAGCGAGTGCAATCAGGCAAGAGAAAGATATAAAAGGCATCCAAATAGGAAACAAAGAAGTCAAACTGTCACTATTTACAGATGACATGATTCTCTATATAGAAAACCAGAAAGACTCCACAAGAACACTACTAGAAACAATAAGCAAATACAGTAAAGTTTCTGGATACAAAATCAATGTTTAAAAATCTGTAGTGCTCCTATACTTTAATAATGAAGCATCAGAAAAAGAAGTGGAAAAAATAATTCCTTTTGCAATTACAACAAAAAGAATAAAATACCTAGGAATAAATCTAATGATACATGTGAAGGATCCATATAATGAAAACTATAAGATCCTATTAAAAGAAATCAAAGGAGATACAAAGAAATGGAAAGATATTCCATGTTCTTGGATTGGAAGAATCAACATAGTTAAAATGATCATATTATCTAAAGCATTATACAGATTTAATGCAATCCCCATCAAAATCCCATCGGCATGTTTTTAAGAAATAGAACAAAAAATCATCAGATTTGTATGGAAGCACAAAAGATCCAGAATTGCTAAAGCCATCCTGAGAAAAAAGAATGAGGCTGGAGCCATCACTCTGCCTGACTTCAAATTATACTACAAAGGATAGTAATCAAAACGGCATGGGATTGGCAGCAAAACAGACATAAGGACCAGTGAAACAGAATCGAGAGTCCAGAAGTAAACTCATATTTATTTGGGCAAATAATTTTTGACAGAAAAGCCAAAAACATATAGTGGAGAAAGGAAAGCCTCTTCAATAAATATGCTGGGAAATCTGGAAAGCCACATGCAAAAGAATGAAACTAGACTGTTATCTATCACCACACACCAAAATTAACTCAGAATGGATTAAGGAATTGAATATAAGACCTGAAAGAAGTCTATGGCCAGGCTTCCGTGAACATGCCCAAACCTCTCTGATCGTGGAAGCTGCATAGGGTTGAGCAGGGTTAGTACTTGGATGGAGACCACCTAGGAATACTAGGTGCTGTAGGTGTTTTTTTTTTTTTTAATTTTATTTAAAAAAGACCTGATACAATAAAATGCATAGAAGAAAACATAGGAACTTAACTCAAGGACCTTAGATTTAAAGAGGATTTTATGAATTTGACCTCAAAAGCAAGGGGAGTAAAAGCAAAAATAAACAAATGGGACTACATCAAACTAAGAAGCTTCTGCTCAACAAAAGAAACCGTCAACAAAGCAAAGAGACAACTGTCTGAATGTGAAAATATATTTGCAAGCAAAGCCTCCGATAAAGGCCTAAATCCAAAATATACAAAGAACTCATACGACTCCATAACAACAAAAAGAAAAGAAAAGAAAAAGACTATTTAATACAAAGTGCATGACCAGTCCTTAGGTTGCAGCATCTGACTTAGGAGATAAGAGAAAAACAGAGCCTTCCAGTTTGGTTAATGGTGAGCATCTCTGCAGTAGCATCCTGCAGGAAAAGTTTGGGTAACTATTTGTTAACCAGAGCCTAATCCACTGGGGTTTTATCGGAGCCTAACTGAACATGAAGAAGGTAAGTGCCCAAGCCCATCTCACTCTAGCCATCCTGACCCACTTAAGTGCGGATGAAAAAAACCAGAAATACTTTTGAAGTTCACAATCCAAAAGGCACAGTAAAAGAAGGTGACCTCGTCATAAGACTATGGAATATCTCCCTTCCCCCCACACCTCACCACCACAATACTAAAAGCTTATTCATGGCAGTTCTTTTTAAACAGTACATCATGTCTGGCTATCAAGAAAAAATTACAAGACATACCAAAAGGTGAAAAACACAATTTGAAGAGATAGAGCCAGCATCATAACCAGACAGGGCAGGGAGGTTGAAATTATTGAAACTATAATTTAAAACAACTCAGATGAATATGCTAAGGGCTCTAATGGAAAAAGTAGATAGCATGCAAGAACGGATACGCCATGTATGCAGACAGATGGAAATTTTAGGAAAAGTTTAGGTAAATGATGAAACATTTTTCTGATGTTCACCTTTACCTAAAATTTCCAATAGTCAAGATAAATGTGTAAAAAATATGCTTTTTCCTGTTGTCAACAGAGAACTAATATCGATTAGGTGTTTCATCATCAAAAAAAAAAAAGATTTATTCAGAAAAAGAAAAGGTTACAACCCAGTGCATTCAGACAGGGCAAGCCTCGTGCACATTCTGGCCTGTGTGCCAAGATAGAGGGGTATTTGTGGAAGGGAAAAAGAAGTTAGAACCACAGAGGTTTATTATAAACATAGAATTCTTTCTGTAAGGTTCTCTCTATTATGTAATGCAAGAACTCCTCCCATAAGCCCTAGCTCCTCCTATTGACCCTCCTGACTGATTATGTTTGCTTTAAGTTCCAGTTAGTCTTTATCGCTCCATAGAAAAGCGCTTATCAGTTCCTTCTTAGAAAATGGAAGACAAATGGTTTTAAAATTGTTACTCCATCCTTCCTGTGCCCTTGCCCCAATCTAGGGCATCTGGATCATAGCTGAGGTGGCAGATAAGCAACTGATTGAATGTTCTGCTTTTTCTGGCTTCCTATTTCTGGAATCCAACTGTTTTGAGTTCAGTACTTATTTTTGAGTTTTGTTCTTCTGGCTGACAGAGCTCAGGCTGAGCTAAAGGTCCTAATTTTTACTGAGCTAAAAATAGCTCCCAAGGGGCTGCAGTCCCTCTGATATGGAGTTGGATACCATGATCTACTCCTCAGTATTATTTACTGTGTAAGCTTTCCTGAGCACCAAGAAAAAAATGACCTGGAGTCTGAAGGCCACACCCCTCTACATTACTCTTCGGATTGAGGAAAATGTCTGCTGCTTTGAGATAATAATCCCAATAGGCTTCATACAGTATGGTGTACTGGAGGACAAGTTAGGGAGAGTCCTCTCCTTCAGGGAGTTTGTATCATTTGGCTTGGAATCAACAGGGACATGCATACAAGTGCATATTGCAGTGAAGTGACACAGAATATTGAGTTATTTCTTTTATAGTGATATTTGTAGGGTGCCCCTATAGCTCGACTGCTGCTGAATTGCCCTGCTTGGTCATATATCTTTCCAAGCAACGTGGTCCTTCCATGGCAAGGCTGTGTAGCTGTTTTCATGGACTGGTATAGACAAGGCTTTGGAGAAGGCTAGAAAAGGATTTACATTGATAAAGACATGCAGAAATTATGTGTGGTAGGTACTTCTGTGCCAGACAGGATTAATTACCTTAGTTCTTAGAACACCTGTGTAAAACAGATACTGTTGTTATTCTTGCTCCACAGATGAGGAGACTAAAGGATAAAAAGAGTACATGATTTGCCCCAGGTGGTACAATCAGCAGGTAATAAAGCTAGAATTTGCACTAAGAGAGTTTGAAACTAGTCCAGATGCTTAAGCCCCATCCCATATTACCTCTCAGTATTTGGAAGATCTCTACTCACTTCTTGCACGCAGGGAAGTTAGTGAGTCAAAGCTTTTAGAAGGAAGTGAATTAAATGAGCTAACCAAAACTCCAAATGAAATCAAGTCAAAACAAAACAAATCCAAATCAACAAAACCCAAATTTGTCTTTTTTTCCCCCCTTTCACAACATCAATGTCTACTTTCTCCACTAGATGGCAGTAATTCCACATGGTTTCTCTCCCTTTTATTTCAGGTTGAGCAGCCACTGAATAATAAACGGATACTATTATTTTGTTACAATTTAAAGAAATCTGATAACAGCTTTCTCAGTTGTTAATGTTTTCTATCGAATTAAACTCATAAAATTAGCTAAGGCTACATCAACTCCATAAAAAAAACAAAACAATGACTTCATTTTTTCCCCCACTAGAAGGTAAAGCCATCCCAAAATGCTCACATAACAGCATGTATGTGCACCCCCCCATATCCGTATCTTATACACATTTACTACCTCCATACCCACACACACACACACACACACACACACAGACACACATCTTCCAATATTCCCTTCTCAAGGAATCCCTTAAGACTATAAGGAAAATATGTTTTCTTGCGCTTATTTTATTAGTGTCATTTGCTAATCTTTTCTTTGTAAAAACTTTACAAAATATGGCTTAAAATCACTGCATTTCAGGACCTACAAGTTTATAAAAATATTCTTCAAAATTCACTGAACAATAGTAATTCTCATCTTATCTTGCATGTACATAAACCTATGCCCACCTTCCTTAAATTATTATTTTATTGCTATTTCTTACATCTACCCTTTACATTTCTTGGTGATCCCCTAAGGTAGTGGTCCATTTCTCATCATAAGAGTCACATCCCAAAGTACCCAGAACTTTAATAGTCAAGGCAGCTGTAAACTTAAAATCCTTCAGATATCTTCACAAAGACAGAATCTTCTATCTCTTCCATTTAAGAAAGCACCAACAACTGGCTAAATTTTGTGTTGCAGCTCAGATCTAGTTGATGCCCAGCTCCAAAAGAAGCAATTAGCTTCTTTTGTAATTATATGATCAGGATGTAAAAAGGGAAATTATTTTAATTATAACATAAATTTTAATTTCCATATGGCATGAGTCTAGACACATTTAAAATCTTTTAAAAATAATTTTTAATTTTTTAATTATACTTGGCAGACAATATCATATTAGTTTCAGTTGTATGACATAGTGATTAGACATTTATATAACTTATGAAGTGATCACCCTGATAAATCTAGTACCCATCTGACACCATACAATATTATTGACTATATACCTATGCTATACTTTACATCCCCATAACTATTTTGTAACTACAAATTTGTACTTCTTAATCCCTTCCCCTTTTACAGCCCCCCAAATCACCATCCCATCTGGTAACCCACAAAATGTTCTCTGTTTCTATGAATTTGTTTCTGTTTTATTTGTTTATTTTGATTTTTAGTTTCCACTTGTAAGTGAAACCATACAGCATTTGTCTGTCTCTGACTTACTCCACTCAGTGCAATATTCTTTAGGTCCATCCATGTTATTGCAGATGGCAAGATTTCATTTATATATGTATGTACATATGTATGTATGTATGTATGTATATGCATGTATGTATGCATGTATGTATTTATGTATTTATTTATTTTTATGGCTCAGTAATATTTCATTGTATACATGTACCACCTCTTCTTTATCCATTAATTCATTCGTATACACCTAAGTTGCCTCCATATTCTGCCTATTGTAAATAACACTGCAATGAATGTATGGACACACATATACCTTCAAAGTAGTATTCAAGGTTTCTTTGGATAAATATCCAGAAGTGGGATTACTGGACCCTTCTTTGTCTCTTGTTATAGCCTTTGTTTTAAAGTCTATTTTGTCTGGTATTAATATTACTACCCCAGATTTTTTTTTCCCTTTCCATTTTCATGAAATATCTTTTTCCATTTCTTTGCTTTCAGTCTGTGTGTGTCTTTTGATCTAAAGTGAGTCTCTTGTAGGCAGCATATGTAAGGTTCTTGGGTTTTTTTTATCCATTCAGCCACCTTACCTTTTTATTTGAGCATTTAATTTTTTTTTAAATTTGAGGTACTTGTTGATAGATATGTAGTTATTGACATTTTATTATTCATATTTTCGATATATTTTTTTTCTTCTTCTTAAAGAAGTCCCTCCAACATTTCCTGTAATATTGGCTTAGTGGTGATGAATTTCTTTAGCTTTTTTTTTTTTTTTTTTGTCTGGGAGACTCTTTATCTGTCCTTTGATTCTAAATGATAGCTTTGTTGGGTAGAGTCATCTTGGTTGTAGGTCCTTGTTTTTCATCACTTTGAATATTTCCTGCTAATCCCTTCTGGCCTGCAAAGTTTCTATTGAGAAATCAACTGAGAGTCTTATGGGAGCTCCCTTGTAGGTAACTAAATGCTCTTCTCTTGCTGCTTTTAAGAGTCTCTGTTTGTCTTTAATCTTTGGCATTTTAATTATGATGTGTCTTGGTGTGGGCCTCTTTGGGTTCATCTTTTTGAGACTCTTTGAGTTTCCTGGGGTCATATGTCTATTTGCTTCACTAAGTTAGGGAAGTTTTCCATCATTACTTCTTGAAATAGCTTTTAAATCTCTTGCACTCTCTCTTCTCCTTCTGGTACCCTTATGATACAAATGTTGTTATACCTGATGTTGTCCCAGAGGCCCCTTAAACTATTTTCATTTTTTTAGATTCTTTTTTCTTGTTGCTGTTCTGATTGGGTGTCCTTCACTATTCCATCTTTTAAATCACTGATTTGATCCTTTTCTTCATCCAATCTGTTGATTCCCTCTAATGTATTCTTCGTCTCAGATATTGTATTCTTTATTTCTGACTGGCTCACTTTTATGTTCTCCATCTCCATTTTGTTTTCTATTTCTTTGTTAAAGTTCTCACTGAGTTCATCTACTCTTCCCCTAAGTTCATTGAGCATCCTTATAACCAGTATTTTGAACTGTGCATCTGGTAGATTGCTTGTCTCCATTTTGTTTAGTTCTTTTTCTGGAGCTTTGTTTTGTTCTTTAATGTGGGACATTTTTCTTTGTCTTCTCATTTTGTCTGCTTCCCTGTGTTTGTTTCTATGTATTAGGTAGGGCTTCTAAATCTCCTGGTCTTGGTAGAGTGGCTTTATGTTGTAGGTGCCCTATGGGGCCCAATGGCACAGTCTTCCCTGATTACCTGAGCCAGGTAATTAAAGTGTGTCTCTTGTGTGTGTTGTGTGTGCATGTCTGTTGTAGTTGAGCCTGGTTTCTATTTGCATGTCGATGAGAGGGGCTGACCCTTGGGCTGATTGATTGTGAGAATTGGCTGGTGAGGCGCCAAACTTATGAAGCAGGATTCCCTTTAGCAAGGCTCTGTGCCTGCCTAGTCTGCCATTCGGGTGTGTCCTCCTCACAGCTCCGGCTATTGTCGAAGCAGGCTACCAGTTGTGATGATCCAAAGACCTCCTGGGAGGGGCCCAGTTGAAGGCCAAGTTCAGCCACAGCATGTGCACTTCTGGGGTCACCTGGTAAAAGTCTCCAAGCAATCTGCAGATGGCTGCCACCTGTGTTGGACTTATAGGTGCTTTGAGAAGTCAAGCCAGTAACTAAGGCTGGCTGCTGCTGGTGCTGGGCTTGGGGCTGCTCGGCAAGAGGTATAGGGCACGCTGAGGCCAGATATTGATTCTTTAGGTTTTGTGAGCCTTTGAGAGAGTTTAGGAAAGTCTGCAGCATGGCCCAAGACAGGCCATTTGGATGGATAAAAACACTGGAGGCAGCTTGGGTGGGTCTGCAAGTTAGGAGAGGTAGGGTCTCAGGGAATCACCAGAGCAGAGGGACCTGTGTTAATCAGGCTGATGGAGACTCAGACATGGTGGCCACCAACGTCTACACCCTGAGAAGGGGGAGGGCTCAACAAAGGACCAACGAGTACTGCCAGTACTTCTGTCCAGGAGAAAGCTGCCCCTCTAGCCCTTGCCATGAAGCCAGACAACTCAGTTCCTCCCTGTATGTCCCTGGCACTCCCTGAGCTTCTGTCCCAGTGCTGGGGCTCAGAGTGAGCGAGTCTGTCGCTGAGTAAGTCCACATGCAGGCTCCCCAAGAGAAGCATCTGAGACTCCCTAGCCCTCCGTCTCACTCAGCCACAATCTGCTGGTTGTCTGGTCGTCACAGCTAGAAGTTGTGGGGACCTCTCTTCCAGCACTGGAACCCTGGGCTGCGGAGCCCAGCATGCGGCTGGTACCACCTCGCTCATTTGGGGGGCCCCCTGAAGCCAAGATAATCCTCCTGATTCTCAACTGCTACATGTCCTTGTGGAACCGGTCTGTTCCACATCCTTGCCCCTCCCACCCTTCTTGAGGTCACCTCTTATGTGTGTCCCCAGTTGTGGGACCTCTGTTCAGCCAGACCTCAGGTGACTCCCAGTGGAGGTTGTTTTGTAGTTTCATTGTAATTTTGATGTCATGACAGGGGTCAAGCGGAGCATCTACCTTCTATACCATCTTTTCCAGAATCTCCCTAAAATCTTTATCTCACTAAAATTTTTTCATATCACTTAATTGGGATGTTTCTCACTCGTTTTTGCTCTTATAAACTGTATTTGAGATTATAATGAATGTTAATGGAGAAATAATGTATATTTTGTTAAAATTGCTCAATGGTCACCTTTTCAGAAATAAATTCATTTCATAAGGTGGGCATTACTTATGATTCACAAAATAAACCTATTTCTGAAGGTCTCAGCTATTTAAAAAAAAAGCTTAGTATTGGCAGTGATGATAAGCTTTTTAGACTTAGTCAAAATTTTGACACACTAAGAGTCCCAGATACTGTTGATGCAAATAATACTTCTATTCTATCCCTATCAATCAATATCATTTATTAAAACCCTGTGAGGTTTTGTTCCACAACTTAGAAAAGAGATAGAAATTTTATTTTGGGGCAGAAAAGCTAGAAAGTAAGAGAAAGAAAAAGAAAAGAATGAATAATAATGAAAATATTTTTTCTGGCTTATATTTGAATTCCTCTGGAGAGCATAATGAGGACCAGAAGTTGATGGAATTATTTTACTTAAGCATTCCCTTCCAGGCAGGGGTGGGCCCGGAAGTTGATAAAACATTTTAAGAGAGACTTTATGATTCTCTTGGCATAACAGAGCTGCCTTGGTGACCAGATGTCAAAATGTGACCCAAGGAAGCCATTCTTTTTTACACTGCAGGAACCCAGCATTGCTCTGACAACTGGTCTGTCATGCTGGGCTCACTTTATGTAGCTCAAATTAGATAGTCTGAGTCCAGTGGATTCTCCTGATGGACACTGGCAGCACTGGGCCTTCCCCATCCAGGGGGGTTCATGTGAGAGGGACAAGGACAAAGGAGAACCAGGGACTGAAGAGAGAGTAGGTGCCTCACACTGCCTGCAGCTGACAGGCTAGTTTGTGGGCATACGCAAAGGCATCTTTTGAGGATGTTAGAAATGACAGGACAGGTACAAAAAGACCAATGTCAGGAAATCAGACAAAGGTGGGAGTAATCTTCCATAATTGTGTTTGTTTAAAAAAATTATTTTTCTTTGTACATATTATGATAAAATTATGATATCTATGTTTACATACATATTCCTGTTTATAGATATATACATATATTATAAAATAGTCATTGGCTAATGAGGCCTGGAATATGGGGGTAACATTTAGTGTAACCAGCAGCTTCAGTAGTAACCCTTGTTACCCACGGTACAGTGGGAACAGTTGTGATTTGGATAATTCCCATCTCTGTAGGAAAGGGATAGAGCATGAAACCGACTCCAGCTTCCATATTCCAACTGCATCCAAGATTGCGTGGGGTGGAGAAGGGGTGTAAACATGGGGAGAGGTGCTGAGGACAAGTTTTCTAACTCAGGCCTATAACTTAACTGTTTAGTTCTAGAAGTTACTTAGGCATGTATCAGGGTTAACACAGGATTTGGCTTATTCTTTCTGAAAAGCACACATCAGTTTCCACAATAGCATGTCAAATGTCTAAAGCCAAAGAAGAACAGAGACAGGAAATGAAAGGTGATAAAACCACAGACCCTGGCTGCCGCTGTTCTCTGCACATCTGCACTGCTTCTCCACGCAGCCCAACTTCAAGGGGAGTTCTGTGCTTGCAGAATTGCCTCGAGACCTGGCCTCCTCACCCTTCATCTTATTTTGAGGTGGGCAACACCAGCTTTTGAATCAGGAAGCAATTTTAAAATCAGTCATGTTTTGATCCCATGGGCCTGGTTTTGTCTGATTAATAAGCTATGTTTTGAAGGCCTTACCCATTTCCTTTCTCTGGGGACCCCCCTCCCCAAACCCACCTTTTAAGTGTCTGTGAACAGGACCCTCTCTTCCCTTGTGAACAAGCCCAGCAATAGGATTCTGCGCGACCCTGCCCAGAAGGACTAGCCCAGTGCCCGCCCGACCTTGCCAGGAGGAATTTCTCTCTCCAGCTTGAATTTCCTTCCTGTCTACCTTTAGGCCTTTACTGCTGGCCATGCTTCCCTTTGACTGCCCTGAATAAATCTTCCCTACATCCCTGACAGCTGCTGATTTGGCTTCTTTCTTATTTTTTTTTAATTGAAAGTAAACCTTCAAAGTGGCCCAGCCACCTGAGAAGCTCCGCTGAGCTGCAGCTGGGCTAGTGAGCCTCAAACAAGAAGAGCTGCATTTACTGTGTCCCCGATCCTGCCTCTTGGTGGGGAGGGGATCATGGGGCTTTGTGAGTTGCCAGGGCCGCTCAGCTTTCAATGTAGCTTTTGCATTAGAAGAAGGGAAAGTGGATATGGCAAAAGTGGTTGTGGAGAGATTTTGAAAATGGTTATGTAACTGAGAGAGAGCTGGAGAGAGGAGATAGCAGAGGGTGGGAGGGAAGCAGGGAGGAAGGGAGGGAGAGAGGGGGTGCGTGGGGTTGGAGAGAGAGAGAGAGACAGAGAGACAGAAACAGAGACAGACAGAAAGGAGAAGGGAGATACCTGCTGTAGAGGGAGGTGTGTGTGTTTACATATAGAATACAAGTTCAATTTATTTATAAGAAAATTGTGGGAATGTCTCTTTCCTTCTTAGTTAGACTATTGGGAGTACATTGCAGAACGAAAATAATTTTAAAAAGCATATTCAAATTTAACAATTAGATTGAAACACAGAAAGCAATGAGAGAGTTAGGAGTCAAGATTCCTAGGTTTTGTTCTAGGGTCTTTTCCTAGTTACTTGGTCATTTTAAGCTGGTCACTCTAGGTTGGAACTCCCCATTCCAACAATTTTTTTTTTTTTACCATAGAATTTTTTAAATATTCAGAAAAGTTTAAAAAATAATATAATAAACACCTTTATACTCCTTATCTAGATTCAACAATGGCTAACATTTTCTCCATTTTTGTTTTATCTTTATTTACATCTCTATGTGTATATATTTGCACACACATACTTACACACATTTTTGCTGAACCATGACACTTCACCCCTAAATACTACAGCATGCACTTCCAAATAAGGACATTCTCCCACAAAACCACAATACAATTGTTACACCTAAGAAATTTCAAAATAATTACCTAGTAACATTTAACATCAGATCCATATTAAAACTTCTCAAAATAACTCCAAGCTGTCTTTTCTAACTTGTTTCATTTTGAACCAGGAACTGATCAAGGTCACCCAGAAATTTGGTGTTAAATCTTTTTAGTCTCTTGTTCCCTTTTTTTCTCATCAAGGTAGAACCTACCTTCAAAGTGTACAAATCTTTGAAGTATACTTGGTGATTTTTTTAAAAATAGACTTTATGTTTTATACCAATTTTAGACCTTGATACATTTTTTATGTAAGTATTCTCCTGTGTGACCACTCACCAGATTGATAAATAGGCCATTTCCACCACCTCAGAGGGTTTCTTCATTCCCTCTCCCTGTTGATATCTCCTTTTCCCCACCCTGCAGAAGGGGCAAGAACACGAAACAGCTAGAACACTCAGATCTTCTGCTTGGAAGTATAAATTGGTTTAACCTCTTAGGAAAAATTTTTACCAGTATCTAATAAATTTCAACATATACTGACTCTATGCCCCAGCAATTCCATTTCTCAGTATGTATTCAAGAGAATTGATGACATATAACACTAAAAGACCCATTCAAGAATGCCCATAGCCGCTTTATTCATAATTTCTTCAAACTGGAACTGTCCCAAATATCCATCAATAATAAAGTGGATAAATAAACGTGGTATATTTACACAAAGGACTACCACACAATAATGAAAAGAAGACAGATAACGCCTCACTTAATAGCTTGAGTGAAGCTCAGATATAATGTTGAGTGAAACAAGCTTGATACATATTGTATGAACCCTTGTAGATGAAGGAAAAAGAAATAGCAAAAATTGGCTATCATGAGGGAAGTCATTAGCTTTCTTTAATTAACAACCACCTCTTTTGTTCATGATATTTTCTTTTGAAGAGATTAGGTGAGTTGTTTTGTAGAAAGTCTTACATTCTTGATTTGTTGGATCATTTCCTCATCTAACTTGATCCTTCATAACTGGGGATCCATGAGAAAATTGAGCTGTATTGTTTGAAGACACTATTTTATATGATGAATTAACTTCTATCCTGAGCATCTAGAATGGTACATTTTGTTCCACTCTTGAGAGAACTGAGTAAATCATCACTCAACTCATCTTCTGTGATCTGTGTTTCAGCTGAGAAACCCCAGTTGAGAAAAGATTATTGAAAGTTAGTTTTCAATGCTGACTAGAGTCAAGTTAAACATTTTTGGCAAGAACAGTTTACAGGTGGTACTGTGTACCTCCTTCTGTATCATGCTGAGAGGCATTTAACATCAGGTTGTTTCACCATTAGTGACGTGAATGTGGAGTTTGATCACTTGGTTCAGGTGGCGACAGCCAGGTCTCTCCATTGTAAAGGACGTTTTCCCAGGTCTCCATGGCTTAACAACCTTATTTGTCAACATGAAGCACTCAAAGGTCAATATCTCCCACTTGATGGAATAATTTCTTTCCAGCAGATTTGGCTGCAAGGTAAAATTGTTCAAAGCAAAATGCTTCCTTTACCTATAGAGCTTCTCCCTAAAATGGGAGCTTCATGCCATGGAAAAGTGTGTCTTAACTGTAATAGGACATTTCTAATCTTTGAGATTTTTAGGTAACATAAAATGAATTACCTTCCTATTTGAGATAATTTGATAAGCATGATATTTTGGATATTAAAATTTCTTAAACTTAAGACACACTATATTTATATACATTTTGGTGGTGATAAATGCGTGAGGTAGCGTTTAAATCATTGGCAGAAACTAAATTAAGGATTTCATGTATACACAGTTAAGCTTGAACAACACAAGTTTGAAATATGCTAGTCCATTTTTATGTGTATTCTTTTCAATAAATACAGTTGACCCTCAGTCTCTCAGCTGTAGAGTCAAAGATCATATGTGAATTTTCAACTGCACTGGGGGTGGACACCACTAACTCCTGTGTTGTTCAAGGGTCAACTGTATCTGATCTCAGGCCCAGAAGAGATGTGTTTGCATTTTGTACTTTAAAAAAATTACACTTAAGAACTCACTGCTGTACTTTAAGAAATGTTTTAAGCATGATTATCCATTTGCTTCAAAAGAAAGAAATAATTTCAAATGATTTAAATGGATTTTGGTGTAAAAATCATCACAGCAATCCAGAATAGTTTGAAAACCAAGGATCAGATCTTACTTACTATTTTACCAGTAACTACAGTGAACTCTAACCCTTGGCATCCTGTGGCAGACTAAAGATGGCCGAGAACTGGTTGATATTTCTCCATTTAAGATGTTAGGCTTTGTGACTACTTTGACCAATAGAATACAACTGAAGAGATGATGTGCCAGTTTCTGGACCCAAGCCTTAAGAGACTAGGAGCTTTCATCTCCTGTCTTTTGGAAGAGGAACACTCACTTTTGAACCTAGCCACCATGCTACAGGAAGCCCAAGCAGCCCTGTGAAGGGACCCATGTGGAGAAGATACTTTTCTGACATGCCCAACTGAACTCCTAGCTGATAGGGGCAACAATTTGTCAGCCATGTGAGAGAGCCATTTTTGGAAGTGGATCGTTTAGCCCTCATTGAACACTCCAACTAATGCTGCAAGTTGCATAGATTGTCGTCCTGGCCAAGCACTGCCTATAGTTGCAGATTGGTGAGCAAAAGAAATGAGCATTCTTCTTAAGCCACTAGGTTTTAGAGAAGTTTGTTATTCAGCAAAGATAATTGCAACAATCTTCATTTGCAATATGGTGATAAATATGGTATACTTCTATACACAGAGAGAACAAAATAGGTTAGGGTATATAAAGTTGTTCTCAAAGTATAAAGCAATCCTATGCCAATGCAAGATGATAGTCTCTGAGGTAACCAATAAAATGAAAGGATTTTGAAAGCGTTACTGATTGGAAGTTGGCATGTTACTCTAATTTCTACTGACCCCACCTCCTAAGATTAAAACAAAGTCAGTTACTTTATTTTTTCATTGTGGTAAAAAAGCCACATAACATAAAATTTACCATTTTAACTATTTTTAAGTGCACAGATCAGTGACATTAAGTACATTCACAGTGTGGTGCAACCATCACCACCATCCATCTTCAGAACTCCAGTTACTTTTGATCACAGGAAATATATCTTCTTAACAAGTGTAATTTTCTATTCTAATTTTAAAGTGAAGCTAAATCATCTCAGCACTGTATGTGATGATGATAATTTAAGGAATGAGCCCATATGGTGTAAGGATAGGTTTCCAGAGAGACTGTTAAGAATGGCAGCCCACTCTCTGCAATGGAGCCTGAAAGTGCTCTCTTCCTTCTCAGAGCTCATTCCATTCCTGCACAACTTCAATTAGTCATTAGTCAGCATGGGGATGGGGGAATATTTAGAGAGAAATGCGCACTTATTAAAAAGGGCCAAGAGAGCAAGTTTTCAAAGCTAGAACACTCCAACAAAACCATTTCATATATAAGCAGGCCCTCTGGAGTTAGCACACATACTTGCACCTGGACCCCCACCTGGACATAATTAGTTTCCCTGCGCTCAGAGCAGAGAAAACACCAAAGAAAATGATGTCAAAAAACTGAGCAATCTGTCATGATCTGTGCTGCTCAATTAAAACAGTGTGCATTCTGTAAGAATTATGTAACACAGATGACATAGTATTTAGATAGCCAGGACTGGAGGACCATCTGGCTATGTTTGACTTCACGACTATTATGTCTGTTTCTTGAATTATATTATATACTTTGGGATAGAATTCATAGGAAGGAAAGGTGGAATATTCTTGGTTGATCTGCAAGATCTTTTATCTACTTGCAAATTAAAATGTTCTGGGCAGGTTTTTTAATTCTAAGCAAGCAGAACCCTCAGTGTTCAAGGACTGAAGTATAAAGCACACAAAGGCTAGGTGGGCCCATAAGTCATGATGCACATGCAGGGCTGGAGAATAGTTAGTGTACCATGAAACAAACAGGAAATGTATTTGTAGCCTTAGGTGAGTCATCCCCTAACTCTCCTCCTGGGCCCTGAATGTCCAGGGTAGCACCCCATCTCCTCTGTACTGAGTCCATTTTATCAGACAGCACACCATCATCCTCTTGAGCGAACATGCATGTTGATACTAGGTAGTGTTTCCTTCACCAGAGAATTTCAGCCCGTACTGGCCAATCATGGGTTGCCTGGCAGACCTAATTTCTTGAGAGTCACACAACAATAACTAGAAATAATTGCTAAAATAGACACCAGGAGTGTCCAGATTGAGCAGCAATCACTGTGGAGCTCTCCCCACCCTTTTAGGCAGACACTTCATCCTCCTAACTCCAGCATTCACTACAATGATTGTTTACTGTTTGACCCTGGTGACTGCATGCCCTGAGGGCTAAGGTTCAGACACTTAATGGATGCCTTTTAATTCTCTGACAGACCACTAAGAGCTGCCACAGGCCCTCCTTCAATGGGAGACAACTTCATCTCCATTCTTTCAGAGATGAAGAAAATAGGTCCTTGAGAGAACACACCCTTGGTGCAAGGCCTAATGATGATGCTGGCCTTCAGGTGCAGCATGTGATTTATTGTGGGCATGCTCTTAGTAAAACTAAAGGAAGTGAGGGAAGCAGGAGAGGGATGGGAAGAAGCAGAACGAAGAATGGGCTCAGGTAAAATCTAGCTTTGGCCTGCTGAGGGTGGAGCGCTGGGGAAATGTGTTCTGGAGCCTGAGTCTGTTGTCCTACTGAGGCAAAAGAGTCAGGCTTTTTATCCCAGATCAGTCATTAGCAAAGGGGTGGGGGAAGTGGTGTCACCATCTAGGCTCTTAGGCCAAGACAGTGGCTGTCAGTCAGGGCTTCAGAGAAAGCTGCAGGTTGGGGCTCTTACCAAGGGGATCTGGGTGAGGTACCTTGTAGTCAGCAATGGGGAGCCCCACATGAGCCTGGGGGTTCTGACTTTATTACTCACTTCTAAGCCCACACCACCTACACCAAGTCTAGTTTTTTTGCTGTCTCTATGAGATCTTGCCTTTCTCGGTGCCTGTCACAGTAACTAACTCAATCAATTTATGTTTGTTCAGTTAATGGAAACATAAATAAGTGCAACATAAGTCTGCAAAATGTTGTGAGAATTTAGAAGAAAGAAATGAATTCTAACTGGAGAAGGGAGAGGAATTGGGGATGGTCTCACAGAAGAGTTGCTTTTGAAAGTTGAGTAGGCAGAGAATGAGCAAAAGGGAATTTCAAACTGGAAAAAGGCAAATGAGTGTTAAAAGTATGATGTATTTACACAACAATGAGTAAACCCCAAGGCTGGATTTCATATGGGCCTGTAGATATTTGGGTCAGATCATTGAATCAACAGCCTACTAAGGGTTAAAAGTTCATTTTAAAAGTATGTATAATTTGATTTTGTTCTTATGTTCTTTTGTATTTCCAAACTGCAGGTCACAGACAAAAAAAAAAAAAAAAAAAAAGGAATGTATGTTTACATCATAATTACGCAAAAGCTGACTCTCATAATGTCCCTAGACCTTGCTTCAGAAAGCTAGGGAAGACTCCTTCAGGAATGGACATAAGGCCCAAAGGAAGTTTATTCCTGGTCAATGAAAACCATGCAGACCTTCAAGGAAGAGAATGATGTGATTGGAGGGTATTTATGGGTGTTGCGTGTCAGTAGTTTGAAGAAAGAACAGGGGTGATGAGGGATGGGCATCTGGGAGAATAGTTACAATTGTTCAAGTAAGAGATGACAAAAGGTGAGGTCTGATGACAGAGATGACAGATATTTGAAGGTGGAATGGACAGGATTTGGTGACTGGATGTAAGCAAAAAAAAAAAAAAAAAAAAGGAAAGATTGAGTTTAGTTTTGACGTTTCTTAAATAGATGATTGGGGGGACATTGTCACCATTAGTTTAGATGAGAAAACTGGGACAGATTTTGGAGGTGGATGATGAATTCAGTTTTACATGTGTTGGGTTTGAGATAAGGAATGGAAATTCTAAGTGAAGGTGTTTAAAGACAGAGGGAAGTAATTCAGAGAATTTTGAGAAGTGAGGGCTAGAAATACAGACTGGGGAATTGCCAGCCATAAATTCAGCATGAAGTAGAGGGGTAGTAGATTAACTAGGAAAAGACACAGAGTGAGGCAGGAACTGGCCTGCAGCTCAAATAGTGGGAATATCTAAATTCAGGAAGCAAGTCGTAGAAGAGAAGCCACTGCCAGACTCTGAGAGGGTATAATGTTCTGGAACTCAAAGGAGGAGGAAGGTTCAGAAAGAGGTTGGTCAAAAGCCTCCAAGGAAGTGAAGTATGACTAGGATTGCCAGGCAAAATACAAGTTGCCAGGTAAATTTGAATTTCAGATAAACAATAAAAAACTTTCATTTAGTTTTTCTTGTAACGTTTGGGACATACTTATATTGAGGACATCCAAATATTGCATTGGATGTTCTTACAAATAAAATACATACAAAAAAAATAGAATAATGAATTAAAATTATTTTTCTGACGTTAAATTTAGCTGGGCATCTTGCATTTTTGTTTGCTAACTCTGACCACTCGAAAATGACTCTAATGGAAGGATTTCACTAGTAAACTTGCTATTGTGTCCCAGTGAGCTCAGTTCTTTTAACTCGTAGCCCCCTTTCCACTTAGGAGTAAGATCACAGGAGCTTCATAAAATAGCCCTGGCTGTATTATGATTAAGGCTTCAGGTTCTGTTTCCTATATACCTGCTAAATTTCAATCTCCATTTTGTTGCATCTTTTCCTTCACTCCATTGCCACATTTCTGCCTGTCCCTGTTGAGTTTACTGCTTCATTGGTCTTCCTTCTTGGTTCTGAGACATCACTCAGCCCTGAGCAGTCCTCTTTCTCTCTGTGTTCCCCGTTTTGGGGGTGGCTAGTGGAGACACAGGACTGCAAGGGTTTAAGGAGTCTGCATGAAATGAGTGACTGGAAAGGGGAAATTTAAACTACTTTGTCAAGAACTTGTGTGGTGAAGATATGAGATCCCAGGGTGAGGGAAAGAAGCATGATGAAGAAACAAATATGTGTGTGATTTCAGAGGAATAAAGCAGAGAGAAAGGATAACAAAGCTGATAGAAGCATTATAAGGAAAGATCCTAGCAAAAATGAGAGTGGGATGGAGGTCAGCAATGTGGAAAAATAATCTTGAGGAAGAGGTAACAGGAAAGGAGACAGATAATGAAGATAAAGACACAGTTTCATGGGGAAGAGAGATTTAGGGAGCCCCATTAATTGCCTTTATTTTCTTAGTAAAGAGAGAATTGGCCTTATTGGTTATGAGATTGAGTTGGTAGGCAGGTTGAGAGTTTGAAAAAAAAAGTAATGTATTTTGTTTTTACTAGGTTCAGTTTCAGAAGTTAAATTTTTTCCCCTCATATTTGTCTTCAACTATTGGAGACTTCCTTACAGATGGGATATAAAATGTATTACTGTTATGAGCCTATGCTTTATAGTTACCCATGAGTGACTCACCTGTTCACTTGATGTTGTCCCTTAACAGGAACCAAGTAGCATCTTTGCAGGTGGGAAAGATCTGTGTGACCTTAGCATCCCCAGTGCCCTCTGTCAATGTCACAGGGCATAAAATGCAGCCACTAGAAAACACCTGCAACTATAGCTGACCTAGATTAAGTTCCTTAAAGTGTGTTGCTGTCAGTATATTTTCAAATCCATACTGGACAATATCCTTCTTCCTTTCTATTAATACTTGTGAAAATTGCTACTCCAAACTTTAAGAGTTAAAATGGTGCTGAGCATACCTATGAGGATGGCAATAAAAACAAACAAACAAAAAATTGGAAAATAACAAGTGTTGGCAAGGATGTGGAGAAATTGGAGTCCTACTGCATTGCTAGTGGGAATGAAAATGGTTTAGATGTTAGGAAAAACAGTTTGGCAGTTCAGTTCTAAAAAGCTAAATGTAGAATTACTATATGATCCAGCAATTCCACTGCTGGGTACATACCTGGAGGAATTGAAAGCAGGAACTCGAACAGATACTTGTACACTCATGTGCATTGCAGTATTATTACCAAAAAGTGAAAACAACCCAAATGTACACTAACAGACGAATGGATAAATAAAATGTGGCATATTATGTTCAGGCTTAGACATTCTGACACATGCTACAACATACACGAACCTTGAAAACAGTATGTAAGTATAGATATAAGCCAGTCACACAAGGATAAACATTGTCTGATTCTACTTATATATGAGGTATCTGGAATAGGCAAATTCATAGAGACCAAAAGTAGACTAGAGGTCACCAGAGTATGGGGGCGAGGGAATGATGTGTTCCTTAAAGTTACAGAATTTCTGTTAGGATGATGAAAAGTTTGAAAATAGTGATGATGGTTGCATAACACTGTAAATGTAATTAATACCACTGAACTATATACTTAAAAATGGTTAAAACACTAAATTTTACATTATATATACTTTACCACAACTTAAAAAAATAATACTGTAATATACCAGAAACCATTAAACTGTAAACTTAAAATGGGTGAATTGCATGGTATGTGAATGATATCTCAGTAAAGGGATTGTTGATACCATAGGGACTCTTTTCCTTAACTCTGCATTCAGACCACAGGGACCATAAAAATGCTGAACTGGAAAAAAAATAAAATGTGAGTCATGGGGGAGGTAGATCATGTCACAGCTTGAAGAGATTCAAGATAATTATCTCAGAAACTTGCCATGCTTAACAGGCTAAAGGCCATGGGTATGGTAGAGGAAGAGTGGGCGATTTAGAATCGTAATCGTATTGTATTTTGTATTGTTATGAGCAGGGTAATTCTATCAAAAGGCAACTTTACTAGCTTAAAATTCTTTAGAGAGGTTACCATGTGTAACCATTAATTGGTTTTGGTCTGTAGTTTAAGAATAGCTGCTTTTTGGATATTGGCCTGGACTTTGGCCTAAAAAGCAGAAATGTGAGTTTGAGTTGAGTCTGATGAGCCATTTCATCTTGCTTTTCTGTGTGATGCTATGTCTGGGATGCAGGTGATTGATTTTTTAAAGATGTGCATTTGGATTTGCAGGAGAGGCCATCCAGAGTGTCCACAATGTCACCAGAGGAGACAAAACTATCCATCTCTTCAGCAGCAGCAGCAGCACAGAGCTGCCTGCACCAAGAAAACAACAAAATATCCCCAAACAGATCAAACAGCTGCTCATCAGTCTGGTGCAAGCTGCAGGTTGCCTGACTAAATTACTGTCAACTAGGCGGATGAGCACAATTTGTCAGTCAGCATTGAGTTTAAATGAGCAGAGATGCACATAAAGCCAGCAATGCAATTGTAATTAAGAATTATAGGCATTAAGTTTCAACTAGTGCTTTCTTAAGGTAGCAGTGACTGAGCTCTAAGAAGCTCAGGAGGGATCCATGGCAGATGTAGAGCCAGGGCATGGCTAACCTAGAGCTCTCTACAGTTTAAGCAGCTCATCATGTATGAAAGTGATGTGTATTGTAGATGATGGAGAGTCCGTGAGAACTCAGGCTCTATTTTATCTGTGTGCTGTAAAAAAAATTTATATCACACATTTTAAAAAATAAGTACTACTACTAATAATTAAAATAATGTTTTTGAATTCACTACCCAGATTTAAAAATTGAACATCCTGATTTGTGTTAATGGTGGTTGAAATCATTGTGGAAGGTGACATATCTTTATCTGCTGAATTAAATGGAATTTAATGTTGAGTGCTGACAATGAATTGGTGCTGGGACAGACAAAGATGACTAAAAACAGGCTTGTCTCAGAGAGTTTACAGTCTGTGAGGGAGAATAAGATGACAACACAATTAGCTCTGCATCCCCTGAAATCACCAGAAGAGTAGAGGTGTCATAAGAGAGGTATGCAGCACTGTGGAAGTTTGAAAGTTTGAATCAGGTTGGATAGGGAGGGCTGTGAGGGGAGGAGCTCAGAGAAATCTTTGTAAATAAAGTGGTATCTGAGCTGGATATCAAAGGTGAGCAGGAGTTTTACAAGATGAGAGAGAGTGGGAAGGAGGGCATTTTGGGTGGAGAGACTTGACCCAAGCAAAGACAAGACAGTCTCAGGCCTGTAAAAGAAACAATAAATTAATTTGTCTCAAATAAGAGAGCAGTGGAATATAAGATTGGACAACTGTACTGAACCAATTTCTTATAAGTCTCCATATCCTTAGGAAATAGTTCATCCTTAAAGGGCTAACTTTCCTTGTCACCTGAAAACTCAGGACTAGTATACCCAGAATCAATCCTATTTAGGAGGAAAATTGTTGGTTTTGGCCATTTATCATCTACTCTGCCTTCCTAAGAGCACCCACATTTATTTGGACAAATACTTCTTCCCTAATATTAGCTTACGTAATATGGCATGGGGTTGGCTCTATTATTTTTGGTTCAGGGTTAACCTTCCTAGGAATAGTTGATTGATTTAGACAAAGGCAAGTGACCTAGTTAGGCCCAAGACTCAGGGCTTTGGGGAGACTGTCAAGGAAGTTGAATATTTTCTTCCCTGCGGATCATAAAGCTGAGAGAATGTGAGGGCTGGGGCTCTACAGCCATCTTATCGTGTAGGGTGAGCCTGGCTCAGAATAAAGTCAATGCATTGAGGCCAGGTAAATATTCAATATTTGATAGGGGTATATCATGGACACCAACCAGTCAGAGTGAACACCAGCTGGTATGTTGTACTGGGGCTCTGCCTGGAGAAATGCATAGCTTAAAAAAAAGCTTTATTTATGATGTGTCATCTCAAACAAAAACACTATTATATAATGGTCCTTTTGTGACTTAATTTTTACATAACCTTGCTCTATTACTCTTAAAAATATTTATAATAATTTCTTAATGTCATCTAAAACCTAGATCATATTTCCCCCCCAGATGTTTATGAAGTTTTCTTAATAGTTTATTTTCTTGAATCAGACATAAACAAAGTTATGGTATTTAGTTGCTATTAAAAAGAAATCTTTATACTAGAAACTTAAAAACAACTGATGCACGAAGTCATGGGTTCAAATCCTGGCTCCTCAACTAGCTGTTACCTCAAACAATTCACTTAATCTCTTCAATTGCCTCAGTAATATCTAATTCAGAATTTGTTGGGAAGATTCCATCAAATGTAAAATCATCAGTTTGTGTGAATAAATGAGATTACTTTGTGTGATAATTCTACATGCCAATTAGATTGGGCCACAGAGTGCCCAGATATTTGGAAAAAGTTATTCTCAGTGTTTCTGAGAGTATGTTTCTGGATGAGCTTAACATTTAAATCGGTAGACTGAGTAAAGCAAATTGCTCCCCCTAATGTGGGTGGCCTCTGTCGAAGGCCTGAATAGAACAAAAAGGCTAACCTTCCCCTGAGTAAGAAAGAATTCTTCCTACTTGATGGCCTGAAAACTAGGATATTGCTTTTGTGCTGCTTTTGGACTTGAACTGAATATTGGTTCTTCCTGGGTCTTGAGCCTGCCAGCCTTAGGACTGGAACTACACCATTGACCTTCCTGGGTTTTGAGATTGTCGACTAGTTTTGAAGACCTTGGAACTTGCTAGCTTCCATAATTGAATGAGCTAGTTCCTTATAGTAAATCTTTTTACACACACGTGCACGCGTGCACACACACACACACACACACACACACACCCTATTCAGTTTCTCTGGAGAACCCTGACTAACACATTTGTAAGAAATTTCCACATTTCTGTAGCCAATTGCCCCATCTGCATAGCTCTAGGACATTAGACCTCCCCTGTTTCCTATGTCTTTCTCCATCATTTATGAGCTTCCGGAGTGGTTATCTCACCTGTGCTTATGAATGGTCTCCTTATAGCTCTCTATTTGTTGCTGTCTGCTGCTCGACAAACTAAGACCTTGCTGTAGGTGCTCTTGCCTGGTTTCCACTACCCAGAAGGTGCAAAATCCCAATGACCCTGAAGATTCACCACTTAAGTCTTATATCTCACAAAGTCCCTCAAGAAAACAGCCCCTCCAGCTTCTGCTTCCAGCCCCTTAGTGCAGGGCTCAGACCTGGTCCCTCAGGCTGGGCTCAGAGCCAACCCTGTATTGCCAGTTCATTTCATCTTTCCTCCACCTCTGCTTGGCTATAGGCTCCATTCCTCTAGACAAAAAGATCCTTGGGTCAGAGGGAGTCTTAGGGGCCAGCTGGACACTTAATCCCCATTTCAGCTTAACTGTGACCTTGGACCTAAGTCCCTCACACAGTTGGAGTTCAATATATAGAAGTTCTCTTTTCCTTAGGTTTAGAAGTGAATACAACTTTTCAAGAGGCAGTGTCAAGATAAGTATATAGTCAGTCTTGCTCCTATTATGAGTATATTCAAAGAAAGACTGGATCTTATTACACAGTCTGGGGAATATTTTGTTTTCTGAGCACATTTTTAGACAGAATCCTCCAACTTTATGAGCATAATGTAATGTTTTATGCTATTCTATTTTAAGGTAAATGTTAGTGGTATTTAAAATATATTAAATTTGACCACATAAAACTTTTTATAGGGAAAAATAGGCAAGTGCTGGTAATCTCAATCTAAGTGAAAATTATCAGTCATTCCTGTAAAGAAAGAGAACAGGATGGATTGAAAGCAAAATTGTATCTAAGACTTTCCTTCTTCCCCTCTGCTACCCATAGCTCCCCCCATTTCCCATGTGTCTTGTGCCATAATTCTGCTTTCTGAAAGCCCTGACCTGGTTAACTAATCCAAGCCTGCCCTACCCATAGTGGTCTGAGTTCTAATATTACCTTTCACTCCTCCTTAATAGGTTAACCTACAGCTACAGGAAGATAGCAGTCTGATTAAACTTTTCTTGCACTTAAGATATGAATTACTGATAGCTTTGTTTAACATTCTATAGTATCATTAATGCCATTCACAAATAGTTGGATTCTATTCTCCTGCAGGGCATAGGATTGAGTCACCTCTCCATTTTTTACTTTGTTCTCTTTTTGAAGTTATATGTAGTCCATATGCCTTGACTTAGCCAATAAAATGTGAATGGAAATAACATATGCCACTTCCAGGAGGGAGCTTGGAGAAGGGTATAATTTTAGGTACTCCCCTTCAACAATAGAGATAATTGTGAAAGTGTGTGCTAAGATAATACCTCTGTTGGCCTGGACTTCTGAGTGACTGTCATAAGTAAAACCCTATACCAACACATCACTTATGTCCCAGCAATAAGGTCAACACATGGGAGAGAATGTTCTAATCCACACAGTTATTCAGGAATCCAAGATTCTTCTAGCTATAATGCTCCTGGGGCAGAGTTTGGAAGACTATGACCTGTGGGCCAAATTCAACCTACTTTCATAAATAAAATTTTATTGAAACACAGGCATATTTATTCATTTACATATAGTTGATGGCTGCTTTCCTGCTATAATGGCAGAATTGAGTAGTCACAACAGACTATATATCCCTCAAAGCCTAAAATATTTACTCTCTGGCCCTTTATAGAAATAGTTTGCTGGCTTCAGGGTCTTGGAGTTTTCCCCTGAATCCTCTGAGTCTGGCTGGCAGATGAAGAAAGAGAGAGAACAGAAAGGATCATATGGGAGGTTCTGTAGCTCAGTCCTGAAAGAAGAGTATGCCACTTTGATTCACATTCCAGTGGATCCATGAACTCAGTCACCTGGCCAAATCTCATCACAAGGGACACTGGGATATGTAGTCTAGCTTTGTGTCTAGGAGGAAAGGTGAACAATTTGGTGAATAATCTGCCACATCTGCATACACGTGCAATCAGCTCAGCTGCTGCGTTCTCTCCAGTCAACCCCAGTTGGAGAAATAGTTGTTGAAAATTATGAGTGATTCCTTTGGTCTTGAAGTAATCTTCCTTGCTCTGATCAGCTGTAGTAGTGGAGACTCTTTTATCAACCCTGTCTTCAGTCAGTGATGACCCATGTTACCAGTGCAGTGAGCAGTGTTGGGTAGGGTCTCGCTGAACCACTGACTTGACTCTATTCTGGAGATGCACCATTGTTAGAGGAAGTTCTGCATCACAGTGCAAGAAACTACAGTCTGGTGCTGGAAATGTTTTTATCTCATAATTGGAATGCAGAACGTAATAGTATCAATTTCTGAAAAATCAAATGAAATCTTGTGGGAGTAGGTTAGGTTCAATGAATAAAATTATATAAAACAATTTCATACTTGACATTTACTGAGAGGGGCTTAACTTTTCCTACATATTTTAGTCTGTTCAGTTGGTATTATTTATTCATGTCTCTTTCCCCATTTGGTTCACAATTTATCTTTTGGGAGCCTGAAATTAAACTGTAAAAATGTATATATGCTAGACACTGTTTTATGTTTCATCAATGGAGAAGTCATCTAAATCTGTAACAGAATAAGATTCAGCTTATTACAGGGGTGATTTAGCTGAAATAAAATGTAATGTTTAACTCAGAGTAGCTGGAAAAAATGAGATTTAGGAATATGGAATTGAATAATCAGTCAGCAAAATGACAGTGGTTTCTTTGTCAATCTCCCAGTTGAAAGAATATTAGGACATCAAGATTATGAATGGCTGGAGCCAAATGAAGATTCACAATAACCTGGCAGAACAAGATTGGCTTCTGATTCTGATGATAACAGATTGTTCCCTAACACTGACAGAGTTGAATAAAAGAAATCCAGTGTTCTGTGTCATATCCTTTTGTTGCACTATCGTATTTAGTGGTAAGAAAAGAAATAATGTATAATGAATTTGAAAACAAAACAATCACCCCAGAGAACAGGGCAGTTTCTAACACAGACCACTGTGACTAAACATTTATTCAGATATTACTAAGAGGAGAGGAAGTTTATACACAAACACACAAATGAGAGACACTATTTTGGGGAGGGAAGTTTGAGTAGAAAAACTCATAGAGTGAATGTGAAAAGCAATCTGAGTGGCTTAAAGCAGCAGAAACTTATTCTCTCACAGTTCTGAAGGTTAGAAGGCTGAAATCAAGGTATCTGAAGGCTATTGGGGAGGATTCTTCCTTGATTTTTCCTAGCTTATGGTGCTTGCTGCTTATCTTTGGCATTTCTTGGCTTGTAGACACATCACTTCAATTTCTGCCTCCATTGTGAAGTGTCATTCTCTGTATGGGTTTTCTCTTCTTATTAGGACACTAGTTATATGGATTAGGGTTCACTGTGGTCTAGTATGACCTCATCTTAACTTGAATACATCTGCAAAGACTCTATTCCTAAATAAGGTTCTGCAGGTTAAGACTTTAACATGTCTTTGTGGGGGACATAATTTAAATTACAACATTCGGTAACAGAAGTTGTCTATGATGGTATCATGAGGTGGGTGGAGCAGCTGGCAGGAAGGGAACATCCTCTTGGAGCCATCACACAAAATGCAAACAAGGGAGAAAGCAGATCTTCAGTAGGGCTGATAATAACAATAACAACAATAATAACAACACACATTTGCTAAATACTCTACGCCAAACATTTAAGAACTTTACATGTGTTATCTTATTTAATTCTCACAATGATCCTGTGTTATGGGTACTTTAATTGGCCCATTTTACAGATAAGGAATTGAGGAAAAAAATACTAAAATAACTGAAAGAGCGGCTTCAGTGCGGGGAGATCTCAGCTGGGGTCAGCCCAGTGCATCCAGAACAAAGATAGGTGCTCACCCAGAGTAATTTGGGATATTAGTAAAGCTTCCTTGACTGGGACCTTTTCTCCCTTTAGATTTACCTATGTACTGGAAGCTGCCTGAAATTCTACAACAGAAGCTTTATTCATTGACTCAAAGACTGAAATCCCAGTTAGTTTGAAAGGGGTGTTGGACATTCTGTCATAAACTGTTTGAGTCTGTGTTTGGGTACATATTGCCCAAACCACAGATAAGATAATGACGTACGACCTGCCAATTTAATTTACTTTTCCCACCTACTGAAATTGTCTTGAAAAAGTTGCTTTTTTTGGTGATTATAGATGAAGACATATACATATGTAACATAAAAATAATTGTTATAAATATAATTGTAATCTATGTGTGTTTGTATGTATGTATACATATATATATATGCATTTGTAAATTCAGAGACAGTAGATTATTATAATTAAGATCACAGTCTTGGAACTGGACAGCTAACATTAAAATTCTAGCTCTGCTCTCTAAGCTTTGTGACCTGGGATGACTTACTAAACTTCTCTGTGCCTTATTATTCTTATCTATAAAATGAGGATGTCTATTACATAGAATTATTAGGAGTATTAAGTGTGTTAATATATGCTTCAAAACAGTGTCTAGCACATAGCAAGTGTATATAAGCACTTGCCTTTATTATGGTATGTGTTATAGATGAGATTAATAATATATGAAATGATGCTTTGCCGTCTATTGGTGGACACTGGGAGAAGGTGATAGAAAGTGCACATGAAGTGGGGAAGCTGAGGGCTCATCATTTTATATGTAGACACTGCTGTAGATATGCCTTTAGTTTTTCTGAAACAATACCATTGTGATCCCCAAAGGTATCTGCCAGCTCCTCAGGACGAAGTCATCACATTGCTTTGCTTCTTTTTATCTTTGATCAACACATCATGGATTTTTATGATGTCTAAGAAACAGAGTTCAAAATATCTTTTTGTTTCCTGTCACTGGGCTCTGAGGCTACATTTAGGGTTTTCCTTCCATAGACTGTAGGTTATGGAAGAATGTCCTTGGTGTAGACTCGATCTCCTCTGAGCTTATCAGCTGGTTATTGACTGATGACAGAACCTCATGAAGATGTGAATCATTGGCAAAAAATTTTTTAGCCCTGCTTCTCTCACATGAGTTTGTGTTTCAAAACTGATAATTTGTGAAGTTAGTCTTCACTCTTTTCTGTCATGTAGTGGAGATACTGCTATTGCTGTAGGTGTTGAAGAGTTCCCTATCACTACCTATAGTTGAAGAATAAATAACAGAGTGAGAACATCAATAGCTAAGGCACATAAGTACCCTTTTAATGACCTCTGAATTGTGATACAAGTTAAGAGTATATGGGATGGATAAGACACAAAAAGCAAAAGCTACAAAGACAAAAATAGATAAATTGGACTACTTTAAAATTAAAAGCTTTCATGCATTAAAAGAAGCTGTTAACAGTAAAAATACAAATCATAGACTCTGAAAAAAAATCCACAAACTATATAGCTGATAATGGTTAATATCCAGACTATATAAAGAAAAGAACTATAACTCCATAACAACAAAACAACCTAATTCAAAAATGGGCAACCCCCCCCCCCAATATTCCCCAAAGATAAATGATTAGAAAGCACATGAAAAGAAACCCAACATCACTAATTATTAGGGAAAGTCAAATCAAAATGTAGAGATTCCACCTCACACCCCTCAGGATGACTATTGTAACACATACTCACGAACGGATGATAGTCTTGGTGAGGATGTAGAGACAACAAAATCTCTGTACACTGCTGGTGGAAATGCAAAATGGTGCAGACACTATGGAAAATAATAAGGTAGTTGGTCAAAAATTATAATTACCATATAATCCAGCAATTCACTACTGAGTACATACCCAAAGGAATTGAAAGCAGGGCCTTGAACAGATATTTGTATACTCATGTTCATTGCAGTATTATTCACAGTGGCCAAAAGGTGGAAACAGCCCAAATGTCCATCAACAGATGAATGGATAAAATGTTCGGTATACATATGATAGAATATTATTCAGATTTTGATAGAATATTATTCAGATTTAAAAAAGAATTCTTAAAAAATAAAATTCTGACATATGCTACAACATAGATGAACCTTGAAAACATGCTAAGTGAAATAAGTCAGTCACAAACATACAAATACTGTATGATCCCACTTACATAAAGCACCTAGAGTAGAGAAATTCATAGACAGAAAGTAGAATGTGGTTGTCAGGGGTTGGAGGGAGGAGGGATGGAGAGTTACTGTTTAATTGGTAAAGAGTTCCAGTTTTTGGAGGTGAAAAATGTTCTGGAGATGGATGGCAGTGATGGCTGCATAATGATATGATTATACTTAATGCTACTGAATTGTACACTTAAAAATGGTTAACATGGTAAATTCTGTTATGCGGCTTTTTTTTTTTTTTTAACCACAGTTACAAAAGAACAACAACAAAAAAGTGTTCAGGAAGGTTCTGGTATCCTCAGTACCAGAAACCAGCCTTCTCCTTTCAGAATTACCTTTTAGTGACGAAAATAATCTCATACCAGAGGCGGGTTACAACAAAATCAGTTTATTTTGGTGACTGGTCTCTTATTTCTGCTGACTGCTCTTCAGCTCTGGGCTGTCCTTGAAGCCGCAGGGAGACGGGCTGCTGCTACTCCACACTGCCATCATCACCATGGCCTGATGCCCCTCCTGAGATCCTCTGTGCAGAATATTCACCCTGTGCCTTGCTAATACCCCATTGCCTGCATCACTGATACTTTTCTAACCCCATTATTTCTTCTGTATTAATTAGTTGGCCTTCTTCTATAAGGAAGAGGCTTCTCTTCTTTCTCCCTCCCTTCCTTCCCTTCTGCCTTTCTTCCACCAGTATGTACTTTTGGAACTTTATTTTCTTTTAATGGTTATCATTTATACTATGATTATTTGTTTTGATGCTCAAATTGTCCCCAGTTTGGCCAGGGGAAGCCACTTCAAGTTGGCTTCTGCGTTCCTGTAACATGTTGTCATCATTCTTTGAGCACGTTCTTACTTTCTGACACAAAAAAATATTCCAGGAGCGTCTTTCAAAATTTTTCCTGCTCCAGTCCTGGAATCAGACTTTCCTTCAAGGAGCTCTTCTTAGGGCATCAGCACTAAAATTTTTGCAAAGTCCCTGAAGCTTACTGTTGACATGGGTTTCAAAGGCAGCTGAATCGATGTGAAATTAATGTAAACAGAGTAAGAAAGAAAACATTAAGGCATGTGACAGAAACTCAAACTGTTGGGAAACAATAGAAACGGTTAAACTGATAAAGAATTGGGGTGTTTTTAGGAGAGTTTGTCTTCATGTTTCAAAGTTACAGTCATGAATCAAAAAGCAAATTTCTCTTCTGCAGAATATCTAACATTTATTAAGGATTGGCTGTGTGCCAGGCACTGTGGGCTATACACCCTATATGAATTATCTTATCTAATCTTTATGGCAACATTACATGATGGATCTCTTGTATCCCCATGGAGGCACAGAGAAATTAAGTAGAAAATGATAGAATTGGGTTGTGTGTCCAAGCAGACTGACCCCGGAACCTGCCATGCTGCTGGACCTTCAGTCTTATGCAGAGGGCATGATTATGAAAAGGCAGGCACTGATCTCTTCTGTGCTGAGTATGGGCATAAAATGAAATCACTCTGGTAGGATCATACTAGAAAGCAGAAAAAATGTTATGTACAGTGTAAGATGAAGTCTCAGAGGGCATGTTTCTCTGAGTCAGTCATTGGTAAATGAGGAGGCCAGAGATTGTGAACAAGGGCACACAGATTTAAATTTTTATTAAATGATTTTTTGATTACTGTAGTAATAATACATTCTCCTTTTGGAAAAATTGGGAGCTATGAAAAGTACAAAGGGAAAAAGATTTCCTATAATCCCATTGCTTATGGATAATTATTAATATTTTAACAAGTTTTCTATGGTTTTTACTTAGCTGAGATTACGGCATATAAAAATTCTCTGGCTTGCTTTTTTCTCTGAAACATATTATCTAAGCACATTCTCATGTTGTTAAAATTGCTTCATAAACATCATTCTTAATGGCTGCATAATATTTCATTTTATGAATGCAATATTATTTCCTTAACTGTTCCCTTAATATTGGCAATTTAGGTTGTTTCTATTTTTCATAATTATTAAAACCAAACCAAACAAACAAACAAACAAACTCTCTTGTGATGAATATCTTTGTGCTTGTACTTTGGTCTGCATTTCAGATTATTTTCTTAAAATAGAATCTTAGAAATGATCTTACATTATTAAAGTATAAATGCGCCTTTTTATCATTTTAAAAATAGTTCAATAATTTGAAATTATTTAAGTTATTTTAGTAAGTAATACAAATATGTATAAGATACAAATTCAAAAGATACAAAAGATTGTACAGTGAAATCAAGTCTCTTCCCAATTCTGTTTCCCAGCCACCAAGAGTCCAGCCTCAGTTTCTTGATTTTTCTTTCTAAGAAATCTTTTATATTATGAGCACATATATCCTGGAGATCATTTTTCTTTTTAGTAGGTGTGTAATCGTTGAATGTATGTCTCGCGTTGATGGACACTTACGTAGATCATAATCTTTTCTTGCTATAAACAATGCTGAACTGACTATAATTTTATAGACCTTATGACAGTAGGAGTAGAATTGCTGGGTTAAAAGTTATGACATCTAACATTTTGGTAGGTATTACAAAATATATTTCCATTGAGTTATGTCAATTTATATTTCTATCAGTAATATGAGAGTGAAGAGTCTATTTTCTTATTCCCTCCACTTACACATTGCAAAATAGTTTGATCTTTGTTAATTTAAGAAGTTAAAATGTTATTTCATTATCATTTTAACTTCTTTTATTTTAAGTGAGGTTGAGCATATTTTAGTAACCACTTATGTTCCTTTTTTGAGGTGGGCATTTTTGGGAGGTGTTTTCTTTTGGGTTCTTAGTTCTTTCAAATTAATTTATAGGCATTCTTTTTATACTCATAAAATTTTAGCTCTGGTTGTTATTTGCAAAAAAATTTTTGTACAGATTATTGTTTCAGTTGTTTATGTTATTTGCTTATTTGTTTTTTTGTCATTCATAAATTTTTTATATATATGGCTGTATCTATCAATTTTTTAAATGTTAAGGATACTGAATTTTGTTACATACACAAAAAACCTTTCTTCACTTGGAGAGTTTAAATATATTTTTTATTTTCCTTTGGTACTTTTATGAGTTTATATTTTACACTATTTTTGCTCAATATAAAATTTATTTTTGTGCAAAATGTGAGAAAGGGATACAATTTTTTTCAGGTAGCTAACCAGTACCATTTGTTGTAAAATCTGTCTTTTACTCATGATATTAAAATGCCAGAATTATCCTATATTAAATTCTTATATGCATTTGAGTCTATTTCTCAATTTTTCTGCTCTGTTCTATTGAGCTGTCTTTTTTTCCCATGAACTGTACAATATTAAAAAAATTATTCTAGCTTCATAATATATTTCAATGTCTAATATAACTAGTCTCCCTTCTTTATTACTCCTTTTCACATTTCTTTGTGTTTTTTTTTACATTCTTATCCATTTATTTATTTTTTTTCAGAGAAACATAATAATTGTTTTGCCTACTTTTTTCCTCTTAATCTTATACATTTTCATTAGGATTGTTTTAAATTCATGGATTACTTTGGAAAGAAATGACATTTTTATAATTTAATTTTCTCTGTTTTGGAAAATGGCTGTCTTCCATTTGTTTATTGTCTATTTGCCTTTAGTAAGACTTTAAAGTTTGTTTTATGTAGATTTTGCACATTTCTTGCTAAGTTTATTCCTAGATATTTTAAAACTTTTCTTTTTTGCTATTGTAAATGGAGTCTTCCATTTTACAATAAAACTGGTAGTTGTACACTACATGATGGCTATTAAATATATGTAATAATTTCGTTGATATTATACTGTGATTTGTCCTTAATTTTAATAATAGTTTTATAATTGATTCTGTTGGCTTTTCTTGATAAACTATTAGACCACTTCAAATAATAATTTTACTTCCCCTTTTCTCATTTTTATGCCTCATTTCTTTGTCTTGGCTTGTTATATTGGCTATATTTGGAGATATATATATATATATATATATATATATATATATATATATATTTCCAAAATAATGTTGTAAACAAAAGTTAATATAGTGGAAATTTTTGTTTCATTTCTCATTTTCCTGAAAATATGTAGTTTTTTCTCCATTAAGTATAATGAGTATAATGCGCCTATTGAATCATGGTAAGGAAGTATCCATCTTTTCCTATTTTGTTAAAACTTAAAAAAATGAAGAGTAGCTAGTGAAAATTTCAAATATTTTTTCAACATTTATGAAGACAATTGCATGAGTTTTCACTGTTGATCCATAGATGGATTTCTTAATATTTTTGGAATAATCCCAATGGTATGGATATCAAAGACTTGATCCTTATGGCTAAATTGCTGTGTAGAAAGATTGCACTGGTTTATAATCCCACTGTAGATGTATCAGAGCATCTAGCAAACATAGTTTTGGGAAAGTAATCAGTGGTTTTTCACAGTGAAAAGTTACCACTGAAAAAATGAGGGATGGTCAGATATTCAACCTTAGTCTGTATCTGGGGGAAAACCATCTTGGTATAAGCATTCACATTTTTGAAGCACACAGCTATGCAATGGAAAAGTTTACAACCCACTTACATTGAACAATGATGCCTCTGGCTTATAAAATACTGTTTGGGTTACCTATGGGAATAATCCTGTATATTATTCAGGAATGCAGACAAGCCAAGTTCAACTAGCATGAGCACAAAAGGAAATGTATTGGCTTGTGTAACTTGGAAATCTAAGAGGGCAGATCTGACTTCATACAGCTGGATTCAAGGATAAAAACACTATTACCACTATCGTTATTCATTTCTTGGGCCTTAGCTACCTTTGTTGATTTCATGCTTAGAAAGACGTTCTCCACATCACAGCAAAAATGGCCACCAGCTGTTCTAGGTTTCTATCATCCATTATTGTTCTTGAATTAAGAGGAGACACCCTTTCCCTCCTAGTATCAAAATAATTCTTGCAAAATAACCATGCCCCTACTATGTCACAGGTCCACCTACTTTCTAATCACTTTGCCCAGGAGATGGGGTCATTTTGACTTTGATTTGATATACATTTGCCTCTCAGTGGGGAAGCAGAGCACTCAACAAGAAGTAGATGACCACTGAGGTGGTAGAAGCAGGAAATTCAAGGAGCTTCCAGGCATTTGACCAAGTCTTTACTCTGTCTTGATGTAACTAAATATCTTCTGTTTAAGTTGTGCAAAAGACACTATGATACTTTAAATTATCTGAATAGCCTTGAAAATTTTAATATTCTTATCTTCTCTCAGCCAGATCATGGGAGGCCAACATTCTGCCTATAGATATGCTTGAATATTATTTTAAAACTCATTAAATTAAATATACAAACCCTCAGCAACATGGGATTGCCATGAATTTGACTGTTATCTATAATATGTCAGGAAACACTTTGTGTTTTCCTCAACAATGACGAAGAAAATAAATTGAAATTAATTCTTTTTAGTTGATCAACTTCATGGAAACATGCATATACTTTGGAGGTTAAGAATGTTGGAAAAACAAACATCCATTGAAGAACAAATTGAATAGAAAGACTTGGAAGAAGAGAACTCACAAATACTAGTGAGATATTTTGACAGTAATGGGAGTATCAAAGGCTGAATTGGCCCTTAAATTGTGTTCATTAAGTGTTCTGTGTTTCTTTGAGGTTTATTTAGACCCTTGAGAGGAGACTAACAAATTTCAACACAGAGAAATAAAGATACTCATATAGGACTATAACACATCTTCCTCTCAATTTTTTTAATGTTATTTTTGACACACTCTTTTGGCATTTTGATATGCTGGTCTTCCAAATCCAGTCATAGCACAGTACTTCCATTAGACAAAAAGAGTAGCTTTTTTTTTTTAATCTAGGTGATAAAAAGTTTGAAGAGAGATTTGAATTGACTTTCAAGAGCTCTTCAGTAAAGGAAAAGAGTTGAAAAGATAGGTTTAAGGTAATTATTTGAGTGATGAGAGGAAGCTGGGCACCTACCTTCTTCCCCAGGAACCCAATCTCTACCAGCTGAGTCGCTGTGGGGCACAAGATCCCAATAGCAGCACATCCTTGACCTTGTCCTCAGGTATTTTGGAAAGCAGAAGACCTCACACAGGTACTGTGCATTTGCCAAAAGATAGAGGGAGTTTGGCTTTTTGCCAGAGAAGAAACTTTGAGTATAGCATCTCAAGGTTGCCATCCAGACTACTGTAATCTAAAGTCCTTGACAATAGTTTAGATAGACCTTGAAGAAACTTGAGATGTGGAGAAGGCCCTTTTCCAGCATTTCAGGGATATCTAAGCTCTGAAGCCAATTGTTATCCTTCTTCTCAACCTCTTCTTTTTCTGTCTCTTTCCTATTTGCTGTACTCTCATCAGTATGAATAATAGAATGTAAGGCATTGAGTTAATAAGACATATGCAGCATGTGTACAGTCCTGGTGAAGTGGAATCATGGAAGACTTTGAGCCTACCTCTACCTTACACATGGTTACACCTGGAGAAATATCCCTAACTTTCTTGAGCTTCCAATTTGTGTAATGGGGATAATTATTCTAACCTGATGGGGTCATTGTGATGCTTAATTCACCTGATACATGTTTGGAATGCAATAAGTGTTCAATCACTGTTGATTTTCTCCTCTTCCTTTATTTGGGGGAAATGAGATGTAAACATACGAAAAAGTGATTAGCATTAATGAAATATTTGCAGATACAGAAAGTTCTGATCTGTTCATCAGGATAAGCTGTTACTTTGGAAGACTAAAAAAAAATTTTCTGTGGTCATGCCTGCCCTACTTTACTCAGTAGTGGCAGAGAAATAGTCCTTTAGAAATGTATGCAAGCTGATTGAAGAGGAAATACAAGTTAGATGAAATTGATTGAATTAAATGAATACGAATGAGCTAATAAAGGAACAGGATAACAGAGTCCCGCAGAGTCCCTGGGCTGAAATTCTGGCTTTTCTTGCTACCCTTTGATGAGCTGTTTAACCTTCTAAGCCTCATTGTTCTCATCTGTATATGGGGATGATAATAGAGGATGACAAGCTGAGGATTAACTGAAGTAGTGAACATAAAGCTTGTAGACAGGGCTGGCCTGGTATACGAACATTTAATGTTAGCTGTTACTAACAATACAAAATGCAAATGTGAGCGAAATTGGCTATTTGCATGTTTGTGAGGGACAAGGGCAAGGAAACAATTTCTAATTCAATTCAGGGTGTTTTTCTATACAAGTACAGATTGTTCCAAAGGTGTTAGGGCATTTGGGAGGTTGCCGTTTGGAAGGGATTTAACCAATGGCTGACATCCCTGCTTCCCCCACCTCCAGCTGTAGATCAGTGCCAGCTCTGTACATGAAGCATTATTCATACTGTCTCTTTACACAGCAGTTAACCTTACTTGTCACTGTTTCCGGTGGGAGATCAAGAGCATTGAAATTATGGAGGTGGCACAATAAATCATGGTCACTTCTTGACATGGCCAGACAAAGCAGCTGGAAAGAGCCTTGCCACAATGTCAACTCAAAGTTGAAATGCAAAGTTTTAACATCTTAATTTTCTCTTTTTTTATTGTCATCCTGATTGTTCCTCCTTTTCCCATGACTCAAGTGAGTGAATAGGAGATTGATCTTGGCAGCTTGGTGGGTTAATTTACCATGCATGATTTGCCTTACTTTCTTTTTTTTTTTTCCCCCCTCCAAATATGAACATTGAGAGTTATTAATAAAATAATTGAGCAAACCTACCTTGAGGTAGTCAAAGAACTGCTTTTACCCATGAAACATCAAGCTTTAGTTTCTTGTTTTCTAAATATAAATTCTCTTAAGCTGTATCCCCAGTATTTAGCAGTGCACCTGGGAGAAAGTAGGCACTTATTAAGTGTTTGGAAAATAAACACTTAATAAGTTTCTAGCCTTCCAGCTGTCTCATGCTTGCTTTTGTTTCCCCTGTTCTTTACCAAGATCTCCTCAGCTGACCCTTCAAGGGTCTCCTACATATCAACTGGTTAAACAGAAAAATTGCCTTCTTGATTTGGTTCTTTTTCTACCCCACTAGAACTCCAAGGCCTATGACTTTAACTGTATACTTGCCTTTTGTGGGTTTTGAATCCTGACCTGTCTCCATTCAGTTATTTATTTTCTTGGCTGTTAATACTGGACAATTGGATTTTATGAAAGCTATAAATCTCTCCTGGGAAAAATGCACAGACACAAAACAAAGGTTGGCACATAATTTGTTGGGGACCTTTTGGGAGCACATTCATCGATCCAAGATAAAGACTATGCCTTTTGTATTTGCCCATTTAATTATCGAGATGCTGCTGGGCTCTCTTCTCCTCCAAGGCAGAGAACAGGGTCTTTCTTGACTTCTATTCAGTTCTTAACACATTACAATATGACTTCTCACCACCCACCCCTTGAAACTACTCTGCAAAAGGACAAAAGTGTCCCAAAGGCCACCTAACTACCAAATCCCGTATCCAAGCCTCAGCTACTTGAAGGCTCGGCAGCATTTAATGTTATCGTCTTCTCTTCTTCGAGCTTTCATTTTCTTGGCCTTTGCAACATCATTCTTGGGTTCTGTCTTCCTTTCTTTCCTAGCTTCTTTTTGTCTGCTCTACTCTTAAATGTTCATCTTCCTAAGAACCCTATTCCTAGTTCTCAGTCCTTGTATTCTGCATCCTCCTTCTGAAGAACATCATCTTGTTCATGGATTCAGCCACTGCTGCACACCAGTGACGTCCAAATGCATGTCGCCACAGCCCAGACGGCTCTCCTGTGCATTTCCCATCTCCTTCTCCAAATCTGTCCATGGAATTATCCACTGAGATGCCTTTGGAAATTTAGATTCAACATACCCATTAGAGGGAGAATACCTATTCTTTACTTCTTTTGTTTTCTTCCAACGGGGAGTCGTACTCATTAGCATAACACTGCTAGCCTCTCTCACATCTCTCTCCACTTTAGAGAGAAGACCCTCCCGGACTAGTGAGCTACTCTCAGAGAGCTTGTGCGCCTGATTGCTCTTGATCTGCAGGAAGATCAGTGGCAAAGGCCTGACACCTATCAGAGGAGCCAAAGGACACCCAGTCCTCCTAAGATGGGGAGGATGGTCTAATTCAGTGGCTCTATAGTAGAGAGTCCACTTCCCTACAGGTATGCACTGTGTTCTATAATATCAATTTTATTTGAAACAAAGAGGACATTTTGATCTCCTATTTGCTTTTTTTTACTCTAAAGTTTTCTTTCTTTCTTCTTCTTCTTCTTCTTCTTCTTCTTTTTTTTTTTTTAGCAAAGCGATCCTTGTTTGACCTCACAGATCGCAAGGACCTTGTCAGGTTACAATCTCTTATTTTTATTTTTATTTTTTATGTCTACAGTACATGGTCTTCCTAGGTGGTCTCCCATCCAAGTAATAACAGGGCCTGACCCTGCTTACCTGCTGAGATCAGATGGGATTGGGCTTGTTCAGGGTGGCATGGCCATAGACTAAGGTTTTATTTCTTGATTGGTTCAGAGCTCCAAGCTTGGAAAAAGCATATATTTAGCTGGGGTAGGGGAATAGGGTTAAGATTTTCGCATGCTAATATTATCCTCAACTCAATTCATCATGTTCTCATGTTTTTTTCTCTAGAATTTGCTTTTCCTCTGGTTTCTTTTATCTTTCTTCATGCCAGACCTTTGTTTTTCTCCTGGTGGTCTTTCTAGAACTTAGTTCCCTCAAGAAAAATTTTCTGAAAACACCCTTGACCTATATTAATGGACAACAGTTTAGTTTGCCTGTTGTGTTTCAAGAGAATAAAAGAACACATGGGTTCTTAGAAAGCCTATGGAAGGAGAAAAAGAAAGACTTCTCAGTCATGACTGACCCATGATTAAGTGAGTGAAATTTCTCTAGGTTCTGTGAGACAGTCCAAAGGGAGTAGAAAATAGAAATCTTGCTCTCATGAAGTTTATCATTTAAGTAGGAGGATTGCACAAACAAAACACATAAAATCACAAATAATGCTAAAATATTGAGATATATAGAAGATCTACAGGAAGGATTTCCAATTGAAATGAGAGTGCTGGCATGCATACATCGGATGGGGCTAGAAGCCTGAACATGTGTTAGCTCTTACACCCATTAGCTATTGTTATTATCATTCATGGAGGAGATCAATGTATTGTTGGAGTAGGTCAGAATTGGCTTATGCTTGCCTCTAATGTCCAAATAAATTGCTTTGTGCACCAACTCTTCTTAGTTTGGGACTCCTGTGTTGTTCTAGTTACCTTGTTTGGCTTATTGTGTAGATATGGACCAGGTTTCTGTTTTATTTAATTCTTTTCCACATTATATACATCCTCACCTAATTCTAGCAGGTATGAACTCAATTCATGAATAATAAAAATATCACATTCTGTATGTTCTTTAAATTAATGTAAATCTGCTGCAAGACCCCTATTCTACTCAATGTCTAGAAATTCAGTATCGGTTATTACTAAGGCTCTCTGCAGGCTCCCATCCTTGAATTATGCCATGGATTTGGGATTTAGAGCCTGGACATCATAGAAGATCTTCTGGGTAGTGTTCACCAGTCTGTTCTTCTGTCTGCAGCAGCTCTTAGTATCCTGATCTTCAGATTGGGAAGCTCTGGTACTTGAATGGCATGCTTAGAGCAGAGGAATTCAAAAGGAGGCTGAGAGATCACTGGCCTAGGTCTGTCCTCCGTAGGTGTCCCTCAGAGCATCATTTAATGTTATTGTCTAGGTCCTATCACCTTTAAGGTCTTATATTCTTCCTGCCCTGAGGACTCACACAGTTTTCTCCCCATTTCCAAAAACATATTTCTCTGTGTTATGGGCTGAGTTGTGTCTCTTCCAGAACTCCAGTACATGAGAATGTGACTGTTTTTGGAGATAGAGCCTTTAAAGAGGTAATTAAATTAAAATGAGGTGATTAGGGAGGGCCATAATCCATATGACTGATGTGTTTGTAAAAAGAGATTAGGACACAGACGCACAGAGAAGAGAGACCACGTGCAGACACAGGGAGGAGAAGGCTGCCATCTGCAAGCCAAGGAGAGACCTCAGAAAAACCAGCCCTGTTGAAACCTGGAATATGGATTCCAAGCCTCCAGAACTGTGAGAAAGTAAATTTGTTGTTTAAGTCTCTTAGTCTGTTGTCCCTTGTAATAGCAGCCTTAGCAGACTAATACACTTTTAATTGTTTTTTTTAATTTAATTAATTAATTAATTAATTAATTTTTTATTTTGGATCAGCTCAGGCATTTACAAACAGAAGAAGAGCCATTGGCTTTGAGCAGCCTCTGTTTTCCCTCTTAAATTTCTGTGGCAGGAAAATAAGGACATTGCTATTTGGAAGGAGTGGCAGAGTGAAGGAGGAGAGGCAAATGCCTTGAGAACTCAGGCAAATTGCTGTCTCCATAAAGTATCCTTCCACTGTCTGCTTGCTGTTTCCCCATCTTTGTTTTTTCGCACTAGTCTTTTTATGATAAACAGGTTTCCTTGCCTTATCTTCTCCTCCACTCATTTGCCTGGTGCAAAGTTCTAGATGTATAATTCTCCTTGAACTAGAGAATTGAAAAATTTGCATGCAATGACATACTAGACCCCAAGATGACTTTTGACCACAATTGTGTCTCAGGAGATGAGTTGTGTTTTAGAGGACTTGTTCAGAAAATGGTTAGTCAAAGATTATTTCATAGACATCCTCAACATTTACTGAGGGCCTGTCAAGCTGTTAACCAAGTGAGCCAATTGATTGTTGAGCCCAGGTTCCATATTCATATTAAAAGTCAATTGGAAAAGACAAGAATTTTAAGCAGTTTATAGCCCACTTTATTTCCCTTCCTTTCTATCTACCACCTATAATTTGGTAACTCTAGTATTCTGTTGGGAAAAAAAATGTTGTCTAATAATATTAAAATGTAGAGCCACTGATAAACTGTGACCATTTCTTGGCTTTTGCAAGAGCTGGAAATATTAAGATGTCATTAAATATTTTATCTCCCTTCCTTCATGCTATGACTTTAATGCTGTGTTCAAAGATCATTATTCAGTAACGTTGGCAAGTCTCCTTTCCTTTGAAGCTATTCTTTACAAGAGCATGTAATATTTATTATTACTCTTTGCTGCCTGTTTTTTTTTTTTTTTTTTTTTTTTTTTTTTTTTTTTTTTGCTGTGATATACTCCATCCTCACCCCATCCCCCATAGGGTTTTACTGATAGCAAACTATTTTAGGTAGGACATATATATCATAGGCAATTATAAATAAAAATAATCCAGATTTCCCATAGAAATTGGTAGGTTATATTTTAGAGCAAAATATGTTTTTACTCTAAACTGTGTTTTGGGGTTGGTGTTCCGAGGTTGTATACATACACAACTTTCCAAGAGTGGGTCTGTTTGGTGGTTATGTGTTCATCTATATAATGGGATAGTGAGGGAGCAGGCTACAGAAAGAAGGCATACAACAAAACTGTGAGAGACAAGGTGTAAGAAGGAAAAATGGTTGCAGAACTGAGTCACCGGATGATATCACCAAGTTTCTCTCTAAATTTCCCTAGCGATTTAACGGAGAGAACTATCCATGCCTTACTGGGAGGGCATAGGTATTTCTTTGATAAAGGTAAAAAAAATGAAAAAAATAAATTCAAGTGCTCATAAGATCTCAGTCTGATACAGCCTCTTTAAGAGGCAGTCCCAGAAGGATTACTCTCAGGATTTGATATCCAACAGAGCCACTCTTGAGCAGTTTGTTTTCAATCTCACAACTCATCGTCTTTCTGTCATTGAAACGGTCACTAGGAAGCTTGAAGTCACGCTTTGGGCTCACCTCTTGCAACTAGACAGGGTCCCATGCTATGCACATCTGCCTTCTGATTTTCCTTCTGACTTTCACTAACTTCCTATTTTCATTTAGCTTTGCCCTGATTCCCTCATCTATTTTATTCTTGTGTAATGTATATATTTTTGTAAGTTGCTTGAAATCCTTTGTGAATTAAGGTGAGGGTAAATATAGGCAAAGGAAGAAAATGAGTTATGGAGTTTTCATTGTGCCTGACAGTTTTGTGTAATAGGATATTGGGAGTTCGCTATGATGAGGGACTTCTCTTTTCAAAGTAGTTTGTATTTTGTGCTCATTAGACACTTGTAGCTATTTGTGGACACTAAAACTGGGACACATGTTCTGAGGTAGGGTCTGACACAATGACAACAGAACCGAATTTTTGCAATAGGCCTGCTAACTAGACGATGAATGGTCATAATATCTACAGAGTAAGTAATACATAAAGAGCAAAGGAGAAGCCAGAGAAGCAAAAGAGAGAATATCAATTTTTGTAATTGAGAAGGAATTTAAGTTTTATTTGACCAGTTACAGATAAAGTACTTTTAAAATTCTTAACATTAGACTGCTTCTTAGAATTTTTTTTTTAACCAATACTGAAACATATTTTTTGAATTGGAATAATTTAATAATTTATGTAACAAAAGACTATCATATTTTCCTCCTTTTCTATGCCAATAAAGAGTGAATTTTAAGATGTATTTTATATCTATTCCTTAAACTATCAGATCCCAAATCCTTCCTGTTCATTCTCCTTTTAAGAACCAATTGCTCCATGATAACTACAGTATCCCCTGAATGATATCAATGGGATTTTAACTCATACCAGGACAAAGAGGTAGGTTTTGGCTTGACATTTCATCTCCAATTCTAAATTTTACAGTGCACCAGTATTTCTGTCTTTTTGTTTCTAACAGAGCAGAGGTAGGGCCGTGCCTTTTGCCATGCTCCCCAGAGGGTCGCTGCGTCAGCCCGCATTCCAGTGCACTGTCTCACAGCCTCTCTTGAGGTTTCTGGAGTTAATGAAGTAAATTGAAATCTCTGAGCAAAGTGATTTCAGTCTCTGGAGGTAGAGTATGCCATGTGGTATGATGCCCAGATAGAAAACCATGATCACATGTCCCAAGAGCAGAAATATTTGCTCAGGGTCTGAGCTAGGGAGGATGTGAAAACCTTAATTCTAAAATGTAAGAGGCTTTGTGTGCTCTTTGTTGAAATTCAGTTCTCTATCCTAAGTCACGTTTTAGGCAGCATATTGGCAATACAAAACGTTTGAATAAAAGCGGTGATGGTATTAGTCACAATCCGCCCCGTGCCTGAATCTTTAGGGATGTGCGTGCATGAAGTGCATGCTAAAATACACTTAATCTAATCACCTCTGGAGACTGAGAGGCGTGTGCTCATATAAATGTCAAGTTGGGACATAATTTAGCTGATCTCTGGGGTTTATCGCTATTTCCAGGCTCCCTCTTTATTTGATCTGGTGAAGCAAATGAAATGCGTCTCGTTAGTTCTAAACCAGGTAAGAGCAGGAGATTAGGATCTGTGAGTTTCTCATTTGGATACAATAATCATGCAGCCAACCCTGATTTAAGGAGGCTGCAAGGTCCACTGTGTACCTGCCAGGGGACAACAAAAGGGAATGAAGGTCAAATGATCTTGGTTTAGCTGTTATCTACTAGTTGGTGGCCGTCTCCTTGACAACATTATTAGACATATGAAAGGTAGTGGGGCAGAGATTAATTAAAAAACAAAAAAAAATTGTACTTATATATTAGAGGGGAGAACTCTTTTTGTGCACACCTGGCCCTGGTCATTATTCTCAGCCACATGAGAGCTGAGCATTCGATTTACTGCATGTGAGATGCTTAGATAAGGAGATCTCATCCAGAAACACAATGGCCTCTGGTAAAGAAGATAGCTGTTGACCACATGTCAGGACAATGAGGACTCCATTATGCCTGCCCTTTGGGTATGGAGAGTACATGTTGAAGAATAGTTTAGAACATCATTGCCAACTGAGGTGACTTTGCCCCACAGGGGACATTTGGCAATACTGGAGATATTTTTCATTGTCACATGTGAGGGGATGGGTGTGACTGGCATCCAGATTGTACAGGTCAGGGATGCTCATAAACATCCTACAAAGCAAAGGACAACTCACAACAGTAAATTATCTGGCCTAAAATGTCAATAGTGCTGAGGTTGAGAAACTTTGGTCTAGGGAAGCATTTATATTTCTTTTCCTTACATATAGCACTTACTGAACTAAATGAATGAATAAAACGAAAAAAAGAGAGACTCGTCTCATTTTTCTAAATAAATGCAAGTATTATGATAACTGTGATATTAGTATTCTAGATGCACTGTAGAGACAAATTTTCAGTGGCGCTCTTTCCATTATATTACTAAGCAGCAAAACAAAACATTATCTTAAAATTGCAGAGCATACATAGCTTTCTAATGACATTTTAAAAAAGCTTACAGAGGTTGTCCTGTTCACAATATGAAATAGACACCTCCAAAAATTCAGTTTGCAGAATCTTCAGTCCTATGCTCCTTAAACTACATTTTTAGGAATAGTTACAACTAGCTGTTCCAAGCATGTCCATGATATGAATATATTTCAACTTCCTCTGTATGTAGACCCAGAAGGGAACATTTTTAGTACAATGGGATATTGCATCAAGCAGTTGATGCCTTGAAAATGGATCATTTCATAAAGTGTTGCTGCAAATATTTTTATACAGTACACCAAGTTTTGGTTGACAGGTCCCCACACTCCTTTGCCTCTGCTGAGGCATGCACATTTCTTCTGCAGGCCTTGCCTCTATAGAAACTGCTTGCCGCATAAACACTCTCTATGTAGCATGGCAAAGACTTACAATGACCACCAACTCCTTCCAGTCAGAGTTATAGGCTAAAAATTAGTTCCCTTCATATGCAACCATCTTGTATAATGAACTTCTAAAATGAAATAGCACTTTTTCTGTTTCATTTAGTTTGATCTTGCATTTTGGTTTTAAGAGAAATTATTTCTATTTAGCAATGACTGCTCTGTAGTATAAACCAGATATGTAGTTACATGATTTTTGGTAGTATTTTGTGATCAGACAGAATTGAAACTTTTTAGTTATTATTATTTTTGTTAAGACTCTAGCACCTGCTGGCTTATTTTAACCCTAAAGGCTAAACTGATGTGAAGTCGACCTGGAAATCTCTGAGGTGACCAGTGTTTCTTAATATGTTCTGTGGAGAACAGCATAACTGCGTTTGCTTTTCGCCTAATGATGTCCAATAGGGCTGCAATTCTCATGAGACTTGGAGCCAATTAAACGACTCAAACAGGGTGACAGCATAACATAGTGATCTAAAAGGGCTGGTTTTGGAATCGTGGCTCTAACATGAGTAAACTATGTGACTTTTGAGCAAGTTACTTAATTTAAATGAGCCTCAAGTCTCTTTATTTATAGGAGGGCAATTATAACACTGCATGGGTGGTCGTGAGGATTCACAAGGGCCCAATAAATGGTAGCTTTGAGAAAATGAGAGATGCGGCTGCACTTCACTGGTGACCTCTCCTCCGTGATCTTCCTTCCTTACACTAATGAGACATCTTGATCAGCAGTGAGAGTTGGGTACCAAGCCTTTCACAGTCCTGTCTTCCCTTCCCTATATCCACTGAGGAATCAGTCAACTTACTCTTGTTCCACTCTTGATCTCAAATTGCTTAAATCAACCACACTCCTACCCTCAATCTGGATCCTCAGGTTTCATCTCTGCATCCTCTGCTTAACCTTCTCAGGCCTGACCATCTTTCTCGTTATGGTCAGGTGGTAGGCCTTGTTTCTTTCTGACATGATCAGAAATCTGAGGTCTTGAAAGATCTGCTTGACATCTGATGATGTACCCTTATGTTTCACTCTGCTTCTCTAAGTCCAGTTCCTCATCTTTTTGGGGGGAGGGGTAGGGAGGGTGGAAGGTGGAGGGGAGGTATCCAGTTTGGCCCATGCTGGGATGTAATTGATAGTTTGAAGTCGCTTCCCTCATTGGAAGCTTTGGTTACTAGTTCTACCCCATCTTGTCATTAAGAACTTGGCTTCTTTCTTTTTGGTGATTGGAAGATAATGAGTGTCTCATTTCCTTGATAAGAGATGGAGATAACTCTGAAAGATTTGATAGTAATTTCTGAGGTTAGGAGCTTTTTGGATAGAAATAATATTTTGTTTATCATTTTATCCTGCAGAATAGATGTTTGCTAAATGAATGTAGGGAAATGTAGATAAATGAGTGCTTTATTTGGTTTTATACTTGTTTGGGATGTAGAGTGTTCTTTGGGGGAAGCGTGAAGTAGTAGAGTGTATGAGGGGGATGGCAGGAGGGAAGTAGGGAGTGGTCAGGATACTAAGGCCTTAAATGCTATTTAAGGCAGTTAGAATCTACATGATAAGTGATGAGAAGCCACTGCAGAGATTTTAGCTGAGAAATGATGTCTAGTTATTAAAAGGTCTTAATATGTCTAATTATTTTAAAAATTGTCTTGAAATCCTCAAAATGCTCAGAGAAAATTATTTTAAGTTGATTTTCATTTAAAATGATTTATTTCTGGATGATGCCTTTTATATGTTATGTAATGAATTAAATCAGATAATGAAGTGTGGCAGGCATCCATTACTATGGATGCAGAAGGCCTCTGTCTTTGATCTCAGATTATACCTTTTTTTCTCTGATTCTTGGGCTTTTGGACCTTGTGAGGAATTACTTGGGAGAACTGAGGACTGAATTCATTTTAGGAGGCTGAACTTCCTCTTGGGAAGTTGTGGAGATTATGCTTTACATTAGACTCTAAGGACACTTTGCTAACAGGAGCACCATAAGCAGGAAGATGGCATTGTCCTCCTAATCATTTATTTCAGCAATTCTTGAATCTCACAAGTTTTAATTTTAATCTAGACGGCAGCCCATCTGCACAAAAGACATAGTAAAACCATTAAATGAATTCACATGCACACTCTTTAATTTATTATTGGTTGTAATGTTGACATCGTATTTCATGTAGGGAGAAAGTATAATAATTACACTAACAATTTTTAGACATTTGCCTTTTCAAGAATTAATTTTCTAGTAATGGCAAAGAATTATCTTCTTAACACAAATATGTTATTGTTATAAGACTTTATGCTCTTTTGTATTAACAATTTTAGGAAGAAACTGACTTGAGGGTTTCTGTATATTTTTTACCAAAAATATCATGTTATACTACATTTTTTGTTTTTGCTGGTGTTATAGGATGATAGTCATATGAATTGAAAATAATATTTTTCGGCCACTTTTTGCATGCTATGCAAAAACGCCATTTGATGCAGTTTAAAGATTCAACCTTTATTTAATTAATTTATTTATTTTGTTCTCAGTGGTGGATCCAGTGTATCTAGAGGAGAATAGGATAAGATTATTTGAACAATATCTTTAAATATTTTGCTTTGCTAGCACTGTATCAATATGATATATTTTGTAGTAAATGCTTCTAAAAAATGAAAATCTATTCTATGTAACTGGCTCCTAAAATGTTATTAAAGTATTTATACTGAGCACAATTTTCTTGTAAGAAATATTTTATTTTAAATGAGACAAACAATCTAAGCTACAGCGTATGCAAAACTATAAAGAGCTCGATTGCACGATTGCACGAAAGTCTCTTTAGATTGATCTCTGATAAATCTGGCTGTCATGACCCAAAAGAATAAAGGGAGAGCTGTCTAAACTGTAATCTTGGGGGCTGCTGCTAGTCACAGGCTCCTGTTTCATACTTCGGCGCCTCTGCTTGGTAAAGGGTCAGCCGCTGCCTGCCACAAGCTCAGTTGGCACATGTAGAAAACTAAACGTGTAGATTTTCAGCGTTAATTGCATAGATATGGAAATATGTTGATTTAGTCCTTAACGCTGCTACAGTACTAGCCTGTTTTATGCTCTCACTGGTAAAATCATTCTGAGTCTTTCTCTCTTCCTGCTTGTTTTCAGACATAACCTTTAATCGTCCAGATTAAAACTGGGCTGAGCAAACCCACCTAATCTCTAACTGGCAGATCCTTTGGGATATAATGCTTAGAAAATCTTCAATTCATTCATTTATTTAGTCATAGAGCAAAAAAATATCTAAGCACCTGCTATATGCCAGCTATTATAGTAAGTGCTAGCGATGAAACAACAAATAAGTAAAAAGCCTAACCTTGGTACAGTTCTCTCTGCCTGAGAGCGTTAATCTGGCCTCATTCTTTCAGCTTTTCTGTCTTTGTTCTCTGTTTGACTTATGGAATACTTCCTCTCCTTCCTTTCTCCGTTGCGTGTTTATGGTCGTCCTTACACACTGCTTCCTGTGGCAACTCATTGCTGGTTCCAATTTGGCAGATAGTTTATTACCTGTTCCATTTTATAGATGAGGCGGTAGAGAGCTCTTTTTTTTCTATATTTGAGCAAAGTCTTTCTGCAGACATTAAAGCTACAGGCTGGGAAACAGAGGAAAGTGTTTTCCTGCATTTGAGGACACAAAATTCAGATCTTTCTCAAAGTTCAGAAGAGCCCCAAACAGTTGCTCAAAAAATAAATTTCCTGGTGTAATTAGTTCTAGGTTGGGGGCAAATTACAACCCCTATCCAGGTATAACGTAATTGACCACTGGATGTCACTATTGCTCCATATAAACGGCACAGTCACTAGACTACGATTTGGGAGGTTTTATAGGTCTGTCTGCATTTTTAACACTCTTTCTTTGTCCAATTTGCATTACAGTCACTCAGAGCTTCTTTGAAGCAAGGTTGGATTATAAATAAGCGCCTCAACAAAGAAATAAAATTTATTTTCCAAAGGAGTAACTGTGGTCGATGATCTGATTTAGGTGACTAAAAAGATGCTTGGTCACTTACAAACTGTCCTTAAAATAACCTGAGGGAAAGCCATCATTTCCTCTTTGTCTGAATACCTAGATTGTGGAGAGTCTGTGTCGAGCATAGACTTAGTGCAGTACTCCTGGAACTGAAGAATTACATTTTAGAGGTCACCTCTTTCCTCTAGGACCTGGACGAACAGCTACCTGCCTCTGTTCGAACACCCCCAGAGACCACACTCACAGATTCTCCAGGCCGTTTGTTCCAGCCAGAGTGCTGGAATTGAGCTGGAAGAAATCAAAAGAGAGATCTTTCTTCAACTCACAGTTTTGCTCTTCTTTCATGAATGCCATATGACGTTATAAACTTCTTTGCAAAGGATGCTGTGGGAATTCAGAGGAAAGAGCTTCACCCAGCCTCGGGGCTTTGGGAAGGATCAACGGAGGAAGGTTTTGTTCCTGGAGGAGGCCAAGTGGGGCCTGGGAGAAAGGCCGTGGGCCTTTGGATCATATAACATAGTAGATGCTTACTCTGGCTGCTCACAGACAGCGTGCTCTTTATGGAGATGCCCCTGGTAAGCTGAGGAGGAGTTTGACGAATTCAACAGTGGTTAAATTTAATTAATATAGTTCTCCCACCTAGAGCTATGTAAAAGTGAAATCCTGTAATTGAATCCTAGTATTGCACTGTCTTCCAGTATAGAACTGCAGGACCACTGCTACAGAATGGCTTTGTGTTTTAAAGCTAGAAGAAAGCATTACCTGTTACTGCCCCCTTACCCAGTCATTCTTTCAGTGGAGATCATGGCTTACCTCCTGGTGAGAATATCTCTCTTCCAACACTCATTCCCTCATTTAGAAACCCAAGCTCAGGGCCTCCATCTAGAGAAACAAAACATGGAAGAGGTGAAGAACTCCCTGAATTTTTACAAGCCCCAAGGCCCTCGGACACAAGATGCTTTTTTACTCATTGCTAATGGGCACTCAGCTTTTTCTTGGGCTCATTTCTGGTTTAGAATTTTAGTGAAATACCTAAATCAAATGCAACATATTCACTTAACACTTAGCTGGGCCTCATTCTATCTGTGTAACCTCAGGCAAATTACTGACATTTTTTAAACTTCAGTGAACTCTTTTGAGAATGAAGATAATGATAACCATAATATCAACCCTCCAGGGTCGTGCTAAGGATTAAATGAGAATACATTTAGGGATGTGTAGCATTGTGCCTATATATCATACATGCTCCAAAAACTCTAGCTGCTTGTATGGATTCAGATGAGATGACTCAAGAAAAGACCGAAGAAACTTCAGGCTGACATTGTAGTTATACATTTCAGAGAAAATCCAAAAGCAAATGTTCAGATCATGGCGTTCATTCATATAATAAGCATTTTTGAAAGCCTTTTCTCAGGCATGACACATGGAGCAAGATCCAGTCTCTGTTCAGTGAGCTGAGAAATACCAATAGACAATTGTAATACACATGGTAGATACAACAGCAGAAGTATGGCCAGCGGTTAGGCAGCACCAAGTATAGAGACTCAAAATTCCATGGTTGAAAATTTAATATAATAGATGTATCTCATTATTTTTTTTAAACTATTGGATTCTGTTATTGCGAAATCCAGGAACTTGGATTGTGGTAAAGAAGTGGTTGTGTAAACTTGGCATCATAGATATTTTACTGTGTTGTTCTAGGATATGGAGCTATTAAGTAAGCAACATACCTGAAAGGTGTTTTAAAAAACACCTTTATGTTCCTTCACCATATAAATGTTTATGTTCAAAGCAATAAAATTAAGATTGTCAGAAAGACACCACAAGTGCAATCATTTTTCAGTTGATAATACCTTTCCCATCTGAATATACTTCCTGTCATTCTTGCTGGGCTTTCACATAAATCACCTCAATGATTAAACCAGTTTAAGGTTTATATGAGTACATACTGTGTAGATTAAAAAAATATGCAGAATCAATTTCCTTTTACTCAACTAATTATTGTAGTGGTGCTATTTAATTGCACACTGCTAACATTGCCCCTCAGGCTACATCCTTCTTGATAAATGTTGAATGTTGAGCTATCATTTTTTTCTTCCCCATCTAAAATGTTAATTGCAGCCAAGACTTCAGAATTTATTTACCAGCAGCACATTTTTACAACTATTCATTTAACCAGGGTTATCAAATACCTACAATGTACAAACGACATCACACATGAAATTGCAAATGGTATCCTTTTTTCACTTAGCAATGGTCAGCATTGAATGGTTTCAGTCCATCTGTTTGCTTAACATGATGTAGACACTATGTGTATAGAGACAAGAAGCTAGAATGTGTCTTAGAATGATTGTAAAAGTTTATACACATTAGCAGTGAAAAAACCATTGAAGTAATCCAGGTTCTGATTATATGTTTTGGGGAGGGTCCCACACAAAAAATAGTGAGGAAAAAAAATCTCAGAACTTCCAATGAGTATTATGTAATGAAAAAGAAATATTTCTATGTATAACCCACAGGGCTTTTATTTTTATGCATGTATTTTTGATGAATAAAAATTCTTCATATTTAAGGTATACAATGTGATGTTTTGATATATGTATACATTGTGAAATGATTAACACAGCAAATGGATTAACACATCCACTACCTCCCCTAGTTACCATTTGTGTGTGTGTGTGTGTGTGCTGAGAATACTTGGGATCTACTCTCCTTGAAAATTTCAAGTACACAATGCAATATTATTAACTATAGTCAGCATGTTATCTATTAAGTCTCCAGAACTTACTCATTTTATAAGTGAAAATCTGTACCCTTTGATCAATATGTCCCCTTTTCCCCATCCCTCAGCCTGCATTAACAACCCTTCTGCTCTCTGCTACTATCAGTTTGACTTTTTATTTTTTAAATTCTACATTATTAGTGAGATCATGGGATATTTGTCTTTCTATGTCTGGCTTATTTCCTTCAGTTTCATCCATGTTGTTGCAAACATCACATTGTTGCAAATATGTATCACATTTTCTTTATCCATTCATCTGTTGACAGAGACCTAGGTTGTTTCCATATTTTGGCTACTGTGAATATGCTGCAATAAAAAGTACAGAAATCATTTTGAGATAGTAATTTTATTTCTTTGGATATATATCCGGAAGTGAGATTGCTGAATCACATGATAGTTCTAGTTTTAATTTTTTGAGGAAGCTCCATATGATCTATCCTGAAGAATGTTCCATGTAGTCTTGAGAAGAATATGTATTCTGCTACTGTTGGATGGAGTGTTCTTGATATCTGTGTTAGGTTCATTTGGTCTAAAGTGTTGTTCAGGTCCAATGTTTCCTATTGGTTTTCTGTTTGTATGATCCATCCATTGTTGAAAGTGGGGTATTGAAGTACTCTACTATCATTGTATGTCGTCTCTTTCTCTCTGCAGAGCTGTTAATATTTGCTTTATATATTTGAGTGCTCTGAGGTTGGACGCATAAATATTTACTGTTGATATTTTCTCTTGAAAGAACTTTTATCATTATATAATGACCCTCTTTGTCTCTTACTACAGTTTTTGACTTAAAGTCCACTTTGTCTGATATAAGTATAGCTACTCCTACTCTCTTTTGGTTTCTTTTTGCATGGAATATCTTTTTCCATCCTTATACTTTCAGCCTGTGTGTATCCTTAAAGCTGAAGTGAGTCTCTTGTAGACATCATGTAGTTGGGTCTTTTTTTTTCTTCCTTATCCATTTAGCCTTTCTGTCTTCTGATCGGAGAATTTAATCCATTTACACTTACAGTAATTATTGATCAGCCCACAGGATTTTTTGAAGAGGATAGATTTTATGTGTTGAGAAACCCTTCTGTGAGCACCTAGATGTGTGTGATATACAAATGGGAAAGCTGAATTTGGGCATAGTGGGTATAGAGAGGGAGTTGAATTTCTCCACACAACTAAGAAATTGAGAATGGAGGGATTTCAAAAACCAGTCTGGAATGGAGGGACTATAGGATGATAGAAGGAAGGAAAACAGAGGGAGGGGAAACAGGGAGATGGCATTGTGGCTTGTAATCCTGTGCCCTGAGAGGACAAGGGGAAACCTTCACAGGTGCAGGTCAATGGCTTATGAAAACAACCATGTCCAAGGCTTGATATAGTGCACAGACTCCTTCTTTCAGCTTTCAACCTTAATACCAATGTCTTACGTAGTTTTTTTTTTTTTTTCAATGAAAGCAGAGTTTTAGCACTACCACAGGTTCAGGGTGACATAAATAAGAACTAGGGGAAGACCATAAACTGAATAATTAGGGGAGAAGCTCTGGATGACATAGAAACAGGTTTATTAGTTTTACTATTAGAGTTATTAGTTGGCTTTGGATTTCTATCCATCAAATGTAAATTTGAATCACTCTAACCTAGAGTTTAAGTGCAATATAGACTCACTGATCTGATATTCAGAACATACAGAAGTGACAAAGTTACTCTTCCATGATGGCAGACCCATTTAGACTCACTGCAGCTATTTATTACAACAGTACAGAGAAATTGCATGTTGGTGCAAGAATTGACTGATAAAATATTTCTGTTTATTAAATAGCAATGCCCACTGCTTCTACTTCTATGGTACCTGGAAAAATAGAACTCATTAAGTACAAATTCACAAAATGAAAGAGAATCAATTTTATGCTAAATTATCTATTATAAAATAGTTCTTTAAATTTCTCTATTATAAATCTTATAAAACCCCAAACTTAAAAATATTTATATAATTACATTTATTTTAAAAGTCTTACTAAGCTCTCATCTCTAAAATATCTCATTAAGTCCCATATTTATATCAAGGTTAAAGGTGGAAAATGAAGTAAGACATATTTACTGAAAAAAAATCAAGGCACCTAAACTGTTTATCTTAATTAAAAATGGTGTATGGTATGACACTGAGATACCCAATGAGGCTGACCTAATATTCTATAAGTATTAGCTAAGACCCCCACACTGCAATTTTTAAATTCATTTTTGAATGAACAAAGAATTTATAATAGAAAAAACCCACTTAAACATTAATTATAATATCTATTTAGTGACAGGTAGCAGAACATACCACCACAAAATATGCCACTTTGGCATAAGAATTAGTTTGAGCTGAAGGTAATTGAGAAGAAGCAGATATGAGAAGAAAGCTCTGCCCTCTCTTTATTTGCCTAAAAGCAGTACGTAAATCTGTAAAAGTGTCCTTCTTCAACTTTCCTACTAGGAAGGACAGAAGTGAGTTACTGGAGACATCTCTAAATCTTTATCAGTCCAGAGATAGCATCAGAGGAGTTTACATAATGAACTTTACTAACTGGTCCTTATCTACTATTAATTTCCCTATATATTTGCCTTCCCATAGTTTGCTCCCGCCTAGAAACACAAAATCCTTTTCCTTTGTCTTGTCACTTCTCTATAAATCATTATTCTTTGCTAAGATACTATATAAGTTTAAGTTCTAATCACCCCTTTAAGTTACTCATCTCTGAGTAGGGGTGTACGTAAAATGCACATTAATAAACTTCTGTTTGTTTTTCTGTTGTTAACCTGTCTTTTGTCAGTCTAATCTGCAGAGTTCTAGCCCATGAACATAGATGTGTAGAGGAAAAAAATTTTTTTCCTCCCTTACATAAGCAAGTTGTTTAAGTCATTTTATATAAAAAGATAAATTTTATATAAAAAGATAAAATTTATGTAAATTTTATATATGTGATAAAATTAACACATTTTTTAATGAGTCTTGAAAAGGAAGGTAAAATGTCTATGTAATATATCTTTAAGAAATCTACATTCAACTGTTCTTATTCCCCAAGAAGATAAATGTTTTCTAGTTTGATCTATATTGTTTAGATTGTTGTTTTATTTTCTTATAAAATTAGTTACACACACACATCTGGACTACTTTTTGAAAGTACCTATTCTTATTTTTTCACCTCCTGTGATAACAAATGAAAGGAAAGTGTCAGTCTTACAAAAACAGGTAGTCTATTCTGTCCACCAGGTAGGCAGTAGGTAGTGGACCAGAGGGCGGAGGGAGAATGCCTTCTTCCCAGTGTTTTCCTTTGAGGGCTATGACTATCAACTTTTAGAGGCCCCAAATCTTGTGAAAAGAAGGTACTTTGGATCTTATTCCTTATCTCTTTCTGTCTCTGTGTTTGGTGAAGGAGAAAAATAAATTAGAGTTGAGAAGTTCCATAAGGGCAGAGTAGGTGGAATTTTTGCTCAGTTGTTTGATTTCTTCTTTTTTATTCTTCTTTTAAAAAATTGCTCAGTTACCCTGAACAAGCTGGATCCCATCTGATCTCGGAAGCTAAGTAGGGTCGGGGCTGGCTAGTACTTGGATGGATGCCACCTAGGAAGTCAAGGTGCTGTAAGTGTAAAAAATAAAAATAAGGGATTGTAAGCTGCCAAAGTCCTTGCAATCTGTGAGGTCAACCAAGGGTTGCCTCGTCTAAAAAAAAAATTGTTCAGTTAAAGTGAATGTCACAATAGTCATTCTTCTATTCTGCTTAAGCATTCTTGATTCACATTTAACACAGAATCATTTCAGAAGATTTGAAAGTCTTTTGAAAACTTGATTTCCACTGTTTGAATAACAGCTTGAGTATGCAGAGACACACACCATTTTATTTGGACATAATCTTGGATGTTTGCCAAACTGTACCACTTTTAAAAAAAATTATACATATACAAAAGAAATTCCAAGTAGAATTGTCATTTTAATAACCATTTGAATGACTCTCTATAATTTACTACATGTTTTCTGATATATTATTTACCGTGGTGAGTTTGACTATGTATGATGTGCCCCTTTGCATGGGAGCACCTGTTAAACTGGGCAGTGAAAGAAGTCCCTGCACCGAATTCCAACGTGTGCATGAAGCCTTCCTCAAACCAACAAGCAGTTATCAGATGCCAGCTGAGTGTCCACAGATGCAACTCAATTCTGGAACTATTTACCTGGAGGTAGAATCAGATTCTATAGGTAAAGGGCTCAGCCCCACAAAACTGCCCTCCACTTCAGATGCCAGTCACATGCCCAGGTTGATAGCAGTGCTTCTGACGGATTGGCTATAAATCACAGGTTCCCACAACCCTCTCCTGGAGTGTGATTAATTTGCTACAGCAGCTCACAGAACTCAGGAAAATCTGTTTACTCATTAGATTATGGATTTACTTTTGCATTTTAAAGGAGACCTGAAGAAGAGGAAATTCCTTAATGTCAATACAATATTAAAGGATATGAATCAACAGCAAGGTGAAGAGATACATAGGGAGAAGTCCTTGTGGAGCTTGGGGCCTGGCACAGTGGCACTGGTATGTGAAAGTATTCTGCTTCCCTAATGTGGAAGCTCTCAAAACAAGGCCAATGAGTTGTCTTTTTTGGTTTCTATGGAGGCTTCATTACATAGACATGATTGACTAAGTCATTGGCCATTGGGAATTAATTCAACTTCAAGCCCCTTTCCCCAATCTAAATATCAAGGGGTGAGACTGAAAGTTCTAATCCCGTAACCACATAGTTAGCTCCTGCTTGCATGAGCCCCCATCCTTGAGTGGCATCCAAAAGAGTCACTGCATTAATATAACAAGAGACACCATTGTTGCTGCCATAACTTAGGAAATTCCAAGGGATCTGGTTCCTGTGAGCCAGGAACTGTGGATAAAACCCAAATATGTCTGAGAAATAGATTTCAGTCATCTGAATTACCAAATATGTGTATACACACATACACATACACATATTTCTTATAAATTATACTATTATAGGCAGTGAACAAGTTCATGAAAGAGGAATTATCATTGCTATTATCACGTAAAACTATCTAGGTATAATATATATATGCACATGATTTATATATATATGATAATACATATATAAACTAATACATATAATACATGTATATATGCATATCTCTATATGTATTATCTATCTGTCATCTATTAATATCATCTATCTATCTAGCTAGCTAGCTAGCTAGCTAGCTATTATCTATTATCTATCTATCGTCTATCTATCTATCTATCTATCTATCTATCTATCTATCATCTACCTACCATCTAAAATCTTATAAGCCATTGCTGAAAACTCCTATGAAGTACGAGAGAATCCATTATTTATGCTTTGACTGGATTCAAAGAAAGCTGACTCTAAGTAAAATCCTAAGGGTAAAGTGTGATTTTGTCTTTTTTCATCTCTTTTCTGAATCTCTTGCCCCTTTTAGTGTACCCTGTGCATCAGGTGCTCAGGTCTTAAGTCACTATTATTTAGGAAGGAAAGGATCTAAGCCAGGGAATTTTTTACTTCATGGCTCCAAACCCAAATACATAGAAGGGATTCAGGGAGGTTTTTTATGCCACTTCTGGGCCTGGCCTTTAATCTATACCCACCATTCCCTTTCTGCTAGTTCAGTGTCTAAGAGCACAGTGACCTTGGAAGCTATATGCTGAGGATGGCAGAGCCATTAATATAAGAGCCTGAATCACCACTGGGTCCCTGAATCACCACTTAGAGCAGAGGCATCTGCTGAGCACCTATTCTGGACTTTACATGGTAACAAATAAACTTCTATTACTTTTGAGCTATTATACATTTTGGATTGGGTTTTTTTTATAGCAGCTAAAATTACACTAATTAGATACAAGGTTGATAGCTTTCATTGGATAACCTAAGAAGCCCATAACTATAGACTGTAGAAACCCTTGAATCATATTTAGAAAGATAGCAGTTGTAGAGTGTTTTGGCTGGAAGCAATTTCTGAGATTTCTTATCTAGAGTCTTAGTATGGCAGGTTGGTGAGCAGAAGGATGAGGATGCAGGAAGATATGAAGGTGGTCCATGTGTGGTGAGTGCTATGACAAATCTCTCTTGGAAATCCTTCCTCCTCTCACCTAAGCCCCTATTCCTGATGAAGATGTTTGGATCTAGCCCAACTATGTCATCTTCAACTAAAGCCCAAGATGGTCAAGGGTCTTATCCCAGGTATCAGGTAACTGACATCCATGATTAATTAATTCAGACTGTAATGTTAGTGACTTGTATGTTATTCCTCCTGCAATATTTACATTTTAAAGGAGACCCGAAAAAAAAAAAGCATATTTCTTAATTCTAAATTCTGGTTAAGCTGTATGTCTCTTCACTGATGGTGTTTCAAATGTTTTGAAATTTGGATGCAGAAGATATTCTTAGGAGATTACAGGGAACCCCTACAATCACAGTATTAAGTATCTATCTGCCTACTCTGCTACATAAAAGGAGTGAATACATCATTTCACTTGAAGCAAATAGAGATAGTCTGATATATTTCAGGCTGTTGCACTGAAACAGAAAGGCCACATAGCTTTGAGGTCAAGAGAACTATAAATTCTAAGCAGCCTTTGAGGAGGCCTTCAATAGGGGATCATGTTATTTTTCATTAGCTAAGAATAAAATGATTTTGGCTGCAATAATTTTAGGCCAAAATTTTAATTAGCCATACTATTAGTTTCTGTTTTTTTTTTTTTTTTTTTTTTTTTTTGAGAATTTAGTAACTAATTGTACAACTGAATCCCATGAAAGCTGCATTAGCAGAATGTTTTGGTATTCTATAAATTAAGTAGGACAGAGCGGTACCTTTATTTTCTTTTATTTCCTTCTTAACAACACATTGGTAGACTTAGGATTTCTATGACTTATTACCCCATTTTCTGTCTACACCTTTCTTGCCCATTCCCTCATTTGGTTTCCATAAGTTTTTTTGATGTCCGGAAGCTACTGGATATTTTCAACCTTCTTTTACCTCAGGATTTGAGAAGGTACCTAGAGTCCCATTGTTTTAGTTGTTGCTCTGATTAACACCTTCCTCTCAGGGCTCCTAATCCTGAAAAAGCTGTGGCATTTGGGAAAATCAAGGTCCTGATGTTAACCAGACCTAGGAGAGACAAAATGATGTTTATAGGCAGGACTATCTCTGTAAAATACCAAAGCTGCAAGAAACAGACATGTAAATTTGGTTGAAGGGGTTTAATGAGTTAATGAGTGGTTAAATGGGCAAAGATTTAGATGGGTGGGAGTCGGGGAGGGGTGCTGTTTGTCAAGGGAAAGGAGGACACCATTTTTCAGGTTGGCAATGGAGGAGTTAAGCTTTAAGGAGTGCAAAGAACAACAGTTTAAACCACTGAGAGCGCTACCAGCAGTTCTGACCTTTATCTCCAGGGTCCAAATCCAGACAAGGGTCTTAATTAGCTGCAGAGAAATCTAGAGCTTTGGCAACATACCAGCAGACATTTAAAAAACAGAACAGAACAAAACAAAACAAAACAAAAACCCAACCTGTAAATAAAAGAGCCTTTGAAAAAAATCACAAAGTTAAATAGGAACAACATTTATATAACCTTTTGGTGTTTCTGTTTCCCAATTTCTCGCTTTTTTATTCTGGTCTCCCTATACCATCTTAAACTTAATTCCTTCTGTGAGCTTTGTCTTATTCCCTTTTGTTTTTATCTGTTTATAGTCCCTCAAATCCTTTAGATATTTTTTTAGTTTCTATATTTTTATTCTTTTCTAATAATAAAAGGAATGCATACTTATTACATAATTTCCAACAATGCAAAATGCAGTTATAAAGAACCTCCCATGTAGCCAAGATTTTTTTTATGCATTTTATACAGATGTGTGTGTTTATGTGTAAGTCTAATAACTTACATACACATGAATTTTTTTAACAAAGAAAGGATTATATTTACAATTCTTCCACTTGCCTTTTTTATTTACTCACATATTTTGTTATATTTCCATTGTATATATGTAGATAATATGTCTTTCTATACAGATTTTTTATTTTAGCAATTCCAGCGTGATTTTTTAATCCCTGATCAGAATATCTGTATGTCCAATCAGATGCATGTGTTGTGATTTATAAAATATTATTTTATTTCTAAGTATAGCTTGCATATTATATTGGTATATTTCTTTGTGAACCATTTTGGAAGCATAATCAATGTTTCTTTCTACTCTTACCATAACTACAATTTTAATCTCTTATTTATTCAAAGAATTTTTTTCCTTCAGTCATTCTCATAATTAATTCTTTCTTTCTTTATTTTTTCTGTTCTCATTCCATATTTCCCCCTCTACTGGTTTGGAAATTATATACATGATTTCCATTTTTTTAGTATTTACTCTTGAAATTTTCACATGCATATGTAACTTAACAAAGTACCTTTATTATCTTTGCTGTTCTGTCAGACACTCCAAATTTATGATTAACTTTGGTTATCGCCTTCGGACTTATATGCTATTGTTGTTTGGTAGTTTTGGCTCCATCTCCATTTCTTTTAACTCCACAAATTAGACATTTTATTGTTTTAGGCAGTTAATGATTTTTCCCTCTTGGTATTCCTTCTTGCCTTCTTGCATCTCAGATGCTACTGTGGTATAATTTTTATTTTTCCTGAGATATATGCTCTAGAATTTCATTTTGTCAGAGTCAATAGGTGGGAAATGAGTTGGTTAATTTTTACTCTTGGCAAATGTATTTATTCCCCCTTATTCTTGATAGTCTTTAGTGTTCTGGATTAGAAGTTAGAGTAGTCTTCTTCTTACCTGTGGGGCTATAAAGTTCTAAGATCCCCACTGGATCCCTGAAAACACTGCTAGTACCAAGCCATATATATACTATGTTTTTTATCCTACACATACATACCTATGATAAAATTTAATTAATAAATTAGGCACAGTAAGAGATTAGCAACAATAACTAACAATAAAATAGAATAATTATAATAATATACTGTAATAAAAGCTATGTGAAACTAATCAAAAACAGATTCAAAAATATAGTGGACAATTTGGTGATGGAGGTTTGGGGGTCTGGGAGAATGAGGTGAAGGGTTAAAAAAGTACAAATTAGTAGCTGATGGATGGTCATGGGGATGGGGAGCATGGCATAAGGAATGTAGTTAGCATTAATATGATGGCTAGGTGGAGGGTCAAGGAAATATATAGATGTCTAACCAATGTACTGTATACTTGAAACTAATTTAAATAAATTAAAAAAGTTATTTGAATATGATTTCTCTCTTTCCAAATATCTTATTGTTCTACACTCACCTTTTCACTTAAAGGAAGCACTTTCCAGCTTCTCTTTGGCATATCCAAATTGCCAGCATCAGTACTCTTGCACTTAGAAGCCGTTCTTAAGTAAAATAATGATTACTTGAACACAAGCACAGTCAATCTGATAATGGAGACAGACAGCTACTGAGTGACTAATGGGTAGGGAGAGTACACAGTGTGGAGACTCTGGACAAAGGGATGATTCACGTCCTGGGTGGGGACCAGGCCGGACATCTCAAAATTATATCACTCTTCTCAAAATGGCATGTGCAATTTAAAACTTGTAATTGTTAATCCTAGAATTTATTTAATATTTTTGGGCAACGATTGACCATGGGTAACTGAAACTGTAGAAAGTGAAATCACAGATAAGTGAGGGATACTGTATCTGCTCTCAGTTTGTTGAAGATATGCCGCCGTCTTCTGGCTTTCAATGTTGCTCGCCATTAATTTAACTGTGGGTAAACTATCTTTTCTTTTGGTTGCTTTTTGAAGATCTTTGCTTTGATTTTGGTATCCTTCTCTATGATGCAATCAGTGAATATTTTTTTATTTATCTTTTTTTTAAACGCCTACAGCACCTGGTATTCCTAGGTGGTCTCCTATTCAAGTACTAACCAGGCCCGATCCTGCTTAGCTTCCGAGATCAGACGAATTAGGGTATTGTCAGGGTGGCTGTAGACTATTTATCCTTTTTGAAATTCACTGGGCTTCCTGAATCTGAAGAGAGGTAGATATTCTCCAGTGCTGGATACTTGCTTCTTGCTTACTTTCTCTAATTCCTTTTTCTGAAACTCTGATTTAATTTATTTTATATCTCATTCTATCCTCTGTGTCTTTCATCTTTAATGCTTTGTTCACATTTCTTTCTTGTTGCTATTCTCTGTGCTGCATTCTTGATAATTTATCTCTTTTGCTCTTCAAGTTTCCATATTCTTTCTTCAGTTGCTTTTAAACTACAGGTTTATTCAGCTATTGATTTTTTTTCAATTTCAATTTTATACTTCAGAAACTCTAGTTCTTTCATAAACCTATTGGTAACCTTTGGTAATATCGTAATCCTCACCCTAATTTTGAAAACATTAAAAACATTTCTCTAAATATGTACACATATTCAGTTTCTAGTCACTATCTTACTATTCCAATATCTGGAGGTTTGTGGTTCCAATATCTGTGGTTTGTCTGTTCTGACTCCTACTTGTGACTGTTTTCTCATATATGTAATGATTGTGAATTCATATTCTTGACACTTTTTATTTGTTCTTTGAGATCTAAAATTGCATTTTGTCAGAGAGGACTTGTGGATTCCCTGACCAAGACACTTTAAAATAAATTTTTAGCTTGAGTTTTCTTGGGCTCTAACAGTTGTGTATTTCAGCACCAAACATGCATAAAAATGCGCTTATGTTAGAAATTATTAGGGAATAATCTTTTTTATGCTCTAACCAGAGACAAGACTAAGATGCCCAATGATTCCCATTATTTACCTTTCAGAAATCTTTTTAAAAAACACACTAACTGAAGGCATCACTTTTTGGAAGTCTTAATTTTAAGACATGTCTCCTGCCTTGCTTGGCTTCAGGTTTTGTTTCCTTTTTTTTTTTTTTTTTTTTTTTTTTACTGCCTGTGGTGGGTAAGACCCAAGATCTAAACATGATATTTGTAAAGATATAGAATATGTATTATAAATAGGTACATATATATATAAATATATATATATATTTATACTTCCATACTACCTGTGAAGAATATATACTTCATATAATTAAACAATAATCTATACTTTCTATAATTCAACAATAAGAAAATACAACTTGATTAAAAATGGTCAAAGGGCTTGAATATCTTTCAAAGTAGATATACAAATGGCCAGAAAGCATATGAAAAGATGCTCAACATTACTAACCAGCAGGGAAACGAAAGTCAAAACCACAATGAGAGACCAACTCACATTTGTTAAGATGACTATTATTAAAAAAAATAACAGCAAATAAATGCTAATGAGGTCAAGGAGAAATTGGAATTTTGTACACTGTTGGCGGGAATGTAAAATGGTGCCGCTGCTGTGGAAAACCATATGGCAATTTCTCAAAAATTAAAAATAGAATTACCACATAATCCAAGTACCATATGATTCCACTTCTAAGCATACTCAAAAGAATTAAAAGCAGGGACTTCCACAGATATTTGTACGCCCATTTTCACAGCAGCATTATTCACAATAGCCAAAAGGTAGAAATATCTTAATGTCCACAACAGATGAATGGATAAACAAAATGTGGTATATATTGTGCAGAGAAAGAAAGATGGCTATAGTCAGGCTCCCTTCTGACACCCTTAGCAGCTAACTTCCGAGCGGAAGTGATGCAGCACTTATTACCTTATGTAACCATGTGTCCAGTACGCATGTGTGGACTTTCATTAACTGGCAGTGTGCCCCTGTTGTTTAACCTGTGTATAAAAGGTGCTGCTGCCCTGTGAGGCTGGCTGTGCCCTTCCTGGAATAGAGCTATGTCACAGTTGACTAGGGCTCCCCGCATTTTCTTCCAACTGCCTGAGCTTTGTACCCCTTACTTCAGAACTTTGAATCTGCAGCAACACAATATGTACAACAGAATATTATTGAGCCTTAAAAAGAAAGGAAATTCTGACACATGCTACAACATTGGTGGACCTTGAAGACATTACGCTAAGTGAATAAGCCAGTCACACGAAAAGCAAATACTGTATAATTCCACTTATATGAGGTGTAATAGTAATCAAATTCATAGAGACAGAAAGCAAAATGGTGGTTTCCAGGGGCTTGCGGAAGAGAGGCATGGGTATTATTTAATGGGTACAGAGTTTCAATTTTGGAAGATGAAAAATGTTTTGGGGTTGGATGATGATGATGGTTGTATAACGATGTGAATGTACTTAATTCTATTGAATCGTACACTTAAAAATTATGTTGTACGTATTTTACTACAATTTAAGGGAAAAAAAATGCTTTCACATTTTTTCCCAGCATTTTTTGAGGTTCTATTTTAAGATATCTAGTCTTCTATACCTTAAATTAGAAATCCCCATAGGACTGACTTTCCTTTGTGTTCATTGAGTGTCTACTGGGCACTCAATTTTAGCTATAGATGAATACTCAGCCAGATTCCAACACTATGGAAACCAAGATAACCTAGGACTTCAATGTCCTGCATCACTGAGTGGTCCATATTGTTCTTTTTGTTCTTTTTCCATCCTAGATATTATCTCACATCACATTATTTAAAAGTTTCTTGACAATCTTTTATGATACCAACTCTCTACTTCTTCTTATGAAAAATAGATTCATATTTCACAATATAAAAGCCTGGATAAATTTTTGTACCAGGATACTTTGACTTGAATTCTTATCACTTTGGAGTGTGTGTGTGTGTGTGTGTGTGTGTGTGTGTATGTGTGTGTGTAAGTGCCTCATTCATTCATTCATGAATTCATTCACTTACTGTTGTATCCTGGGCACTATCTAATTAAGCATTAGGGATAGAGAAGTGAAAAGACAAATTTCCTGATCAAATTCTGATAGGGAAGAGACAGTACTCAAATCAGCAAATAAATAAACGAGGTCATTTCAGGTAATAAGTCCACAAAGAATATGAATCAGGGTAATGGGAATGGAGTGTGACAGTGATGAGGGGTCTACATTGGCTATGGCAGTCAGCAAAGAAGTCTCTGGGAATGATATCTGAGCTGAGCCCTGATGTTAATGATGAGGAAACTACAGAACTATCTGGGGGTGGGCGGGGGGGGGGGGAGAGCTTTTCATAAAGGGAGAATAGCAAAGGCAAAAAGATAGGTTTAACTTGATTAATTATCTAAATCCTGTCAGAGAAAACTAAACTCCAAATAGGCAAGGAAGTTTAGCTTGGTGAATATTAACCTTAATGTTTGTGACTTCTCAAAAAATGTGTTTATGAAATAAAAATAGCCAGACCACCCATTCAAATCATCAGCAACTAATTTTCAACACTGAAATCAGTCAGCATTTTCTGCCTCCTTTTCAGTCACTTTAAGCAATTGGAGAACACTTCTTTTACCACTTGCTCTAGTGTGCAGTATTTAATAGATAAACTTAGGGCTATGATGGTTTTGCTTAAGACTTTATAGTGAAGGCTAGAAATAAACTTAGCATTGTGTATCGATAGAGCATTCTAATCTTTTTGCATAGTTCAGGTGCCTTGAGTAGCTGAAGGACCTGAACTTTCTAGTTTGGATATATCACTCAAATTTACCATACAACTGCAAAATAGCACCTCCTTTTCATGCTTTATAAACAAGCCACAGGTATAATCAAAGAGACAAGATACAGAAATATCAGTCAGTTTGGCAGTTCAGTTTTTCTTTCATTGGAAAGAAATCATAAATCCTGAATATGTTCACATTTGGTTTCTGACTCAAATACTACTCAGTTAGTGCCCCATTTAATCTGCTAACCTGTTGTTGCTTTGTTCTGAATTTCATGGCTCTGTTGTTTTAAACTTTCTCTTGCATATATTTTCAGAGTGAGACTGATTACTGCCACCCCTTAGTTTTTGGGAACTTGGAACACTTCCAGGGTATCTGAATTGCCTAAATAAAGAAAAAGTAGGTCCTGTCATTATTTTATTCCTTCCACCCCCAGCATGTGATTTTTATTAATGACATATACATTGAGTGCTTTCTCTATTAGGCTGGCTGATCCCTCTACTATGGCATAATGTCACTGTCACTATGCTTGAATGTCACTATGATTGTTAGGCAACTCTAGCGTGGGGAAATGAGCATGTACTTTATAATATGTCTGAAGTAGCTACCACTGACGGATGTTTCCACATGTTCACTGATGCCATGACTGGGGCTCATATAAAGCCCAGGAAATTAAAAGAAGGAAGAAAATGTTAGTTGAGGCACTGGAAGGAGAGATCATAGAGGGAGGCAATAGGACATTTTGAAAAAAGCTCACCAATATGTTAACCTTCTGTTTAGGTCTGACTCCTGCACCCCCCATCCCCAAATAGGTATGCATTTAAGATTCAAACTATTAAATGTGGGACAATTCAATATTAAGATAGGTATATTTTCATGTGCTAATTTACAAAGTGAAACAAACAACAAACAAACAAACAAAAACCCAAATAAATTAAAGTGGTCTTATCCCCTCTCCATCAAAAAATGCATACACATCACAGTGTTAAGTTGGTAGACCAATTATTTTAAAAACTAGGTTTCAAGGAAAAAGTCACTCTCTGGCAGAGACCTTACATGACAAGTTCTGTTCCACAGTGGATTAAAGTGGTTGAGTGGAGATACTAACATAACTTCAACTACAGCAGTGTGAACACACCACTGTAATAATTCATTTAGAATGATGACACCTGAGACCTAATTTAAAAGTCCTAGATGAATACCAGTCTCACATTCAACCCTGAGGGCTGCTGCAAACATACCTAAGAAAGTCTAAGAACCATAGTGAGTCTAATTGAATTGGATTTAAACGGACCATTGAGATGGCCTCACTGAGCTCTGGGGAATTCATATTGTCTATACTGTATCAGAATCACAGCTTGAACTGAATAACTGGTTACATTCAATCATGTTACTGTAACTCATGCTTGAGGTAAAGGGGAAACCTTTTGCTATCAGCAAGACTGGATGGAAAACAATTTCAAATCACTTAAAACCCAGTTGGCAACTACTTTGCCAATTATGGAATCCAGTGGGAAAGGTGTGTGCGAGGGCTCAGGACTAAATGATTTATGTCAGGCATCTGGGCCTCCGGAGGAATGAGGGAGAGTGTGCAGAGGAGGGGCGTGTGGCTAATTATTTCTCCTAAGAATACTTTAGTGAGGTAATTTGTGCTTGCAGATGAGTCACACTGCAGGCTGGATAAAAGGCGAGGTAAGCACAGAAAGTCCTAAGATCCCATTTAGAGATGGATAAAGAGTGAACCGAAGGATTCAATATACTTTCTCATCTCTTCTTTATGAAACATTTGGAGATATAAAATATAAAGAGTAAACCTTGTTCTCTGTTCTAATGGGCAAGTTGGGATCAAAGTCTGTAATTTGTACTGCAGATATTGCACTGCCTGCTTTCTAACGTAGAGTTACTGGCACAGATGACATACTGTAATTCATCAGAGGGGCAAGTGTGAATCTGAGGCCCTTAATAACCCTCTTTTTTTTTTTAGTCCTAATTTATTTTCGATGATTTTGGTTGTAGAGATGAGAATTCCTATACTACCCAATGCCGTCTAAAGAAGAATGTCACTGTTCTCTGGGATTTATGTATGAAACTGTCCAGCTGAGAAATGATTTTGAAAGTTATCCCAAGAATGATGAGTTCCCTCACCCCACATAAAAATAAGAGTGATGATAGAATTCTACTACTGTAACTTACAGTGAAGGCTTTTACAAGTTTATTGAGGTCTTCTCAGATTCTTTGATTATCTAAAGGATTTAAAGTTGTTTTTAGTAATCTGTAAGAAATTATTAATGTTATAATTGTTTTAAATCCAGCACATTAAAACCTCATGCAAGTATGTTAGTACAAGGCTGGTACACTCTTACTTTCTTGTCTTTCCTCTCTTTTAGCAGCTGCCTACTATCATTACAACTAATATAGTGGATTAAACTTTTGGGCTAGCTGGTGGCTCTAAGTAGCTCTCTAATGGTTTCCATTGTGCACATCCCTAGAAAACACTTCTGACCAATGAACCCATAACTGCAAATGACACAGGCAAGCTTCATTGAAAATGACACCACTGAAGGGAACTTTGCACTCATTTGGGATGTTTCCTCACTGGGGACAGAAGGCCATTTCAGCAGTTACACCAAAGGGATATTTTCATGTGGCATTTATTTTTCCAAGGCACTGAACAAAGCAGTAGGGGTACTATGTGCTCCTACATGTTAACTATGTGCTTAGCAGTGTGGTGTTCAAATAAGAGCCCCAGCATGTTCATAAGAGATTGAGAAATAGCAGTCTTCCAAGTTTATCCTCATACAGAATGGAGGAGGACATCAGGCAATCTAAACTAAATCATGATCCATGTCTGGAACCAGCGATTATGACAAATGGGAGTTAAATACTGTCAACAGAAAGAAATCTAACTATGGGAGGTGAACACGCAGTACAAATATATATATATATATATATATATATGCCTTACTGTTAAAGTGTACAGCTGAAACTTATTGGATTTTGTTAACCAATGTCACCATTAAAAAATAAATGAAAATAAAAATAAATAAAATGTAAATACCGATGCAAAAAAAGAAAAAAATCCAACTTGAAAAGGAGAAGTAATGTATCCCTAACCTTGGTTGAACTTGAATTAATATGGCCTTATTTATAAGCATTAACTTCCCAGGGATCTTTGTTGTTGTTATGTGTCTTTAAAGAATCACTTGTTCATTTTTAAAATAGATAATAAATCTTTAGATATGTTGAAATTTTGTTTTAAAGCATATATTACTTTAGTTGTATTGAAAAAAATTGTTTTATATATCTTGAATCATTTTGTCATTGTTTCAGCTGACTAAATTATACATATATAATTTAATTTGTAGTTTAAGATAACTGAGTGACAATTACCATGTTGTCACAAAAATATCAGACTGTGGTACATGACATGTGTATTTAACATGGAACCTCACGCTTTCTATTATTTTCGTAATCTTATTATGGAAGTCTACTTTGAATGTGCATTTTATTATTTTCAAATGGGCATTTTAATAAATACAAAATAACGGGGAAAAAATACTGTCAGAAAGGAGAGGGCGTGGCATGGGAAGGACCCTGGGACCAGTTGTTGGGAGAGCTGAATTCTAATTCTCAGCTGCAACCAACGATGTATGGTGGCTTTGGGTGAGTTTCTTCACTTCTCTGGGTCCCCATCAGGTTCCTCTGTGATGCAAGGGAGGTAGAGCGAATGGTTCAATGTAATTTAACAATTGTTCATTTAGTGTCCAGTTTGTGCCAAGATTTGTGCCAGGCAATTGGGAGAGTATGAGAATAAGTTGAATCTAATATATGTACTTCTGAAGTCATAGGATAGCGAGTTAGACTAACATTAAAAAAATAATTTTAAGATGATGCATTTTAGGAAGTGGTAAGTAAACAATGCTGTGGGAAGGTATGGCCAAGTTTGAGGTGCCAGGAAAGGCTTTTTGAGGAAGTTTGTTTAGGTTGAGACTAAAGATAATAAAGTTTAGATTGAGACAGAAGGATAAGGAGGAGCCGACCAGAAAAATGTGTGGATGGAATGAGATGGAGGAGCATTTCAGACAGACAAACAGCATTTGTGAAGTCTGTGTAGCAACAAAGAGATTGGGACTGGATTATTGAATATGGAGGAAGATGTAGGACAGGTGGAAGTTTGCTTCCGATGTGATCAGCATTTGACCTTGTCCTGAGGGTCATGGGAAGCCACCGAAGGGTATTCTGCTGCAGAGTGGAGTTGATGTCTGAGGTTTTCTCCAAACCCTCTATTTTGGGGCTTTCCTCATAGTTGCTGGACCTCTTTAAGACCCATCAGAGGGATTCGACATTCAGGTACAGTCCAGAGAAGAGGACACAAAGCAGTGAACCCAGAAATTCACTTCTAATCTGCAGCTTGTTGAGACTTGCTTTGTAAAGATGGATTTGTGTGCCTTTTGCCCGAGACTTCAAGGCTGAAATTAACCTGGACCAGACTCTGGGTCATACTCTTTAGTTCTCTGTTGGAATCCACAGGAGGCTTTTCAAAGAAATTAAGAGGTTTTGTTATATGCCCAAGACACCTCACCAAGTAAGGAGCAGGGAAATAGAGCCCTTCAGAACTTTGGGCTTTTCTTAAGGCTTGTCATAAGGCTCTCTGAGCCTTGCGTTGACAGTCACTCTATCCACTCCTGTGGTAGAAAGAATTTTATGGACAACCGGACCTCATGTAGAGAGACCTAGCATTAGGTGGTAGTATAACAATGATAATACTTATGGAGTGCTACTAGATGAAGATGTTTTACATCCCATTTGAACATCTCAGCAACCCTGAGGACTAAATGGGATTGGTATGCTCACCTTCCAGATGAGGAAATGGGGGCTTAGGAAAATAGGCACCCTGTCCATGTCACACAGCTAGTAAGTGGAAGAGCTAGAACTCAGGCCTGACATAGAAAACTCCCAGATTCAGACTTGTGAAACAATCCCATGCTACCTTCTGTGGAAACCCTTGTTCTATATATGCGGGTTAGAGAAGGGTGAATTTTAATCTCTTAATGTGCTTGCTACTCTTTCCTGCCTTTGAGTGGATGTATGTACAATAAGCCCCAGTGCTGTGGTGCAGCCGTCAATCTCTGTAGCAGGACAGGTGGGATGTAGGTCTGTGAGTGGTCCTAGCTTGGCAGATGACTACATGCACTCACTTGTTCCCGCACAGGCAGCACCAACCAGCTCAGTTTTTTCCCAATGCATTTGCACAAAGCTTTAATTGTCCTCTGCCTCTCAGGAGAGATGGGCCAAGTGGATGATTTGTCCTTGTCTTTCAGGAGGAACATGAGTTGTATCTTCATTTAGATTAGCCACTACCTACGTTTGGAATCTATCCATTCCCTGGTCTCCAGTGGTAGCAGCGGAGGTGGTGATAACAAAAACCTTCACTGGTGAAGAAAGAGTGCAGAGGGAAGAATTACCATTTTCCTTTCAAGTAAATATACAAAATTAATTTGGAATGAAAGCAAAACTTGTCCACAATACTAAATCTCCTTTCACTTTTCCAGTTCTTTTGTGGATATTGTGCTAATGTTTTCCTGATAGAATAGAGCCCAAGAATTAGATGGAGAAGAGGTTTGTGTTCAGAAACTAAATAATGCATTACTGTGACGTAGTGAGAGATGTAGTTTCTTTAAAACATATGTAATAAAAATTGATGTTTAATATTTTGGGGGAGTGCAGAATCAGTATGATAACCCTTTTTAGCAATAAATTATTTTAAAACAATTAAAAAAAATTTTGAAAGACACTTGGAGATTAATCCAGAGCTCAAGAAGCAATTTTGTGATATGTTGGTGTCGGGGCAATAGTCAAATCTGATAGTTTCCCTAAATGTCTCACCTGCATTGATATTACCGGGGTGGTGGTGGGGATGTTGATGGTGGTGGTGGTGATGAATATTTTTTATTATATGTTAAAAATAAGACAGCAAGCTCAAAATGAAGTTGCCTCTGCTAAGCCCTAAGTCACCAAACCGAGACTTGATTACAATTTCACCTCTCCCAGAAGTGACATCTTAAACCAGTCAATCTGGCATCACCTGATCAGCACTAGTTAGGCAATCTGCCTGATAGATTCCCTGCCATCCCTAAAAGAAATTGACTTTGCCATAACAAACCCGCTTTTTGTCTAGTATAACTTCCTTGTTTCCGCTCCCTTCTGCCTATAAAAGTCATTTTGTGCAGTTCTTTGGAGCTCCTTTCTGTCTGCTAGAGTGGATGCTGCTCAATTCATGAATCATTGAATAAAGCCAGTGAGAGCTTTAAATTTTACTCAGTTGAATTTTTTTTTTTTTAACATATATAATAGAAAACCCAACTTTAAGCTATAATGAGAGTTTCAGTTTTGTTAGATCAGACAAGAATCGGACAAGTTTCCACTCTGGATTCTACATAAAATTATTTTCTCTGGGTTAATGAATGAGACTTTTTCTGCTTCTAGGCAGAAAAGACTCATTTGAATGGTGCAAAGCCTGCCAGTTCTGGTATTTCTCCCACTGGGGTTTTGGGGTTTGGTATAGGTACCTTTGTTTTAGGTACACATACATATAAAATGTGTGTGCATGTGTGTGTATAACATATATATTCTGTTTAACGCTTGCTAAGTAAATAAATTTGTCATTGTAATTCACTAATTCATTAGCAAAAATTGGTTTGTAAGATAATTTGGATGGCCCATTATAAAGCAAAAAGTGGGACTTGAGGAACCGGGACAGTGAGCTTGGATGAGGGAAGATGGAAGGGAAAGGTTGAAAGCCAGGGACATTATCACAGGGGACTTTTTCCCTCCTTCTCCTTCTTTTATTTCTTAATCTATCTTACTCCTTCCTTCCCTCCCTCTGTGATCCAGTCATCCCATACCTCGGAAATAAATACGTACCAATTATGATGCTGAGCACTGGCAATACAATGGTAACTAAGAGTCAGCCCCCTGAGCAGCCTTAGTCAAGGATGGCTACAGTGACAGATGGGAGTTCTGGGGAGGCCCAAGGGAATTAGCCATCTCCCTTGTCTTCCCAGAAAAGCCCCACCTATTTACATTATGGAGGCTAACTAGGAGCCTGATCAGCTTAGGCTGTCTCATAGGAGTGGAAGCCCATGGGTTGGTGTGGGGAGAGAAAGGAGCTCAAAGATCAAATGTGCCCAACTCAAAAATGCCTGGAAATAGGACCCTGTATGGATGTTCATCATGGCTCTGCCACTCTGCAGCTATGTGACCTCAGCCATGCTTCCTCTTGTCCCCACTGTGCCCATTGGTACTTTGAAAGCCTTGGCTCAGGCGCTGTGGCCACACCTTTCCCATCTAAGCATCAAAGATTTGGAGTGGATGCAGTGGAGTGTGTTCGTCTCTGCACTCATACTGACTCAGAATCTAGTACTCTGGGAACTTTTCTGGCAGTAGTTTGAAAACCTTGCATGTTGAAACCCAGTTTCACAATTTCCTTGCTTCACTTTGCAAAGAGCCAAGGCATTTTATTTGCTACCCACTGCTTAATTGTGGTAACTCTCAGCACAATTAAGGTCTTATTGAGGAAGAAAAGGCTTTGATCACCTTTAACAACTCTTGGAAATCCCTCTAAGTGCCTCTGCTAATTCTCACCTCTTTTATTAGTGTGGATATGCTCAGTCACCCCTGTCCCACCCTCTCACAAACCCTGCCTATGGTTCCCCAGGCAGAGATGTTCACTGGCTTAATTATCTTGGAAGCTATTGTTAATATCTGCGGTATCGATAGCATTGGGTGTCCAAATGCAGCTTGTGGTGAAAGAATAGGCTGTGAGAAACGTAATTCTTAGCCTGAAGCAGAAGACTTCTTTGTGCCTTGTGTGGTGAAGACAACAGAGTGAGAGTCCAGCTCTGTTTCTCAGCCTAAGAGATATCAGTAAAAAATGATAGGGCTATGGGCTGGGTTGGAGAAGAGAGAGAGAGGACTTGCCTTTTCCAGACTCTTGTGCTTTTTACAGGGGCACAGAAAAGACTTGCTTGCTTGATCTCAAGCCAGGGGAGATCCTTGTAAGGATGCAACAAGGACTCTGGTCTCACACCCAGCCACACTCACTCCTCTGTGTCTGCCTCCCAGTGTTTCTCTTTTCTACCTCCCAAGAAGTGAGATTCTGACTGAGTGGATGTTTTAAAATATAATGCATACAGAGACAATTTGAATATGTTTAAGCCAACAGGTCAGAGATAACTGCCATTGTAGATAGTTTTTACTCACAATTTCCAAGGGGAGGGAGCCACATTATACTTTGGAGGGCCATGAAGAGAGAAGAACTGTGGGCAGGAGCCTTAGCTGTGCATTCCACTGAAAGGATCAGGTGAGGCAGGGTGAACAGGCTTCAGATTGTCTAACTTGAATTATTTCAGCAGGCTCTGGGGTACAGGGGTTGTCCCCAGTTGTCTGATACCTGGCCCTGGAGTGATGAGGTCAGGTGGGTAGTGGCCCAGAGAATGAGGGCTGATAAAAGAAGGTGGTTGGGATGTCAGCTCTGGACTGGTTGGTTTGTATTTGAAAAGTACAAATGAAGATAAATTTTTTACTATCTCTAAGACTTGACTAACCATGGGAGGGGTAGTCTCTCCAGGGTCAACAGGGCCTCAGATGTCAAAGCATCAGAATACAGAAAATAAAAGACATGGTGAATGCATGAAGACATCATGGCCTGACTGGAGCACTAGGCCAGGGTCTTAGGAGTCATCCACCCTTCCTTTCCTTTCTGCCCAGACCCAATCCATTATCAAGGACCATTGACTCTACTTCCAGCACACATTTGGAACCAGTCCCTATTCTTTACTCCACTGCTCCCAGTGGTCCACATCTCCAGTATGCCTCATCTGGGCTGTGGAGACACCTTTCCAACTCGTTTCTCTGCTTCTATTCTTACCCCTCTCTTATCAATATCTACTTAAAAACTGGAGGGATTTTATGCATCAGATCTTATCACTCTGTACACTACCTTGCTTAAAACCATCCAGTGGCTCTCCACTGTATTTAGAATGAAATTCAAAATCATTTCCATAGCCCATTAGGCCCCGCTTGCTCTGTTCCCTACCCCCTTCCTCTCCCACCTCCTCCTGTACTCTAGCTTCACAACCTGCAACACGTCAAGTACCTGCAGCCTTCTCTTGCTGCTCCCATGGTTGCTCCTCATTCTTCAAGTTTTAGCCTAAATGGCACCTCCTCATAAGGACTGATTACTTCATCTGACTGATACTAAATACTCCTCCTAGCATGTCTCTTGGAAACCTGGTGGTCAATAATTGTAATGATTACTTGACTGTTACTCATTGTCTGGATAACTAATAGACCAGCATATGGGTATAAAGCATACTTCTGGGGTCTGAGTGTTATGATTAAAGTCTGACTACATTGTTCATCAGCTCTGTGGTTTGGGCTTGCTATGTAACCTCTTTGAGCCTCAGTATTTTCGTTAGTAAAATGGGCATAATGAATACCCATAGGGTACCCATAATAAGAGTATCCATTAAGATACTTGTGAGGATGACATGAGATGATTCGTGTAAAGTGTATAACATGTAATGCATTATAAAGATGAGCTATTATCACCATTGAGATATAAGCTCATGAAGAAAGGGAACCTTTGTCTTGCTCACTGTTGCCTCCCAGTCCTTTGAACTGCCTGGATCATGGAAGATTGCAATAAATATTTGCTGAATGATGGATGAGCAGCCCTCTAAGGCAGTATTTGGCTCAGGTACAACCCTACAACACCCTCCCCTTGCCCCTGGCAACCACTAATCTATTTTCTGTCTCTATAGATTTACCAATTCTGGACATTTTATATAAATGGAATTGTACAATATGTGGACTTTTGTGACTGGCTTCTTTCATGTAGCATGTATTCAGGATTCATCTATGTTGCAGCATGTGTCATTAATCCATTCTATTTTATTCCCAAATAATATTTGTATTGTATTATATCACAGTTTATTTACCCATTCATCAGTTGATAAATATTTGGGTTGGTTCCACTTATGGGTTATTATTATCAATAATGCTACTGTGAACACACTTCATGTACAAGGTTTTGTGTGGATGTATATTTTTATTTCTCTTAGAAATGAACCAAAAAGGTGGAATTGCTGGGTCTTATGGAAACTCTATATTTAACATTTTGAAGAATTGCAGAACTATTTCCAAAGTGATGGTATCATTCTACATTCTCACCGACAGTTTATGAGGGTCTGACTTCTCCACATTCTCACCAACACTTGTTATTATCTGTCTTTTTGATCATAGAAATTCTAGTGGGTGTGAAGTGATATCTCATTGTGGTTTTAATTTGCTTTTTCCTGATGACTAATGATATTGAATATCTTTTTATGTGCTTATTGATCATTTGCATAATTTCTTTGAAGAAATGTCTATTCAGATCCTTTGCCCATTATTGTAATTGGATTATTTATCTTTTTATTATTGAATTGTAAGAATTATTTGTTATTGTGGACACATATCCCTTATCAGATATATGATGTGTAAAACTTTTCTCTCATACTGTATGTCATCTCTCAAAAATGTTTAATTTTGTTGAAGTCCAACTTATCTATTTTTTCTTTTGTTGCTTTTGCTTTTGGTATAAAAATATTGTGAAATACATCAATTTTTTTGAAAAATAAATATGTGCATTTAATAAGAAAAATAACACCTAAGAGAACACGAAGAAACAAACCTCCTTCCATCCCTTGACTTCTAGTCTTTCAGTCTTTCCCTAAGGTGATAACTGTTAGTTTCTTAGGACTAGGCATAATCCTTTGCACTGTCTCTTTCTTCATAGAGAAAGCACCATGATGTTTTAATTACTATAGCTTTATAATAGATTTTAATACCTAAGGAGCCAGTTTCTTTAATTATTCTTTTTCATGATTGTCATGACCATTCTTATAAGTTTATTTACCTACCTAAAAGCAACAATTTTGTATGTTGCACATTTGAAAAGTATTCTGTTTATATTTTACGTTTGATTACAATTACCAATAGAATTTTTCTCATATTCTATTTGTTATCTGGCTGATACTATTGATTTTTTTATATATCGATTTTATTATGTCTGCTTAATAAATTTTAAAAAAATTTAAATTTTTTATTTGATTATTTTAGGTTTATTAGTTATATATTTATGTTACCTATAAATAGTGATAATTTGCTTTTCTTTATCTTTAATTTCTTTCTCTTATCAAATTGTTTTAGCTAATGCCTGTAAAACTGTTAATTAATAATGGGCATTTTAATTTTGCTTCTTCTTTAATGAATTAATTTTTTGTTTGTTTTTTTTTTCATTATGCATGATATTAGTTTTTGGCTTGAGATAAAATTATACTTAATTATACTACACTATGCCACACTGGTCTGCCCCTGACATTTATGATATCCTGGACAGGAGTCTAAATGGAGGCCCACATAACAAATCTCTAAGTATTTTAAAGTTATTGATTAAAGTAAAAATTGTAAAAAATTATTTACATAAAATTATTTACATAAAAAAATCATGGAAAACATCCTTCATAAAGATCTGGGAGCCAGGTTCAAATACAGAATTTCAATAATGTTCAGAGCTTGTGCTGGAATCTAGTGGTGTGGGAGAAATCCAACCCTGTTAGCATGATCTCTTTCTCATCTTTCCTAGCTTTGACCCAAGTAGAAAGGCTTAATGCTCAACTCATGTGTTAGGATACCCCACCAAACTTCTAAGCCTTGTGCTCCAGCCACTCTTTGATCATCACCAGGGCCTGAGGTTTGTACACTGTGATGGGGTATGATATACTCACTGGAGGACAAACCTAGTAGAGAGCCTATGCTGGCTCAGAAATGAGAGTGGGGACATCTGGGCAGGAAATTCTGTGGTCCCGGGTATCCTGAGGGTGGTCCGGCAGTGGGAAGGTAAAGAGTGAACTCTAAAGGTTGGGGCTCATGAACACCCATCATATGTTAAAAACCACTTTAAGAAAGTGATCTTCTAGTCCTATGGTTATTAGGAGTGTTTATCAATAATGGATGCTGAATGTTATCAAATGTATTTTCAGGACTGATGATATTATTGTATCATTTTCTTTTTTGTATTATTGAAATGGTAATAGATTTCCTATATTGAACCATCCTTGCATTACTGGTATAAATTCCACTTGACTTTGGTACAGTTTTTAAAAATTTTCTAGAACTATATTTAAAGGAAATTAAATTGAAATATAACAAGGCTACCTCAAAATATAAAACAAAAAATTATAACATCTGTGAAAAAGTTATTTCAGTTAATTATGATAATACTCAGAAATATGGCATGGAGAATCTTATCTGTCAGTATTTAAAGCTTGAAGGGTTGTTAGTATTATGAGGAGGTGAAGCCAATACAGGCTTTTATCACCTGCTGACAACCATGCTGGTTCTTCTTGTGAAAAGCAAGTTGTTACTTTTTGATCAAGGTGATATATGTCACTTGTTAATGAAAAGTTTATTTGGTTTCAGTTCTGTTTTGAAAAACAGGGCAAACTGACTTGTGATATAACAAGTCTAAAGCTCTGGAAAAGTGAGATTTTTCTTGAAGTTAAAATTGTAAGAATGTTCAACAAAATTTCAGGTCCCTGTCTCACCTTTATTTTATGTTATACTCTTACCCTTAACAAGATTTCCAAAAGCCAGCTCTGGTCTAATAACCTGTGACCCGTCATAGTGGTCGGTCTTAGTAACTCCATTTATTATACAAGGAAAAATATGATCATCCTCGAGTTAGTAGAACAGTCTCATCATCATTTAGTTTAGCCATCTTATTTTGACAGGGCTGTTAGAACTTTATTTATTTATTATTGTTATTGTTGTTCTTCTTATTGCCTTTCGTGATGTTTTCAGATGCTAATCTATTCAATGTCTTCTTACTGAGGTCTTTGCTATTGCTTTGAGAAGAAATTAGCTTTCTGAAGGTGAAGAGATTAGGATGAAGCATTTGCTTGATTTACCTTATAACACACTGACACCTTGTTGATTCCTAGTAGATATTTGTTAAATTAAATGTTTAAAATAATATATCTTCTCCATAAATATTCACCCCCTCTTTACTGTTTTAAAAAACACCCCTGCCCCCCACATTGCAAATAAAAATTCTGTAAGTCTTTTTTTTGTCAAGATGACTAAAGAAGAATTTGTGTTACTTGGAGTGAGGGTAGGCTGTGTTTATAGGTTCCTGGCACCTAGTTCAAAATTATCTGGATTTGGATAACATTTGGATTCTTAAGCCATACTTGAACCTACTGCATGAGATCTCTGGGGGTTGGGTAAGGGACCTCTGAATTTTAAAGAGCTTCCCTAGATGAGTCCTTCTGCACATCCAAGGTCTGGGCTGGAGTATCCCAGAATTAATCTCCAGGCTATGAGGGCACATACAGTTAGGCGGCAGCAACTCACTCTGCTCTAGAAGGAAACACCAGTGAAGCTTAACCAGCTCTCCTTTGTCTATTTTTCCCAGACTTTTTTCAGATAGTAAGGCACTGGTGAAAGAAACATTAAGTGTTTCTTATTAAATAGTAATAAACTTTCTCACATTTTATAACTAATACTAGTGACATAGTGTATAGATTGTTAATATTCAGCACTTCTGACATAGCGTCTAGCTGTATTCAGATTCTGTAGGTGATAGCTGAATAAGATCAAACTCTTGGCCTAAATTCACCCCATTTCCATTTTAATGAAGTAAAATCATAAGGAAGGACACCAGTAAAGGTGAGATACTTCTTGTCTTTCAGCTGCAGCACTGTGCTAAAATTCTACTTTTCATGCTACAATGTTAATTTATACATATTAAGATTGTTGATTTCTAGGAAAGGCTAATTCTGAATTTATTTGTAGTTTATAAGTATCAAAATATTACAAGATCATTTTCAGATGGTGAAATGTTTAAATATTATAATTCACCTAGACATAACTGCATAATCAAAATTTTCTAATGACTTGCTGCATTCTATGACCCCAAACTACCATTTCATCATGCAGTGAAAGTAATTCTGCATTTATAGTTCTCAATTGTAACAGCTGTTGCTTATATTTATTTTCCAACAGAATAAAAAAAAAAAAAGATTGCTTTAATCATTGCTATAATGAATTTCTTTATCTTTATTGTCAATTGAAAAAAATTATTTACTTTAAATTATGTGATTTCTTAATGTTTGGTTTTGAGAAGAAAAACATAAAATACATGAATTGAGTCTGGGGAGATAAATAGGTTTCTTCACATTGATTACATTTTGCTAACTGGATAAATAACTTTTTCTTATTCAGGAAAGCAATATATGTTCGGTAAGAATTTTTTGGAAAATACCGAAGAGTATAAAGAAGAAAATTAAAATTGCTCCCTGATAGTTCTATTTAAGCCATTTAAGTCATTTAATAACATATAAGCTTGTTTTAGAGGGAAAGAAGAAAGTGAGAAGAAAATTTGCCTTTACGAATTGCCTGCCAGGCATTGTGTTATTCAGGTTAATATATGTCAATCTGTTTAATTTGCCCAACAACCTTATGTGAAAGGAATTAACCAGATTCATTTTCCAGAGTATGAAATTCGAAGCTCAGAAATACGCATTAACTTGCTTGGATTGAACAAACCACTCAGTGCAGAGGTGCGGTGTTTTGTTTTCAAGTCTCTGTTAAGCTTGGGAACTAAAATATGTGAGTTTCCTTTCCATACAGATGAAAGCAGTTACCAGTTTCACTTTGATGTGTTTACTCTGATGGCTGAGCACGGTCTGAGGAGAATCCAGGGTTTCTACACTGACAGTGACCTGAACGATGCTTCAAGGAATGGCTCCTTGGTGGGAACAGAAAACCTTCTACAATCACCTTCTAAGAAAAACGTACAGTTATTTGACTGGATTTTGTTCTGCCTCAGTGAAGGGGTCAAATGTCACACCAGAGATGAAGGCGAAACCTGCCATTGTATATTTTTTTAGAAAAACAATTCCAGATGGGAAGCTAAAATGATGAATATCGTTTCCTGAAAATTAGTTTAAAAATTCATTTTCTTTTGCTTCCAAGTTGGCCTCAGGCAAAACAGCATTTTTATGTTTCAAGAGATACACTGAAGTTAGGGGAGAGGCCATGTGGTGTAGAGGCAGTGGGCTCACTATAGGTCAAGGGAAGGTGGGTTTCTGGCACATGTGTTTCCAGTCTGTGTCCTCTCATACTCATCCCCTGTGTGAAAGAGGCTACCAAGAAAGGAGGAGCAGTGAGGTGAAACCTCAATGTGAAAAATATGCAGAAGCATTGCTTTCTTGGCAAATGCAGGTGGTACTGATTTTCTCACTTGGCTCTTTGAATGCTGTACCTCTTTTTTTCCTTGGTTTGCACAGGAAAGAGGAATCAGGGAAGATAAGGAACTGAAGTTGGTCAGACTCTCTGTAAAACTACTGCCCCCTAAAATGACACTCACCATGCTTAAGCCCCATCAGCCTCCAGTGGGGAGGTGGTGGTGTGGGATGTCTGTGTCCCTGCCAATGCCCAGATCCTTCTTATAGACAGAGGTGAGCCTGGGGTGGCCCTAACTGTCCTTAGCCTTCCTCCCTTCCAAGGATGGTGTAGCAAAATTCAGGCTTGCCCAAGGTCAGATAACGAAGAAGGCAAAGTTTACTTCTGGTAAACACAAGCTTTATTTTTCTCATATCTCTTTCCCTCCTCTCAGTGCTCATATACCTTTATCACTTATTCTTGTCAAAATCTGCTTTCATTTCCCTCATATCAGTTTTTCTCATGTTAGGTGTTCATGCTTCTGTGCTATGGGAATGATTTTTAACTGATATTTAAACACTATTGTTTATTTGAATAGTTACATAATTTATTTACCAAAAACACTAAATAAAATCTGATTTTTCATGGATATTATTACATAGGATGGTGTTTTAGGTAGCGTAAATGCTAAGCTGCTGTAACAAAGGCCATAATGTATGTTCTTTCAACTTCATCAAGCAAGTAACTCAATTTCACACTGTCTACCTGGAGATAGTGTCAGCTCCCACAGGTTAAGAGCTCAGTCCTACAAGACTGTCCCTTGCCAATGGCAAGTCAAGGTTATCACCTGTGCTTCAGAACAACTGGCTAAAGATTGGAGATTCCCACGACCCCCTCCCCGGATTGGGTTAAAATGTGAAAGCAGCTCATAGAACTCAGGAAAACATTTGCTAGATTACTGGCTTATTAATAAAAGGAAATTTCACATCGAAGAGATGCAGAGGGCAAGGTATGTGGGTAATGGTGAGGAGTTGCATGCTCTCCTGTTGCTCCACTCTCCCTGCATCTCCATGTGTTCTCCAACCTGGAAGCAGTCTGGATCCCCCACACACTCGCTGTCTGTCTGTCTCTCTCTCTCTCACACACACACACGTACACACACACACACACACACACACATGCACACAATGGTGAGGTGGTTTTTGCTTTTGCGACTTTATGCTTGCTAAAAAACATACCCAGCTCGTTCCTCTCTGCCTACTTTTCAACTTCAATATGGTAACTAAGAGATATCCCTTTAAGAAAATTCTTATCATTGCTGATAAGATGTGTTTTTTTCCTTCTTCCAGAAAATTCTGTTCTCTATTTTTATTCTCTTTTTGGGAGGTGTGTGATCTTTTTTTTTTTGCTGGTCAGCGATGAGAGGCTCATGACAGTGTGGTCAGTTGAGGTGTGCTTGCTGCATGGCACCCCACAGGGAAGGAGAATCGCCTGTATTTGGCAGTAAATCTTCCCTTTCTCTAAGGTTTTATTGACTTTGGATTCACTTTCTTACCTTTTCTTGGCAATTCTTTTTCAAATGGACATTAAACAGTACTAAATCTGGATTTTTGTAGAGCTTTAGAAAGAAAGCATACAGAAAACAGCTCGCTAAATTCAATTCAAGAAACATGCAATGAACTCATATTGAAGAGGAATTTTCCACTCAAATGGCTAACCTTGTAACTGGCTCTTTGTTCTGCTTCTGTAGACATGCTTGCTGCATAAACTGACTGGCAGGGTGACCTTGAGATTAACTGAAGACTCATCCTCCCCTTTGCTTTGGTCTGTCTAGCTAACAGATGTATCCCTTTTCTTGTTAAGCTCTATAAAAGTAAGGTTACCCCTGAGCTCAGGGCCCAGATCTTCAGAGCGCTAGCTCTTCTGGAATCACCGGTGTAATAAACCTGAGTTCTGCAACTCTTCGAGCGGTGCTTGGTTTCTCACTGGTCTAATTTTTCTGCAACAATACTATGTGGGGCACTATTCTAGGTATGTTGAGCTACAGAGACAAACAAGACATGCCCTAAGTTGCTCATAAATCTTTCTATGAGAGTTTAGAGATCACCTGCCTTGGGACAGTAAAAATAACCAGTAACAGTTTTTGGAGTATTTTATGACCTCTTGATTTTCAGAGAAACTTGACAAAGATTCATGGGTTACTTGACAAGCGGAGTAAAAACTTTAAATATTTTTATAAACTTATAAATGTTCTTCTAAATTGTAAGGGTGGTAAAGAAATAATTTCTTAACCTAACTCCTTTATATTCTTCTTGCTTATAAAACTTCAATCAAGAATAATTGAGGCTATGAATGGTGTCAGATAGGTACTAGTTTTAGTGAAGTAATCACTTTGTAAGTTATATGAATGTTGTATAAATTACCATGTTGTACACCTGAAACTAATATAACATTGTATGCTAACTGTAATTGAAAAAAAAAAAGTTTATCTAAAAAAAAAGAATGATCGAAGATCACAGTAGGAAATTGATTATAAATGTTGTCATCTATAGTCGTTAATTTTTAATTCAACTCTTTTTTCTTATGCAGAGGAAAAAAGGAAAGAAGAACGTTACCATCATATTCACAATTCTAATCTCAACTTTTTTTTTTACCATAGTATCCTTTTATTATTTTTCTAATAATAACAGTAAAAATAATAATAGTAAATGAGGTATCTTATTTTGTTGCTTTTGCATGTGGACTCTGGGGGCCAGATTGTCTGAGTTTGAATCCTAATCCTACAATTCACTAGTCACGCAACCTGGGGGAAGTTACATAAACTCTCCGTGCCTCAGTTTTCACATCTGTAAAATGAGGATAATAATATCTCTTGCATTGTTGTAATGGAAATAATTTAATATTTGTAATGCACTTAGAACAATGCCTGGAATATATTAAATACCACAGAAGTGTTTATTAAATAAATAAATAAAATCCCCTTTATACTGATTATTAACTTTATACTGATTATTGAAATTAAGGTGTCAGTTTCTTACTTTGTTATGTGTGTATTGTATGTGTATGTTTATATTTAAAACATTATTTCTTGGTCACAAGTTTGTGTAATTCAATTTTTGTATATAAAATTCTCATGACTTTAAAAGTCTTATAAAACTTCTAAACTAGATGATTTCTAAAAACATCATTTAGGTCAATAATTCGATCATTCTCTTGGTGCAGCAAAATTTTATGGGATCTTATATAGACATCAGGTTTTAAAAATGGGTCTGAGGTACTTTGTAAATAGTAATTGGGACTGAAAAGGATACTGTTCTATTTGTCCACTTTCTCTCCCTCTCTGACTGATTGCTTCATTGATTAATGCGACTAACATTTTCATATGAAAAACACTGCATAGACTTTGTCAGAGAATTCATGAATATGTAAAAGATCTTACAGTTCGAAAGGGGAAAACTTCCATCACTGTGGTATAAGGTAGAGAGTGGCAAGTACTGCAAAGACAGAAATGAAAGGCCATGGTATTTCAAAAGAGAAAAATTATTTCCGAACGATAAGTGTGATTGAAAAGATGGCATGTAAACTGAGGTTTTAAGGGAGAACAGGATTGATCCATGAGGAGGTAGGATAGGATGCAGCCGGAAGGGACATGGTTAGTTATGGATCTGTTGAGTTGGAAGTGCCTGCGGGACATTCAGGTAGAGGGGCTATGAAGTGGCAGACACTTCTAAGAAAAGTTAGGGGAGCAGTAAATTGTGGCTTAGAGGTGGAAGTTCAAGCATGAGCACTAATAAGAATGGAGAAAGGAATATTTTCTGCTTCTCCACCATTTAGCGTTCTTCTCTTCTTTTCTCCTTTAATGTCAATCTTAGCTCCCATTTTCTCTTACTGTTCTCAGATTCTTCTGGTGCAGATGTCATAGTTTTCTTAACTATTTCCATGAAAGTGTCAGTGACGCAATGCTTTATCTTGGCCTTTTGTGCAAGGATGGTAGGGGAGGACAGTGCTTAACTCAAAGTTTAGTAAATGAAACAAGAGAATTTAGGTCATGTCTTTGGTTGGAAGAAGAGGTTTTAGATATCCAATAGGGTAAATGATTTCCTGATGTAGTTCAGAATGTGCTTAGTAAGGAACCAATTAATTTTGTTTCTTTCGATGACCCTGGTGGTTGGGAATGTTAACTCCCACCACAGTTGGAAAGCAAAATTTTCCCTGTCTTACCGTCTGGCTCCTATCAAGAAATATTTCCCTGCTATCTTCAGGGTTAACTTTTGCCCCATTGCGAGGCTCCCTATCGTGTTCTTATGAAAAGTGTAGCTAAAGCCCTCTTCTGCTTAGCTCTGATCCCAACATGAAAAATCTGCCTCATACACACCTACAGGAATAGAATTAGGGTCACTAAATTGTAAATGCTCTCTTATTGTTCTCCTCTGCATTTCTTCATGCTGCTTCTGCCTCTCTTCTTTTTCTTCTGCGTTTATTCATTCATTTGTTCATTCATTTATTCCCCATTTATCTATGATGACAACATACAAAACACTCCCTGAAGCTGTCAATAGTAACAGATATTCAAGGTACGATTTCTGCTTAAGGAGTTTATGGTTTATTAGGTATAATGGCCATTAATGATCACTAAATGGTTATGATCCTTTCCTTCTCTATACACATGGTGAAACATTTAGTTCAGGTTATCCCCATTTTACTACTGAGGAAACAACCGTTTTGAAAATTTAAGTACTTTGTCTACTGTCATTCTGCTGGACTTCATCTGATGCTAAAGTTCATGCTATTCCTATTGTGTCACACTGTGTTTAAGGTGGGTGGGTATTTTGATAAATGGAGTTTTGGGAAAGGGCATTTCAGGTTAAGAGAACAGGGTAAGCAAAGGAGGTGGGGGCAGGAAAAGTGCCAGATGTTTTTTGGAATCAGTTAATTAGATAAACTGAAGTCAGATGAAAGAAAAGGCGGTGTGCCAGGAAGTGGTGGGAGGCGAGGCTGGAGTGTAGAGAGCCTCAACTGCCAGGATGAGGAATTTGAAAATCTTGCAGTCTCTACTGATATGTTTTAATAAATGTGTCATATCACATCCCAGTTTGTATTTATTGACTCTCTGGAAAGTTTTTCTCCTTTTCTGTTAGAGAGAAACAAGATAAAATTGTCTAAAATGGCAGAATGAGGGGTTTATATGACATATCCACTCATTTACTAAGTACTGTGCATGTTCTAGGTGCCGAGGGATGGTGACAGACAGGATGGTGACCTTTTCCTCTGAGAATGGACATTATAGGGATACCAGAGAATTGGGGAGTAATCAGTAGACTAGCTCACGGGAGAGAATTTACATCCCTGTCTCTGGAGGGCACTCTCATCTATCCTGAGGAAGTTAATCATGAGGTTGTCTTATTTTAGTAAATAAAAAAGGAGTAGAGACTGGGAAGGCAATTTTTTAAAAAAGAAGGTTAAAAGAAAAGGCTCTAAAATACCAAGAATGTAATGAATGCATAGCCTATTGCCATTAAAGAGGGAGACTCAGCTGGCAAGGGATTACTTCTTAAAAACTTCTTTGGGCAGAAATAGTGTAGAGTAACTGAAAATCATGCAATTAGACAGAGCAGGAGTTTTGGCATCTTGCTTGAAGCCTGCTGAGCTGTAAGACATGTGACTCAAGGTCAAGGAGGGTATGCCAGTAGATTTGGATTAATAAACACACTGGAGTGTCTTACTGAGATAGTAATATTTGGATTATAAAACACTTTTAAAAACTATTTGAGCCCATGATTAATTGAAGCTCACAAATTTCAAGCAGTGAAATGTGTTTTACTGCAACTGCTATTAAGAACTCCTATCAGCCATCCGATTCCTTGATTTCCCTAGTGAATTTCATAATCTAAATTAAACAGAGAATGGTATAAATTTTCCCTTTTTTGGGTAGCTGATTAAAACCAATATCATCTCAATATACTGTTACATAGTGGTTATATCTGACTCTATGGAACAATTTATTATGTATCTGATTACTTTCAGCATTTTCATGAATTGATCATAAGCCAATTTGAAAACTTACGGATCTCAAATAAGTTCAGTAATAACAGAATATACTGCCTGTAAAAATTATTAATGAAATAAATCAGAATGCATGAAAATTAACATCTCTCCTTGTATAAATTATGTTATCGTGAGACTGTAAATCATTGCCTGAAACATATTTCTAACTCCATGTGTAATCTGTGGTACTGATTTCATCACCAATTCATAAGAATGCCTGGAAAAGCAAAACTATTTTCTGAATAAATTTCTTTTCTGAAACTTTGTCAAAAAGAAAAAAAGAAATATGAGAACAAAGATTAATATCTGTATGTAATTGTAAAAATGCCTAAATATGTCAATATTTTAAAAATAGCTTTAGTTTTTGAATAAGCATATATACACTATTTTAGGTGTGACAAGTTTGGTAAAGGAGATTTTATCAGGTTTTTCAAGAAAAAAATTCTTGTGCACAAATTGCACTGGCAATTCATCATAAAAACTTGAGATGGAAAAAAATGACAAAGAATATTTTCATTTCCTGTAACCACAGCTGTCTTCTTGCATTACAGAAAAGAAATTGAACAGAGCAAAACCAAAGGGCACTTCAGGATTTTTTTTTATGTTGTCGTAAATCAGAGAATAAAATAAAACTTTCTCAGAGGAGGGGGGGCTTTTTGTTTTGACCCTCCTCTCTCACACTACTGGAGTCTTCTCAACCTGCAGGGAAATGTGCCTTCCTTCAGTGTGCAGGACAGAGTGACATCTCTTTCTACTGTTTCCAGTGATTTTTTTTTTTTGAGGGTCCAGGGAAGAATTTTTATTCTACTTGCAAATGTCAGTTGGATTAACTTTATGGAGTATCTGAGACAAACCACAGGGCAGTGGGAAGTGGGTATTAAGAGGCTGTGGCTTTCGGGGGTTCGTGTTGCTTAATTCTTTCTTTGCCCCTTAGCTCAACCTCCATAAAGTCCAGACCCCTCACTGTCTTGCTGGTACCCTGAAAGGCAACTGCTTTCCACCTTCCAACCCCCAAAAGTGAGATTCCTGGCTTCCAGGCCTTTACCAGGCATCTTCTTGTCCTCCTCCTGCCCACCTAGGAACACAACACTCTGAACAATGGACTGCCTTGACATTGAGATGCACGTGCTTTACACATTCTAGTCAGTTGTTCACAGGAGTTCATGGAATAACTTTGCAGGCCATAGGGGCACTTTTAGATGTCTATGCTTCTATTACTTGGTAGTGATCTCTGCTGATGGCGGCAGTCCCTCCCTTCCAGTTCTTTAGAATTTCTACTCAAGACATGGTCCCTGTGCTGTGTGACAGGGATCATGTCTCTAAGTGTGTTTCTCTCTCTCATCTTCTTATCATGCCTGTGCATTGCTCTGTTTATTTTACCAAGGGATCTGAATTCATGCAGGTTGGTGGGACAAAGCGATGCATTTAAATAATGTTACCCAGAGGTGGGAGTAGGATGGGGTCAGTGACAGGAATGCTGAGAACAGGCCAAGGAATGTGTTCCCAGGTGGGCAGAAGGTCAGGACGTTGCCTGGTAATGGCCAGAAGCAGGAGATGTGACTTGGAGGAAGCATATCTGTGTGGAGGTTAGAAAGACTGGCCAAGGAGGAGCAATCTCTATATGTTGTAATAAATTTAAAAAAGTTCAGGACTGATTGAACAAAGGCCAACAGAAGGCTTTTGTGTTTAGGGGACAGATGTAAAAAAGAATCATAAAAGAACTGTTTACAGAGACAGAAAAAAACTGCGTCATAAAAGTTGAGGGAGAGAACACTTAGACAAAATAGAGGACAGGGAAATGAGTTTTTCATGGTGTGGACATGACTGCTGGGCACCTGCATATGGGACTCAGATAAAAAGAGACACCAGTCTCTTCCTCTTACAGGGTGCTGTCTTAATGAATGCTTAAAATTATTTTTTTCCATGAAAATATGATTTAGAGAACACATATAAGCCTCAAGTGACCTTAATTAATGATAGTTTTATATGCTGTATATTTGCTCAGTGGAGCTATATATATATACTCTACGTAAAAATGTATACTTTCATGTTTATGTAATTTTATATGTAAAATAAATATGATATATAAAACATACATAAATGATAAAATTTAACTTGTCAAATAATTTAATGTAATTTAAAATAATTTAGTGGTCACTCCTGAAAATACTTTTTTTTTTAAAATTTAAAAGTAAGTAACAACATCTCTATGTACTAGACATTATCTGAAGAAGAGGGGATAGATGATAATAGAAGAGACAAGATTTCTGCCCTGTAGGGAACACAAGTTCTCAAAAAATAGTTCTATGAAGAAAAATAAAGTGGCTGAAGGATATAGCTGATGGTGGAGGGTCTTATTTAGAAAGGGTGATTAAGGAAAGTCACCCTGAGAAGACATTTGAGCAGAGACCTGAATGAAGTGAGTTCACAATAGCAAGTTTTGCATGATGTTGTAAAAGTCTTTAAAAAACTACTTTAGAGGCTATCTATGCAGGCAATGATTATGTCATGGAGATCACGAATACCAAACGTTATTCCTGTTTTCACATCAAGAATACTTGTTACTTAAATTGAAATTTCCTGAGACAGCATAAAACAGGGATTCAAAAATATTCAACCAGGTTAGATGACACAAAAAGGTGTTCTCATGATAAAGATTACATCAACATAGAAAATACACATGAAGAGTCAGATAAAATGTTTATGGTATGTGTTATGTGTTGAATGTTTGTGTCTTCTACAGATTCTTATCTTGAAGACTAAGCACTAATGTGCCAGTGTTAGGAGGTGGAGGAATTAGGGCATGAAAGTGGGGTCCTCATGATGGGCTTAGTGCCCTTACAGGAAGAGCATGAGAGAGCTAGCCCCTGTCTCTGCTCCTCTCCCTGTGAGGACACAGCAAGAAGATGGCCATCTGCAAACCAGGAAGCAGGCCCCCTGATCTGCTGGCACCTTGATCATGGATTTCCCAGCCTCTAGAACTGTGAGAAACAAATGTCGCTTAAGCCACTCAGTCTATAATTTGTTATAGCAGCCTGAGCTAAGACAGTATGTGAGAATGGAAACAAGTCACATCCCAAATTAATGTATTTTATATAATGTGATCTTTAGGCTGTGTGGGAATGTAGATTTATAATTTTTACATTAGAAGTGCACATTTTCTGTAACAACTATATCCCTGAACTTTTGTGCATTAAAAAAAAAAGTGTATATTTAAGTTGGCCTAAACCTTTTCTTCTGAATCTTTTCAATGGGAAACCAGGAGATCACTTCTTTTAGAGGATGGCTTATTTATGGACATAGCAGATAGGCCTGGCCTGTGGACAGATTACAAGTGCCAATTGCTACCCTACAAACCTGCTGCATGGAATTGAGCAAGGCTCAGGTATTTGATGACCATGGAATGCTGTCTGAAGCTTCTATCACCAAAACAGGTTCCTTAGGTTGGCTTGCACATTAAACCATCTGTCCCAGTTTTTGAGCAGACACACTGCAAGCCTGAGAAGTGGCCAGAACATTCTCTACTCTGTGAATGTGAATGTCTGAAGCAGAGAGTAGGACAATATTGCCTGCTGGAAGCATTTGACTTCTCCATTGTCCATGCTGGGCAGATAGTGGGTGATGTGAATGAAACTCAAGTCTTCATATACTTTGCTTCCTGATGATAATCTTATACAGTCAGGGTAGGCATCATCCAGAGTGGGGAGAAAACTCTGTATGTGATTGAGGGATGCCCCAAAGCCTCTCAGACCTAATACTATATCTTCTGTGCCAGTTTGCCAAAGTGCTTGAAATTTTTACCAATAGGCATCTTAGAGTCAATTTGGGGTCTAACCTCTCTCTCATCCATCATCCTTTTAATTCCCTTGAGTCAGAGCTCTTATTAAAAAGTCAGATGTGATGGTCAAGGTGCGGATACTTGAACCAAGGAACACTTTAATTTTAGTTTGTTTACCAGGTTAGTCGATTAGTAACATAGGGAAGGCTGGACTTTTGATCTGCAGAACCACAAGTTGATAAATGGGTGTTTTTTTAAGCCATTTAATTTGTGATAATTTGTTATACAGCAATAGAAAATGAATATATTTTGCTAATGTCACTGTTTTTCCAGATATGCACATTGCTATTGTATCATTTTCCCCCTTTTCAGGCAGGTCAGTTAGTGAATGACCTTTAGATAAGATCCCTATATTTTGTGGCAGAAGAAACTGAGGGTTGTGGGGTGCCAGGCCCAGCTGAATTCAAGGTCTGGCTGGTCCAAGGTCTGGCTGTGACCCAGGTCTGTGGCTAGGAATAGGACCTTGGATTTAGAATGTTACATTAGTGTAGTAGGGTGCCTGTGCCTAAAATATGTAAACATATTTCAGCTTAATGTATTACACATGTGTGGCTGAATGCCACTATTGTACTCTGCTATGTGTGAAGTCATGTGGTCAGAGGGAGAGCAGAAGGAGAGCAAAAGGGGAGCACAAGAAGTGCATGCAATACTGAGTGCCCCATGCAATAGACTGCACTTCCCCCAATAGAACTGTGCTCTGCGCAATAAGGTTGGTGCCTGCCATTCCATTCTCATGTTGGCCTCTTGTGCATTCTTCTAATTGGGCGCCTCACCATTGAACCTTCCCTTCTCGATCAGCTTGGTACTGACAGTCCTTTTCTTCACAACAGCTATATACAGGCTATGATATTGTTAAATGTCAGTGAGACTTGTTTGTTTGTTTTCCATTTTGTTTGCATGCCATAAGAACTCCAGCACGCCTGCTTATTTCAAAAAAAGCCAAATGTAGGCACTAAATAGCACATTTTGACGCCCCCCTTTACCACCATTTTCTCAATGTTTTGCTTTTTCCTCAAACATCACAGTGCTCCTCATTCCAGCTCTGTTGCCCTGAATTTGAGGAAGGACTCCAACCCATAAAGACCACATCTCCACAGTGTCAGAGCACTGTTGGTCCCTGCCCTGCCCAGATGTAAGTCCTGCTTTCTCTCCCATGTATGGCCATGTGGGATTCCTGGTGGTTTCCAGCCAATCTGTTTTTCGGGGGCCTGCACCGTCTCTTGAATCCACACATTCTCCAGCAACAGCAATAGAGCAGCAGTGGTTTGATTTTCTTCTTAGTCGCAAATGAGTGAGAAAGACCTACGGGCCTGGAAGCAAAAGCGCTTTATACAATCAGTGCATTTACTGAGGTTGTAGACCCCAATCCCTGAGGCCCAGGGGTTAAGCAACTGTTCAGAGTCATCCCAGGGACTCAGCCTCTGAATTCTATGGTCATCCCTGGGTGGACAGGCAATCCATGTTAATTAATAATGGTGATAGATCTGGGATTTAACTCCCCCAAACTGTGGATTCCAGTGTGGTTTAACTGCAAAAATCTATGTATTGAGATTTACACACATGGATCCAAACAATAGGGCCATTAAGGTCACTTAAGAAAATGGACTTTCATAAATTGGTCGATTCAACAGCTACTTTGGATCATAGCTCCGTCTTGGGCTTTCACACTCACATCTTACATTTTTAGGAGAAATGAGAATGGGTCAGATTAACTGCTGCACTGTGTCGAGCACTATCATCCATATCCCACTGAGCTGCCTGTTTTCTCTTCTGTGGATCTCCTTCCAGGCAATTGTCCTTCACCTGAAAGTTTCTTTATTATATTTATAACTATATATGTGTGTAGAAATGTATATTTGGTTTTAGTCCTCACAAAGAGCTCCTAAAACTCTTGTAATTTACTGAGTGATAAGGGTGAAAAGAGCATTTTTGTTATTCATAATAAGCTCTTTTTAAAACCATACCTGAGTTTATGCAAATGATGTGACACTTGGTGGGCTTCACGATGGTTGCTGGTCACCAGAGGAACTAACCATGTAATTAAAGGGTTGAAACATTCAGCTCTGCCCTTGACCTCCAGGGAGGGAAGAGGGGATGAAGATTGAGTTAGTCATCAATGGCCAGTGATTTAATCAGTCATGCCTAAGTAATGGGTCCTCCATAAAAATCCTAAATAGGGAGTTCAGAGAGCTTTCAGGTTGGTGAACGCATTAATTTGCTGGGAGGGTGACACATCCCAAACTTTACAAGGACAGAGCTTCTGTGCTTGGGACCCTCTTGGACCTTGTTCTCTATAGCTCTTCATTTAGCTGTTCATTTGTATCTCATATAATATCCTTTGTAATAAACAAATAATAATAAATAAAGTGTTTCCATGAGTTTTGTGAGCTGTTATAGCAAATTATCAAACCTGAGGAGCAGATTGTGGGAACCCTTCATCTCTAACCAACTTGAACAGAAGTATGGGTAACCAGAGGAGCCACTTCTTAAGACTGGCATCTGAAGTGGTGGCAGTGTTGTGGGACTGGACACTTAAGCTGTTAGACACGTGCTAATTCTGGGTAGTTAGTGTCAAAATTGAATTAAATTGGCATCTACCATAATTCTCTGCAGTGTCCACAGAGAATGGTAGAAATGGTTGGTGTGGAAAGCCCACACATGTGATATCTGAAGTGTTACGTATAAACAGATCATATTGCATTAAGAAAAGAGTGAAGGAACACAATGGAATCACCATAGCCAAGCTAACAAATTACTTAAATTAGGATGAACTGAAACATGATGAACACATTTTATTTTACTTTAGCCTGGGAACTTAAAATTTTGAACTTTCCAAAAATGCCTGGAGATGTAGAAATAGCATAGATAACTCTTAAGAACTTAGAAAAGAATGTTCACATGTCCAAGCCAATGGACATCTGCAAGATCACCATTTTAGAACAATCCAAAAAGTAAGAATGCTGTTCTTTTTACTGTAAAAACTCTCAACTTCTTCTTTGGAACATTCTGGGTATTGCCTGGTAGTGTTTTATGAATTACAATTTACTTTCCTAAGACTCTTGAATAAAAATTTGTCATTTAATTCTAGTGAAGACTCCTGATTCATTTACACTGGGTTACAGCATACACACACACATTTACAAACAAATACTCATATTGTACATGCATATAATATACTGTCCACTTTCTTATGTAGTTAAATCTACATCATATGGTACAAATAATAATTAGAAGAATGTGAGATTTGCCCAAGTGGGGAAAGAAGTGTAAGTCTTTTTGCTTATGTTCTGCATGTTGGTCAATTGGGGCTATGCATGTTGGGTGGCTCCACTTCAAATGATGGTCTAACTGGGTTGGCTTTGGGCTGTGAGTTGGGCTCAGGTTTGCTTCATGAGTATTCATTCTGGAACTCAGGCAGAGGAGCAGCAGCAATCTGATGGGGATGCTCTTCTCAGGGCAATGGCAGAAAGGCAATGGGGCATGTGGAATCGTATGCTGCCTATAAGAATGGGCTGGGAATGGGCACCCTACTGTGTCTACCTGCATTTTATTGTATAAAGCAAGTCATGTGACCAAAACCCCAAGGAAAGGTGGGAAAGTATACTGCCTTGAAGGAGGAAGACAGGGAGTAAATTTTTTGAACAGCAATCTAATCTACTCCCAGAGAAAAGTTGAAGATATGTGTGAAAATCCTGCCTCTTTAAACATATAAGCACCCATGCATGTCTCTGAAGTACTTGGACATTTAACATATACGGACAAGCAAACAAACAGAATTCTAAACAATGTTTGTTTTAGTACTAGAGCTCTCCTCGTATTTCCTTCTGCTCTTTATTCTAGTCTCTTCACATTAATTCAGGTCACTCTCTTTAAAAAAAACGAGACAAGAGAATGTTTCAAAGAAAAATGTTCTCTATGAAATATTTAAGCGTGGTTAAAACTACCAGCAAGATGGAGTTGAATGTTTTACGTGATAACTGGCGCTCAAATCGTGGTTCCCTTTGGGTAAAGGGAAAGAACAGGGGTGGTAAACCTGTGCCCTGTGTTTATTACTCAGTTATTGAGGGGAATTTTAGGGCAGATTTTGTTCTTGTATGCAAAGCTAAACAACTGAGATGTTGAGTTCTCACAGTTTGTCAATGAGAACAAAAATTAGAGTTTCTAGTATCTGTGACTCTAAGGAAAGGATTGAGGGAAGAAGTGGAACAGGTAGGAGTGCATTAATATTTATTGAGAATCTACCACATGCTAGAGACAGTGGCTGCCATTTTATACATGAGGAAATTTTGGCTCAGAGAGGTAACCTAATTTATCTAAGTTCTCATGGTTAGAAGGATATGAGCCAGGATTCAAATATCAAAAGCCCATGCTCTTAGGAATGACACTGCATTGTGTGGAATGGCGTTTCTTTCCATATTCAATGACTGGAAGCTCATTGCTTATAGGGCAGGTTGTATAGACAGTTCATGTTTGTAACAATGACCTTATACTGACAACTTCTATCAGCACTAATCAGCAATCTCTTGTCTCTGACAGTTCTTTAAAATTTCCTCCTTAGTCTTCTCCAGGGTCATTCCCTCAACTCTTTCTTAGATGACATAATATTCACTTTTAATCACTCTGGTTATTTTTTTTTTTTAGATGAACTCTAACTTTTCTTAGGTCACCAGGACCTAAAAGCCAGAAGAATCCTCAAAAAGAAAGACAAGCCCACTTATTTTATCTTGGCGCTACTACGGCAGGTGACTTCCTGGTTGGGATTCCAACCTGGAAGTGTAGACAGCTCTTTGTCCCTTATGCTGCACAGAGGTTCCCCTCAGGCTGGGGATGGGGGAAGAGGACAGGGGCTGCATTATGTCCATGGGCTGTTGGACCCCAGCACTGGTTTGAATGCTCAATAAAGTTGAAACAATAAACTGATATCACTTGCTTCTCTATGGTTACTTATTTGCCAGGCATTTATTATACCACTTAAAGAAGAGACACAGAAAAGGAAGGATAGGCTGAGGAAGGATCCAAAGTGACCAAATTCCCCATACTTAATCCCTCATTCCCTGATGAGTATGTGATGTGAGATTATAACCAATTAGTTCCTGGACATCTCAAGAATATAGAATATGCTGTTTGCATCGCTAAATAATCATGGTGTGGATTAAACATAAGCCTCGTTAGGTGTGGATTCATGGATAAATATGAAAAATGTAAAACTCAAAGACAATTGAAAAGAAAAATAGCATCCTTCAAGGAAATGCAGTAAAGAAATGGATTTGTGCTCTCTCTCTCTCTCTCTCTCTCTCTCTCTCTCTCTCTCACACACACACACACACACACACACATACACATACACACACGCACACACACAACCTCTGTGGCTTGATACACACTATAAAACAATATCTTATCTTGATTTGAGAAGAAACTTTCTTGTTTCTTTTTGTGTTTTAATCAAATCCACACCTTTCTGTGGTGCTTTGTAGAGCACATCCTCTTGAGCATGTGACTGCTTTGAGCACAGACCTCTCTGTATTTACACAGCATCCAGCCTTGAAGTTGCTCTGTTTTAGATGCACCAGTCACTACTTGGAAAAGAGACTTTAGCAAAGCTCTATGTTATAGGTCAAATTGTGTCTCCCTCCTCCCCTTTCATATGTTGAAGTCCTCACCCCCAGTACCTCAGAAGGTGACCTTATTTAAAGATAGGATCTTTACTGAGCTATGAAGTCAATGTGAGGTCATTGGATGAGCTCTCATCCAATATGACTGGCGTTCTTATAAGAAGGGAAAATTTGGACAAAGAGAGACACACAGAGAGGGAAGACAGCCATCTATAAGCCATGGAGAGAGGCCTTTCTTCACAGCCCTCAGAAAGAACCAACCCTGCTGACACCTTGATTTTATACTTCTAGCCTTGACAACAGTGAGATAATACATTTCTGTCTTTTAAGCTGCCCAGTTAATGACACTTGTCACAGCAGCCATAGCAAATGAATACACCTCACTCAGAAATACATGGATGTGTCAGATAGGAGAAGGAAGAGAGAGATGAGTTTGAGAGTTTGATTATCTTACAGTTTATGTGGATATGGTAGTGGCTCAGCTTGGGAGTGGGGTAGGAATAATTGATGACATGTCCTGTATGAGGTCACTGCATTGAATGTTTGGTTTATTTCAAATATAAGAAAATGTCAATAATCAACTCAAAATTAAAAATAATTCTAAAATGAGATAATTTTTACTTAAGAATTTTTTTCACTTGGAATATTGCAATCCACAAAAGCATGGGCAGAGATGCCAATAGAAAAAAATGTTTCTTCTTGGTCAGAATTTGCATATGTTTGGTCCTCCTCCAACCCTGTGGATTGCTTCCCCACCCCTTCCTGCATTCTTTCACAGGGATGGCCGGCTAAGGGAGCTTTGGACCTTCTGAAAGCATCTACTGTGAATTCCTTTGGGTGGAGATTTTGTCAGGCTGTTTCATTTTGCTTCCTAATAAGATGAACTGCCAGTATGTGTTATGTCTAGACAACCACCTTGTGGAAACCCAGAAAAAGCTGCAAAATAGAAACGAGGTAATCTCCTTGAAGTGGCTTGTTGGGGCCTTCTAAGGTCAGTGGGGTGGAGCTGAACTGCACAGCGCCCCCTGAGATCTGAGTGGGGTTGCGGGAGTGCCAGGGCGCCTGCCCCTGCCTGCGTCTTCACACACTTGAAAACCATAAAGAGCCTTTCTGTCCACCGCAGCCTGTGAATTGGCTTTCATCATTGGCGCCAAAGATCTGCCACTCTTAGGTAATAAAGGACACGAAGATCAATCCCGCGGGAGAAGACTCCACTTCCAGAATGTCCCTTTGTCCAGAAACAGCTGTGTGGAATTCAAGACTATCCAAGGATGTAAAGATCACAGGATCTCTTTCTTTCATTGTCTACTTGTTCGTCTGGGTAGCACACTGTGCTTCTGCCGTCAGCGGAGCTGCCTGCCACAGTGAAGGCCTGAGGCCTTAGGTTAAAGATTTATTCTTTTCTGCAGAGGCTCAAGACGGTTGTTAACCCTCTCCTTACCTTTTTTTTTATTAAAAAATTTTAAATAAATAAATAAATGTATATTTTAAATACACATACAAAAGAGTATATAAATCATATATGGACAATTCGAAGAACAGTCAAGTAACCAATATCCATGCATTCATCTCTAACTTCAAGAAATAAATGCATTCTTCTTTCAGGGATATTGTATTAACACTAGCAGAATCTTATTTCTCTTTGGGATGCTACATTTTGATATGGCTGCTTTATCTAGTCAAGCTATGAGGCTTAGGGGATATCAGGGTATGAGAAAAACTAACTTGGGTGTTGAGATATGTACTCCCACTGGTGAACAAAATGTTAGCAAGCAAAGGCAGAGCACTGTGGCAAATCTCTTTGTTCATTGTGTGAACGCATATAGCTTTATTAAAAAAAATTTTCTATTTCAAAATTGGTAGGAGTGTAACTATGTAGATTAAAATTCATTTATCCATATACCTGTTCATTCATCTGTCATCCATCCATCCATCCATCCATCCAATATTGAATTTATTTGTAATTCATTAGCCAAGTGTTTATTGTATGCTTACTATGTACTAGATACTCAATAAATAAATCCAAAGGAGTGGGATGAAGATGGAAAACAAAGGTCAAGAGCAGTGCTATCGTCTAGCTCGTTTCTTTCCCTTGAGTCAAGGATCCTTGATCTTTTTTAAGGGACACAAGAAGTTATGATCTTGTCCCTGTGGCCAGATTATATGTGTCATATTACAAGGTCAGCTATATCACTATGAGCTCTAACTAACTAGGAAAGATTTGTTTTAGATTTCTAGTTCTTTAACACCCTTGCCCCCATTCCTCAATCTAGTAAAACCTTGGAATGGTTCTTAACTCATCCGGTGCCCAGAAGTTTTGGGTGCTTTTTCTGAAGGTGGCACAAATACCACAGTTGAGCAGAAGCTCCACTTTCAGCTGGGCCTGTATGAACACGCGCCACTCTATGGAAGGATAATTCCATCAAATAAGATTACCAGCAGATCTTCCGCTCTTATGAGCGGAACCTGGGAGCAGAATCAGGCACAGCTCATGGGGCAGTGAGAGTGGAAGTGAGTGGGCTATAATGAGCTCAGTTTTCCCTAGTTTACTGATTTCTCTTTGAGGGAAAGAGAGATGGGATCACATGTATTGATATATGTGCTGTATGTCAGACACTGAGCTTGGTTTGATATAATTTCATCACCACACAACCCAGCTAGGTTGCTATTTGTCCCATTTTACAGAAGAGGAAACTTGAGGCTCTGAGAAGTTCAGTGTGATGCCCAAGGCTTCACAGCCTAGAAGTGATGAGGTTGCTATTTATACCCATTCTTTGTTCACAATACTGTTCGTCTCTTATTTAGGGATTGACTACCTTTGACCACACTATTCCAGAATGTTCTATGGCAAGTTATTCTGTTTAACACACACATGCTGCCTCAGAGGTGCCTGCTGCTTCCTGGAGTACTCATAATTCTTCATTGCTCAGGCATGGGGCAGGGAGCAGGACGGAATGGCAGATTGGTCAAGTTTTCTATTTCATTATGGTCCCTTTCACCCTCCTCTTCATTTTAATATTTCCTCCTCTTTGAGGTGCCCAGTGACCCTGGCATATTGGGGAGGCTGTGAACTTGCGATGGAACCCCAGTTCTGTAACCAACTGTGCATTTTAGGCAAACTCAGTTTTCTCATCTGTAATAATGGAGTCAGTATGATCCACCATGCATGAGAAGTAGCAATTCAAGCTATAGAGCCTGGCATACATAGCAGAGACTCACCACATGACACTCATGCTTTCTCACCTTGATCTTCCTTCTGCATTGCTTCATGATCTTGTTCTGCCTTCCCACATTAGCACTTTTGTCCAAGGCTTCATGTCTCTTTCTAATTTTGCTTATTCTTCCTGAGGTATTTATGACAAAAGTGGAATGGGTAGCTTCTTCTGGGAACATCCTTGCATTTTAATAGGAATTTCCTAGGAAAAATAACAGCCCAAGGAAAGAACCTCTACTGGTGACATTTAAAGCAAAGTGATGGTCCAGCGAAGAAGACATTTTTGGGCAGATGGATGTTTATTGATTCCTATAATCTTGCTGAGGAATCCTTTGATACTCATCCAATGCAGAGTCAATCCCTTTGTCTGTACTTGGCTCTGCATGTGAGAATGTTGATGAAAATTGGAGAAACATATTACCAAGGAACCATTCTAGGCTTGAAGCCCTTTAGTAGGCTTTTATACTCTCTGGGTTATTGTATTTATTGTATGTTATGTATGGATTATGTCATATGTATCTGTTATTGTATTATTAGGCATTCATACAGCTGAAACCATCAAAATAGGGAATTTCCAAACTGGGAGTTTATTTCTTCATAAAAAGTCTTGTACTTAACAGGTGCTGATATCTGGAAGCTAACCATTCACTTTACCCTCACCCGAATGGCTCTTAGGGCCAAACTGCAGCCCAGAATCCTTTAACGATTACTGTGTTTGGGCACATAATGACAAACCTCTAAGTGCACATCTTGGTGTGAGACCAATCAATCCTTAAACCCATAGACTTCACATCAATTTCTTTTAAATAGAGAGCAAATATTGGTGTGTGTGTGTGTGTGTGTGTGTGTGTGTGTGTGTAATCACTCTTGAAAGATACACAAATGCCTGGAATTGCTTTGGAAAATTAACCACACATACACACAAGATGACACTAAAGGTTACAATCTCTGACATATCACGATAGAGAGTCTTAAAATTGATGGAGACTTTAATGACTATTTAAATTCTTCACTGAGGTTCAGAGTGGGAAAAGAAAGCCTGAGATTGCATTGCAAGTTATAAAAGATTCAGGGTCTTCTCAGCCCTTGTCCAATAACACCTGAATTTTTCTTTCCTCCTTCCCCCCAACCTAAGTTCAAGTTCAAGTTTCTAGAGAGCTTCTACTAATCACATTACTGGCTCCCTCCCTTTAGGTATCTGCTCAGCTGTCAACTTATTTAGTCAGGCCTTCTTTGAGCACCCAACACAAAGTAGCAGCCTACCATCAGTACTGCCTATTCTCCATTGCATTTACTCCCATCTCCCATCTTATTTGTTTATTGCCTGACTTCAACTAAAATGTAAGCTTCATGAGAGAAAGAACTGTTTTGTTCACTGAAAAATCTGAAGCACCTACCACAGTACTCAGTAAGTATCTATTAAGTGAATGGATAAACATCTACTAGTGAGAGGCAGAGGCTGCAGAAACAAGAGTAAGCAAAAAGCTTCTGCACCCACCCTCATGGAGCACTCCAGCTTAGTGGAGGAGGAGCCTTACATTAGCAATCATATGTTTGTGATAAATTCTGCAAAAGGCATTATAGGGAGCCATATGAGTGCAAAACAAAGGGTCTTGACTTGGTCTGGGAGCCTTATGACAATAATAGGAAAAGATCACGCCCATTCAATGTGTGATCATTACTGAATCCAGTTTGAATGGTGTATCAAACTTGACTTGGGTTGATGTGGTTGTAGAGACTAAGAATAGGCTGTGTCTGTTTAAGAGTTAGTGACGAGATGATCCTCTAGATAAGATTGTGTGGAGATAAAGACCACTGTGCCCAGCTTAAACATCGAATCTGCACTCTATTTACTGAACGTTTTTTGAATAAATTTGTTCCTAAGGGGGGGGAAGTATTCATATTAATGTCTCCCTTGGGGAAAAACAGTTGGGAGAGAAGACTAGCTAACTACCAGAGTGGCCACATGATGTCGCTGTTGCTTAAAAATGTAGAGGAACAAAATCTCTTTCTTTCTTTCTTTCTTTATTTATTTATTTATTTATTTATTTATTTATTATTTTTATGGTTTGGTTAACGAAATCCAGTAAGTTTCAGGTGTACAATTTAACAGTAAGGCATATATATGTAGTATTGTGTGTTCATCTCCCATAGTTAGATTTCTTTCTATCACCACATATTTGACCCCCTTTACCCTATCTACCTCCCTCCTCCCTTGCTCTCCACCCTACGGTAACCACTAGTCTATTGTCATTGTCCACGAGTCTCTGTTTGTTGTCTTGTTTGTTTGCTGCTTTTAGGTTTATACCCCACATATAAGTGATATCATGAACAAAATCCCATTTTTTGAGGACCAGTTTATGAGGAAAGTTTCAAGAAGGTGAAAACCTGTTCCAATAAGAGAAACACTTTTATACACTTAATAGATATTTCTAAATATAACAACACCTAGCCTATTCCCCAAGGCCACTGTTTTATTTTTATTTATTATTATTATTATTATTATTATTATTTTTACTTCATTTAGCAATATCAAATCTAACTTGGCCATACACAGCGAATTTAGAATTTAGAGCACCCTTATGTCTGATGTCTTCCATGAGTTTAATTGAAAATGTAAATTTTTCATTGAAACATTATAAAAACATTATAAAAACCAGAAGAATAAAAATGATATATGACATGTTGTGAATAGAGGAGTATGATTAACTTGGCTTTCTATACTTGAGGTCATTTCTAAAAATGGCCACCTATAAACATAGATTACATCTATCTCCATTTCCCAAATCGATTGGATTTATTTAAAATTTGTCCATTGCTTATTTTTTAACCTTCTCACTTTTCTCCCTTTTTGCTTCCTAGAGAAATTATATATGTATATATTTTTCATTTCAATGATTTATTTTGTTATTCTTCTCTTTTTTTAGTTCATTCATTCCTCAAACATTGACTGAATAGCTATTATATGTGAGACCTATTCCAGGTATTGTGGAAGATGGAAAGTAGATGAGCACATCATCTCCATATATAAGGCCCTTATAATCTTGTAAGTTCATAGGACCAGTTCACAAAAATACATATTTAAATGGTTTATGCATGTCTTATTACACATCAAACCCTGTGCCAAGTTCTTCACTTGCATCTTATTTAAATCTCATGGCATCTCTCATTAACCCCATTTTATAGGTGAGAAAATTGAGGTTTAGGGTGGTTCATAAGGCTAAAACAGCTATGTATGCTGAAACTGATATCTGAATTCTGGTACATGTGGTCACAGAGTCTGAGCTATGCTTTACAGACTTTCAGTAATATTAGGAAAAATGAGGTAGATATTAAAAAAATAGAGATTCAAAATGCTTTCAGAATTACTATCTGAAGAGATTCCATGGTTCCACATATTGAATCCGGGATCCAGATCGAAGAGCCATGGTCTATAGCTGCACCTTCTGGAACATGAGCAGGAGAAGAGAGAATGTTGCATGAGGGTTTTATTATGTTTGCCTGGATGTGACTCACATTAATCTGCTCATATTTCATTGGCCAGAGCTAGTCACATAGTCCTCATTAACTGCAAGAGGGCTGGGAAATGTAGGGAACAGGTGAAATACTGGTGAATCTTCTGTGTCTTCCCTATTATTGTTCTGCTTCCCTGGAAGTAGAGAAGACATTCATTGTTGTCCTGATTTAATCAGTGGATAGACTTGGGCAAAAAAATCTTTACTCACTTGAGATAATATGGTCGCTTAGGTCATAGCCACCAAGGAAGGGTAGAATAGGCAGCTATTGGCATGACAATATTTCAAGAACCTCCTTCCCTCTCCTCCCCCATGTCTTTCTTTACTCACATGAGTGGTTGAAAAGGTGGAAATTCTACAATTTCAAATGGTTTTCTTTGGCTTAAGCCCTGGATCCTTTGAAAATTAAAATAGTTTTAAAATAAATACCATATCGATTCTCAACCACAGATTTAAGTCTCTTTTAGAATGATGGGATGGGAGTGCAGTTTTCTAGTACAAGTAAATAAATAAGCAAGCAAATGAGATTTAAAAATGACTCATTCTCATCTCAAGTCTGGTGTTTTCCAACTTTTCCAATAGAAAATCAATTTATAGGAGGGCATATGTCTCTCATCTACCAAGTGTACCTCTGTATAAGCCTATCAACGGTACTGCCTGACCCATTGTTGTCTGTGGTGAATGGATCATTTGCTTGTTTCAAGTGGCATACGAGGTAACTCTCTTCCTAACAGCAAGGTGCTTACCCATGTGAGAAAAACAAAAAGAAAGGAATAACCAGCTTTGGTTACTGTCGGAGCCACATGATTCAGAGATATCCTTGATAATGACAGTTGCACAGCTGGATAATTAATCAAAGTAGGAAGAGAATATAGAGCACTCTAATGCACACAACTCCATCCAGTCTCCACGGGATCATGCCATCATCTGTTTATTCTCCTTTGGAATGGCTTGAGATTATTCAATTATTCAGTAGCTTCCCTCCTTGCTGTGATGGGATGTATGGTTTTAATTGGCACTAGGGTCTTTCGGTTCCTATGAACTTTGCTAGTCACTCTTGTGATTCCAGTCCCTGGAAGCCTGAATGTTTATCTTTATCTAGAGCTGGGCCCAAACAATGTACCTTGAAGTACCAATCAGCTTTTCACTAAGCAGTTCTGCCAAGTAATTGATAGCGAAATCAAGGCAGAAATCTGATTTTAGTCTTGCACTTTTTCGTCCTACATGTGTTGTTCTTGGCATAGAATACAGGGTAAAATAAGTCTTTCTTTGGCACAAATTTTCTCTGCCATTATGGTTAATTTCATAAATGTTGTCTTTTCCTTAGGAGAAATTTTTAGGTTTTAAGTCAAACTAGTGTATAAATATTTGCTCATTATGGCGTTTCTTTGAAGTGCTTTCTGGAAAAGCAATTCAATATTTCTAATATATAAATGCGATATTTTTCAAACTTTGGAGAGATTATTATAATTGTTTGTTCAGAGATTATTAAGAAATAGATTATCACCTATTTTAGGGCCTTTGAACATAAAATTACAATGAAATATCATTAAGTGGGCTATTTTTACTGTTCTTAACTCTAATATTTTTGCTATCTCTAATGGAATTTTTCTCCTTGAGTGGAAAATTCTTCCAACCTTCTATATTAATTAACTACAAATATTCCTTCCTGGCTTGGTCCCTGCATAGCTCCATCAGACAATACGATGAACACTTTCCTGCTAATACTTAGTGTTGCTCTTCTGCCGGATCATTTCAAGAGTAATAACTTACCACGAGTCCAATGACTTGCTCTGTTTTTCAAGGACCCTATTTAAACTGACCTCAACAAACGACCTTGCCTTTTTACTTGATACCTTTTGACAAACACCTTTTCAGTCTATCTCCTTTACCTTCTTCTAAGTGCTTGTCAACAAAATGAGGCTCCCAGAACAGCAGCTTCAGTGCCACCTGTGAACTTGTTAACATGCAGAATCTCAGGAGCCACCCAGTGCCACTAAAGGAGAACCTGCGTTTTAATGAGTTCTTGGGAGATTTCTGAACACATTTTTTCGAGAAGCCCTTCCCAGGACATTCTCACCACGCCTTGCCAAGCCTTTGCTTATACTGTTCTCTCTGCCCGAATGCTGTTCCTTTCTTCCCTCTACTTAGGTGATTTTTTCAACTTTCGGGGCCTGGTCAGTTGAACTTTCCCTTTCTTCCTTAACCTTGTTGTGATACATTTTAAATTTGAATCTTAGAAGTTAGTTTTGAAGATAGATCATTAGGCAAAAATCACGTAGAGTCAAGTTAATCTCGAAAATATTTTAAGTTGCCCATCAAATATAGCATAGATGTCTTAGCATATCTTATGTTGTCTGTCAATAAATCTGTCCATGGTCAAATTTTCCTCCCTAGTCAGGACACATTGCTATTTGTTTGGTTGAATACAAGATATACGGAGGGGCTTGTGTTTAGGGATCACGTTGGATAGAGAGTATGTCTCCTGATAATGTAACATGAGCGTGCATTATTGAATTTGCCTAAGTTAAATACTTGTAAATCCCTTAAACTGAGGTATGATAAGTCTTCCCACTGGTGTTTTTATTGCCATGTTGAGTTGGAGCTGGTTAAAGCAAATGTGAATTCTTGGGACTGTTAAGAAAAGTATGTTTTAGATTCTTTCGAGTTAATTGTGAACCATTCCCTTTGCATTAAGAAGAGATCCTAAATACGCAATGCATTGAAAAATAACAGAAGAAAAATATTTTCTAGTTTACCATGAGGTTTATGTGGTATAAGAAAGAACTTGTATATAATAGAGAAACAAAACAAGAAGAAAGAGGGGGAGGAGGAGGAGAAATTGCAGAAGAGAGAGAGGAAGAGGAAAAGAAAAAAAAAAACCTCTGCATAAGTTTAAACAGTAGAAAAAGACATTTTAGGTAGGTTAATATTGCCTGCTATGGGGACTTAAATGTGTTCATCAAAAATCATACATTGAAGCTCTAACCTCCAATACGACTATTTAGAGATAGAGCTTTTAAGGAGGTAATTAAGATTAAATGAGATCATAAGGGTGGGATCCTAATCTGATAGGACTGGTGTCCTTATAAAAAGATACCAGATATCTCTCTCCCTCCCCTCCTCTCCTCCCTCCCTCCTTTCTTTCCCCCTCCTTCCCACCCATTCTCCCAGTCTCCCTCTCCCTGTCTCTTTCTCTTCCTTTTCTCTCTCCTTTCCTCTCCCTCTTCCTCTCCCTTTCCTTTCCTCCCTCTCTCTCACTCTCTCCTCAGAGGAGAGGCCCTGTGAGGACAGAGCAAGATCTCAGCAGCCATCTACAAGTCAGAAAAAGAGGTCTCACCAGAAATCAACCCTTCTGGAACCTTGATCTTGGACTTCTAGCCTCCAGAACTGTGAGAAAAATAATTTTCTGTTGTTTAAGCCACCCATTCTACAATATTTTGTTATAGCAGCCTCACTAAGATCAGTATCCTGAGGACAGATGGGTTGGTGTTTTAACCTGAGGTCTCATTATTTTGGCTGTTACAAAGTATAACGGCAGTGTTGTAAGTCCTTGTGCAGCTATTGGTCTGTCCATCTCAGAAACTGCTTCCTGCTTGATAACATTCATGAGCTGAACAGAATACAGTTACTTGTTAATTTTTATAACTGTTTTGATTTTAATTAGCTGCAGTCTCTAAATATTTCCCAATATATTTAGGATTTTCAAACGGATTAAACAACCTCAGTCCTAAAAAAAGGTGATAGTGAAACTGAAATCCATAGTTTGCTATGGCAATAATGTTATTGTAGAAGTGTCGTGGGAATCTTAAATAGTTGTAGTTTTATTTCTTTAGCTAATAAAACATTCATCCAGTAAATTAGAGCAGTAAGGGTGGGATGTCTCCTATGATACAGCCTTTTCAGTGTATTAAGTTCAAAGTTTACATTCTCTCTTTTTCCTTTAATGAAGAAAAAAAGACAGTAGGAGGTAAAATTCAAAGTGCTAAAATTGAAATGTAAGAAAAGTGGAAAATGTGAGCTCTAATGTGCTCCTCTTTTAACAATCCAACACTCGGATTAATGATAAGAAGAGTCCATCTGAGGAACTTGTGAGTTTATGTTTGGCGCATATATCTCTTGTATTTCACAATATTCTGTATCTAATATCCATGGTTCTCAAAAGGTTGCACAAATATTTTATTAATGTTATTTTATGGTGGCATAGGGATGCGGTGGGGGATTTATAGAGCTGAGGGTCTTGGATTTTTCCTCTCTAAATTCTGTTTTGTTTTTTTCTTGGTTTGTTTCCAGGTAGCCATATTGCTGGGTAAAATCACTTAAAGCATGCAAATGAATACATTTGTTAAGCATAACATTTCACTATCCCCAGGTTTTTCCACTGAAAAGTTTAAGACTACAGAATTTAGTTGTTTCAGAAGTATGAGCCTTATTGGGGTCATATGATGGAGTGGAGTGAGCTTTCTAAAAATCAGGAGGTTTGGGTTTTAATTCCATTTCTACCTCTAACAACCAATGTGTAATGGTTAATTTTCTGCATCAAATTTGTTGAGTCATGGTGCCAAGATATGTGATCAAACATATTTCTGAATGTTTCTGTAAGAGTTTTTTGGGGGATGATATTAATATTTAAATCAGTGGACTTTGAGTAAAGCAGATTGCTGCCATAATGTGGGTGGGCCTCATCTAATCAGCTGAAGGCCTGAATGACAGGAAAGACTTATCTCCTCTGGGCAAGAAGGAATTCTGCCAGCTGGCTTGAACCACAGCATTGTCTCTTCTCTGGGTCTCCAGTCTGCCGGTCCACCCTGCAGATTTTGGACTTGCCAGTCTTCATAACCACATGAGCCAATTCCTTAAAATAAATCTCTCTATATATAAACACCTCCTATTGGTTCTGTTTCTCTGGAGAATCCTGACTAATACACTATGTAATCCTAGTCTTATTTTTTCTCCTCTCTGAGGCTCAAGTGTGCAATCTGTAAAGAGAAGAAGTAGCACTACATAGCCTCTAAGGTCTTCTAGGGAGAAAAATTGCATGATTAAAAAACCTGCTAATTTTGGAATGTAAAATTTTTATAAAGAGTAATGAAAGTAAATTCCACAGAGGTACTAGATAAAAATATGAAAACACCTCCTCATTTCTTGACATTCTGCTTAAGATTTAGAGGCAGTTTAGTGAATATCTGCAATAGTGAATATCAGCATAGTTCCCCAAACACAAGATATTACAGCTGGGTTCTTCTGTTAAGTCTGTCTCCGTAGTCATAGTCTTACCTTCCCACTCATCCACTACCACCATGTGGGCATTATTCCTCCTTGCTATGGGTACTAGCACCTTCCAGGTTCCAGCTCAGACAATTCAGTTTCTGAGCTATGCATGACCAAGGCAAGTAGAGCATCAGTTGACTGAGACCCCAGCAGGCATCTAAAGATGAGAGGCTGGGCATGGCCAGCCATTTCATCACTGCTGCTGTTTGCCTGTTGTGTGATTATTTCTTTGATTCCTAATCATTTTTCCTGGCAGCAAACTAACATAGATTCATTTCACAATAGCACTAAAAAGAAAATAAAAGTCACCTGTTGTAACACCTAGAGATAATCACTATTCCCAATTTGATGTATTTTATTCCTCTCTAATCCAGGTAATAATACAGTTTAGTCTTCTTTGCCCTCCCTATTGAGGATCATCTTGTTCTAATGCATTTGGGGAAGGGAGGTTTCTTCATTTCCAGTACTAGGTCAGTTAGAGTTACCCCATGTGGGCATGCAGGTTTCACACTGCAGAATCTGGGATGCGCCCATTCTTTCACTGTTGATCTTTTAAGTCTCTAGTGACTCTACCACAGGATTTTGTGTTTAGTGGATTTTCCTGAAGGCTTCAAGTTAATCAGGGGACTTAGATAGTAGCCTTGATAACAGAAGAATGAATAAGTTAAAATTGAAGATTAGAAACCACTGTGCATAAATATCCTTTTGGTATCGTAAGCAAGGAATTGTTTCTCACAGATTTCTTTCTTCTTAGGCCTAAACTTCTCTTCATATTCCTGGGACCTGATTTTGACTACCTAGTTCCCCTTAGCCAGGCCTCTCAAAGATTTAGGTCCTTAGGAGAAAGTTCTAAAATTCTGGTTACTTTAATATACAGAATGTTTAAATTCTTCTCTTAATCCTATCTTTTCAGACCATATCCAGGGTACCACATCCAAAGAAAGGTCCAGAAAAGTATCTTATAAGATCACTTTCCTCCCTAAGAATAATTCTCTCCTTTCCTCTATGTGTGTATATAGATACTCAGAATGAAAAAAAAATGGCAATGTTCTTTATTTTCTATTGTTTTTTTTTTCTTTTCTTCGATGTTTGCATTTTCACTTATGGCGGAAAGATGGTAAACTTGGCCTAAAACACTGTTTTGGGATATGTGAAAACTGAGCTTTAAATTTCCTACCAGGTTTGCTTCATGGTGATTAGGGAGGATCCATGGGCTGATCCAGTTTATCTGAAATTCTAACAACTTGGTGACCTGTATTTGTATTTGCTAAATCTATCTATCCTAGTCTCTGGGAACTCTTCTGAGCTCTTGAAAGATGTCTGTTGTCTTTTCTGGCACAGTGTTAAAGTGAGTTATGAGGTGCAAGCTGGCATGACTCAGGGGTACCCCTTTTGGCTTGGTCAGGGTCAGTTGGTCCTCCTCCTGCTGGCTCAGACCCACCTCAGATCTGCCATGCTACAGATATGCTGAGTCTTGGTCATGGGTCTTCCAGGAGCTAGCCTTCTCATTCCTTAGCTTCTACTCCAGGGTCACCTTGCAGCTCCTCATGGCAGGGATGATGTCCATTATCTGCATCTGCCCCTGGGAGCATACAAGAACACCTGGAGCATTCCTTCTGCATCAACCTCAAGCCCGGGAGATGCATGGCCCTGTATCCTGCTCTCACTCAACATGCCACACTGCTAGTTCAGGACTTTTGTGGCCCCCTGAGTGGGCAACGGGATGCCCAGAGACTAGGGTGACTAGATTTAGCAAATACAAATACTGGTCACCAAGTTAAATTAAAATTTCAGATAAACAATGGATTTTCTTTTCAGTATTATTTAGTATGTAATATTTGAGACATAATTTTACTAAAAAATCATTTGTTGTTTATCTGAAATTAAAATATAACTGAGAATCCTGTATTTTATTTGGCAACCCTACCAGGGACCCAAGTGGCATTGGGGCAAACCTCCTTCTGCCTTGGTTTTCTTCTTCATTTCCTTTGCATGGAATGAAGGCCTGTAGGCTCTGTAGTCTGATAAGTTTCTCCTGATTTTATCTGTCCCATTTGAGATATAGCATCTTAAAGCTATGCTTATTTATAAATTAAAATTATATTAGAAATAGAGCTATGTAACCATTTCTTTTTCATTTATCATAGTCATTTTTTATAAATCAGGATTTTTAATGGCTAATGAATTTTATGTATGGCTTGATTTTTGGCTGGGTTTATGATGTGTTAATTTAGAAATGTTTATTGAGAAGCTCTCATGTACTAAAGTTTTGTTTTGGTGCTGAGGATACAATGCTGAAAAAGTCAGAATGTGTCTACTCATAGAATTTATATGCCAGTCAGTAAGACAGATAATAGATATAAAAAGTAATTAAAATAAATACAGCTTATGATGAGTGCTTGTGAACCACAAAACGGTAAGAGTGAGTGTAAGGTGTAGGGTTGGGAATACCACATGTCCCCGCCACACTTGATTTCAATTGACTGGTACAGAGAAAGACATGTGACCCAAACTGGGTCAATACAAATCTTTCCTTGGGCTAAGAGAGTGGTTCAGGAAGTCTCTCTAAACCAGTGTTTGAAAGATATGAAGTTCAAGAGCTAGTGATGGCCAAATTTCTTCACCACATGAAGAAATGAGAAGGGGGTCCAGTGGAGAGATGCCGTTCTCTTTCTCCCTACACCCTCATTACAGTTCTCTGTTTCTTGCATAAGTTGCTTTTGATCTGACGGAAAGACAGGGGCAGTGTCCATATTTGAATTTAATGCTTTGTGAAGGGGAGGATGTGGGCAGAAGATATAAGTGGTAGGTTGATCCATAAACTGAACTAATGAATGGAAGCAGGGGCTTAGAGAAAAAGCGACTATTAATTCAGAGAAATCCGAGGTTAGACAATGAATTTTTTGCAAGAGTAAAATGAGACTTGAGGACATCTCATCTAGATCTTAAGAGATATGGAAACCCTGATGATATCTTGATTACATAAGATAAATAAAATTTTTTTTCAAAATATATCCTTTTATTAATGATACCATCACTTTAATTCAGGACTAGACTTTAATCAGACAATAATCTGAATTATAGTCTATCTTCTCATTTACTCTTGAAATTATTATGTCTTGTCTCTTTGGTTAACTAAAGAATAACAACCAACCCAGAATTAAACTGCAATCAGTGACAATGTAGTTACAATCTAGTTGTGTTAATGGGTTTCTTATTCTTTATTTGTTCATTAGCATCTGTAGAGTTGCCCCACAAGTAAATGTTGCCTTGATGCAGTCATATGATAGGCATGCTTGTGTTTCATAACCAACCTGTGCTGGGTTCTTTATAAGTACTCCTTCAGTCCTGTCTGGCAGAGTGGGCCTTGTGACCATGTAGGGGCCTGGTTTCCCCAACCTGATTGAACTCAGGATAGACACCTGACTTACATTGAGTGAGTCAGATATTTCTCTCAAAATATCTAAAAATATCACCACTGTGAGCGGTGGGATAGAAGGTCTTGGAGGTTCAGAGACCTGGACAACCATGATACTGTACTCATGAGAGAGGAGAATCTGTGTGGGTGAGAAGGAAGCAATGTGGAATTTTGCAGAATAAATATTTTCTTCTCAAGATGGGGGAAGCAAATATAACCAAGAATCAATTATGTGAACACCTATGGTATAAATTAAAAACATGCCATTCTTAGGAGGCAAACATGTGGAGAAGGAAGTTATAAAATATCTAACAATGAAAGGTAAAAATGATACTTGACAATTTTTGAGATTAGATACTGCAATTAAAAAACCTTTAAATGATGTCTTGTGTGCAAATTATAGATTTGAAAGTTATTCTAGAAAGGAATATCTATCTAGTATGGAGGTCATCGAGTATTACAAAGACCAAATCTCATCCATGCCTACCACCTATGGTCTCATGGGCTTCTGCTACCAGGACCAAATCTCCCCTTCCAACCTTACTACCCATTCCTTTTCCTGGGTATTCTGCACTCTATTCGCACCGGGATACTTGCTATTTCTCGAACATGCTATGCATTTTGCCCTGGATCTAGGCAGAAATGAAGTCCAAGTCTATGGTAAAGTGCAAAAGGGGAAAATATACTCAGAATCAGTCCAAGTCAAAAGCTTAAAGCCAACTGATTGTGAGTTCAATTAGGAGACAAAAGTGATTAGCTGAATAAGCAGATCCAGGTTCCAAGAAATGATGCCAAGCTAAAACCACAGTGTGCCCCACAGTGAGCCTCAAGATACTTTTACTTAGAAAATAGCACGTACATTTTACTTTCTATATACAATCTGCATAATGTATAGGTGATACGTTTAGAAAAATATTTAAGAACAATAAGTTCCATGATGCTAATGTAATTTTTGCTTTAATGGACCAAGATTGAAACATCTATCATTCCCTCATCTGTTGGTTGTCCTAGGTCATTTCTGTCAGCTATCTGATCCTTTACACCAGCTTGACGTTCACTTGTGCTTGTGCTTGAAATGCTGATGTTAATTACTTAGTCTAACCTTTCTATTTAGCCTCTCTTTCCCATAGCTCCTCCCACTCCTTACCTGCCTGCTGTGAAATTGTCAAGCTCTTCAGCTATTCTCCTTCCTCTTTTATCTGAGTAGATCTCAACAGACATTTAAAGAGGACACACAGTCCCTTCAAGGCTATGTATGCAATTTCTAATTTACTCTTTAAGAGCTCTACTTTCTGGGTGAATGTGACAAGCTGAGTTCTCAGCCTTCAACAAATTGTATCAGAATTTTAAATGGACCTCCCTACATTGAGGATTAGCTAAGTGCTGCTTCTCATTTCTAAGTAATTATTTATTTGTTAAACATTAATATTTGTAATATTTTGGTCACTAAAAGGAGTTTTGTTTCAGAAGTATATTAAAAAATCTGCATAGTGTATATTGAGACCAATTTGAAAATGAACATATATTTTTGAAGAGCAATGAGCCTGAAAAAAAGTGATTTGCTCTAGAACTCACTGAATCCATAGTTAATTATGCACTGCCTTGTGACAATTCTTCTATTGTTTATTTCTTCATTTCTTCCTTCCTTCCTTCCTTCATTCATTCAATATCTACCAAGTGCCATCTGGACATCAGAGATAACTCTGGACCCAGTAGACAACACAACCACAACAATAGCAATATAATGAGACAACGTTTATTGGGTTCTTTTAATGTGTTACACACTACACTATTATTTTAGATGCATAATAGCAATTTATCATATTTTAGATGAAAAAGTACCATTATCTCACAAAGAATTAGAAATGTGGCTCAAGGTCACATAGTTAGGACATGGAAGAGCTAGTGTCTGATTCCAGAACTCTTATGTTCCACCAGCATATACATATGACTATGACCAGCTCATGGCTTGAAACAAACTGAGACATTTTAACTCTGACCTAACTGAATTTTGGCCATCAGCCTTAGCATCAGGTCACATGCTCCAGCACTCATGAAGATCTAGGGTAAGGCTGTACATCCAAGTGTTAGTTTTTTCTCTCTTCCTGCCTGTTCTGGGTCATGTGGGCCATTAGACCCTAAGTCCCAGTCTTAATTATGTACTCACCAGTATTTGCTGATTTGATTTTGTGAAAATTTTCAGATGAGGTTTATTTTCTAAGCCCCTCTCCCTTTTCTTACCCATTAAATAATACCAGCTTTTATACACTTAGCATTTGAAGATGGAGACTATCAGGACCCTGAAAAAGCATAGGGCTGCTCGCTGTGGTGATCATTTCCAGTTTCTGTTAAATTTTCACTTTCCTCAGCTCATTGAGCCTGTAGATAAAGATGAAATCAATGTATCAAGGTGATGGGTAGTTACTGAATATTGAACCCATGGCCAATTTTCTATATATTGAGCCAGATTTAACCATTTTTTCTCTATCCTCAAAGTTAATAAGACATTTCTGCCCTTTTGTTTCTTCCTTAAAAATCTTTCTTACTTAGGAAAAAAGATAATGAGTCATGAGTAGAGTGCACATCCCCAAAGAATGCTTAAGACTAGCTCTAGTTAGAGTAAGTGCATTGATTCGGGGAGGGAGAATCTTTGAGAAGACTGCATCTATTTCTAATAAATCATGAATGAAATATCAAGTGACCGCTGATGACTTGTGTTAATTTATTTAGTAAAGCAAAGAAAAGCCTAGATCTAAATTTGGAATTAAAGCAATTAAGGATTTAGAAAGATTTAGTCTATTTGGGCTGTTATAAAAAAATACCATATACTGGGTGGCTTTATAAAGAACAGAAATTTACTTCTCATAGTTCTAGAGGCTGGGAAGTCCAAGATCAAGGTGCCATCAGATTTAGTGTCTGGTGAGAATCCAACTTCTTGCTGTGTCCTCACATAGCAGAAGGGGTGAGGCAACTCTCTGGGGTCTTTTTACAATCCCATTCCTAAGGACTCTATCCTTATAACCTAATTACATCCCAAAGGCCCCTCCAAATACCATCATAGTGGGTAGTATAATTTAACATGATTTTTTTTTTTTTTGTGGAGGGAATGCAAAGATCTAGTCTATAACATAGGACCATAAGAACATATATTTTTAAAATTTTTATGTTTTCATTTTTTTCAATTATGATTGTTATGTAATATTATATTAATTGCAGGTATACAACAATGATTAGACATTTATATAACTTATGAGATGGTCATCCCGATAAATCTAGCACCCATCTGACACCATACATAGTTATTAAAATACTACTCACTATATTCCCATATTATATTCTATATCCTCATGACTAGTTTATAACTACCAATTTATACCTCTTAATCCCCTCCCCCTTCACCCATCCCACCACTTCCAAATCTGACAACCACCAAAATGCTCTCTGTAAATGTAAGCTTGTTTCTGTTTGTTTGTTTATTTAATTCTCTAGATTCCACATATGGCATTTGTCTTTCTCTGTCTGGCTTACTCCACTCAGCACAATACCCTCTAGGTCCATCCATGTTGTTGCAGATGGCAAGATTTCATTCATTTTTATGGCCGAGTAATATTTCATTGTATATATGTACCACCTCTATTTTATTAATTCATCTATTGATGGATACCCAGGTGGTCTCCATATCTTGGTTACTGTAAATAATGCTGCAAAGAACACATGGATTCACACGTCCCTTCAAATTAGTGTTTTGGATTTCTTCAAATAAATACCCGGAAGTGGGATTACTGGGACCTTTTTTGTCTTTTGTTATAGCCTTTGTTTTAAAACCTGTTTTTTCTGGTATCAGTATTGCTACACTGGCTTTGTTTGTTTGTTTGTTTGTTTGTTTCTATTTTCACGCAGCATCTTTTTTCATTCCTTTACTTTCAGTCTGTGTGTGTCTTTTGATCAGCGAGTCTCTTGTAGGCAGCATATGCAGGGGTCTTGTTTTCTTATTCATTTAGCCACCTTATCTGTTGCTTGGAGCACTCAGTCCATTTACATTTAAAATAATTGTTGCTAGATATGTAGTTATTGCCATTTTATTATTCATATTTTATCTTTTTTTCTTCTTGTTCTTAAGGAAGTCCCTCTAACATGAGGCTTGGTAGTGATGAATTCCTTTAGTTTTTTTCTTGTCTGGAAAGTTTTTATCCTTTGATTCTGAATGACAGCTTTGCTGGGTAGAGTAATCTTGGTTATAGTTACTTGCTTTTCATCACTTTGAATATTTCCTGCCAATCCCTTCTGACATGCAAAGTTTCTTTTGAGGAATCAGCTGTAAATATCTAACTGCTTTTCTTTTTCTGCTTTTAAGATTCTTTCTTTGCCTTTAACCTTTGACATTTTAATTATGGTGTATCTTGGTGTGGGCCTTTTTGGGTTCATCTTATTTGGAACTCTCTGAGCCTCCTGGATTTGTATGTCTATTTCTTCCACTAGTATAGGGAAGTTTTCAGTCATTTTTTTTTTAAAATATAAGTTTTCAATTCCTTGTTCTTTCTCTTGTTTCTTCTGGTAGCCCTATGATGAGAATGTTAGTACATTTGATGCTGTCCAAGAGACCCCTTAAACTATTCTCGTTTTTTTAGATTCTTTTTTCTTGTTGCTATCCTGGTTGTGTGTTTTTTATTACCTTATCATCTAAATCCCTGATTCGATCCTCTGCTTTATCTAATCTACTGTTAAATTCCTCCTAAAGTATTCATTTCAATTATTGTTTTCTTCATTTCTGACTTTTAAAAAATGTTTTCTATCACCACTATTATGTTTTCTATTTCTTTAGTAGAATACTCACTGATTTCCTTTACTCTTCTCCTAAGTTCACTGGGCATCCTTATAACCAGTGTTTTGAACTTTGCATTTGGTAGATTACTTGTCACCATTTGTTTAGTTCTCTTTCTGGAGCTTTGTTGTATTTTTGTTTGGGACATGTTCTTTGTCTTCCCATTCTGGCTGCATCCTTGTGTCTGTCTCTATGTATTAGGTAGGGCTGCTATGTCTCCTGGTCTTAGTAGAGTGGCTTTATGTAGTAGGCGTGTTGTGGGTCCCAGTGGCACAGTCTTCCCTGATCACCTGAGCCAGGTACTTCAGGTTTGTCTCTTGTATGGGTTGTGTGCCACCCTGTTGTAGTTGAAACTTGGTTGCTATTTGCTGGTCAGTGGGAAGGATTGAACCTCAGACTGATTGGTTGTGATGACTGGCCATGACTAGTGGAGGACCTATTGTACAGGGGCTGACCCTACAGAGCAAGATTAGCTTTAGCAGGGCTCTAGTGCTTGCCCTGTCTGCCCTTTGGGTATGTTGTCCTCAGATGTGACTCTAGGTGGTACTCTGGCTGAAATCAAAGCCAGACACCAGGTGTGCAGGCAGGGGTCTCCTGGGAGGGGCCTTGCTGCAGACCAAGTTTAACTGCAGCCTGGGCCACCTGGCTGCAGCCTGGGCTACCAAGCAATTCTCAGGTGCCCTCCACTTATACTAGGCTTGGAAGTGCCTTGAGAGGCCAAGCCTCAAACTGAGGCTGGCTGCCACTAGAGCTGGTCTTGGGGCTGCTCAACAAGAGGTATGGGATATGCCAAGGACAGATCCTGCTTGTTTAGGTTTTATGAACCTTGGAGAGATTTTAGGAAAATCTACAGCATGAGCCAAGACAGGCCATTTGTATAGAAAATCCACTGGTAGTGGCTTGAACAGGCCTGCAAGATGGATGAGGAGAAGTCTTAGGAACTCACCAGGACAAGGCAACTAGTGTTAGCTAAGTTGGAGACTCAGATGTGGCAGCCATCTGGGTCACAAGCCATGTAGGGGAGAGCTCAATAAAGGAACAATGCCCTCTGCCACCACTTCTGCCTGGGAGAAAGTTGCTCCTCCAGCCCTCACCCTGAAGCCAGACAATTCAGTTCCTCCTCATATGTCCCTGGCACTTTTTGAGCTGCTGCCCAGTGCTGGAGCTCAGAGCAAGTGAATCCATCACCAAATAAAATTGTACAAGGCCCTTTAAGAGGAGTGCCTGGGACTCCCCCAGCCCTTCGTCTCACTCAGCTACAATCTTTGATGGTTTTCACAGCAAGAAGTTATGGGGAGTTCTCTTCCCAGCACTGGAACCCTGGGCTAGGGAGCCTGGTATGAAGCTGTGATCCCTTGCTCCTCTGGGGGGACCTCTGCAGCTGAGATATTTCTTTTGATTCTCAACTGCCACACACAGGAGTGGGACCAGCCCATTTATGTCTCTGTCCCCTCCTACTAGTCTTGAGGTGGCTTCTTTTGTGCATCTCTAGTTGTAAGACTTTTGTTCAGCTAGACTTTAGGTGACTTCCAATAATGACTATTATGTAGTTTAGTTGTAATTTTAATGTGGTCATGAGAGGAGGCAAGCACAGCGTTTACCTACTTTACCATCTTGACTGGAACTTCCATAAGAATAATTTTAATAAAGTTTCCAAAGAAAGCTGTAAAGGGGTGGTTTCCTCAAATGTCTGTGCCTGGGCCTGCTTAAAGAAGTTCACTTCTCTCATACAAAGACCCTCACTGCTGCAGGAATATTATTACAGTCTTAAACATCACATCCTTGTTCAAGTCAAGAGGAACAGTTCCAGTGATGAATCTGTCCTTATTAACAGAGCAAAATGCCACATTATCTTCTACTTGGCAAGAGGTCCTGTGTCATATGATTCCCTTGAGCTCCAAGGAAAGATGGGAAAGTGAGCAAGTAGCTTTTCCAGTCTCTACCACAAAGGTGGGAAGAAACAAGGAAATTGAGAATGGATGTTCAGTAAGCCATGAAGATTACCTGCCACACTTACTTCTTTCATCTCTCTGCCTCCTCGTGCTTAGTTTAGTGTTTAGCACAAGTCTCACCTCCCCCAGGAAGCCAGCTCTACTTCTATTCTAGCCTAAAAGGCTCCCTTAACTCTCATAGAGCCTTGGGTTATCTCCTCAACCAACTGAAAGACCCTTAAAGCAGGACCTGTGTATGTGTCTTTGCATATCTAACAGTATTTACTGTCAAGCTTTTTATATAGTAGAAATTAAATAAAAATTGTGTTGGAATGGTAGACTGTGTCTTTGCTCATTGTAAAATATTAAGTAAAATTTAATAAACATTACAAATATAAAAATAATACCTCTATCAAACTCTTATCTATTATTCAAAATCAGCTTGAAATACCACTTCATCCATTAAGCCACACTTAATTTCTCTTGCCAGCCCTAAATTGTCTTTCTTCTGAACTTTTATACTATATAAAATAAAGATATTTGTGGTTGTACCCATTTTCATTCCTTTTAGAGGATTTATCCTAGAATGGGAAGCCATATGTGACTTTGCCTCATTTGTCCCTGCTGCATTGACTACAATGGACACCTGACCCACGTTCAGTTTAATCATATTATTTTCTTTGAAATAAGTCATTGAAAACAGAGACTAAGTCACTCAGATGATGCTATGTTATTGGTACTGATAAGACCATGTAGAGCTGTGTCCCAGGGGGGTGCCATGACAGCCCACACATCCTATAAATATTGAGTGATTGATTGATGGCTTAGTAGGTGTCTGGTATTATATGAAGCAATAATGAACAAAATCAACCAAAATGCTCACCCTCATGGATCCTCTATTCTAGTGGTGAGGCTTCCTTTTAGCCATCTTTGGGCGGAATTATAGAAGAGCAAAGACTAGGCGGCTAAAAGAAAGACGGTCTGCAACAAAGAGAACTGACCAGATGGGCAAAAAACTGCAGCCCCTGGACAGAGAAACCTGGAAATTTCAGCTTGTATAGTTTTTATGGGGCCTGGTTATACTTCTATCACTACCTCTGTTTCTATCATTACTGCTATTACTAGTAAACCTTTATTAAGTACTTAGTATGTTCCAAGCATTAGGCTAATCTCTTGATATGCATTCAATAGTCTCAATAGCCTTATGATCCAGGCACTCTTATTATCTCCATTTTATATGTGAAGAAACTGAGGCTCTGAAATAGTAGGTGACTTACTTCAGAACACCATCTAGTAAATGACATCAGAGGAGCTTGGAGTAGGCTGAATTCTTTGCAAATGGGTCCCATCATATTAGCTTGCATCCTTAAAATATCCTTGTAATGAACTAGTGTTGTTGGATGCCTTTTCCTTATAGTAAGCAGATACCCTATGTAGCTCAGACTGGAAGGAGTGGGATAAAGTAGTTTGCTATCTTCTATTATTATATAAAACCACAGACATTTAAAATAAAATTATAGCAAAAAAAAAAAAAAAACCCCTCTTGAAGATATTCAGTTAAACACCATGTAAGTGTTTTGGTTTAAATATTTTGTTTCTTGAGTTGTATAACTAAAATGAATGATTCTTACTTTGTGAGCTTCTGAGCTCTGGGCAGAGGAGCAAGAGTGGATATGGCTGGTACAGAGTTAATATAAGGACTGCACAAATACATATACATACCAAGTACCATCTGTAAATTCAGTAAATAATACATCCTGCACACACATGGATCGTGTGTTCTAAATGTATGTAGAGGTAGTTAATATCAATGAAAAGCTCATGCAGAGTAGTTACTGAGTTCATACCAGCTTTTTGTCATATAATTTCAACAAATTCTATGTAATTATACGAGTCTTCCCTTTTTATATAATAAAAGTAGATCCTCATAATGAAAAGTTGAGAATCATGATTGTAAATTATACCAAAAGGGTAACTGAGTGTTTATAATAGGGAAGGCAGATATGTGACTGTGACTAAATCATCCTATACACGTGGCAGGCTGCTCTTACTGAGAAGTACATTCTTTGTGGAAGATCCTGATATATAGTCCCATACCCTCGTTATAGGGATCAGAAAGCCACAAACAACCTTTTGGAGTTAGGCTGTGAGATGTTGCCATTTATTGTTTAGAAAATGAAAAACTCATGTTCAGTGATTATTCCTTTATATTTCCTAGTGTCCAGAAAGATCACCAAAGATCAAAAAGCTAGTTTTATCAGTTGTGTCTTGTTTATCTCATTATATGTCAATGTTATTGAGTTATCAAACTTCAGCTTGTTAAATGGGTACAACAGAACTTACCTCTGTATATGGCATTAGTAAACTAACATTGTTGAACTTCTATAGAGAGTAGGTAGTTAAGGAGTAAATGTTAAGGCAAAATTGAAATTATAAGTCTTTTAACTCCCAAAGCAACAGAAATATCCTTCCTCTCTTCAATTTTTGGATTACTATTCTTGTCTCATTTAAAAATAGCACAGAGTTTGTGGCAAGATGGTGTGGAGGTTCTTGGAGCTTTAATCACTAATACCCTCATCTTCAAATGGTCAGTGATAATAAACAAGAAGAAGGGATTTCCAAGGGGGCAGAGCATTAATAAGGTAAGATTTAAAAATTAAATTTCAAAGTTAATTAAAATGTCCAAAAGCACAATAAAACTGCAGAAAATCTGGCAAGGGAATGGCAGCAGGCCTGATTAATGCAAGTCAACTGTCTTCTGAGGGTAATAGTAATAATGATGAGATTATGGATGTGGAAGAACCTGCTAAAGAGAAATGTGATGTATGTGGAATACAAACTGCATCCCAGTTACTATTTTATGGTGCACAATGGATCTTATTAAGGAGGAATAGCTGTAAGAATTACCACTGAATTGCTCAATAAAAGTATTGTGTAATTAACAGTATTGTAGCAGCAGCTGGAGCAATGCCTCCCATTGATATTCCGTATTTTCCATTTATTTCCAGTTTGCTAAGGGGGTGTGAGTTCTAACTAAGACTGTTTATTTATGTAATCACTCAGTAAACATTTATTGAACAAGGCACTATGCTAGGATATATGAGGGGTATGATAATGAATGAGGCACTGCTTTTGCCCTCAGGGGGCTTATATTCAAATAGGGATGTTAAGATATGAATGTAATGAACCTCAATACAATGCAGATTTTCTTGAAACCTTCCATAAGAGATCAAAAGAAAGAAATTATTTTTGGTAACATGGATTTAATAAATGCACTGAAGAGTATGTGTCACTTGAGAAGGGTTTTGATTTTGATTTTGGTAAAGACAATTTCTACTTTATAAGTTCTTAAATGTTTGAAAAAGCTATAAGATTTATATAATGCCACCAAGACAAGTAGGAAACTATGGAGGCATATTTTGGGTGAAGAGTGTAGTCAAAGTAAATAAAGCGGGGGGCACTCATAAATGATATCTTGAAAGAGAGATGTTGGTACTTGAAATGAAAGTATGCAATGCCATGCAAATAATCTTGTGCAAAGGGGACTTTAGACATTTTGACATCAGGCACTTGTGACTGAGCCAGACCTACTTGACCCTAGCTCTGCTTTAGGAAGTTACTCTAGCTGCTGGTGGACTTGAAGAAGAAGAAGTAGATCATAAAAATCATTTAGGGCACTGCAAAAATAGAATATGATGGAGATGCTGGGGTCCCCAACTTATGGGATGTGTTTTATAAAAACAGAAAGGAGACAAAAGTTGGCAGTAACACTATGGAGACAGAACTAACAAAATTTGAATGAAGATGAAGAAGAGGTCAAAGACTACCACAGGTTTTTGAGTTTGAGGTTACCAAGAAGATGGCTGAATGAATGCCAATAATGTGATAGATGAAAGAATATTGGGAAAATAATGATGATGTGTTGGTACAAAGATGGTGCACTTGGAGAGGTACCTCTCCATCATCTAGCTGAGGTCAGCCTCAGTATGAGGCTGAACTAGAGTTAATGCTTCTTAGATCCTGTAATAATATTGGGTTTAGGCACTATGTGCCTAAGACATATTGGCATAGAATAAGATGTTTTTCAGGCATGTGCAGAAGATGATTTAGACATTATCCACTTGGCATCAGTGTATTTCAGGATCATTAGAATGACAGTCGAGCTTTTCAGTCTTTGTGGTGGAGACAGGGTTGTGTTACACTCAGAGTTGAGGTCTTAAAAGAATTCTGGGCCCAAGATGATGGTATACAAATGACCTGTAGTTTGGATTTTATAAGGTCATCTTTAGGTCTCCTTTTAATTTTCTTTTAGCACAAAAGAATGCATTCCAGCTTTCCTTTTCTATTGGGTTTCTATTATTTCTGGCTATATTCCCCCCATCCAGCTGCCTTTGCTTCTGGCCTCAGAGCTGATGGGCACAAAAAGTGTTGAAGCATGGAAGCCAGCTGACTTGCCCAGATATGATGAAGCAGAACCACTAAAATGGAGATGAAGAATTGCCAAGAAATTCGAGCTGGGATAGATTATAGTCTGAAGTCTCAAATTCCACACTAGGATCATAAATTTAGTTCATTTTCAACTCCCCTGCCTCCTTAGTCACTTGTAACAGTTTTACCAGTAAAACATAAAGTTTCCGACTTTATTACTTCTCATATCTATCCCTACCATTGCAGCTCTGAGTCACAGTCATAGTTTGGGTCCCTGCCTTCTTTAATAAGAGCTGGCAAACTTCTAACTAGCTTTCTAAATTCTATCCTCTTTCCCAAGCTATCCTGTGCATTGCACTGTATGTTATTTTCATTCTGAAGATTCTCCAACGTCTATATGGCTTCCAGTTTTTCCCAGAATCAGATTTAAAATTCTAATCCTGGTCTTTAAGGCTCTCCATTGTTATTGACACTCTCTTGGCATCTTTGTCACTGGCCACAGACCCACTCATTTTTGCTGTTGTTGGTAAACAACCTTACGGCACTCCACACACCACTTATACTTAAGGCCACATCAGAGAAGTTGTAGGTGCCAATCATTCCTAAAGTTTCATTCTCTTCCTTTCTCCCTCATATGCATCAGATTTCTTTTCTTTCAGAGGTCTTTCTTGCTAAGATAAGGCAAGCTATCTCTTAGCACGAGTGGCATATATCTTTGTCACCTTAAGTACAAGTGCACTGAATGGAAGTTATCATATACTTTATTCTTAACAGGCTTGAAACCAATCTTTTACCTTTTATTAAGTTTGATTAGGAGAAGTACAGTCTTTTACACATCTTCTTCATGGCTTTTTCCTCCTACATCTTTAGCTCTACTCTTTTGCTATACGAAAGCATTACTACTACACAGTTAAGCTTGGCCTCCTACTAAATGTAGATCCTAGATACAGACTTATCGAAGACCATAGCATTTTCCAAAGGATAAAAAAAAGAGGTTCTTGAAAAATAAACGTCCTATTTTCACATACATATGGAAAATCCTGTATTAAGCAGAGTGAAATGGGCTTCTTTCTGGAGGACTGTTTAGATATTTTAATAATGTACATTACAGATCTCTAAGAAGGGATGCTGTATGATCCATCAGAATTAAGAATAGATCTCCTTTCTGGGCCATGGCATCCTTTGGTTCTTTTTTATTGCAATAAAAAGTAAATTTTAGGACCACAAGAGATAGAGACCTATTGAAAGAGGTATGGTTGTCTTTTTATTTCCTACACCATGCAGGTGGAGGGTATTTCTTTCCCAGAAGTATTCAGGCCCCAGAATCCTCAGGTGACTGTGTCTCTGGGTAAGAATGACAGAGGAAGTGCATTCCTCCTGAAGTCATGTCCTTGCTAGCACAAAATGGTGACCATCCTAAAAAGGGATGTCCTTACTGCTTCCCTCAGGACAGAAATTGCAGGCCAGTGGTGACAGCACAACTCACCATTTTTACTTCATTTAGCGTGATTAAAGGCAGGCCTGGTCTCTTTTATTGTTAGTAGAACATTTAAAAAAGCATATCTCACTTCTAAACAATGAAAGATTTTCAATGTTGAGAGAGGATGGGAGCTGGAGTACATAGCTTATATATCAATAATAAGGGAACAAAACATGAGAAACTTGTCATTGATACATAAGCCATGTGCTCCAGCTCCCATCCTCTCCTAACATTTTCCATCTTTCTCTGCATCCCAAGAGGCTCACCCTATAGATACCTCCATTTGCACCCCTTTCTCCTCTCACTTACCTTCCTGTCTGGAAGGAAGAGATGGGGCCACTTCTCTCCTGCTCCTTGCTCTTTGGTGTTGTGTTTCTGGAAGAGGCTGGTTCCTCTGTGAACCCACCTCCCAGAAGCCAGCCTTGCCCCATGGCTCCAGCCCTCACTGTCCTCCAGGAAACTCTCCTCCAGTTCCCATGTGGCTACCCTTGGGAGCCTCCATCTCTCCTTATGCCTTCCCTCCCCTATTTCTGCAGCTCTGAAAATAGTCCTTGCCACATGCTAAAACCTCCTGAACTATCCGAGTGGGACGCTGGCTGGGAATTGTACAGAGGTCCTGGCTGTTCCTCATGTAGAAAACATCAGAAAGCAGCCACAGCTCACTGTTGCTACCTACTTCTCAGGAAGGACAGGGAACGCCACTAGATCTCAGGCCCATAGGAGGTCTCCTGGGGTCCCCAGGACAGTGGCTCTGTCATGCTATGCTCACCCAACCTTATGTGACAACAGAACCCCTTTTTGGTGGGGACCATCTCAAAAAATTAGTGTTCCACAGAACCCATTCTACAAAGCCCTAGGCCAGAGTATATTTCATGGGGACAAGGAGCACATTTAGTGGTTTGCTGATAGCAGATATTTAGGAGGCCGATGCATGAGCAAACTTTATATTTTAGAAACACCCCTAAGTATGACCTTGTATAAACTGCTCTTGACTTCTGTCTTCTTCTACAATGTCTAAGTGAATCTTTGCTTGATTTGAGGATATACCATAGCTTTTGAAATACATTTCAGTAAAGGAAGAGGACCAATGAAGGAGTGCAAAGAGCCTGGTAAGGTTTTTGCCTCCTCCCTGGAGGTGGACATGCCCGAGTGAGAGGAGCCAGCAAGATCGGCAGGGCCAGCAACTCTGACCTGCTGCTTTCCTGAACTCATGGGGAGTAAGACTTCCCATTCAATGGTGAAGGAATATCATTCTCCTGCCTGCTCAAAGGGGGATGGGTCCCAGAGAGAGGTATGGGAATGTCAGCGCCCCTTTAATGAAATAACAAGCTCACCTGAATTTTGGTAAGTAGTGGGTATGGTAGTTATGTTGGGGCAAAAAGTGACTTGGCAAAGAGGTGTTATCATCACTGAATTTGCTTGTTTTTCAGAAATAGAAAAAGAGGGAGCTCAGTTTACACTTTCAGTAACCCTGAAAACAGAGGCTAGGTGGTCTCTTCAAGATGTCAGGGATGAAAGACAATGTACATAGGGCAGGCCAATAGCAGTTCTGGTGAATAAGAGACTGCCATAGAACATAGCTAGAGCCCCCATGATCTGTGGCCGGCTGTCTCTGCCTCCACTTTTTGTAGAGTCATCTATCTTGTAATTCTTTTTAGAGTTCCTGTAAAACCCTGTTTGTGACTCAGTGTCCACTCAGATGACATGTTGAACCAGTGAACCCTTGCAATGCTCACTACTCTCTCTGGTTTTTGCTCAGCCTTGCAGCACTCCTAGTACTAAGTCGTTCTATTCTTGTCACCTCTGGAGTCTTACAGTAGAGGAACCGGCTTTATCTTGGTTCCTTCTGCGAAAAGAAGACTCCTCTTTGGGCAGAGATGAATGGGTTAATGGGAGTTGAACTGTAGTGTCTTATGGGGCTCTTCTAGAAAACTCCACCAGGCTGGGCAAGCAAGCAGCCCTCACTATTCTGCAGGACCTGACGGGCATCCTGCCTCCCTCCTAGGAGGGACAGCTGTCTCCTATGTGAGTGGTGCTCCCTGGGGTCATGCAGCCTGGCAGCTTTACAGCTAGCACTCCCCATGAGGGCCGACAGTTCCCATCCATCATGGACAAGGACTAGTTCATCTTCATGCTGTGGGAAGGGGGTTGCAGGATTAGACACTTCTGTCAGGCTATAATCTCTTTACTCCCCAGTGCTGGAAGTGATTTGGTAATCCAAAAAGCAGAAAATGACCTGCTGTACAACTACTTCTGCTCTCTGGCCCAACTCTTTGCCTTCTTGCCAAAGACCTGGGAAGGAAAGAAATCACAGGGCAGGGCCTCTTCCTCCTATAAATATGCCTGATTATTTTTCAGAACACTACTTTAGCTGAACCTCCACTTTCCAGCTGTCCCTGACCTCACTCTAGGGTAACCAACTTGCCCTGGTTTATCCATAACTTTCCCTTTTTAGCATTGACAGTCCTATCTCCCAGGAGCCCCTACAGTCCCTGCAAGCCAGGGTGGTTGGTCCCCCTCCCTGTCCCCTCTGAGTGTGCATTATCTGTTATTGCACACATCACACTATGTTTTCACTGTGTCTTCTCTGTTAGACTGTGGGCTGCATGGAGAAAGGCATTCTGTCTAGTTCATTTTTACCTCCCTTCGTGCCTGGTACTGGTCAGTGCCCCATAAACATTTGTTGAGCATGAATCACTGCTTAAGGTGTAGATGCTGGATGAACAGCTCTAATCCCCCACTGAAGTTTCAGGAACTATCCAGGTAGAATTTCTACCTAAGAATTTGTGTCGTAGTACCTCAATCCATCATATCTCTGACAGGGCCCCTATTTTATTCCTTATGAGGAAAACAGAGAAATTCAAACTTTGCAGTGATTATGGGGGCCTCATAATCTGCAACAGATAAGCTTTTATTATTTAATAACTTTTGACATTTTTTCTAAATATTTATTGTAGACAAACTGGAAAACACAAAAAAGAACATATAATAAACCACAATTTTATCACTGTGGAAAACCACTGTTATTTTATATATCTCCTTTGCAAAACAAAGTCATAATTTAATTTTGTAGCCTGTTTTCCTATCATCTAATATAAAGTGAACATTTTCCCTTGTGTCTTAGTCCATGCAGGCTGCTCTAACAAAAATATCATGAACCAGATGGCTGAAACAACACAGGTATACTTCTCATACGTCTGGAGGCTGAGAAGTCCAAGATCAATGTGTGGCAGATTCAGCCTCTGATGAGAACCTGCTTCCTGATTGTAGATGGCTCTCTTCTCCCTACATCCTTACCTGGCAAAAAGAATAGGAGCTCTCTGGGGTCTCTTTTATAAGGGGGCTCCCAGCATGAGGGCTCCACCTTCATGACCTACTCACCTTCCAAAGGATCCACATCCAAAAAGCATCACACTAGGGATTAGGTTTTGACATTTATTTTGAATGTATATGAACTCAGTAGATAGCACTTTGTCAGTAGCATTCTTCTACCATACAATTAAAATCAGATTTTAAGAATTTTTGTAAAAAACAAGAGAATTTAAATTTTGATTTGTATATTTTTAGTATGTTTAGTAATTTAATCATGAAACATAAAATTAATATATGCTGATTTAAAAAAAAAAATCAAGCCATTCCAAAAGGGAGAGGAGAAATCTCACTCCCCAGAAATATTCATTGTTAGCAGTTTGGTGCCCATCTTTTCAGACATTTTCCTATGCACAGACACACATGTTCATGTACTCACAAACACATGTTACTAGCAAGGTTGAGCATTTCTTTATATGCTTACTGGTCATTTAAATCCATTTATGAAGTGTTTGTTCATGCAATTTGCAGTTTTTTCTGGTTGGGGTTCAAATTTTTGGATGGATTCATATGATCATTTTAGCATATTAGGACTATTAAACATTTTATCTAAAAATTTTAGCAATATCTCCCTTAGAATTTAATTTCTTTTAGCCATTTTTTTTTTTTTACTCTTTAGAACTTTAAATTTTAATGGAGTCTGATATACCAATATTATCTTTTTAGTTTCTACCTTTGGCTTAATGTAAGAAAGGCTTAGGCCATCTCTAAATGATAAAAAAAAAATCTATGGCTGAGTATAGGTTTCCTTTTTGTATTTTAATTTTTAATCCATGTGGAATTTATCTGGCATAAGGAATTATGCAGTAAGGATCCAAATTCACTTTTTTCCCCCAGAAGAATAGCTAATTGTTCCAACATTTTTTTCCCTTTAATAAGAAATGCCAGCTCTAGCATATATATATATATATATATATATATATATATATATATATATATATGCTGTGTTCCCATTATTGTTATTCTCCAAAATATTCTACAGTCGCAGCTTTGATTTTCCCCTTAACCAGTGCAATTTAGAATGGTCTAATCTCTCATGAGTGGGCTTCATTTGTTGTTACTTTCTGTGGTAGTAATCTACTGATAGCAGGTTTTATTCGGCTGTGGTCAGTGAATACAGTCTGAACTAGTTGGAATGTATTAAGTTTTTTTTTTCTGTGATGTAATATGGTTCTATTTCTGTAAATGTTCTATTTTGTCAATATAGACAAGAGGATAAAACTTCTATATAGTATGGACCTTTCTCTCTCCTGTCTCTCTTATTTATAATTTCTATCACTGTTAAGAGTGTGCTTTTTCAAAAGATGGGTTTGAGGTTTGGAACTTGGTTTGTTGGGGAGAAGACCCTTTTGACTTTTATATTAAATAATTGTTTAATTTGCTAGAGACTTCTTTTTTTGCAGTTTTATTGAGATATAACTTGATATATAACACTATATATTTAAGATGTACAACATAAAAACTTGATACATGTATATATTGCAAAGTGATTAACACAAGTTTAGTTAACATCCATCATCTCATATAAATACAAAAAAAAAAAAACCCAGAGAAAATATATTTTCCTTATGATGAGAACTCTTAAGCTCTACTCCCTTAGCAACTTTCAAATATAACATACGACAGTGTTAAATATACCCATTGTGGTTATTTTGCTAGAGAGTTCTGTGCAAGGTTTTGGAGTCAAATTTTTACATAATAAAAACATGTTTTTTCTTTTTTAAAAATAATTATACTAGTCCTTTGAGCCATGCTGAGTTATTTTATTTTACATCTATCTCTTATGTATAGAATATAGTTGAATTTAGTGCTTTGATTTAATATGAGAGTTTTCTTTGTCCCCATTGATGTGTTTATCCTTTTATGTATGGTGGTTATATTGGTTGTGTTTGTACTTACTAAATTTGTTTTGGCAGTGGATGGTATTACTTGGCCTAAGTTATTCATTCATTCTCCCCTACTTGGTCATACTTCCTAGTGAACAGAGTATACTCTCCTTCCTGCCCCCTTGACTTTGAGCTTTGCCATGGAATTTCCCTTACCAATGCAGTATAAATGGAAAGGATGGTGGCCAGTTTTGAGAGGGGGTTTTAACAAATACTTTGAGTTTGTCTTGTCCTTGAGCTTCTGTCCCCTTGCATAAGAAGCCGCAGACAATGGCTGCCTCTTCATCTCAGGGCATAGAATGAGAAGACCTGGGGATCCCAACAGAGCCCAGCTGAGACCAGCAGAACTGCATCCAACCTAGAGACCTGCAAGCAAGAAGTACATGTTTGTTGTAAGCCATTGAGATTGTGGGTTGTCTGTTACTGTGTTTTTGTACCTTTTTTCTTATTCATTCTTTAAAACTCTTTTCTTTCTTCCCTTTCATCTATTCATCATCAAAAAGCCATTAGCAGGCCAAAAATGAAGTAAGTAGCTCAAGCAGACATCTTGGCCTGTGTGCAAAGTGAGAGCACAAGGGCTACCTAAGGCTAAGAGGTTGGCCATATACTGGGAGATTGAGAAATATGTTGAGGATAATGGGAGTCAGGTATTTTACTGTTGGGAAAAGAGAGAATATATATGAGAATGAAGACAGGTAGAATTAGAGTTGCCAGATTTAGCAAATGAAAATACAGGACCATTTGGGACATATGCTAATAACTTTTTGTTTCTAATATGAAATTCCAGTTAAACTGGGCATCTTGTATTTTATCTGGCAAATCTAGCTAGAATAAACTCTGTAGTGTTGAATGGGAATTAGAGGAACCTGTGCAAACTCATGGTTTTTAATATATACATATAGAAATAAAAGTGGATGTAAATGTGGTGTGTGTGTGTGTGTGTGTGTGTGTGTGTGTGTGTGTGATGCATATATACATATATTTTCTAGCTCTGTCCACTCAAAGGGATTAGGGACAATAACACCCTAGTAGCTATGAGCAGACTTAGTATCCAGATCTTGGTTTCCAGATGCTTCTAGGAGCCTTAGTTCTTTTATCAAATAATATATTTAAATGTATATTTCTCAATTATATTTCTAAATAATATATTTAAACTTTTATTTCTCAATTTATTACATCAGAATCAAAGCAGTATTAACAGACTTTGGCAGATAAAATGAAGAGATTAGCACACCTACTCTTTTTTCTACTTCCTTCCTTTTTTCCACTCCTTTGAAGATACTCTGAGATTTTTGTCCTGTGTTCATTAGGTTTTTCAAGAATAACATTTATATATCATTGTGGGACCATAATAACTCTGGTTTCTTGGATTTAGCAATGTGTTCAACAGGTTTCAGTATTATTTCAATTTCTCTCAATTGGTGAACTTACTTTTCAGTAGTGTATAGGAAGGGTGATTAGGTGATAACACTTCCTGATCTTTGTATATTTTATAACGCCTTCACATATATATATGTATGTTTATGTGTGTGTGTAGATATATATATATATATATATATATCTACACACACACACACACACACACACACACACACAAATTTACACATGTTTAGGTCACCTCTTCTCCATATATACTGTAGACATTGCTCTACTACTTTCTGTCATTTATGTTTCTCAAGGGAAGTCTGAGAGTTATCTCATTTCTTTCTTATAGCAATAACTTATTACTTCTGCCTGAATGCTTATTGGAAACTTTCTTCATATTTGAAATTTAACAGCTTGCTAGGTTTGGTTTACTGTGAGTTTATTATTATTATTATTTTATCTGGAATAGAGTGAGCCTTCTGAGCTCTAGACACAAATCCTTATTTCACAAAGATTTTCATCTACTGTGAATTTTAATATTGTTTGTTGCTTTTTTGGTTTGTATTTCCTTTAGGCATACCAGTTATTTTTATATTAGATCTCCATTATTGGGCTGCCACATCAACCATAATCCATCCAATTGCTTCCATCTTTTAAATTCTTTTTTATTCATTTTGGGTGACTTTTGCAAACTTGTACTCTGTGCTATCATCATAATTCTATAGGTTTAATCCTGCTTGTAATATCATCTTAAAATTCTACACTATTATTTGTCTCAAACATTTTTACTTAACTCTTCTAATTGCCTTTTCTTTCTAGTATATCTTTTTCTATCATCTTTCATTCCATTTCTCTAATTACCTTGGAAATTCAAAGAAGTTATTGTCTAAAAGCTTCTTTGGCTTCTTAGATTAAATAACCATCTACACTCTTCTTTATTCATTATGCACTAGTTTCCATTTCCTCTTTTTTGTTGTTGCAGAATTTTTGCTTAGGTACTGTTTGGTCATTTTTGAATAGAGAGACATTTTTAACCTGGATGACTATTTGTTTAATCGTTTCTGTAGAGTTTCATTCTATTCTTTATTCATCAATTGTTTGGATCTTCCCTGTCCATCTTGATCTCTGGAGCCAGTGTGGTAAGTGTTCAAATTTTCTGTTTAGCTATTGAGATGACTGAGGAGGGTGCAAATGAAGAAAGGCTGTGAGAAGCTGTAGCCAGGAAACTGGTCATTTCAATAATTAAATTTTCTTATCCTACAGTAAATTTTTTGGTTTTTGGATTAGTTGGTGTCTAAGCAGGACATAAAACCATTTGAGTACTTAAACAGAGGGAATTGAATGGTGGGAATTGGTTACATGGCTGGTGAAAGAGCTGCAAAGGCAAACAGTGAGTGGTGAATGGTGAGGCAATCCAGAGACTGGCAACAGCAGGAAGTCTGCACACCCTAGGCTGGAGCCAGTGGCTGGAGTCACCTGACAGAAGCTAAATACTTGAAGTCTTTGTCCTGTGGGAGCTGGAGCCATGGAGAAAAACACAGTCACTACTGAGTTGACTCCTGAGGCACAGAAGGGGCGGGGGCAGAATACTCTAATTTCTTTCCTCTCCTACTTTTTAATCTCCCTGCAGTGTCTTTCACTGGCCAAATTCTGCCAGAACAAGCTGACATAGAGGCCCAGAAAATGCAGTCTAGAGTGGTCAGCTACTTTGTAGTAAATACTAGGGGGTAGGTGAGTAAATAGTAAATAGCAGGGGGAAGGTGAGGAATGGATCCGAGGGTAATAGGTCAGAAATGGCACAGGTTTTTTCCTTCCATAAAAGTTCTGTGTATATATCTTCCCAAATGAAATAGCTACACACATATATACACGTACACATACACAAACAAGCACACAAACATACACATATACAGTATGAGAGCAGCTTTCTATATTATATTTTATAGCTTATTTGGGAATGTAAATGACTTTTATATATTTAATTTGCAGTAGTCACTTTTTTTGGATTATCAAAAAGCCCTAAAACCTTTCAGTTTTTTGGTTGATTTCTTTGGTCACCAGTAGGACTGATTTTTCTGCTTCTGATTCCTGTGTCCAGTCCTGTGAGTCCTTCTGCCCCTGGGAAGTCTTAGGTCACTACGATCTCAGCCAGTGCTGCATTTGGTATTTCAGTTGTGTCTGGATTCTAGAGCAGCTTGTTCATTGCCCTCCAGGACGGGGAGGCATGTGCTGCCTTCAATCTGACGGCCACATGGATTTAATACTTACAGTGCCATCTCTTCTCGGGAAAAACTGTTCTACCTTGCTCTTAACCCAGGAGCTCTGCTCCTGTAAAACAACCCATGTTTTCCTTGAACACCCAATTCTGTAGTAGTTCTGGGTTTTTTTCTGGGTGTTTCCCTCTGCTTACGTCCATCCTTGTACTTAGCCTTATACAATTTCTAGAACAGTGTTGCAAATATACGTCCCACATACTGCTATTACTCTTTCCTTTCTACTCAAGGGTGACATCGTTAATTAAATTTAATTAATTAAGTTGATTAATTAATTCAGTTTAATTGATTATGCTCATTTTCTGGTGATTATGACCTCAGAACATTTCTTGAAATTCTGCTGGAAGGCTCTGCCAGTGTCATGTAAAAAGGCAATATATTTTCCATCTTGGACTTTGTAGCAAAGTCCAAACTCTAGATCAGGCTTCTGAAGGCAATGGTTTGTTACAAGGCAATAAAAACCCAAGGTGCCACTTTAGGTGTGAGACATCGACTGCTACTACTTTTGCCATTTCATTCAGAGGAAATCTTACCAGGAAGCAAAGAACAGTGACAATAACACTAATAATAAGAAAAAAGAGAAAAATAATAATGATTAAACACTAATAATAGAATTGCTCTAGATAAAGACAGAGTGGGATTCAGAGTTCCATTGGAGGCTGTCTTAGGTTGAGTTCTCTGGAAACAGACTCTGAGATGGAGAGTTGCACACAGAAGTTTTCTTGGGGAGTGCTCCTGAGAGATGCAACTATAAGGAACAGAGGATAGCAGGAATAGGCAGAGGGGGAGGCTTACTCTCAAGGCATTTACCACCAAGGTCTCAACTGACTCTGCAGGGAGCTCTGGAGGGGAATTTGGGTGGGGCAGGCAGGGCTCTTCATGTTGTCTGAAATTGAAGCAAGAACTTTGTTATATCTCACATCGCCTAGTCATTGACTATGTGCTGTTTCCAGCAGGTAGAGGGCAGCTTCAGCCGAGGCAGCCCCCAGTGGGATATTATATCACAAACTTCGCATGTTGGTTTAATCCTACCACAGATACTGTGGTGGATTATCTGGCCCATGTAGCACTGCTGAGAGCACTTGCATAATAATAATAATTAAAAAATGCGTAAGGCATAATAATTTGTCTTTTACTTTGGAAGGGATGTTCCAACATGCCCCAGTCTGCATGAACCTTAAAAACTCTTCACTGATATAGTTGGCACCTGAATCTTCTCAGGGCTTATCTTCCAGCTTTGGAGCTCATGTTTCTTGCCAAGATACTACAAAGTACTTGCCATTTTCTACAAATCTAGTTGACTAAAACAACGTCATTGATATTGTGTACCAATGTGATGTTCTGTCAAATCTCCAGAACATCCAAGTCCTTTTGGACCATGTCATGACAGAGGCCCTGGGGTGTTTACAGAGAGTTAACAAGGCCCTGGGAGGGGACAATAACGGTGTCCTGTCATTTATTCCATGCTAATATGAACAACTTCTGATCCTTTTTTATGATATAAATGGAAAAGACAAGCTAGCCAGCTTAATGGCTACAACAATGCTGGAAGTTGTGTTAAAGATACCATCTGGCACAGCTGCTTATTGTGACTTTTACTTAGTTATGTCTGTGGTGACATAAAACCATACTGGCCTGTGATTGTTACAGTTTCAGCATCCTTGTGAGCTGGTCGTTAAGCCTATGGTGGGAGCATTATACCACAGTAACTGGCAAATGCTACAAAGCAAGCCTTGCCCAAACTCTGGAAAGCCAGTTGTTAACCATTTACCAGCACAGCACTAGTGGTAGTCCACTGTTATCCAGCATAATCAGTACAATGTTTATAGGGGCTAGAGTGGTGAATTAAACGAGAATATCAGGAAATCATGGTGATCACCATTCCTGTATTCTTTAAAATTTTGATGATGGCACTAATTTTTGCCATTCTCCTTGGGATATGGTATCGTTTTATGTTTACTATTTTGGATTGGGGAGAGTAGGGACATTTCATAGGTGTCTACTTGGCTTTTTCCACTACAATAGCTCTTATTACATGAGTCAAGAACTTGATGTATGTCCATTTCTATTATATTTGGGTACATGAAAATGATCACTGGATGGGTCTATGAACCCAGTGGGCCCATAGTGAGACAGGCCTGGGTTATGACCTCACTCTACATTCCTTGAATGTAATGGAAGATACGATGGTGCTTTGGATGCCTTGGAATCAAAGTCGACCCAGACCCTGGGTCCAACAGTACTTGTAAGTTCTCACTTTCTCACTGAATGTACCTGAGTAAATGGCTGTAGGTCACTTTGCAGGAAGAACTGGGAGTCTTACTATTTAATCCACTTGCTGTGGTATGGCAAGGTCATTTTTCATGGGGACCTGACTTTCCCTTCAGTCATTCTGGAGATGAGAACTGGCACAGGTCCAGAAGCCTGGCAAACGATCATGACTTTTTATTTGAGAAGCTGCCTACTGACTCCTGATTAGCCATTTTGATTTCTTTTAGTTGGATAATTGTGTAATACCCTTGCTGGCTGCCTATCAATCTTGCCCCTAGAAACACCATGTTCTATATACTATCTCCACAGCTCTCTGAGGGTCCCTGCTGCTACTCTGACCTTGATTTCATTGTGAGAATTGTGTTCACCTTCCTGCAGATGGTGATATGCTGCCACTAGGTCTCTATTATTTCAAGATTCTCATTGCTTGCAATGAGCTCAGTTCTGCAATGTTGTCTTCTACTCCAAGCCTTAGCTACAGAGGACAGCCACTGCTAAGCTTCCCAATAATGCTGGCGCCTCTCTCATGAGTGTATTCCTTACCTCTTTAGTAAAAGGGTCTCCTCTGGGCTCTCCTATAGCACACTGCTGGCTGGTGCAGGGGTAGTTACCTAGTATATCCTCGCTAGCACACCCACTTCTTTGAGCTTCAAGATCCCTTTTCAGACCATCTATCATATGAGTTTTGGTATTTCTAATTCATTGGGTCATTCACAGGGGTCATCATATTTCCCAAGCTTCTAAGAGCCATACCAGCAGCAGTGGGGCACTTGCCAAAACTTGTGTATCATGAGAGAGTGCTCCACGCTGATAAACAGTGTTTCATCCAACTTTATATCTCTTAGTATCCATTCCTATGCATACCTTCCCCATTCTTGCTGGCACGTATTTGCCGGATCTTGCAGCTCTTTTGGTGTATAGTTGCTAACCTCTGTTAGCTGACCCAGCACTTCCCAGTTAGGGGGTGCTGAGATTTAACCTGGTTATCTGGTTGTCAAGAGGGGGAGTGTGGGCAAGCATGGTCTTCTAAGTCACAGCATTATTCAGGGCCCAGTTGGGAGACAGAAACCACATAAGTAATTTGAACAGAGAAAATTTAATCTAAAATTATTAATTAGTAAAATATAGTTAACTACAAAATGGAATAAAAAGGAATAAAAAAAGACTCTGAGGAATAGAGATATAGCACGTGTGGTGAGCAGTTACTATTGCTAGGGCTGAGGGAGCATGAATAAGGAAGGGACTGAGAACTTAGAAAAGATATCTCCTCTGTCTTCCTGCAAGGCTGAGATCAAGACCTCCCTGGAGAGGGCATGTGCTAGTGGTGAAGGAACTTTCTAGAAGGCACAGCTGGAGCTGGTCTGCAGGAAGCAGCCCACTGAGTGGGGGAGAATATTGCGGGAGGATGTAGGGAGGAGGCTGGAGTTGGTCCATGAGGGCTGGTGAGGTGAGTATCAGCAGGCCTCTTGCATGCTGATCTGCTGGCAACCAGGCCAAAGAAAAATGGCAGGCTGGAACCAGAAAGAGAAGCCGCCTTCCTCTGGCTATGGCCTTGCAGTGTCACTCAAGTGCCCTCTGTTGACAAAAATATTGTACCATCTGAAAGGGAGGAAATGGTTACAAGGTGTAGCTCCAGGATCGCAAAGTGTGACTGCTATCCTTTGAAAGGACTGCTTGCAAGGTTAGCCCTTGGTTGGCATCTGGGAACTTGGATTTGGGAGGGTTCCCACCATTCCTAGAACTGCTAGGAGTGGCTCGCTGTGCTTCTGCTGTTTGTACAAACAATATAGTTTATGACAAACACCTGTTTTCCTTCTAGGAGTCTGGAATTTGGTTATGTGCCAGGCAGAGGCTGCCTACATGACCAGCCCCCAGGAAAAATTCTGGGCACTGAGTCTCTAACAAGCCTCCCCTGTTACTAACATTTCACACTCATTGTCACAACCTACTGCTGGGAGAATTAGGTGCATCCTATGTGACTCCTCTGGTAGAGGGCCCCCAGACTTCTCATGCACCTCTTCGCTTCGCAGATTTTGCTTTGTATATTTTGCCATAATAAACTATAACCATGAGTATGATGATATGAGTTCTATGAGTTCTTCTAGCAAATCATCAAATTTGGGGTTGGCCTTCAGGATCCCTGACACTCTAATAGAGACACTTGCTTCATTTGAGGTTTCTGAATGATCTTCAAGCAAGTTGGGGACACTTTCTAATAAAGGAGAGTGGGCCTCTCCTGTAGGCCCAGAGGGCTCAGGGGAGTCTGGGAGCTAAAAAATTCTCAACCACATTATTCAAACATCCCCATTTCAAGTTATAGGATCTGACACCTTCCCTATTAGAGCTCTGATCTCAGCAGAGGAAGCTTTCCAGCAGGAGAATTTAACTTTCTTTGAAACTCTGCTACATTTTATTCATCGGATTCCTATGTGCTTACTTGAATTGTCAAATAATCATCCTGAGCTTGTCATAATCTTTCTTCAATAAATCAGAGGCCCTCAGCAGTAGCTACTGAACATATTGCTCATACCTCTCAAGGGCCAGAGATATTGCACCAGCTGGTGCATCCACTACCATCAGTGGGAATGTTAATAATTGTACCATTACAGCGTGCCAGAGTCTGTCTCTTCTCACCCACCACTGAGGTAGAGTCCTTGTTCTCACCTCCTTGGTTGATCCAATTGTTCCATTTCCTACATCCTTGCTACTACAATGATAACTACGATTATTTATACATTTGTAACACTTTTTAGAGCTTACCATATGATTATACATTAAGACTGTCCTTTATTCCTGTAACTCATGCAGGGAGGTAGGCAGCAGAGTTGTCATAGCCATTCTCAGATGAGGAGAGGAAGCCTCAGAGGTATGATTAGCCTAAAGCCAGCATTCTAGCAAGCAGTAGAGTCACAAAGCAAACACAGATTTTCCTGACTCCAAGTCTTATCTTTCTCTTCTACCACTTTGTGCTGCCTTCTAAAGAACAGAACATTTTCGCCCCTGTGGTAAGTAAGAAATTTGCTTGGTTTGCATTTTCTTATTCAAATTCTTAGAAACATTTTAGTATGATGTGGCTTGTGGCAATCTCTATCGGATACTTTTGACCTAAAAGAATCAAGGGCATATGAGAGTAGTGCTTGTCAACCTTTAATGTGCAAACTAGTCACTTGGGGACCATAAATGTTAAAATGCACATTCTGATTCAGGGAGCCTGTATTTCTGACAAGGATGACACTGATGGTCCTGGTTCTCAACCACACAGAGCAGCTAGATTCTTAGTAGTTCCTGAGGGACTAAAGAAAGAAAATTTAGAAATATAGACGTATCTTCATTTTCAACTTTTCGATTTGGGAAAATAGAAAATATTTCTTTACATGAATTCAGTCCATAAATATTCTTGCTAAAAAAAGTAACGAAAAAGATAAAGCTGCAAAAATTGTTAGAACTTAACCAGCTACAAGATTAAAATAATGATTTCTAACAGCTTCATTCAAGCATTTGATTGGTGAAGCTCATAAACATTGAGGCAACTGTTCTATACTAGAAATACATAGTTTTGCAAGGACAAGTCAGAAGACATAGTGAAATTTCAACCGATCCATGGAGACCAGCATAAATGATTTTGGAGAACCATAGCTATACTAGGTGATGTTTATACGATCCAGCCCCAAATTATTAAAAGTTTCCAAGTAGACTTCAGCAAAATCTCAGGCTGTTTGCGATAAACTTTAGAAATCTCTCAAAATGACACTCTGCCAAAAGCTGGTGCTCTGGACCCCCAACCATTTTCTAGTTTCTGCATTGCCAAGCTCTGCTCTCACTGTCCCTAGCCTTTCCTCAGGCTGCAGAGGTCAGGACAGGTGGTGGGGATTAGAGCAGAGCATGGCCACCCAGAGGGTCACTGTTAGGGTTAAAAGCTGGGGTAAAGGTCAGAAGAATCTAAAGTAGTGATGATCTTGGAAACAGAGATTGGCTTCTTAATCCTAGGGCATCTGGTGGCCTTAACTCAAATCCAGAATGCTTAGTTCCAGCTTTTTCAGAAAAAAAAAGAAAAGAAAAGAAAAATCCACAAACAATTCGATTCAATCTCCTCTCCTTTGTACCAAACCACACAGCCAGTCTGTGTAGTCCTTTAATTGACTGCCTTAGTATTCAAATGACAAAATATTTCTACTCAATGTTTTGGAAGTTTTACCTCCCTCCACCTCTTTTTTTTTTTTTTTTTTTTTTTTTTTTCCCATTTAAGTGGCACCACATAAGTTTGGGCTAGTGGTATATTTTCCTTTTTGGAATGGACTTTTCCTTTCAAGAAGCAATGCTTCCAGGCTGACAATTCAATGTATTTATTTATTTGTGTACCCATCCACCCATTTATTTATTTGTTGTATAAGGTAATAGCTTATGGTACTTACCCAGTGCCAGCTGTTTGCAGGATGCTGAGAGCAGGTGGTCTGGGAGGCCTCTGATGAATTGCAAAAGACACTCACCAGCTGCCGACACTGTGTGTAATGAGCAAACCTGCAAAAATCTTTATTTTCAATTGGATTGTACCTTTAAGTAAGCAAGGGAGACAGCCAGTATAACTACAGACCATGACCAACAACCCACATAAACAGTGTGCAAACACAAGTGATTAATGTACCAGTATTTCAAAACATCTAAAGCTAATGAGTCAGATTTACTAGGGTGCACAAAAGAGGGGGAGAGGGATGAGGGAGGAGAGAACAACTTAATGGTCCTTAATGGCCTTGAGTCGAAGCCTAAGAATTCTCCTGCCTTCGGTCCACTATGCCATCGAGCTGGTAAACAAACACTCTGCGGGCCCATGAAGGCCATTTTCTTGCTGGCCATTCAGGGGGGTGGTCTAGTTTTAAGATAGAATGAGGAAAGCAAGCTGGTGACCACTGCTCCCTCCAATGATCTCTGATGATATGCGAAGATAATGGGTTACAAAGACAGACATTAATAAGGTAAGATAAGAGGGGGGAGGTTTATTAATTTTTCAAGTAAGTTAGGATGCCCCAGGGCATGGTAAAAGTGTAAAGAATCTGGTGAGCGATGAGGGGCTTGGCTGATTAATGCAAGTCAGCTGTCCTCTGAGGGCCATAGCAATAATGATGAGATTATGGAAGAACCTGCTGAAGACAAATGAAATGCATGTGGAATAAAAACGAAGCGTCCTAGTTCCTCTTTTGGAGTGCATGGTGGATTTTTATGAAGGAAGAACAGGGGTACACATGACAGCCTGAGGAGGTGCTCAGCCAGGGGATGAGCTTGTTCTGCTCCAGTGCTTACAGCCTGAGGCTTTCAGGAATTCTGGGCCGGCCTGGGATAAGGGTCCAAAAGGAAGCGCATCCCAGAATCCCTTTCCACACAGGCAGACAGAGCGAGGATCAGTGCCTCTACACTGTGCTTGTGTCTGCATTTATTAGCATTTCCTCCAGAATGTGCCAGGAGCTGAGCTTCCCATCCTTCAGGCTGCCTGCAAAGGACTTCTGCTGACTGAGGAGTTAGTTAGGAGCTGGAGAAAAGGACATTGGAATTGTTTTTCTTTTCCTTTTTGAGATTGCTCACTATATTTTTAATTCTTTCTCTGCATTTGTCATCTTTAACACTTCTCTTCGCTCAGATGCCTCCCTGAGTCACCTTTTAGTCTGCAGCTTTCAATGGAGGCAGAGGGAGGCAGGGTCACTCAACGCCTGCATTCTACACCAGTGTGTGGAAGATTAATGGCTGTTACCCTTGGACTTCAATGTGCAGAATTATCTGATAAGCTCGCTTAAAAATAGCAGCTTTGGGTCCTAGCCTTTGGAGAGTTCCGGTCAGGTCCCAGGGTCCCAGGAAAATGTCTTTTAACAAGCACTTCATAAGTTCTTCTGTGCTAGTGGTCCTCTGGCTTTAGTTTGGGAAACACTCCAAAAAGCTCTTCTGAATGTCAAAATGCCTGAAATTTCGCTGAGGATGGTTGATTCCTTTACATCGATTCACTAACACTTGAGGAGTTTATGGCAAAATGCAAGCCCCCTCTCCTCAGACAAAGTACCCCTCCAATCATTTAAAAAGGTGATCATCTTAGTGTATTGGTCAGGTTAGATCAGGACAGAGTCGTGGGATCAAGTTTAAAGGGAGACAAGGAATCAGAGAACAGCCTGGAAAAACAAAGTTTGTCAGTGGGGCAGAGAGGAAGAGATGAGGAGGCAGTGGGTAAAGCTATCAATCAGCATTTTTTAAATAGCAAAGCATTTATTTTCAAATGAAATCTAAAAAGAAAACACAATATTGAAAGCTGACTAAATGATAATTTATCAACACGCATTTGTTTTATTTCAAATTTACAATTGTTTTTATAAAGTTGGTAAATTATAAATGTGGAGGTATGTGAATGAACACAAACATTAGAAATTGGAAATTATCGGTAACCATTCCAGTGTTAGATAAGCTTCTGCAATCTGCAGATTTGCCCAGATAAATAGTTGCAAATTATAAGTTTGTTGATAGCTGGCTTTGCAATTTTGAGAGACCTGAATCAAACTGATGTGGATTCTTGCATGAGGAGTAGCAGAAAATTTGTATTTTAAAGTTGGGTCACTGACATTTAGTGAATGCTCAAATTCCTCTCATAGAAAAGTCACCACAAAAGCAATCAGGACAATAAAACGAGAGCTCAAACATATATGGGACATGGGACAGCCTTGTTTACTATTGCACTAGTACAATTGCCCTGTAAAAAGAGGACCCCCAAGCCGATTCAGGGACCCTCACTTGGCATTTAACTGGTCTTTTCACTCTTGCGCTTTATGCAATTTACATGAATAGTTATATGGTTAGCAGGAACTGCAGGAGAATCTTTATTTCCAAATCTGCACAAAACAATTTACTTGATTGGCACAAGTTCACAATATGTTAAAATTTGTAAGTTTTGAACTTACAATTTACATTGAATTTACATAAAAATGTAATGCAATACACATTTACGTATTTTACATTTATGTCAACGTGCTACATGTATGTACATTTAAAATAATATACACTAAATTTACATTAAAAATGTGTAAATTTGGGGGGATGGAGGGAGAAAGTATGAGATAGGTTAGGTGTTACACATCTGAAATACATATTTAAATAATGGGCTTAAAATATAAGTGCAGGATTTTTAGAGCCTCCTTGAGGAACATAAAATTTGAAAATCACAGGCCCATCCCAAGACTTTACTGAAGGGGAAGGTGGGCAGCAGAGATTGGATGTTAGTAAATGTCTCTAAGCTTCTTAGGCACTGGATTTTTCTTTCATCAGGCTATGTGTGTAAGAAGATACAATTAGAAAAATGGCAAGAAGTAAATGAGAGAAGGAGATGGTGTAGAGAGAAAAAGAGAAGGAATTGTGATGAGTTAGAGATGCCTGCATGAAAAAGCTATTCCTAGTATGCATAAAGATAGAAAAAAAAGAAGGACTTGGAAACACCTGGAAGGATGTGAGAAAAAAAGCACAGGGTATGGATGGAAAAGAGGAAGGGAAACCAGAAAAAACTTGGGGAGGGTCTAAATCGCAAGGAAATGTAGAAGGGCCTTTATTGAAACAATCCATGAAGTTGGTGCTAGCACTGTGAGCTTCCTTTTATCGCCCTGGCAAGAGAGTAGGTACTCAAAGGACTTCGTCTTGGAAATCCATTGTGGCTCCCGGTGGCCTGCCACTTCACACAGCTTTAAGCTCGCTCACATTGTTTCTCTATGCCTGCTCCCTGCAGTCTCCCATCTCTTCCTGACTCTCTTCCACTTAGCCCACCAAGGCCTGGCTACTGAAGCAGAACAGACGTTCATTTTCCTCAGGTTCACACTGAGCATACTGACTAACCCACTTCCTGCCACTTGAGTGGCCCCTCGCCAGCTCCCAGCACCTCTTATCTCTATGGTAACGCTAGACACAACCATCATCTAGATTTTGCCTCAGAGAGTTGGTCTGTATAATCAGGTTTTCCTGGGGGTAGCTTGTCCTTTTGCAGTTAACTGACATGCCTGGGGAGAAGAGCTGCCCTTAACGGCATGGCAGGCGATGGCCTCCAGATGTGGGCACTTGGCAAGTCTAAGCTGAATGTCTCCATGAAAATATGATGTAATTAACAGACCTCTGCAGCTGGAACAGTTCTGCACCGCGCATCGATTTTCCATGTCTCCTATTTACTTTTAGTTTTTGAACTGTCTGCTGTGATAGGAAATCAAAGAATTATAATGGTTTGCGTGAGAGCAATGATGCTGGGTCAGCATTTCCTTGAGAAATCCTGAGACTAATCAGTTTATTATCACTTGATCATCCCTTTGCACTCCTGAATTAAAGCTGTCCTCCAAAATGCTAAGAAATAGCAATTTATTTTGGATATTAAAAAAATCAACGTACTATTTTAAAATTTGAGAGGAGTGTTAAAAAATAAGAAAAGAGTAGGCTTAAAGTAATATTAGTTGAATCTGTTTTCTCCTTCAGGCTTAACAGGAGGTTGGCAAGGACATTTGAATATGGAGAGACAGAAGTGCTATATTCACCCTTCCCAAGTTTCACGGGCTTGGACAAATTACCTGGTGGAACCAAAGAGTGGAGCCTCGTTCCAAGTTTTTTCAATCCCTGAAATTAAGGAAAATAATTCTCTCTGTATGTGCTTATTCATGAACTTTCATCTGCTGCTAGGTTGGCTTTCTCAGTCTGGCACTGTATTTCTAACTCACTTAGGTGAAAGTCAGAATCTTGGGTTAATTTCACTTTGGATTCCTTAAAACTCTGGAGAAAACAGCCAGAAAGCTGGGTTGTGATGGAGAAATGGGTGAAGTCTGCTAGCTCCAGATTTCCTTTTATGATACGCCTCAGGCTCCACTGGTAGTGCTTTTTTTTTTTTTCCTCCCAAACTCACTTGCCTTGGCAGGTTTCATGTCTTGATCACACTGTAGAAATGCATTTTTCTTTGTCTTTTTACTAACTCAAGTAATGTAACCCCTTCATAAATAATTAGGAAAACAGAAAAAAGAAGAAAATTGCTTATAATCCTCCCATTCAAGCACAATTGCTATTATTGTTTTGGAGCTATTACTGTAGGTTATTTTCAAATGCAGAGTTTTGATATGATTCTAACCATAATGTACAAACAACTTTATATTTTGCTTTTCCACTTAATGCATGTCAGAAGAATTTCTCCATGTTATCATTAGCTTTAGAAAATATCTTTTTAATTGCTGCCTGAGCAGCTGGAACATTTCAGTCCTTCACGTTGATTTTCCATGTATCCTATGGAAGTAGAGACATCATATTTATTTAACTATTTCTGTATTTGGGGGCAATAGATAAAACTCCATTTTTCACTGTAAGAAATCTCATGATAAGCATCTCTAGACATAGACTTTTCCACATATGAGATAATTTCTTTGGGATAAATTCCCAGATACTACTGGGTCAAAGTACATGAATATTTTATGTCTTGATATTTCCTGTTGCTCTTCAAAATTATTATGTGAGTTTATAATATCACCCAAAATGTTTGAGGAATTGGTCCTGAAAAATGTCTTTTATCTACTCAATAGGAAGTACTGAGAGCACTTTATGTTGCTGACAAATATCCCAGAGGTAAAAATTTTTGCCTTAAATATGTTCCCTGCCCATTGTGCTTAACATGCAGAAGTGACTTCATTATAGCCATTTCTTCTACGTCGGCCACAAAGAACAAATTCTTTGACTGGCTAGAATGTTCTATCTCATCAAACTTCATAAAATTAATTAGTGTCAACCCCTCCCACCCCCCGTTTGGCCATAAATTTTGAAGGCAATATGGATTTCTCTTCCATGTTACATAGAGTTTGGTGGGTATCCCCTTACTGGGAAAACAGCTTTGGAAAATAGAAAAATACTAAGTGGAAAGAAAGTACATTTTCTGGGAAAAGAATAAGAACCTAGAGAGATGCAGTGAGAATTGTACCACAGAGTCCCAGCAGCAGATGTTTTGGGTGTTGAAACTCCCAGCAGAACAGCTGCAGGAATGTAGAATCACATCTGGGTGTGTGACGTGGCTGCATCATTACCTACCAACAGCAAAACAAGCCAGATGCTTCCAATTCATTTTAAGGACCAAGCTTCAGGTCTGAACCTGTGAATGGCTCCGCTTTCCAACCAACTACTTATCAATTGCCCAGGCAGTTTGTAAAAATGTGGCCTCACAGGTACATTATGGAAAGATTTTCTTGGTTAAGGCAGGTAGAGGCAGAGTGCAGCTGCTGTACACCCAAACCCACAGCTCAAGGTCTTCTGTGTGGCTGAGAATAAAGCCATCAAAGCCCTTTCACACAACGGCTGCTGTGTGGCTTGTCACCGATGTATGAGGCTTCTGAGGGCTTTATTCTGTTTTATTTCCCTGCTAGTTCTTCAAATCCTCTCTCTCTCTCTCTCTCTCTCTCTCTCTCTCTCTCTCTCTCTCTCTCTCTCTCTCT
>CM053504.1:55205298-55221471 GCA_028627145.1 Eidolon dupreanum
CATAACTGGATGATCATTATGGTAGCAAATGGTTTTTAAGATTCTTGGACAAATACTGTGATTTTTGAGTACATAGCTATTTTCTTGTGTCATTTCTCTCATCTTATACTGACAGTTGCTATGAGAGTCGAGTTAAAGTGGCTCCTGGTGACAGGGTTCCAGCTTGCAGACAGACTGATCACAGCCCTCTGCAGCCTCCCCATCTCTGATTAAGTAAAAGTGTGCAGAGCAGCTCACAGGCCCCAGGGGCAAAATCATTCAAAATATAAATCTCAACCCCAGGAGAAAAAGGTTATTCAATGTATAAATCTCAACCCTTATGATGGTCAAGGGACCGGTTTCTCTCAGGAGTAGACTGTTCACCTCACCCCATGGAGTGAGGGGAAGCTGACAAGAAGCATTTGGTGAAACGTGGGATCTCATTTAGATTCACTGTTAACAAGCTCTCTAAGAAAGAAATAATGGTATAAAATTTGGAATTTCTGAAAAAACAATGGAAAGTATCTTCCATTTTTTGGTCACTGAAATCCATAAAAATGCTTTATCCCATTTACACTCTTATCTTCTTGTGGAAACCTCACACTCTTATCTTCTACACTCTTATCTTCTTGTGGAAACCTCACCTTTATTATTAGAAATGTTTTCATTGTGCCAAAGAGGCAATGTCTTTCATGTTGAACTTGCAAATGGGGGAAGTCAAAGAGGTTGTCTGGTCAGCCTTTCTGAGGTTTGAGTCCTGTGTGGTACTCTACCATCAAGAAAGAGCCACAAAATATAATACAGCTGTAAATGTGGCTACCAAAGAGGTATTTTTTTTTTTTCTTTGTGAGAGAGAAGTAAGAGAGAGAATAAATGCAGAATTGGAATCAGGTTTAAAAAAGCAATAACACTGATGACACTGAGTGCCTACTATGAGCTGGACAGTGTTCATAGTTCACAAGATTTGCAGTTACTAAATCAGTTAAATCTCATAAAAACCTTATGAGATAGGTAGTTATTATCCAGTTTTACATAGGAGGAAATGGAAGCTCAAGAAAGTTAAATACCTTGTCCAAAGTTTCAAAGTTTCTCACTCCAGATTCTATGCAGTTAACCACCATGCTTCGTGTGTCTCTTGTCATACTGTCTCTCTGAGTGGCCAATCCTGTGCCAAGGTCAAGTAGAATGAGGCTAACCAAAATTATGGTGTTGTCCACATCCACCATGGCCTATCGTAGGTATCTCCTGCTGAAAAACTTCTTATTCAGTAATAATAACAATTGAGGTGGAGGGACAGAGAATTACAGAGTATGTATATCCTATGTTTAAGGCACTTATAATCTGGCGAGAAGACTAGCAGAACTAGAGAAAAGATTAAGGAAATTTTAAGATGATATATACTGTGGAATGCTAAAGGGGATAAGTACCTTGGAACTTAGTGAGTAGAGTCACCCTTTCAGCCAGTGAGGTTCAGGAAAATGTATGATGAGAAGGGAGGAAGGTGTAAACTGTATTTGAGGAAGGGGCAAAGGACTCCAAAAATAGAGTAAAAGAGAAATGTTCCAGGGATCTGTCATTTTGAGAAAAAGGGTGAAGATGAGCAGTAATGTCATGTTCAGGAGCAGCCATTCTGTGTAGAATATGAGACAAATAAGTCTGAAAAGAAAAACTGGAATTAGATTGCAGAAAGTGTTGGTTACCCTAGCCCAGAAAAGAGGAAATGAGAATAGTGCTTGTCAGCTGGGGCACTTCTTTTAATAAGTAGGCTTCCACAAACTTGGCCAAGTATGTGAACCGAAAGGTTTGAAGCCTGAGTTGAGGGCAACTTAAAAACCCTATGTGCTTCGTGTTTTCACAACCTACAACTTTTATCAACTATATGGAGTATTGTCTTGTATACTGATCATGGGTTGATAAGAGTCTCTTTAGCCACCTTCCAACTCAAATGGAGAAACAAAGAGGGATGCTCCAAAGATGTCACGTGAAAACTTAACCACAGAAATACTTGTTCCAGAAGTGACTTATAGAGGTTTATGACTAGCTCTTCACTATGGATTTATTAAAATCAGAAGAAAAGACATGAAAAGAGGAAATATGCTTTGGCCTGATTCAAGATACATATTGAAAATTCAGTAGAGTGACCTCTGTGTCGTGGAGAGGCAGCCTTTTAAGTAGAACCTGAAATGTTGTAAAATGACACCCGAACTCTAGGGAACTCAACTGAGTGACTGTATTGGAAGACTTCTGTCATGAGGTGGCTATAGCATCTCCAGAAGAGTCTAATTTAGACACAGGTAAGGGATCAGCATTGGAGTGGGCCATATAGTTTATTTAGCCCAACTCTCATCTCAAGAGATGTCTTGATGCCCAATCAGGATAAATGATCTGCCTGAAATCTCTCAGTTTTGTTAGGGAATGGCTGTGAGACCAAACACCCGAACACCAAGACTGGCTATCTGCTTTGGCTGACACTTCTGCTGCTATCTGAGGACTTAAGATCTTCTTGGGAGTTTGTCATCTGTGATTTCTCCTAGAGGCAAATCTTAAGGCTATGTCATTCTATATGTCATTCTTAAAGGCAACAGGTTTTCACTGATGAAAGTCTGTAAAGTTACCAGATATAGTTATACACAGGTAGGTAATTACAAGGATGGAATCTAATAGAAACGAGTAGAGTTGAAGTAAAACTTATATACTGTATCTCTGTGTGTACTCACAGACTGATGTACACACCTGCGCAACTCCAGGGATCACAAGTTGCCTAGGGTATAATGTGAATAGTGTTCCCTGCAGTTGGGCAATTCAGAGCTGGCTCACAATCATCTCAGGTTTTTTTTTTTTTTTTTTTTTTTTTTTGCCAGACTTTCCCAACAGACAGTATATTTTCCTTAGTTTCAATGTTATTTTTCTCTCAGTCCCAGCCAGAATCTTTCCTAGATAATCCAAAAAGTAATTTTTTTCTGCCTAATTCCCCAAAGCCTATCTTCTACTTCTGGCAAAAGAGCACCTATGCCTGGCTCAACCTGGATTTTCCCTCATGGTTTCTAGCTTCTACAGAAGTCTTCCTGATTATTTATTCAAACTTCCTTACCTACCTACCCATTCTTCTCCCCGATTCTTCCTCTCCCCTCACCTGTTCCTATATATTCATTATCTAGTATTATTTTTACAATTGCTAAAGTAATCTATATAAACATAATTTTTAAAGTTGATAGTACTAAAGTCCTAAAATCAAAACCAGCAGAACCTTGACTAATTCTCTCCATCCCTTATTCATATTTACCCTTAGTTTCCCCTCAAGAAGGTAATAATTGCCTCCCCCCTTCCACATTTGCTTAATATTCTATGACCCTATCACTGATTTTCTTCAAATTCTCTGAAAGCTTTGTAGAATCTTTCTGATGAAGTTTTTCACAAGTTAGATATTTCAAATCATCTAAAATTCTCCCACTTGTCCCCATCCCCAGAATGGAGACTTTTCTCCTAACATTCTCCAAATCCCTGCAGTGTGCATTGGTTGTTGTTCAAGCTCATTGTACACTTGTCTTAGGATTCCTCTTTTCTATTTTCCTGAAACTTATTTTCTCCTCTCTCTTTTCCTGGATTCTTGTTTTCCTTTTCCATGATAACTGTGGAAGAATTTTGGTGAAGCACTAACACCATGAGAAAGGGTATATGGGAAGTATAGTTTTTAAATCTTTATCTGAAAATTTTTTGTTCTACTCTTACACTTGATTAAGAGCTTGGCTTGGTATAGTAGTAGACCAAAGTTGTTTTTTTTCTCAGAATATCAAAGGCAGTGCTATACTGTAATTTGGCCTCAGTGTAGTTAGTAAGAGGCATGAAGCCATTTTTATTTCCTTTCTGATAGGCTGTCTCTTTACAAACTTGAGATCATTCTTATTCATTCTTATACCTGGTATTCTGAAATTTTGTGGTATTCATCCTCGTGTTTTTTTTGTTTATTTATTTGTTTGTTTGTTTTAAATATACTGTACTGGACACTCTAGAAGCATATCTTTCAGATCTTGGAAATTAAAACAACCGTTTAATTATTTTCACCCTTTATTTTCTCAATTTACTTTTTCTGGAATTCCAAATGTTGGACACATTGAGTTGGTCCTCCAATTTTCTTTTCTCCCTTCTTGCCCATTTCTTGGACTTTATGAGCAGAGTTACTTAACCTTATCTTCCAAATATTTTATTGAATATTTTATATTTGAGGTATTATATATTTAATTTCCTAAACTCTTCTTTTGCACGCTGATTACTCTTTTTTTTAATTGTATCTTACCTTGTTTCATAAATGCAATATTTTTTCAAAACTCTGTGATGATAATGACTGTAGGTTTTTTATTTTCTTAGAGTTTTTCTTCTGCTCCCTCTGCTGCCTATATATCTTCTTTGTTCCTTAAAATACGTTTATTTGTTTAATTCTCTTTTTTCATGTTTGAGGCGTTCTTCAAACATTTGGTGATCTGTGAATTTCCCTTTATGGCTAAGGACTGACACAATGCAAAGCCAACAGGAAACTCTGTGTGTGTGGAGGGGTGGCTTGTTCCTCAGTAAGTATTATCAGGAGATGAGCCAGTTCACTAGATAAGGAATATCAAATGATGTCTTTGTGAATTTTTTTCTCTAGGTTCAGTCAGTTTCTTTGGAGCATATCCCTTATGCTCCTGCCTGGAAAGTACATATCTAGACATTCCTGCTGGGAGCTGAGACAGGAAGGGTGCTCAGAAAACAGATTTTTACCTAGGTGCCTTGGTTTTAGCCTAGCACCAGACTCCTAATCTGCTATGCCTGTTGTCACCTGAGTCTGGAGATTCTTGTTCTTTAAAGAATACATTCTTGGTTTTTTGAAAGAAATGGAGCAGGAATAGGTTGGTTGGGCTAATGAGCAGGACTGGTGTGCGGTGGAAAAAAGAAACATATATAATGCATCTACAGACTTTCAGTCATACCACTGCTTCAGCACCAAGACTCATACCCCACTACTGAGGAACTAGCAGTGTCCATGTATATGAGCTTTCCAGGGTTCTGTGGGTGCACCTGCACATTCTTAGGTTATAGCTTCTTCCACTCTGCTGAGGTAATTGCCATTTCTCTATTATCTTTTATGCCCCCCAGAATATGTTGACAGTTCTCATTCACTGCTGTCATGTCCCCAGTTCTCTTTGACTTGTGGATTTACATATATCTACCTTTAACTCTCTCACTGTCATTTTTTTTCAGGTTTTAGATGGGAGAAAAGATAAATGTGTGTTCTTACCATATTTGATCCAAATTCCTTTCTTTTTTACCTGAAATTTAGCAGTCACAGGTACAGAATTTTAGGAACAGAGAGGACTGTCAGTTGCAGTTACTGCCTAGTTTATAGTAAACAAAATTTTCTTTATGTCTCAGAAGTCCCCATCCTCCCCCTAGGGAGCAACCCTACTAGGCAGTTGGGTCTGCTGGCTTTTAAGATCCTTCCCTATGCCTGGCTTGAACAAGGCCAGGGCCAGAGACACCTCAGGGGACTCTCTCCCTGTGAGCAGCTGCTAGAACATCAGGCATAGAAACAAGGGAGACAGACTTTTGGGAGGGCTTTTGTGCAATTAATTGAAGGGTCTGGAGCAGTAATTTTATTTATCCATAATGTTTATACTCCAAATTGCCCTGTCACATTTATTAAAAGGAGAAATAAATGAAGAAACAAATGCAGAGTTACATTTTGTGGGAAGCTTTTCAAACAGGAAAAGCTTCACATATGCTTTTTCCTCTTATCCGCCTGGTTCAACTTGAGAGCAGGCTGCTAGCAGTGAATAATTTTCAAGTTCTCACAAGGTGTCCTGGAGAGACCTGAACAGGAGCAATGCTTATGGTGAGATTGTGATAAATATAAAAAAACAAAAATCATTCAAAATTTAGCCATCAAGAAGGTACCATACAGAAAATATGGTAAGAACCAACCAACCATAATAAAAATTCACCTGCCCTCTCAAAAAACTCACAGATAAATCCCATTTTTTTTTAAATCAAGGGAGAAAAATCTTGCTTTGAGAGGCTGAATTGCAAAGATCCTTAGGAGATTTATTAGGAATCAATTTGTGACTACAATTTATTTTTCATTTTTAAATCTCTGCAATATTCATCAAATGTCATTGTTACGCTATGAAAAATATAGTGGTATCAATAGAAGATTTAAATCAGGGCTTAGATGCACGTCTGTTTCTTTTCAGGCAAAGCTTGGCAGGCATTTGGATGCTACCTGAAATATGAATGTTCCTATTATAGGTTGAGTTGTGTCCCCCTCCAAACTCATATGTTGAAGTCCTAACCTCCAGTACTACAAAAATGTGATTGTGTTTGGAAATAGGGCTTAGAAAGAGGTAATTAAGGTTAAAAGAGGTGGGCGCTAATCCAGCCTGACTGGTATCCTTGTAAGAAGAGGAAATTTGGACACACAAAGACACCAAAGATGCACATACACAGCAAAAAGACCATGTGAGGACACAGAGAGAAGGCAGCCATCTACAAGCTAAGGAGAGACACCTCAGGAATAACTAAACCTATCAACACCTTGATCTTGGATTTCTGGCTTCCAGAACTGTGAGAAAATAAATTTCTGTTTAAGCCATTGAGTTGCCGGTAATTTGTTATTGCAGCCTTAGGAAATAAATGCAGTTCATAGATTTGTTTTCTACCAGATTCGATTTTAAATCTGCATGTAACAAAGGGCATGGAAATAGTAAAAATCAGACACTTCTAAAAACCAACTTCTGCTAACTAATAGCTGAAAATCAGGTATTAGATCATGATTGCTAAATTTATCACACATGAAACTATTTTGGCCTCATCATATATGAGCTGAAGATCTAAGGTGTTGAGTTGGCCCGACTTTGGTTTCCAGAGTTGGAGATTGGGGCCTCACTCTCCCTGGATTTCCCTTCAGGTCCTCAAGTTGATCATGTCTCTGGACCTGGCAGAGGAGGAATTAAGTGCCTGGAAGCCCCCTGGAAGCAACACTGTGGGTATGGCTGAAATGGAAGGTTTCAAGAAGAAGGTAAGAATAAATTGAGAAAGTTTCCTGGAGGTGGGTGTCCCTGATAGAGATGGAGATTCAGAGACAGAAACAACAAGAAATACACGGAAAACATGTGAAGACAAAGAGGGAGATAGAGAATAAGCAGAGAAAACAAGACAGTCACAGGGAAAGCAAGTTACTATGCTGAACCTCAGATCTCCTGAGATTTTCATGGATCCCACATCAGATCTTCTCTGTTCTCTGCCTTTGGTCCCATTTAAACTCTATTGAAGTATCATGGATTAAGGAAGCCTGTGGAAGTTTGCACTTGTGATGTGGTTTCTAATGGATACCCTGTGAAGTAGAACAAAAAGAATGTGGGACCCAAGTTAATATTTTTAGGCTTTATTTATATAGGTGGTTATGTCTGAGATCCATCCATTTGATGTGGAAGTCTCATTCAGACAGGAGAATCAAATTAAGAACTGAAATCTGTGGGTAACCAACAAGACTGGGACCAAGAAATGTTCCTTCTTTCTAAATGAGTCTTTATTGCAAGAGTGCTGCTTTTTCTGTGGTGCTTGTTAAATACTGTATTTATGTTGTGTATTTGTATACAGTGGGATTAAGGGACCAAACTGAATTACCGATGATGGTTGCTTGAAGGGGTGTTTGACTAAGAGATTTACACAGCGTTCTTAATAATCTTTTTTATTTATTTATAGAATGTTATCATTCCAAACGTATAGTGCTACCATCCCTTAGGAAAGATGCTTTCTATTTGAGGACCACCAGCTCTGCATGTTGATTTGAAAAGAGATAAAAGAGCATCTGGCCACCATAGTACAGGCTGCATATTCCCTCCCTCTTCATTATGCAGAGAGCTGATGCAATTTTTGCTTCTCGCCTATTTATACAAATAAAGAGAACGATTTGGGAAATATGTCATGCTGGCATTAAACACCACCAGTCTTGCTGGGTTGAAATGTACACGTTCTATTAACAACAATTATATTGTATAATTAAGGTTTTGGTCCCCAAAGTCTGACTCAGAAGCTTCCTCAAATACCGATGAGTTTATGGAAGACATGTTAAAATAAATATACTCCTCCCATCACCCCTTTTCAACCCTCCACCTCTTGTCCCCCACCCAAAAGTACTACTAGTACCTGTGCCAATGACTTAGTCTGCAGCAAATGTGGTGTTCAAGTGCCCTCTAGTGTAGCTGTGGCTGAGATTAATATGAAAATAGAAAAGGAACTTTGAAAAGGTAGATGCCTGCAAGCAGTCATCAGTACATCCTGTGCATTTTATGGGGCTCCCTCGTACGAGGTCCACATGAAAAAAACTGAAATGAGGCTCTTCGTGTAATATTATTATGCTGCTCTCTCTCATTCTTTTTGTGGGGCTCAGTTTAGGTTTAGGTGGAAATTTCCTGAGGCTTATGCAGTCTTGGCACACACAGATGTGTAAATAGCCACAGGGAAAGGGCTAATGAAGTTCAAGCCCTTGCACTTGGGAGCACCTCTTGACTTTGTGGCCTTAGCACGTTTCACTCTCCCAGCAGCTGGAGAGAGCTCTGACCTCTGTCTCAACAGTGAATGCTGCTGGTGGTGACAATAATGGATTTCTAAGGGCAATTAACACAGTGACAGGGTTTATAAATGATGGATTATAACAACACTCCCTGCTATCAGGTTTTTTTTTGTCTTTGATGACCACCTGGCTATCAATGATGGTCTCCTCAGCCAAATTCTACATCAAGACTAAAGTAAAGCAGACAGCTGAAAATAGTAGAGGAGACTCAAATCTTAATCAAGAGAAGAATTGTTAGCTCATGTGCTCCAGTGACACAAATCAAGTACAAAATGGAGTCACTTATGCTAAACCCCACATCACCAAACCAAGACTTAACTCCCCAGAAACTGAATCTTAAACCAGTCAATCAGGAATCACCTGATCAGCATTAGTCAGAACCTGTCTGATAGACAGACCTCTGCCATCCCCTAAAGGAAAGTGTCCTGGTAGTAACCAACCTGTATTTTTTTTTTTTTTTGCCTTATAATTTCCTTATTTCCATATTCTTCTACCTATAGAAGTTTTCATTTCATATGGTTCCTCAGAGCTTTCTGTCTGCCAGATTGGATGCTGCCTGATTCATGAATCATTGCATAAAGCCAATAAAATCTTCAAAATTCATGCAGTTGAATTTGGTTTTGTAAAAATGCGTGTTTCGTTGTTGAAGGGTCAAAGTCAGGTAGATTTTCTTCCAGAATTATATAATTGTGGAGGTACAATACCTAGGCAGGCCTACAAATAACACATAATTCTGTATTTAGTTACTCTTCAGAATCCCTGATATTACTCATTTTTTACTTGACATATGAGTTGATTTTGGGCTATTTATTGTCAAGTTTCCAAAGGTAGAGCTCAGGATAGAAAATAGAAGTATGTTGAAAATTTTGGTAGACTTCTTAGAGATCTGGAAACATGAGCAAGCTGTAGAAGTGAAATGTTAAGGGGGTTGAACAGATATAAATGGACTAACTTATACTAATATTAAGATGAGTAAGGAAAGATGAACTATATTGGGAGACCTTTGTGGTGGAAACTATTGATTACTTATCTCAAATCAACCACATCTTCTTCCTTCCTAGTAAAACACTGCACATATTTAGAAATTGGGTTTACAGGAGCTTTAAAACCCCTTTGTAGCCCTAGAAGCAAGTGCTGATTACTGTAAGACAATTGTAGGTAGTGTACAGAAAGCCTCTGGGAACTGTCTCCCTTAAAATATATAAAGAGAAGCATGAGAGGAATGCCTTCTTTGCTGGACGTTGTGTCTGCTTGTGCCATCTGGAATTGCTACAGACAACTTGCAAATACAAAGGAGGGCTTTGTCACCCTGCTGAGCATAGCAGAGCATAAAGATGTGAAGCCCCTAGCTCCTGGAAACTGACCACCTCCAGACTTTTTGCTACATAAATAAGGCAACACATTTTTCTCATGGTTTAGGTCATTTTTTGTTGGGTTTTCTGTTAATGTGCAAATGAAAGCATTTCTACTGATGCAACCACTGTTTGGAACAGTGCATAATAAGAATGTTGTCTTTGAATAATCAGCACAATCAGAACATAGTACTGGTAAAACAGTAAAGAGAGGAGGTTGAACAGCATAGTCCTTAAATTCCCAATTAATTCAAACATGCCATGCTCTAAATCCTTGGATCTTTCCATCATGGAAGGAATTAGTGATAAAAAAAAGTTTATGAAAACTTTTGAGCTAAAGTATTGCGTGAACCTTGGGCACTGTGAATGAAATATTATTTATTTGCAATTCACACATTTGTGAAATTTAGACATTGGAATTCTTTACAAAGCAGAGAATAAAGTATATCAAGACTTCTGTTTAAGTAGACCAATAATCATAATTGACAAGAGACCTATAAATTGTTTCCAATTGATGTATTTTGAGTTATTACATTCTAATTAAAAATATTCATCCAAATGTCATCTTGAACCAAGCTATTAGTGTATGCCACTTGCCATAAAGGTGGAGTTGATAATGCGAATTGTCTGACTGGTGACCATAACTAAGTAGGGTTTTCTGGAGAGATTTAGGCTATATTTTGTAATGTAGGCATATACTTTATAATATGCTTATGAGGCAATGTCCTCTTTAATTTACTTTAACATTGTCCGTCTTGATTAGGGAGAATGAATGATTAAGTCTGGATATATATGAATAAGGCCTACTATTGTAATAAAATTTAGGAAAGGTTGATCAGATACATATGATGTTATGGGCATATTGGTCACCTGTGACAAGCAGTTCACAGAAATTGACTACAATTACAGAGGAACATTATTCCCAGATTTTTCAAGTGTACTTCAATTTCAAATATTCTGGCCTCTTGTGAGAACAATGTGAATTGATTTTTGGCTTGCATCAGAGGATGCAATGAGTATTAATTCTATCCTGAAGAAACCACTCAAGTTTTGTGTGGTGAGAGGGGGAAGGAAGAGGTTGATGTAGTGGAACTGGGCAGAGTCTCTGGATCTGCAACCCAGAGGGAACTTCTCTCTGGACATTTCAATCCCCTTAGCAGTGGTCATCTGTTTCCCTGGGGTACTGGGAATGCTCTCCTCTCTTTTCTTCTCAGTCATACTAGCCATCACCTTCTACTTCTGGGAAAGATTGCAGGGCAAGTTTGTCTTCTTTGCTGATTCTGTCCCACCTGAAAGTTGGGCTCAGCCAGTCTTATTTATTGTTCTGTGAAAGTGATCAGTACGTGGGAGGCAATACTGGAAAAAATAAGTCTGTAGGGGGCTCTTGAAACCAATACCCTAAAGTGGAGTCCAAAGAATTGTAATAGGTTCTCACTACCTTCTTGACTTCTCAGAAGAAGAGGTTGGAAAGAGGAAAGACATTTCACACCAAGAAGACATTTAACTTTAGGGAGGGGCTCCAGGAGAATGAATTTTAGAGGCAGAGAGATCTAAGTTTAATTGAATACAGTTCTGCAACTTGCATGACCTTGAATTTGAGCACTGTTAACTCTCAGTTTCATATGCTCTGAAAATGAAGATTATGATTCCCTTGTACAGTTGTGATCATCAAGGTCAAAGTCACAGCATATGAGAGAGAATTTGGCACAACACTTGGCTCATAGTTAGTATCCAGTAACTATTGGGAAAGAAGTCAAAGGGCATGCTACCAGTGATCTAAAAGTGACATGAAAATATGCCTTAAAAGCAATATAAGTATGAGGAAAGACTGTGTTCTGATAAAATGCAGCCTGGAATCTATCAGATAATAAAATGAATGATAGGACACAGTAAACTGAAGAATCTAATTGTCACACTAAGAGATGAAGCTTTTACTTCTATGATATGCTCTGAATCAGGAAGTTTCATTGAGTAAGCTTCTAAGAAGATAGCTTTTTGAAGCAACAAAATTTGGTAGCAACATTATTGAGGAATTAGTGTTCTTTTCCTTTTCATGTCTTGGGGTAGTCTATGAATCTTACATTGAGTATCTCTCAAGTGAAAAGCATTTTAAGGTGTTAAACTTGAGATTTTTCCAGCCAAGTCTGCCCAGTTTGTTATAACCAGCAGTGGAAATGAAGCTGATCTACTCTTTGCAATTTTCTCTTCAGTTTAAGGCAGCTCTATAGAATTGTGTTGACCTGTATGTCTATGTTCCTGGTATTAATAAAGTTCATGCACTGTCTAGTTGTCCTGTTTTATTTGTTTTATTCATTTCACTGGATCATTTTAAAAAAACAGGGTACTTTAACTGAATCACTAAAATTGTCTGTGGGATTGTTTTTCCTCTTAAGAATGGAGAGACTCTTCATTTCACCTCTCAGGAATAGAGAGTTGAAGGTGACAATATTGGTGCTTGAATAATATCGCTGAGGCAGGGATGACAAACATGTGCTGATAGCTGACCAGATCAATCCAAGTCATGAAATGCAGAGCATCACTCTGGACTGAAAGGTGAAATGCCTCTGAGATGCCAGCAAGACTCTCAGTTAGTCTGGTGCCAAAGGAGATGGATGGAGAGAGGCTGTGATGCACATAGCTGGTGTTTGAGCCTATCACAACCTTTGTTGAGATGGATAGGCTGAAATGTAAACTTTGTAGTGTTTCTGTCTCCTGAGATGCCTCTCCTAGAGGAAGGATGTTTCCTGGTTGGCTGTCTGGAACCTATCTGGTATCTAACTTATGAAAAGTGATTTAAAAAAAAAGAAAGTGAGGAACATGAGACTTCGGCCACTAAACCAGATATACTGATTATTTGGAATTCATGTCTACTACTCCCTGATATTACTCATTTTTTTTACTTGACATATGAATTGAATTTGGGCTATTTATTGTTAAGTGTCCAAAGGTATAGATAATATTAGGGGGAAAATCTCAAATGCAAATTTTACTGGATAATCAATCAGTATAAGAAATCAGTGAACACAATTATACTTTGTAACAATTAAAACAAACTCCTATGTCTGATAATTCTACTTTTTGCTGCTCAATCAATTGAACAAAATGATGGATAGCACTTGTTCTATTGTAACTTTCAGCAATACCTCCAGCAGCTCTGTCAGGTGAAGAATGCAGCTGCTCCAGGTCAAAGAAGTGTCCTTTTGAGGTGCCAAAGTCACTTCTACTGTAGTCTCTCTTATTATTCAGGTTCTTAGTTTTTTCCCCTGGGGCAAGAACCAATAAGTATCTTTCACTTGATAGTAGAGTGAGGTGGGGATTAACACATACAGGTGGACTCAGGACAACCTGCAAAATAGTGGGAGAGAGAAGGCAAGTGTCTCTTCTAGACTAGAGCTTCAACCCCTGCCCAAGCTCTTATCACTGTTGGTTGTCCATGGATGCATCTAACTCTACTACTGATAAATTCTCGAATCACATTCAAATGCCATTCTTTAAAAGTTTTCATCTCATTAAAAATGAATGATTACAAACACTTATAATCTTTATGTATTTTCACAATTATTTATCTATTCCAGATAATATGTCAAGCATGTTTTTTGGTATTGCTTAATGTATCTGAAGGAAATATTAATGCTATAAGGATTTAGAGCAAATTGATACTTTAATTGTGTTCTCTTATAATGAGATCAAAGTTAAATGACCATCTGAAACTGCTATTCATTTACTCCTTCTTTCAGTGAACATTTATGGAGCCCCTTCCATGTTCCAAGCATTGTGTTGGGTGCTAATGATAAAGTCAGAAGGGCTGTGGATAGGAATGGTCTGTCTTCAAGAAGCTGCCAGTCTAGAAGTGAGGCTGACTTAAATCAAATAATTACTTCTGAGTGTGGCATATTGACAGTGGAGATAAGCACAAGGCAGGGGTCAAGGCCTGGGTTGAGGACCTTATTTCCACCTCAGCACAGTTGCTGCTAGCATGTGGAGCCCCTCACCCCTATGTGAGGGAAGATTATGAGTTCTCAGGGAAAACAACACTTCGATGATCTGAGAAGCTCTTTACAGTTTAAAGAGCTTCATTAAATCATAGTTATTTGTGCTTTTCTCATATACCATTAGTTTCAAGCATTTATTACTTATCATTAATCTGTCTACCAAAATTAAGAAATAATTTTTTATCACTACATGCTTTTTAGTTTACCATAGGCTGGCTTTCGCTTGCTGTTTCTCATAGAACTCCAATAACCTTATAAGGAGGGTAGAATGGGCTTAATTCCTATTATTCCCATTTTTCAAATGAGAGATGTGAGGCACAGCAATGTTAAGGGAATCTCCCTAGGTATACTGGGCTGGTCTTTCCTACTTGTGGACCCTGGACCCTTGGATCCTGCAATACCTCACTCTGTATATTTCTGGTTATTCTTTTCCTGTCTCCAAGGAGCCCTCTTTCTTCTACCTGCCAGGTGAGTACTGGTGTTCCCCTGGGTTCTGTCCCTACCTTGTTTCTCTCTCTCTCTCTCTCTCTCTCTCTCTCTCTCTCTCTCTCTCTCTCTCTCTCTCTCTCCCTCTCTCCCTCTATTCACACTCTCTGTGCAGTTACATACATTTTCATAACATTGCTACCACATAAAGTAACAATTCTCAAATCTATATTTTCTAAATCTGACCTTTCACCCAGACTTAAATATAGCAACTGCCCTCTGGACATCTCTCCAGGACTTCCACAAGTACAATCCACTTGCACTGAATTATTCTTCCTTCCACTTGACACTGGAAGCTTCACTGTTATTCTTAATCCATCTGGTATCAGCACCATTGACTCAGTGACTCAAGCCTAAAACCTATGAGTTTCTTCTTCTTTGCTTGTCACATCTACTTGGATCACCATGTCTTGATTTGGTCCCTAAATATATTTTTCAAATTGTATTCCCTATTTCTCAGTCATGCTGCCTCTGCCATACATATTGAAATGGGGTTTCCAGTGTGTCTGTGAGTTTCTTGAGAGTCAATTGAGGAAAAGGGCAAGTGATTTATATTCTTATGCATTACCTTGTTAATTCACCACAAATTTATTGAGACAAATAGATCTCTCTGCTCCTGGAAAAAATTGGGTTGATCCTTTTGAGAAAATTTAAATTGACCTGAAAACTCTAGCCTTTTCTCCTACTATCTAGGTTAATTAACTAGGTATCTCGCATAGCTCTCAAGTCTTAGCAGTTTCAGATTGGACATTTAGCTGTTATGCAGCCAGAAAGCAAAGATTAAATGACAGTTCTTATGCATCATTCCCAAAGTAACTTTTCTCCAAACTGCAAACTTTCTGCTGAGCAAAGGCTTAAGGATTTAATTCAGAAGATGTTTTGGTCACTCACAAGTCACTGATTTATTAGACTTTTCCAAAAGCAAATTTGAAAATTCTAAACAGTGATAGGCTCTCAGAAATAATGTTAGCATAGCAATTCTGACATTAGTTTTTTCCTCTTTGTGAACTTATTTGAATTTATCTGAAAATACTTACAATTTATAAAATTAGACCTATTTAATAATATACTTATAAACATATTCGGTTCCATATTTATGAAATAGTCTTTAGTGAAATGAATAAACAGAGTTGGAACTGTTTTAGAAATAAGCAAGCAAAGAAATCTCTACAAAAGAATATTCTTTAACTAGTCAACTCCTTTGATGTATTTAAGATGTGAATCATTTTCTAAAATATTAAAGTATAGACATATTTCAGAAATATATACTATGTGTCAAGTAAAGTGTAACTATTATGTATTATAGTGGTGTGGAATTTATTCATGCCAAAGCGTAGTCTGATTGTGAGGATTTATACTCTCAACTAGCTAGGCCTAGTACTTTGATGTTTGGTTTATTTAAAGCCTATCAGGTCCCAGGAAAAAAAGTGTGGATTAAAGATGATTGCAAATTCTTTGCTTTCCATCTCATCTTTAATCCAGATGCCCCTCTGACTCATTTTGATGAATAAAATATGGCAGAAGATAGATATTCTTACTTCTAAGTCTGGGGCCCAAGGGTTCTACAGTTTCCACTTTCACTGCTTGGGACACAAACTCTTAGAAGCCAGCATCAACATGAGAGGTATGATTACACTGAGACTAGTTTGCTCTGAGGAAACCCAAGCTAGCCAAGTGGCCATTAGGAAACTTGAGGTTCCAGACATGTGTATAGAGACTTCAGGAACTCCTAGCCCAGTTGGGCCACCTGCTCAATTAA
>CM053504.1:55221971-55276961 GCA_028627145.1 Eidolon dupreanum
TTTATCTATTTTGCTCACCATTAAACAGCAAACACATTCTCTTCCTCTTCTTGACAGGTAGTGGGCAGAGAACTGTTCTAATAGCTCCCCCTCTCCTTAGCAGTAGCTAAAGCTTTGGCTATGAGATGGGAGTCAATTTCTTCTCCTTCAGTTTCCCAGTTATGTCTTTATCATCACTAAGATCACATTTAATTTTCATGAGATGATGAGTGTTGGAAAAATGGTGTCACACTTCAGCATATCACTTTGCCCACATATTTGCAAATGATGCAGGATTCACAAAGGAAGAGTAAATTAAGAACACATCTGTTTGCAGTAATCCATCATCATCTTGTCTAGTTTCTTGCCTATAGCCCAGATTTGTTTGTTTTCCAACAACCAGAACATTAGTAGAATAGTTGTCCAAGACAGCTATTCCTGATATATTCTCCAGGAAGTACATAGGCAAGTTTCACCTACAGCTCTGTTGTCTACCACCACACATCTAAAGGCCTGCATTGTGCCACTCTCTGGATGACTTATAGCTGTGGCTGGGCACAGAGGCAAGAAGTGGTGGGTTCGGAGTTGCCAGTGACTTTGTCCACACTACCTCGTCCTCAGCAGACAGGCAGTTAAGCCAAGTTACAGACAGCACCCAAAGCTGAAAGAAACCTGTATGTTTGCATTTCAGTGGCGATCCCTGAAAGCCTGAACATCTCCCTAGCCTAAAAGAAACAAACTTATGGTAATAGAATTTGAGAGAGATGGATGTGGTGGAAGATTACTTGGTCTACAGTCATTTATCCAGTATGATGCAAATTACTCCTAGTAGTAAACCAAGACTTGTATCTAGCATGGTTTTCATGAAATGAGCTGTGGGTGTGTACAGCCAGGAAGGTCTCATAGTTCCATTTATAAACAGCCATTTGAGTATAAAACCCACTGGAGTGCATTTTTAGAAGAAAGATTTAGCAGAAGGTAGTAGAAGGAACTAGAATCATAGTCACAGAACCAGGATTTGAATCTCACTGTACTACAAATAAATCCATGACTCTGGGTGTTTTTTAATTTCTCTGAACCTTAATTTTGATATCTCTAAAATGGAAATAACACCTACTTACCTACTAGGTTTATTGCAAAGATATAAATTTATAAGATTAAATTGAAAAAAATGCAAAGTGTAAAGTAACTTGGAAATGAAAGGTATTCATGCAACAAGCATTTGTTGAGGGACTATAAACAGTATTACAGTTTTGTGCTCGTAAACTGTATTAAGGGTTACAGCAATTTACCAGATATATCTTTAAATGTCTCATATCATTTTAACTGACCAATTAGAAGTTTCCATGGGAAAATCTTTCTCTATTTTAATATAGTAATATTTTTTTTATCTCATTGGCTGGATTTTAGAAGTAGATTTTAAAATATCAAGGAGCATGAAGATTTTTCAACACTTGTTCTTTGCTTTTATTAATAAAAAGAGAACTGTGCCACGGGTATATGCTTCAGTGAGAAATAATGAGAGAAAATTGTTCACAGGGTTTACTTGGTTAAGTGCAATTAAGCTAGCCTGTAATTTTTGTATTAAACTGTTGATGGTTCGGAACCGATATTTGGAGCTACTCATTAAGTAAATTACCTAGATTAAGGAGTTTTCCATGATTTATAAACACAAGGAAGAAAGATGTCTTTAAAACCCTTGGTCTCTTGAAATAAAGACTAATGTGAGGTTGCTAAGCAGGTAGCCCTAGACCCTGACTGCACAGCCCTCAGAAACTGATAGCATGTCCAAGGGGGAAATTACTGTTGGGCTTGGACCCAGTATGTTCCTGCTGTTCCTGCTACTTTTAAATGTGCGTGAGCTTTGGCCAGCATGCAAACTCCCTGAACCCAGTTTCTTTGTCTCTAAAGAGGAGTAATAACATTCATCTGGATTAAGATGTAAAGTACAGGAAAAGCTGACTCCAACAGCCTTGGAGAGTTCTTCCCAATGTCAACGTGCATAGAATGACCTGGATTTTTTTCAAATGCAGATTCTCATTCAAGGGATCCCAGCGTGGTCCTGATTTTGCATTTCTGACAAGCTCCCAAGTGATGCTGGTGCTGCTGGCCTACATATGAATCACACTTTGAGTAAGAAAGGCTTCAACAATAAAAAATTAAGCCTATTTAACTACAAAGTCCAGAAATAAATATTGGCTTCAGTTAAGGCTTGTTCCAGTTGCTCAATGAAGTTGTGAAAGTACTCACTTTCTTTTGCTTTTTCCTGTGCTCTCTAATGCCAGCTTCACCTGGCTCTCCTCATGATACCAAGGTGACTGCCTGCAGTTCCTAGGGGCTTTGGTTCAGTCATCCTTGTTGGCTGCCCCCAGAAAACATGTCCCAATATTGCCAGTAAAAGTTTTAAGAGTCATTCTGATTGTCCAGATGAAATAAACTGATTGGCTTAGCCCAGGCATAGGCTCTAATCATGGAGTCAAGGGTGGGATGAAATTCCAGGAACCTAATGAAATTAGGACTATGGAAAGGAGAAAGCAAGTGCTGAGGAGACAGCCAAGAAACGTCCTCTGTAGAGTCAAAGAAAACAAAGTTTTTTGAGAAATCAAATCTATTTGAACAAATTTAATGTTTATATAAACATGAAATATCATAGACAGGTAGTTTGCACATTACCCCATCTGATTTTGGAAACTTCTCTGAGTCAGGAAATATCAGTTTTTGTTAATGTTGGATATGTTTTGGAGATTGCAACACTCTTTTAGAGATTCCCAGGATATATTTTTATTTATTAGCTTGAATACATTTAATATGACTTGTGTCATCAGGAGTCACTAAGAAGCATTGAGTGAATAATATCTTTATAAAAAGATAAGAAAATCCACAGCACAGAAAAACCCTTTTAAGGTGTTTTGTAGCTTGTTTTTAAAATTTACTCATCAATTTAACTCTGTTGTCTGGCTAGACTTGGAAGGGGATAAGGGAAATATGGGACCAAATAATTGTAGCAAGTGAGAATAGCAAGAGAATGATATAAGTTCAGACTCAGGGTGAGGCTACTCTTCCCAGGACAGAAGGAATGGTTTGTTGATTAAGACAAAATGCACCAAATTTATTAGAGTTGTCCACAGTTAGCAATAGTGAACTTCTTGCTACTCTTGCCATTTCTATGCCCAAAGCTTTCACAGTATTATTCTGTCTTTCACTCTGATAAAGACCACTTGCTTGCCCCGCAACCGGTCAGCCTTAGCAGTGCAGATGAAAATCAGGAGCAGTTTGTATTGGGTTCACTATGATGGAAGAGGTACCAGGGCTGCGTTGAAGAAAATGTCAGAAAATTTCTCTCCATAGATAAACCTGCTCCAGTGCCATGATTGCAGTGATGTCATCATCCTGCCAAATAAATTAATTCTAAGAAAGAAAAAATTCTGATCAGTTTCTTTCTTTCCAGTGCTCAGAGCACTGCAATTTATTGAAATTTTGTCTATCAACAACTCAAATAAACTCAATTTTTGTGGTATAGACACAGAGTTGTGTACAAACATCTCAAGTAGACCCAAGAGTGTGTGATATAGGGCAATGTCTATGTACATGACATGGTTGACCATATAGCTGGGTGTAGATGTGGCACAAACTGGATGAGGCTATGGATATGGGTGTTGGCTGCTGCAAAGCCCAGGTATCTTTTAGGTACTGTGTAATTAATAATTTAACCTTACTCAGAGAGTAAGAGTTTTATTGAAATCAAGGGTAATCTTGGGGACACTGAGCTTATAGTTGGTGTTAGAAATGGGAGTGGTCTTAGGTTGTAACCCTTAACTTTGCAGTTGGCCTCAGAAGTGGGATTCCCTAGAATGACCTTAACTCACTGAAATATGTAGTTTGAAAAAAGAAGGAATTAGTGATCTGGGGTTGATGAATCTTTAATTCCTGAGTGGCTACCTGTTTTTCCCTGGTATGGAACTGCTATTTTCTGGGACCCTTTATTAGAGGTAAAATTACCAATGGAATTTAAAGATAAATCTAGCTCTCAAAGACTTAGCTCTTAGATGTATAAGGAAATGCAACTTAATAAGAAATAAACTAAATATACACCTGTTAGCTATTTGTTATCCATAAGAGCTAAAATAAAAGTGAAGAGTGTTAGGACAGAGCATGTGAGCCAAGCTTAGATTTGAGCCAGTCTGAGCTATGGCTGCTAATATTAAAGATGCCACCGAAGAGAGAATTATAATGGGACAACACATAACATCTTAAGGACCTCTGGTCACCAGGAAGTTAGTCCAGGTGGGGAAAGGGCAAAACCAAGACGCTAGTGAAACCAGGGGTTATAGTGTAAAGGAGCTGTTTCGTTTTGTGCATTGATATCATCAGCTTCCTGAATAACCTTTACTAAAATGGGTTGTGATTGGGTAATTTAGGGGTGGTATATTTGGTTTCGGATGCTGCAGAGTAAAAGAGCATGTTTGGGTTAACACAGGACCCAGCTCACTCTTGAATAATCACAAATAGTTATATGTCATCCACATGCAGAGCAGGTTGTTCTCAAAAGGACAGCTAGCTTGGTGGGTTGGATAAAAGCTGCTGCAAAGTGAGTTTAATTGAGGAGACTGTTCAGCTCTTCCTGTAAATGCCAGGTGGAACATCTCAGATGAAACAGCTGATATGCTTCATATTCAAGCTATGCCTGGATAATTAGGCTGTTCCTGCACTGAATATGCCACTTACCCAAGGCATAATAAATACTGTGATTAAAGCCCCCTTGCCCCCTGCATGGATACCTGTGTAATATTGCTGCTGCAATATTGAGCAACAGTCTGAGAATGCCTGTCAGATTCCTTGTTTCAGCTTCCCTTATGGGTTCTACAGATGTTTAAAAACTTAAAAATGATTCACAAGGAAATGGGGACAGACAAAAGGAAAAGTTAAGGGCATCTACTGAGCATGGTAGAAACTCTTAGATACTTGTTGAGAAATAGGATGAATAAAGAGCACATTGATGGGTTAAAACAAAGGTCTTAATGCAGTTGTTGGTTGGGTGGCCCACTGGGAACCTCTGCTGGATCCCGACATTAAAGAGCCCTAAACAAATCTGCCCTATTGAACCCAGTGTGGAAGAATTTGAAAAGCTAGAAGGCAAAGACAGCAATGAGAAACCTGATCTGAAATTGGGGGCAATGATCTGGTTTATCATTGATGAAAATTGACAGAAGAGCCAGGATCTTTTGACTCAGCTCCCAACTGGGGACTGTAGGCAGGTGAGGTTAGGGAAAAGAGAATTTTCTGGGGCTTCATGACATGCGATCTCAATGCACTGAAATTCTAAAACCTGTCGGTGAAGTCCTAATGAGATGTACAGTTAGATTGGGGGGATATGGAGATGCAATGGTTGGTGAGATTGAAATGAAAATTTGTATTAAAATTGGAATGTGAAGTGGTTGCATTTCCTTTAGTGAACATCTTTTCCAGAGATAGAAAGTTTGGATAAAAATAAATGACAAATGAAGAGAAGAATAGATAATAGCTGAGAGTAAAGAGATTTATAAATAGGTTATGCAATGAGGGAAATCTAATATTACACTGGTGACTTGAGAGAGGCTCAGAGCAAGAGAATAATATTATCTCTTAGCTTAATTGCACCAGATGTCCATAAGAGTGACGTATATGTTTGTTAAGACCTCCCTTGCTTTTGGAACCTCACAAGGTTGAATAGAAGCCTGCAAACCTGAGTGGCATTGCTCTGGGAGACATTTTAGTCATGTAATAGGATGGTGAACTAGATTGAAGGTTAATGAATGAGTAGAACTCTATTAACGTGTCAATATCTTTAGATTTATATTTTTCATGTTACATCTATTACAAAAGATATGATTTGAGGAGAAATTTCTGGGCACTGCTCCCTACTAGGCCATTGGACTCTGTAGTAAACAACTCCCAGATGACTGGTCAGTGTGTAAGTATAAACCTGGATAATCAAATGTTTAGAAAGCATGCCTGATATGCCATAACGTTCTGTGCGCAAATGCAATATCACTCTTGTTTTTGTGAATGGAAAGCTATTAAACAGAATAAGAAAAAAAACAATGGATCCTGATGGGATTAGAGCAGTAGACACCACATGGTAGGTCTGAATTCCTCTGGGGACAGCCCACTTTGAGATGAGGAAGGCTATGGGAGGCCTTGTGGCATACTCAAACTAAGTTACATCTAGCTGTGACTACCACTCATCTAACCCTAGAATGGAGGACCCAACATTTTTCTAACTGTGCTCAGGTCATTAGTACACAAGGGCAACAACATGTGTAGTGGATTAAACAATGCTGCGTCACAAGAAGGAAAAGAACTTTAGGGAAGATACGTTCTGGTTTAGGCATCTTGGAGCAAGTGAATTCACTTTTATTTATTTATTTTTTAAGGATTAAACAGATTCACTTTTAATGAGGAATGGAGTTAGGAGAAAAAAACCATTTAACTAGAATGAGCAGATTAGAGAAATTCTCTTTCAGGAGGAAGGCAAAGAAAGGGAGTCAGCCTAAAAAGGCGATGGAGCTTTAGTAAAGTAGGTCAGGCCGACTCAACATAATGCTGGATAATGCTGGGAGCCAGTGTTGGCAAAAGGTTTGTACCCTGACCCAATAGAGCCTCTTGACTCTACAGGTGGAGTCCAAAGGAGCCATAAGACAATGGCCTTCCATCCCAGCTGCTGAGGCACAAGGGCACACCAATGGGACTCTTACAGCTCTCCAAACCTGTGGAAGTTCTCTGGGGTAATTTACACTGATACACTATGTCTGCCCTCACCCCTAGGATAGATCAAAATAGATATATCCTATAATACAGATAGCAGGGATAGTAACTATCCTGAATGACACTCCTGTCCTCCCTGCAAGAGGAAGATGGGCCCTGCTATATAAAAGCACACAATGGAAAATGGTCTTACCACAAGCCTCTGAACTGAGACAGATTGAATGGCTTTTCCCAACTGACATGGATCCTGGAAATAACCAAATCATGGCCAATGTTACCACATGTCCATAGTAATATTTGGTATATGGGCAAGAGTTGAGTGTGTTAGAAGGCATAGCAAACACTTCTTTAATTGATTTTGTTCTGAAATAAAACAAAATTGTACCATGGCTGCACTGTGATATGTAACATTGACATTATTGGTAAGATTAGACTACCTTATGTAAATAAGTCTTATGATTACACTGATACTAATAATCAAATATATTGAGAGATTGAATTAAAGCCTCCTCAGAATGTAGTACCGATGGAAAATGATTGGTCTGAACTGGATTTAGCTAACCATCACATAATTGTTATGCCAGATAGTTCTGTACAAGTTTATCATAAGACAATTAGCAGTAGATCACGAGAAGAAACAAGTGATCACATTAGTCCAAATATGAAAATATATGTAATGGCTTTATAGGTTGGATTAATTTCTTTAAATCTGCCCCTACCCCACACTGACTTCTTCGAACGTTAGGCATATTCATACTGATTCTGTTGCTGTCTCTGTCATATAAATACTATATAAAATGTAGATTCTCAGAGAAATATGATAACTTTGCTATAAGAGAGCCTTGGCTAAAGGCCAGGGAGTAAACTGTGAATAAGGAATTTAAACTTACCTAAGGTGAGGTCTGGCCTTTGCCCTCATTTTCTGGGAGGTGCTTTCTAGGAAAAGTGTCTGTTTGCTTGGGGGCTTTTGGCTGTATGACATCTGCTCTACCTCTAAAAGGTTTAAAGGTCATCTGTGTGTGTAGTGAACCATGTCTCCATGGTAAAAACCCTGAACACCAAGGCTTGGGCCAGAGTCCTGGCTGGCAGTATTCTGTGCATGTTATCATACAACGTTGCCAGGAAAGTTAAGACTGTTGATGACTCCATGGTGAGAAGACAACTGGGACCTCTGTATTGGGAAACTTCCTGGACTCTGCCCTATGTACCTCTTCCTTGGCTAACTTTAATCTGTATCCTCTATTCTTTTATTTAATAAACCATAACCATGATTATTACAGTTCTCAGTGAATTATTGAAACTGAAGGTGGTCTTTGGAACCCTTGAACCCTGCAGTTGGTGTCAGAATTGAGGATAGTCTTCTCTATTATACTCTCCAACATCACAGGTGAATTTTTAATTTTATTCAGACTGTTTTTTTCTTATACCCAACAACACCAACTACTTCTTCAAATATGTCTCTGCCAGAAACATTATTCTTTAAATGGTTCCTTGGATGCCATTACACTATGGCATAATCCGTAGTAAAGTACCATTAAAATGTTAATACAGATGTATGTGTGAATTAAAAAGTTACTCTAAATGCATAGTAACCAATTTGCTTCACATTAATAATTCAGCTAATTTTATTTGTTTCTAAACAAAAAGCAAGGAGAACCCAGCCCACAGAGCAATTGTAATAGTGTGCACAATTTTTATTAAAACAAAATAAATTCTTTTAAAATTCTTGGCTCTTGAAAGTCACCCAGATTCCTTTTTTTCCACCTATTAAGTTTCTTTTTTAAAAAATTTTCCCTCAGATTGAATTGAGAAACTGATATGCTCTTCCTCTCTACATCTCATCCTGGGGTAAAAGGATAAGATATTATTTGGTGCCCCTAAATTCTGGTCCTTTTAAAAAGAAAGCAAACCCACCTTTACCTAGAGTATTATTTATTCTACTCCATCTGTTTCAAATAAGTGCAGTAAAGTGATCAGAGATATACTAAAAAGAAGAAAAATGGCAAAGCATGCAACACAAATAATTTTCAAAGACTCTTAAACAGCACATTTTGGAGATTTTTATGCTTGACAATTCTGGGTATTTGTGATTCACAAAGCGCTTTACAAAGCAATGTACTTAGCCCCATTTTTTAACTTGCAAAAAACAAAACAAAGCGACAGCCTCCAGCCCCAACCCCCTCCTCCAAAAACACACCAACAAAACCAGAGTCGTGGAGGAAATCATAAAGAATACAAGATTCAAGGCCAGTACCCCAGGCAACATTTTTCTGTTTTTCCATTTTTGCATGCCTTAGTATTGGATTCTGGTTTTAGTTATTTAACTTATAGGCTGAGTGTATATTCAGCTTTTGTAACATGTCATGGACACTTTGCTACAGATTGGGCTCTTTATCTCTCTTAATTCTCCTTTCACTGATTCACTATGTCAGCATGCATCACTGTAGGACAATTTGATTATGCGACAGTCTAAAGCTAGAGAGTAGACAGAATCACCTGGTGATAGTTTGTATGCAAAAGGATTGCTCATTTTAAAAAGAATTCTCCAAGTCCTTTTAATTAGCTCTTCTAGTTCACCACAAATGATTTAATTAATTAAAAAACACAGAGAAGTTTTAGAAACATTTCTACTTCAAACAGCAATGTTTTCAAACTTGTTGACCCCCAATTTTTACCTATGTGGCAATACAATGAAATAAGTTTAAATATAAAGTGATTATATAGTAAATATGAAACAAATATATAATAAAATGACTTAAAAGATACAAAATTAAAACTTGTTTGTTTTTATGCTTATAATCTTTACAGAAACAAAACAAATAGAAAATTGCAAATTATATACCCCTCAAAAGAAAAACTCTTCCAAAATCGAAATTCAAAATATCATCTTTACCTTAATGTGGCTGATGATATTTTCTTCTGGGAGGAAATCCCCTTTATAAAGTAACTGTGGTACTGAGTGCTACAGCATAGGTACTGGCAAGCATTTATGACCAAGTGCTGTGTGACAACTCAGTTTCCTCACCATTTTCTCTAGTGGTGCTCCTAAACAAATGTTATTTGCATGTCTATTGGCCTTCACGTGGCATGAATACATCATATGCTTACCGAGAGCACCTCATTTCTCTTCATATTAGCTCATGAATATCAGCAAGAATTACTTAATGCCAATGAGATGCCGAACACTTTCTCAAGTGTACTTGATTATAAGTGGTTTATTTACATGATCCAGAATTTATGTGGTTAATTTTTTTGGTAATTATCAAAATAAAAACACAAAATTAAGAAAATAAAACTCTTATAGAGAAATTGGGGACAGCAAAGACTATGTCACTTTGTTCCGGGGTCCATGGACATGGCTTGAGAACCACTCTTTTAAACAAGCATATGCATATCCAATTCTTATTTAACAATATTTGATCTACTAATTATTCTCACCATGGGGCAAGTTAAATATTTCACTGGGATATTATAAGAATTAATGAAATATTGTATGTGAAAAATATTTTGCAGGTTATAAAGTATTATAACCTGCAAAGCATCTATAACTTCTTCCCAGCAAACTAATTTGTCTTGAAGACTTGCTCTGAGATTGGTTTTCTCTCCCTTTCAGGAATCAACTTGGAGTTATAGGTTCCTGAGCCTTGAAATTGAGCACAGGTATGGAATACAGTTTCTTTGGCTTCTAACAATCAGCTTAGGTGACCTGGATTGCACAGCAGCAACAATATGAATGCTAACATTTACTGAGTGATTATGATATGCCAGACACTTTTAACCAACTTATATGTAGTATTTTATTTAATTATCAAAGAATCCTTTGTGGTACCTGTTAATGTCATTACACATATGAGAAAACTAAGGCACAGAAAGAACCAGCAACTTGACCAAGGTTACATAGCTGTAATAAGGTCACATTAGACTGTGATTCATTGTCATCACATACCTAGTGCTCTTTGTTGCTTTTTGGGGCAAACTTGGGTGAATTGTTATGCCCATGAATTTCTACATATGTGCTGTATTTGTCTGATCTCTTGCCTCAGGTTGCAAGGTGCTGGGTCCAGAACTCAAGTGTTCCAATTTCCATGCAGCCCCTATAAGGATGTGTTTGGTAAACAGGACTTGATTTTTCCTATATGAAACACTAATGTCCAGGTGTCTACTTCTGAAGGCAGAGAGAAAGTAGCCTATTCTAAGTGGCATATTGATGTCTCAGGGTATATAAAAAGGAGAAACCAAACTTTAAACTAACATTAAATATTGTTGCAGGCTAAATTGAGTGCTCCCACCCAATTCATATGTTGAAGTCCTAACCCCCATACCTTAGAATATGACTGTATTTGTACATATGATCTTTAAAGATGAAATAAAGGTTAAGTGAGATTATAATGGTGAGCCTTAATTTGATATGACTGGGGTCTTTATAAAAAGAGGGGATTAGGATGCAGACCTACACAGAGAAAAGGCATGTGCAGACCTAGGGAGAATATGGCCATCTATAAGCCAAAGAGAGAGGCTCTTGGAAGAAACAAACCCTGCTGACATTTTGAGAAATAAAATTCTGTTGCTGAAGTCTGTGGTACTTTGTTATGGCAGCCTTAGAAAACTAATACCATTTGGGCAGAAAGATATGGGCACACAAACTGCAATTTGGGGTATACACACAATAATTCTGGAAAGGCTCTCTTTTCTGGGGAACTGGCTGGAGTATATGAACAGGGGTCAGCAGATTAGGAAGTTTCTGTGATAGCCTGACACCATTTTGTTTTAGAGCATGCTTAGTCGTTCACCAACAAACACTGACCACCTATTTATTTTGCACTCACCATTGTGCTGGACCTTGATGATAAATGGTGATCAAGATGAACCACATACAGGCACCAAAGAGTTCATGGTATATAGGCACAACCATTTACATTAGAGCATGGACAATGCAACACTTCATCCCTGGGGAGCAGCACATGGCAAGTGTGGGGGTAGGAGAAGGCTTGTCATAGCAAAGGAATCAGTGTCAAGACCTGAAGGATGGATGAGCTATTTCAAAAGGGAAGAAAACAAAGAGAGTTACAGAGAAAGCAATGGGCAGCTGTGAAGTCTTGCGGAAGGAGAGCATGACATTTGAGGAGCTGAAAAGAAGTTCAACATGGGTAGAGAGCTAAGTGGAGAGGTAAGCCTCAGAGCTATGTTGGGCCAGGAGCATCAATGGACATGCTGTCTTAAGACAATTGAAAGTCACCAACATATGTCATGTTTGGTCATTGGTGTATGTGTATGTGCCTGTGTGTGTGCATGAGTACACATGTATGTGTTTTATGTGTATGTGTGTTTGTGAGCAATGTGGAAAGAAGTTTCATATAGTTATTTTAATTATCTAGAGACTTGAACTGTCTGAGGCAGTATCGTACCATCCGTAATGCTGTATATCTGAAAGCATAATGGAACCTTACGTAGAACCAGTGTGGATATGCCCTACCCCCAAATCCTATCTTTGCTGCTCCATTCTAAGTGCTAAATTTATGACTTTCCTGAGAGTTGCAAATTCAATTTGCAATGAAATAGAAAATACAACTCAATGGTATTATAGCCGTAACAATAGAAAGACCCTGGCTGGTCTGTAACAGAAATTTTGGCTTGTCAAGGATGATTGTGCATGGAAGATGTGTTTGTCCATCCTTGTCAGGCTCAGCCCATTTTAGACCAGGCCCTTATTCTTATAGTCAGAGCTAGTGGTGCATTTTCCTTGCTTATGATGAAAAGAAACAAGGACTTTTGGTTTTGGAGATTAGACTGAGAGTGATTCTCTTTGAAGCTTTCGCAAAGCAGGCAAGAATTTCACACCATTTTGAGTGCTGCAGGTGAAGAATTTAACAGCTGGTGGGAGCGCAAATTAGAGCCAATTATAATTTGATTGACCTGCCTTGACAATAAAACTGTCTTCCCTAATTTAAAATGCCTAGCAGGATCCTCTGCCCTGGTAAAGTGGTGATTTCAACCAAAGAGTAGCTTGAACTAGAAAATTCTTTAACAATGCTGCGACAGTAATAAAGATTTATTTATATAGCACATTTTTTCCCTCTTCTTGGACTGAAATGACTATGCTCAAATTGAGAAATAGCACGTTTTGCACAAGAATGGAAAAGAACTGGGCTTGGCAGAAATGATTCGAGGATGGTGGTAGCAGAAGGAGAAAACACATGTAAATTTTAGAAAGTAGTGAAGAAAAGGGAAAGTTACTCAGTTCCAAAGTGTAATGCCAGTTGTCATAATATTTGTAAAGAAACCAAATGTAGAATAGAAAAGCATATTCTTTAAAATTTTTTTTAAAATGACATATGAGAAAGCCCTTTTTCTTCCTATGTTTGATTTTATAAGCAAATTTATTCTGTTACCTTATTTAAATAGGTCAAAGAAGGCTATGAACTCCAGTTTAGACAAAGCCTGCTCATTCCCCACCTCTTATTTACATTAGATTCAGTTTATTTAACTATTTACATTTTCTAAGGAAAAAACTTAATTGCTCTGCTTATTTTGCTTTGCCATGAGTCAGATTTCCCAGGCATTTTCATTGACCTCTAAATCTGAGGCAGGCACTCTGCATGCTCCGTGCTTCTAATTCTTAAAGATAGTGCTCCAAGGAGTCAGCCCACATCGCCAGCTAAGCAGAGACTGAACAGGTCTACTCTCCAATCCCACCTCTGCTGGTTTGGGTTACTTGATCTTGGGCACAGTACTCTCTGAATCTCAGATTTTTCATCTGCTAAATGGAAACAATAAAACCTCCATCATGAGATAGTGTGGTGGTTATCAAAATATGACCAAGATTTTCTCCTTGACCTAACTCTAGCCTGGCTCCTCTGAGTCCTCTTCCTGACCAAGCTTCGACCTTGGCCTATAAAGACTTGAACAAACACTAAGTTTCTAACAGCTTAAGGATGATCCCTCGGATGACACTAGCCTCCAATAAAGTGCTTCCCCGGGAAAATCAAGGCTGCTCAAAGAATTTACTGTTTGTTCCAGCCAACAACTAAAGACCAGGCCCCTGTCTCCCAGCCTTTGATAAGGTCCAGTTAGCAAATCCAGATGGGTGTATGCCAAAACTCTTTCCTACTTTTTTGTAATTTTCATTTTCTTGACTCTACTGAGTCCTTGATAACCCCTCTCCCTGTTCCTCCATTCTTCCTTTAAGACACCTGTATCCAAATCAGTTCAGTTGAATTGAATTCAGTTCACTCTGGACTCTTTTCCCTGTAATGAAATAGTACATTACTGATTAAAATCTGTCCTTACCATGTTATCTCATATCTGGCTTTGTTTTTGACGTATACCTTATACAAAGTGTCTTGGCATAATGTCTGGCACAAAGTGGCTCTCAGGAAATGGTGCAATCCTGTTTCTGCCTCTGTCAGGACCTGCTTCTCCTTCTCTCCATCACTGAGGATTTTCAGCATTCTCATTTGTTTCTTCTTCTTGCTCCCAGTCAACATTTGAACATTTGAAATGAAGGAGTGAGGGAAGATGAGGATGAGAAGGAGTGCTATTCCTACCTTCTTGTTATGTATGATACCTAGAATGAATTTCACTAACTGTTCTTTTGGTTGATGAGGTTTTATAATACTAATACAATTCGAATCTACTGTGTGTTAAACACACATTTATGATTGGCTTAGAAATTTTACCTTTTTTTGTCAGATAGTTTAAATAAAAGAAAGTGAGAAGGTAGGAAAAAGAACTGTAACAAAGCCTATGAACTTTACATCATAGCAAAAGGGAGGGTTGCTTTCAGTTTTGTGACATATCAATATGGATACAACCTTAGTTTTATTGCCTTCGATTTTATGACAGGTAAAGTTGCAAAGGGAGCAGAAGACCAAGTTCCAAACAACCAAATTAATATACAAACTTTTGGCTTAGGCATTGTTAACTGCATAATGCATGTAACTGAGCTCCATCTTAATGTCCCTGAGTCATCAGGAAGCTTCTATTTAAGGAGACCAAATTAAGTGCATGAGCTTCATGATGGTGTTATTTCTCCCCTTTTAAAATTAATTCTGAATGTGGATTAGGGTTTCTAGAAGTCCAGTCTTTCTATAAAGAGAGCTTTCCTCTATTATTAATGTGGTTTACAAGGTTCCTATTAAAAAAAAGAGTTACTACTAATAAAGATCTATGTAATGATGGTTGTATATATCCTTGTACGCACATCCATGAAACTGAAATTTCTGTGGGTAACACTTGTGGTTTTAAAAAAATTACCTATAGGAATTTTAAATGGGAGGCGAGGATCCCAGTAACCAGGTCCTGGAGTGCAGCCAATCCCCAAGCAATGAAATGATGATTTCTGCAATCAGGTTTGACTGGGCTGGGCCTGTGCAGATGATGGAGGGGAGCAGGATGTTCCAGCAGCTGCTGTCTAGTGAACTGAGACGGGGCATTCACAAGGTGAGCAGACAGATGCTATAATGACCCACTAAAGAATAACTGCATGCAATACAACATAGCTGGGAAACGTGCGGAAACAATGGCAGCAGATGGACAAAAACCTGGCTCACAGCAAGCAGGGAGAGGCAGCTCATTTATAGCAAAAGCCCCACATAGCTCAGGGAGGGACAGGAATCCAGAATTGCACCAAATCTGTAAATAGCAACAGGCCCTGTAAGAAGCATTCATCCTTTTCAAATATTTATTGATTGCTTGCTATGCATACCACACTTGGCCAGGTGCTATGCGAACCTGGGATGAAGACCGGCTTACTGACCTCAGAGAGTTTAGAGTCTAAACAGTGAGTTTCTGTTTATATGATACCATTTGGAAATTATGTTTTGGTTATTGACCTCACTGGCATTTAACATCCTTCAAATCTAGCTACTCTTCTCCTAGATCTTGGATGGCATAACTTCAAAACCAAAAGAGATGGAATTTTAGAGGAGTAGAAGGGTGCAAGCAAGATTTGATGAATCACAGCTCCAGCAACTTTGCTCCAAAGTTGTCCAATAGCTAAGACTATTGAATGAGACTATTGTTCTCCAGTTTATAGTGACACAGCTCAGCGTCACCTCCTTATAAATATACTGCAGAGAGGATGAACAGCCCATATCTGAATTTTAGCTTTATCCGAAAAAGGTAGCTGTGGAGGAAAGGGCATTGTAGTTTCCAAATACAGAGGTCGATCTCATGTGTGTGTACGTATATGCACACACACGCACACACAAACCCATACACATGCATTCTGAATTATGTCTTGCATCCTTTGGCTCCTGAGTAAAGATTCTTCATTGTTATTACAGTTAGCATCATAACTGATTTGGCAACTGAAAACTAAACTGAAAAAAAAAAAAAGCTTTCTGGTAGTTGAGTGGTTCTAATCACCTGAACACAAGCTATTTTCCAATGTTTATAATGGACCTTAAAAAGAAAAGGGGATTACATTGGGAGGTATGCTTAAATGTGGAGACATCTTGGATTCTAGTTGGAAGAATTTGTAAGTTATGCTGTGGAATCTTTGCCCCACACTAGAATAGTTTTTTCCACAGCAGCATAAACTGAGAAGGTTTGAGAAGGCTTTAATCTATAGGGGAACAATGATGGTCACCTATAAATTAATTATTAAAGTAGCTGCGCTTTGGCAAGTTCTAGTTTGGCAGATTTAGTCTTAACTATATGACCAGATCACTGCCAGTTTGATTATCCTTGGAAAAAGCAAAATAATGCTATCTATTCTACAAGACATACACATACAGCTTTATAACCACATTCTAAAATACAAATGAACAGTCTGCATTTCCTCTAATGCCTAACTGTAGATGTTGTCTCTGTGAAAAATGAGAGATAAACGTGATTAAAAATAGCTTCTAATTATGAAAAATTTAAATACAATAGAAAGTATCTAATATGTTTATTAAATGCAAAGTAGAACAGAGATAATGAAACTGATTCATGATTTTATTCTTCTCATATGGAAATAAGATTGATGATATCAAGTGCTGAATAAGAACTTTGGGAAATCTTTACACGGTTGTAGAAATTGTAACCATTTTGGAGATCAATTTGGAAATATTTAAAAAACCTGAAGACACTCAAACCTTATAATATAAAAAATTCACTCATTGACATATGTCATAGGATAACACTTGCATACCCAAGGAAACTTGTATAAGTATTTTTATAGTAGCATTATTCATAACAGCAAACATTTAGGTTATTTAGAAAATAACCTAACGTGGTAAGTTCTTATAAAGGAGTGCTATATATATATAGCAGTGAAAGTTAATAAACTATAGCTACATGTTTTCTATATTGAATGCATTTTTAATTATAATGCTTCTTTAAAAAGTAAATTGCAGAATGTTATATACACTACAATATAATTTATATGTTAAAAAAACATACAAAACAGTACTTAAAATTATCCAAGGATAAGTATCAATGTAGTAAAAGTATAAAGCAATGCAAGGTAATGATGTGTATTTTAACATTCTTTATATTCTTTTCTATGCCTTTATACTACATAATAAATACATAGACAAATCAGTAGTGCTAAAAGCAAAGTAGAAAGGATATCTTAAGATTCCATTAAAGAGGTGGAAGAAAATACTAAAGGAAAGGTGGAGACAGCAAAAGAGAAATAGGTTTAGGAATTTTTGTATATTTTTCTCTATGAAAGCACACATTAAGTGGCTGCTTCCTTTAGAAAATGAGGTCAGAGAGGGTGACAATTCCCATTCCATTTTTATCTATCACATTTTTTTTTGTTCCTGAGATAGCATGAAGACATAGGGTTATGAAGGCATAGTCTCTCCAAAGGCTCTTCTCTCTGAGGGACGTGAGTAGTTCCATAAGTCTTCGTTGATGTTGTTCTTACAAATGTTTATTTTCCACCAAATTTGTTGTGTTTCTCTGTAATGCTGTGAAAATCTTCATTTCCCTTTTCCCAAGTGTTGAGGTTCAAAAAGCCAGCTCTCCATCATAGATTAATCTTCATCTCTTCAATGTCTTGTTTGTATATTGATTTAGTTTCATGTGAAAGTATTTACATTAGTTTTCTTCAGTGATTTATATATCAATATATAAATTCTTACAGATATGTATACGTTTTTTATCCTCATCATACCACTTGACAATATACTTTAAATATGTTTTGCATAGCCATTTACAAGAGCAAGGTGGTTTCTGAAGAAATCTTGTTTGATGGGTAAAGGGTTCTTCGAGGCATTCTTACTATATTTTCTCTGTATTCTGATCCACTGGACCTAATATTTCTTTTTAAATAGCTTGGAGAAGGAGCTGCGAAAGCCCCCTTTCTGGTCTTACCTAGGATTTTGATCACTGAAAGATGTTCACTTGTTTTTTCTTCCTCTGGACAGAATCTGGTAGTGTCTTCTAAATGCATCTCCCTCCTTACTTCCAAATAGTTCTGCTTTTCACTTTGGCATCTCTGTTGGGAGAAGTAGGATCCGGGTGTGCACCAGGTGGTGATGGCCAGTAGTAGTTCGATATGTTGTAAACAGAGAATTTCTGAAACAGAGGTATGTTTAATTGGAAGCAGATTTTGGCCAAATTCTGGAAGGTCTTAAATGCCAGTGTAAAGAGGTAACACTATGGCATAGACATTACACTGCCATTAGTGTGTATGTATGCATGTAGGGAAACCAGGTGAGAAAAGGATATAAAGATAGAGATAAGTACATATACCTATATGTAAACATATATCTGTATGCAACCACAGTTGACCCTTGAACAACATGGGTTTGAACTGTGCCAGTCCACTTTATATGTAGATTTTTTTTCAATAAATATATTGAAAAAAATTTTGGAGATTTTTTTACTACCACAAAGCAATCATACTGATTACACTAAGCTACCATGAAACGGTCATATTGCTGCTTCTTCATTATTGATGTATGAATTGTTCTACTTATAAATAAATGAGAATTTCTTTTTCACATTGTCTTTTAATTTTGATGTATAGTGTTAGTAATAACAACTACAGTGTTTCGTATTATATAAGACTATTGATGTAGGTACTGACAGATGATTCATTTTTTAAATAGATGAAATAAAATCACAGTATTGATGAATACAGCACTATACATGTAGTTTTTCTTCCTTATAATTTTCTTAATAACATTTTCTTTTCTCTAGCTTACTTTATTGTAAGAATACAGTATATAATACATATACAGAATATGTGTTAATTGATTGTTTATGTTATCGGTAAGGCTTTCAGCCAACAGTAGGCTGTTAGTAGTTAAGTTTTTGGGGAGTCAAAAGTTATATACAGATTTTTGATAACATGGGTGTCAGAATCCCTAAGCCACATGCTGTTCAAGGGTCAACTGTACGTGTATCTTATATTTCTCTGTCTCTCTCTCTCTCATGCTCACTCGCTCGATCTATCATTTATCTACCTACCTGCCTGTCTACCTACCTTCCTACTAGCTTTCTATGTAGTTATCCCTGTATAATTACAACTCGGTCTATATACTCTTTAGAATGCCCTGATTTATCCAGGATTGGGGTGAGGTGGGGAGCAGAGTGTTGAAGAGAATTATAAAAATATTAGCTGGTTTTATTTCCTTTATTATGAGAATGGGAAATAGAAACTTTAAGATGAAAATTTTATATTTAAATATTATAGCTTTAATATTTAATAGTAGCTAGTGGATTCTTCAAAGAGCTTTAAAGATGAGAATACCATACACTATTTAATGAAAATGACTTTTATTGATGACAATAATATTAACTTGCTAATACACAATTGGGAAGGGAGATTTACCAAGGAAGTTTTTCCCATGCAAAAACAGAAGATTGATATTTCTCACTGTGGAATGTAAATTCAACAATCAGCCCATTATTTTACAACGTTTGGAGATGTGAGATTTACTTCTTGGGAGATTTTGTAATTTCTTTTAATCTTTAGAAAAAGGCAAAGATTAACATTTATTTTAAAAATTATTTTTTGGTCTTAGTATCATAACATAAAACCATCATAGGTGTTCAATGGTTGAAGTATCATGACTCCTAAAAATAGAAATTATATTTGACACTCATTGAAACAAATTATTTTACCTATTCTTTCACCAACAACTTATACAGCACTTACTTGTTTTAGGCATCATGCCAAACACCCAAAAGAGAGAAACAGTAAACATAAAACAGTCTTTGCAGAGTTACAGTCTACAGGAGAAAACAGGAAGTAAACTACTTAAATATGTAGATTAAGGAGCAAGCACTATAGGAAAATCTATTAGATCAGTAGGTAGCCCAATCTTGACATTTTGGACATAGTGGGCCAGATTCTTCTCTGTTGGTGGTGGTGGGGGGTGGGCGGAGGAACTGTTCTGTGCATGGTAGGATGTTTAGCGGCATCCATGGCTTCTACCCACTAGTTGCCAGTAGCACTCTCCCCAAGTCGTAAACATCAAAAATGTCTCCAGACATTGCCAAGCATCTCCTAAGGGCAAAATAACCTGCAGTCGAGAACCACTGTTTTAGAGAATCCTACATATTTTTAGAGTGAGAAAGATTTCTACAAGTTTATTTTTAAATGATTGTTATCTATTATTTTACCCATTTTTTAAATTCATTAAATATACATTTATTAAAGAACTACTAGGAATCAGGCTGGAGAGGATATAGTGAAGATTTTCCTTTTTAATTAGAAGATAAAAGATATCAGAGATTCTGTGTGAGACTCATTTAACCTGGATAGTTTCTGTATTCTCATGATTGAGAAATGGGATAATCTAGAAAGAATATGGCATAGATTATAAACTCCATAAGGCAAAGATCAAATGTATTTTAAAAAGCTTTATTGAGGAATGATTTGCATACCATAAAATTCACCCATTTTAAATATATAGTTACATGAGTTTAAGTGAATTTATACAGTTGTGCAGCCATCACCCTAATTCAGGTTTTAAACATTTCCATCACCCCCAAATTTCCCTTCTGTGTGTTTGCAGTCAGTATCAGTTTCCACTTCCAGTCTCATGTAACCATTGATCTTTTTTCTGTTACTATAATTTTGCCTCTTCTAGACATTACTTATAAATGGAATTATGCAATACATGATCTTTTTTGTCTGGCTTTTTAAAGTTAACAGTGTTTTTGAGTATCATCTATGTCATTGCATGTTAGTGGTTTGTCCCTCTTAATTGCTGAATAGTATTATGTTGTATGGATTCTCATATTTTGTTAATAATTTACTAGTTGATAGCAGTTTGGATGGTTTCTACTTCCTGGCTATTATGATTACGCTAATAGGAATAATCTTATGCGGAATGTTTTCATTTCTTTGGTAGATAGCTTGAGGTAATATCACTGAGTCATATAGTTTAGTGTATCTTTAACTTTTTAATAAACTACTAAGCTGTTTTTCAGAGACTGTCCCATTTTATAATCTCACCAATAATGCTCAGCTTCCATTCTCTTCACTTCCTTGTCAATACTTAGCAGAGTTGGTCTGATTTAGCCATTTCAGTAATTTCGTAGAGGTATCTCATTATGTTTTTAATTGATATTTTCTCTTTTTTTAAAAAGTATAATTTCCATTTTTCCCCCTAGAGAATATTTCTTCAGCCATGAAGGTCTTAGCTCCTTACATGGGCTTTGGCAGAGGCCATGGGGCAGCGCTCGCAGGTCTAAATCCGGATGGGGTGTTTGGTTCTTCTGGCTTCAGAGGAGCAATTCCTTACTCCCTTGTCCGGAATGGCACAACTCACACAGTAGTGCAGTTTCACATACAGCTTGTGAAGCATGTAGGCAGTGAAGACACTTGCTTTGGAAATGTCCCTAATGGCTGCGGCTTCTGCTATGCTTCGAATGATGACTTTTTAATGACTCGTCCTTGGGCACGCGTTGGCACAGTTGGTGCAGTGAATAGACTGCACATGGCCATTGCCTCTGTTGGCATGGCTGTTGTTCTTTCTTTGCTTGGTCATTTTGGAAGCGAGGACCTGAGAGAGCTGATTTGAATTTTCTTAAGGACTAATAATTTTGAACATTTTTTATGTGCTTATTTCCATTTGTATATATCTTTAGAGAAGGATCTTTACAAATCTTTTGTGATTTAAATCTTATTATTGAGTTGAAAGGTTAATTTATATATTCTGAACAAAAGTTATTTTTGAGATACATGCTTTGCAAATATTCTCTCCCAATCTGTGGCTTCTATTAATTTTCTAAAGGTGTCTTTTAAAGAGCAAAATGTTTGTATTTGATGAAGTCCAAGGATCAATTTTTCCTTTTCTAAGTGGTGCTGTTGGTGTTATGTCTAAAGAAATATTTGCTTAACCTAAGTTACACAATGATTTTCTCCTAGGAATTTTACAGTTTTAGCTAAATCTTATATTTAGGATTAATATACATTTTGACTTAACTTTGTAGATGGTGAAAGATAAGGGTCAGGCTGAGTTTTTAAAATATATGACTATCCAATGATATTGATCCAATATCAACAAAATATGTGATATCAAATATAATTTTTAGAAAAAACCATTCTTTCTTCATTGGATTTCTCTAGCACTTATGTTGAAAATTAATTAATCATTTGTCTTTTGGTCTATTTCTAAACTCTTTGTTCTTTTCCATTTATCTATATATCTATTTCTGCCCTTATAACACGCTGTCTTGGTTACTGTAGCTTTACAAATAAGTGTCGAAATCAGTTAGTGTAAATCCTAACAAGTTTTCTATTCATTTGTTTTTCAAAATTGTTTTAGATATATTAGGTCCTTTGTTATTTCTATATAAATTTTATATCAATTTGCCAATTTCTATAAAAATGCTTGCTGGGATTTTGATAGAAATTGTGTTAAATCTAAAGATCAACTTGGGGGAAAACTGCCATCTTAACAAGTTGAATCTTTCAATATATAAATGTGATATATATCTCTATTTATTTAGATCTCCTTTAAGTCTTGCATTTCTTTTGTTAACCTTATTTCAAGTATTTTATTATTTTGATGTTTTGTTAATGGAATTATTTTTCTTATTTTAATTTTTTTGATTGGTGCTAGTATATTAAAATGTCCTGAGTTGATTTTTGCATATTACTCTTATAACCTGTGACAATAGTAAACTTGTGTATTAATTCTAGTAGATTTTCTGAAGATTCCTTAGAAGATATCTGTGTGTAAAGACAGTTTTATTTCTTCCTTGTGATTTGTATGCCTTGAATTTATTTTTCTTGCCTTGTTTCACAGTGTTGAATAGATGTGATGAAAGTAGACATCCTTACCTTGTACCTGATCTTAGGGGGATAGCTTCATCTTTTACCATTAACTATGACATTGATGGTTAATTTTTCTGTAAATGTTATATATCAAGTTGAGAAATCTTTCTTTTATTCCTAATTGTGTGAGAATTTTTATCATTACTATATACTGTATCTTATAATAATTTTTTTTTTACATCTATCGAGATGATTTTCTATTTACTCCTGATTCTATTATGGTAGGTTGTGTTTTTCTAAGAATCTTTAATTTATCACAATTTCAAGTTAATACTGACTTAATTTGAATAAAATACACCACCTTTGCACTAGTACAGCTTCATATCATGTCCCTTCTTAGTACTATTGTCATATATTATATTAATATGTATTATAAACATAATGATAAAATATAATTATTGCTTTAAACAACCTTATGTTTTATAAGGAAATTATAAGATGAAAATAGAAGCAAAATATATACTATATTCGATCTTTTATATTTACCCATATATTTACTACTGTCGTGTATCACTTAACAATAGGGATTCGTCTTCAGAAATACATCATTAGGTGATTTCATCATTGTATGAACATCATAGAGTACACTTACACAAACCTAGATGTTATAGTCTACTATACAGCAAAGTTATATGATATGGTCTATTGCTTCTAGGTTACAAACCTTTACAACCTGTTACTGTATTGAATATTGTAGGCAATTATAACATAATGGTAAGCGTATATCTAAACAAAGCTAAACACAGAATGGTACAGTAAAAATATAGTATAAAAGATAAAAAATGGTACATCTGTATAGGGCACTTATTAATGGAGCTTGCAGGACTGGAAATTGCTTTGGGTGTCAGTGAGTGAGTGGTGAGTGAATGCAAAAGCCTCGGATATTACTCTACACCACTGTAGACTTTATAAATACTTCACACTTAGGCTACAATAAGTTAAAAATTTTTTTCTCTGGTAACAAATAATAAATTGATCTTAGCTTACTATAACTTTTTACTTTGTAAACTTAAAAGAAAGTTTAAATTCTACTCTTGTAACAACACTTAGCTCAAAACGCAAACACATTGTATAGATGTACAAAAATATATTCTTTCTTTATATCCTAATTTTATAAGCCTTTTTCTATTTAAAATTTGTTTTTACTTTTAAAACTTTTTGTTAAAAACTAAAACACAAATACACACATTAGCCTGGGCCAACACAGAGTCAGGGTTATCAATATCATTGTCTTCTACCTCCACATCTTAACCCACTGGAAGTTCTTCAGGGGCAATAACATGCGCAGAGCTGACATAGTCTATGATAAATAACAATGCTTTCTTGTGGAATACCTCCTGAAGGGCTTGCCTAAAGCTCCTCTTGAGGTGGTATCAGTCTTTTCAGAAATATGTCCATGGTGGTTTGCTTGTGTGTGTGTGTGTGTGTGTGTGTGTGTGTGTGTGTGTGTGTGTGTTTCAGTAGATTTGCTTGTAAGAAGATAATGCATCATGAACATTCCTCTCTATTAATGAAAACCTGTTCAGTGTTGGAGTCCATGTTTTCAAACTTTTTAAGGAGTTTGTTGAGGTCTGCAAATGCTTCTGATAAACACTTCACTGTGAGTTTTCTTGGTGGTTCTTTTTCTTCTGCAATTTTCTTCTCTCTTGTCTCTTTTTCAGCTATGTGTTCCTGTTCCAGTTTCAATGACTCCTCATTAGTCAATTCGGCAAGAATCACCTCCAAGAACATCCTCATCCACAACCAGGTTAACATTATTTGCAATCAACCATAGCCTTGTTGGATTTTGCAACCTCCTCATCCTTGGAAGTTCCTTTGAAGGCATGAACAAACCTCTTGAATGTCTTTTTTTCCAGATGCCATTCATACACTCCTTGGAGACATCATCCAAAGCCCTTGATATAGTCATAAATGTTGCAATCCTTCTATAATTGCATCAGTGTCTTCTCAGTGTCTTCCTCCATTGCAGCAACAGCCTGGGCAAAGATCCTCCTGAGGCAGCAGGCCTTAACATCTGCTATAATGCCTTGATCCATTGGTTGGATCAAGGAGGAGATTTTTGGAGGAAGAAATACCACTTTGATATTGAGATGAAGCTCACCAATAAAAATAGTATGTCCAGGGATATTATAAACAATAAGCATAATCTTGACAGTTATTTAATTCTCCAAAAAGTACTTCTCCATTTCACTGGCATAGCAATTCAGGAAGACATCTTGGAAGAGAAGCTGGGTCATCCATGACTTCTAATTGCTGTTGTAGTTCTCTGGCAATGTGTGCTTATTGATATGCTTGAAGGTCCTGGGGTCCTCACTGTGCCAGGTCACAAAGAGTTTCAATTTGCCGCCTGCAGCATTACTCCCAAGCAAGACTTACTCTATTCTTAAAAGCCTTGAAACCTGGCATTGTGGATTAAAGTCCTTTCAGGCATCTATTTCCAGAATAGGGAGGTTTCATCCATTTTTAATATTTGCTCTGGTGAGTAATTTTCCTCTACAACCACCTTATCTAGAATTGCCAACAATTCTTCAGTTGCCTTCACATCAGCACTCACAGACTTACCACTCACTTTTACGTTATGTAATAAGTAGTGATTCTTGAATTGTTTAAAGTACACAGAGCTAGCAGTAAATTCAACAACATAGGTGGATCCAGCCTTTTCTTTCAACATTGCTAACAAACACTTTTCTTTGGTCGTGATTGTCATGATGCCGAGAAGGATCCACTTCTGTATCTGGTCTTTAATCCAGGTCATTAGAAATTTCTCCGTGTCTGATATAGGCCCTTCTCAAATTTCCATTATTCTTGTTGCCTTCAATGAAACAGATTTTTTAACAGCTTCTGTCATTTTGATCTTGTTTTTCAAGATTGAAATGGGACATGCCTGACTGGTGAGCAATAAATATCACTGATTTTTCTTCATAGTCCTTAGTCACTTTTTATTTCATTTCCAGGTCATTCACTCAGTGTGGCCTCTTGGTGACAACATTAATAGTGCACTTTGTATGCTTAGGGGCCATGATGAACAAAACAACATGAAATTAAATTAAGCATAAGATAAAATGATGCAATCAAGAGACATAGTAGATATATGAGGCTGCTAGTGACATAACATGTATACTGTTTTACAGTAAATTTTTCTTGATAAGTAGAAAGAATACACTTTAAAATAATGATAAAAGGTACAGTGTAGTAAATACCTAAACCAGTAACATAGTTGTTTATTGCCATTATCAAGCATTATGTAATGTACTAATTGTGTGTGCTATATTTTTTGTGACTGGCAGCACAGTAGGTTTGTTTACACCAGTGTCACTATGAACATTTGAGTAATGCATTATGTTGCGACATTATGGCAACTATTGCATCATTAGGCAATAGGAATTTTTCATCTCTATTATAATCTTATGGGACTATCATTGTCTATGCAGTCCATCATTGACAAAAATGCCTTTACATGGCCCATGATTGTATTTCTAATGCTCTTTATTCTTTCCAATGAATCCCAGTTACTATCTGGTGTCATTTCCTTTCAGCCCGAAGGACTTCAACTTCAGTATTTATTATAGCATAGGTCTGTTAACAGAAATTTTCTCAGTTTTTGTTTATTTGAAAGTGTCTTTATTTAATCTTATTTTTCGAGAATGATTTTATTGAATATAACATTCCTGGTTGACACATTTTTCTTTCAGTACTTTGAATATTATGTTATTCCATTGACTACTGGTTTCTATTGTTTCTGATGAGCTGTCAGCTATTAATTACATCATTATTCCTTTGTACATGGTGAATCATTTTCTCCTGCCATATTCAAGATTTTTTTTTTATGTTTGGCTTTCAACAGTTTAATAATGATGTATCGATATCTGGTTCTTTTTGAACTTTTTAAATTTAAAATCTGTTGAACTTTTTGGATCTGTAAATTAATGCTTTTCATTAGGTTTTGGGAAATTTCAGATAATCTCTTCAAATATTTTTTGTATCTCTTTTTCTCTCCTCTTCTTTTGGGACTTCCATTATGTGTATCTTAGAATGCTTGATATTATCTGGCAAGTCTCTGAGGATATGATCATTTTTCTTCAATTGTTTTTCTTTTTGTTCCTCAAATTTAATTTCTGTTTTCTCTATTTAAGTTTTATCTTCTTTCTTTTGCCATTTCAAGTCTGCTGTTGATTTTATCTACTGAATTTTTTATTTCACTTATGCTCTTCAACTCTATACTTTCCATTTGGTTCTTATATAATTTTAATATTATAATTTTATTTCTCTGTAGACATTCCTTATTTGCTGAGTAATAATCAGTATAGTTTTTAAAAATTCTTTGAACATAGCTGCTTGAAATCTCGTGTGCTAAAGAGAACATCTTGTTTCACTCAGAGTCAGTTTCTAGTGACCATTCCCCTTCCCCCAATATAGGTCACCCTTTCTCATGTCTAGTAATTTTTATTTGAATATTGGACACTTTACTTAATATATTGTAGTTAACTCTCGATTTGGTTTTATTTTTCTCAGCATTGTTACATAGATTAATTAATTAGTTAATAACTTGCCCGGAATTACACTGTGAAATTTGTCTTTCTCATGCTATGCAACTGCAGATGTCTCTGCTTATTTGTTCCTATTCTTATTATTTAGTCTGGCTTACTAGGAGTCATTCCTCCATTTTTATAATTTAGTGGTCAACCAATGGTCAGGGTTCAAATTTCATTTAAACGCTTTGAACCCATTAAACATCTACCCTGGCCAATGGAATTTGTGTGATTGAGGGACACATTCAAAGTTGCAGTCAGTTCTCAAATCTTTCTTGGTTTTCGCATTTCACAAGAGGTCCTTAGGATCTCCCCTACACATGTGTAGTTTCTCAGTCAGCCAAGGATGTGAGAAGGAAAGCTTATCTTAATCCTTTTATGATACTCTAAATTCTAGTATTTTTCCACAAAATTTCTGGCTGATTGGTGCCTCACCCTAAACTGGAAAACACAATGCTGGTCTCAAAAAGCTGCAGGTTCATATAGTCAATCCCAAACCAAATCTGCTGTTTCTAGCTGTGAATGTCATAAACATTTGTCCACCTTTCTTCTCCACTTCTGCCCCAAGGCAAGTGGCCTTCTTTGACAACAAAGTTGCTTTTTTTTTGTGCTTAGCTTAAGATGGTATAGCTACAATTCTTGCCAACCAAGCTCAGGGAGGGGAGTGTAGAAACAGTCCAAGGCAAGAGGCCACAGACTCCCACTATTCTTACCCCAGACTCTATCAGTTTTGGTGTTTCGGAATAAACGTTTATCAATTCATTTTCTGCCTTTGGTAGTTTTCTGATAGCTGAAACAATTTTTAGAGACAAATTTATTCAGTTTTATGCTTGTTTTCTCTGAAGGGAAGTCACCTGATTTGTTCATGTTGTCATTACTAGAAGATCAAATGTTTTTCAACAGATTTGTTATGAGTAGCATTTAATAAATATGTATTTAGCATAGTTTATTGCAAGGCAGACTCTACTGAAGAGCGTTCAGAGAGTGATAAACTCTGTATTGCAGGATACCAGATTATTTATTCCAAAAGCCTGTAAATGTTTATTGAATGAAAAATTGATCTAAAGCACCAGCCAACTTTTTCTTTGTTTTTATAAGACAGAAGTTAGAAAGGAATAATCTAAAAAACTTTTGAAGCTTGGTTTTGATAATAAATGTATTGATTAACTTGAGCCATTGCTTTAGATTCTGCTTAGATAATAAAAATCATCCATTCTCTTCTACATTTTATGAAGCCCTTTCAGAGGTTCAAAATAACTTGTTCTTCACCTAAAACAAACAAACAAACAAACAAACAAACAAACAAACAAACAATCAGAGTGACTACAATGTAGGTAAACTTTCCCTGAAATGGCTCCCACTCCCTTCTAGTTTGGACTTCTCCAGGAGCTTCTTGAAAGGTTTGGTGATGTTCAGAGAATGTATCAACAAAATGGTGTTGTGTTTTGTTATAAAATGTTTCCATTTAAGATTTAAAAATTGTAAGTCTGAAGAAATCCACCTTCATCCAAGTATTTCTGAACCTTTTGAGACTTATTATTTTCTTTCAAAGGTTCATTCAGTCTGAAACTATACACATTAGAGGTCTCAGATAGACAGCCTGAATCAGCACATAACTATGTTTTATTTGGTCTAAATAGTGCTCAAACAAAAGTTTTGTTTCATTTTAAAAATCAGATACTTCATGTAACAATACTGGTTTCCAGATCTGAAAATTTCACAGCACAGCCTTGCTCCTCCAAGGCAACACTTAGCCTCAGCCCCTCAGAAGGCATATGAGCTCTGCTCTCCAGGTTGCTTCAGTCTTGGTCTTGCTGGCTGGGTTCCCTTTTCATATGACCACCTGGACATTTGATTTTGTAATGTTTGGGACTGTGGACTCAAAAGCCAGAGAACTAACAGAGGACATGCTGGTAATCAGTGTAAGATTAAGCTGCATGTAAAAAAAAAAAGAAAAAGAAAAAAAAACTTGCATCATGTAGAAAGCATTTGAATACAAAATAGAGAAGAATTTTGTAGTTAGAGCATATACCATGACATAAATGAAAATGGAATTGAAATAATAGAAAAGTCATTTATTCATTCATTCATTCACTTATTCACAGAATATGTATGGACCAAGTGGATCTGGCTTACCATTGTCTCCCTCTAAGACCAGAGGTTCCTGATTTATAAGCATAATGTAATAAATGTTCTGTTCATAATAAAATAAGTGTTCTACACATATAAATAAATAAGTGAATAAATTGCATTCATTTTATTTCATTTCCCTGGAAAATTGGATAACTTATTTCCTCAATATCTCATCTCCCAGAAATCCTCAAATTTCTATTTTAATTGATTTAAAATTGTTATCTAATGGTATTAATAAAGACTTTCACACTTTGTTAATGAAAAAAAGGAGGAAAAAAAATCTTGAAATATTAAACATTTTGCTTGTAATTGGGACTGAGCAGTATACTTCTCCTAAGGCAGAAAAACCCAAATTGGTGGAATTAGGTAGCTTATTATTAGAAGACTCTGCAGCCTTCCGATTTCTACACAAAACTAGGGACAGTAGTAACTAGAGCAGACTCTTTTCTTTAGAAGCATGTTAATTAACCCTTCAGTAACTGAGACTAGACAGCATGCAAGATACAAACCAATCTAAAATTGACATAAAGAAGTTTTGGGTTTATAAGCCAAATTTAAAATCCGTAAGTAGTAGGGAAAATATAGATTTAAAATTTAAGATCAGATTCCTTCCTCCACTCATAGCATAAATACATTGTGATCAGAAGCTGCTATTATAAGCCATGTTTTGATAGCTGTGCTCTGGGGGTCAAAGGGAGAGAGAGAGAGAGAGAGAGAGAGAGAGAGAGAGAGAGAGAGAGAAGGAAGAGGAGGATTGGGAACACTTCAGAGAAAAGTCTGGGATTCTGCCACCCTGCTCCCTGGCCCTGGGAGGGTCCATGACAGATGTTTGGAAAGAGGCAGCTTGCTGGTCCCCCAGCGGCATCCTTATAAAGTCAGCTCTGGTAAGTGATATTCTTGATACTTGATGTTTTGCCAGCAGTTAGAATGTTGCTTTTCTCTTAAATCTACACATGCTGCTTAGAAGCCACTGGGTTTCTATTTAGATTACAGATATCCCAGCGACAATGTTCAAACATCATGTAGCATGTAATATCAATCCAGGCATGTGTAGTTATTTGGATTTAAAGAGACAGTAGAGTGTCATAAAAAAAAAAAAAAAAAAAAAAAAAGCATGAGATCATGAATTAGTCTAGGGCCCAAATGTATTTTTGATTTTGTGTGACCTTAGCAAAGGGGCTTAACTTCACTGAGTCATTGTCTTCTATTCATTGCAGATGCACATCCTCCCACTCCCCACTCCCTTACCTACTGCTGCTATCATCGTAAATCCTAGAGGAAAATGTTACTCGGCCTATTCCTTCCAGAGCTGCAAGATTCACAATTTTCTGGCCAGGGTTTTAGACTCTAATCCATATCTTGGCTTTTAACAGAACTTAGAAATGTCCTCAAGTGGAGAAAACTGTTATAGAATTTTAAAAAATTGAAAACCCATTCATAATTTGCAGTAAGGAAAGGCTTCTAAAATGAATCAAAATATATGAGTCCAAAATGATAAGAATGCGATTGCTGACCGTGAATATCTGAATACGGTTCTACTTTCTAATTGCTACACTTGCAACAGAGAGAAATAAAATTGTGAGAGTGTGAAGTGTATAAAGGATTCTAACGCTCTCCTGGGGCTCAGAGACCCACAGATTGGAGAAAGTAAGTGAATGCCTTTCTGACCATTGAATTCCTCATTCTTATTGCAAGTTAGTAAGCTCTAAGGAGGATTTTAAAGAAAACAGTCTACTTCCTAAAAGAGAACTGAAACAGTTGGGGAGACAGCGCCACCTAGTGTCCACGCAAACCTCCCTGACTGTCGTCTGCAGTAATTGGCCCCAGTAACTTTTATGAAGTAGGGCGAAGAAAATAAATCCATCAAAGCTGACTAACAGAGAGAAATGCCAGCTGAAAGCATTTTTGACTCTTGATGCCTTCAAAAGCCGGAAAACTTAATCCTTGCCTTATGTTTCTTTTTTCCTTTTCTTTTTTTTTTCATGCCCCAAAGGAAGCCAAGCTCGTCACTAAACCGAGGGAGGTGAAGCAGGTCACTAAGTTTATAATGCAGTTGGTAACTGGTTTTCATTTTTTCTCTGCATCCTGGCAGCAGGAGATAGGCAGCTTGTTATAACTTTGAGGGGGCTCCTGGAAAGCCTGCTTGCTGGGTGTATTTCTGTAGGCGTGGGCTCGCTGGGAATATTATTACCTCATGGAGTCATGGATTTAATAGCATTTCTTCCACTTCATTCAGCACAGCACTAAGTTACAGTGACTCCGGCTCCAGCACATTACAGACACACATTGTTCCCAATCGTATCACATCTTCACAGTCCCATGTGGGTCCCGACCATGCAGCCTGCTTTTGCACACATGCCATACATGCTCCATTCTCACACTTCCAGGCTTTCAGGCCAGGGTGTTCCCTAGCTCCTTATCGAACTAACTGGTCTGCATCCTTCTTCCTCTTCCACTCGTTCTACTCCCGCTCTTGTATCATAACTATCATCTCAGAGCACCTACCGTGTTCCAAGCACTGTGCCGGGTGCTTCCCACACAATTTGTTATTTGAGATATTGCTTTGTCTATCTTGTGGGTGGGGAGACTCTCTGCGAGTGAAGGACGATCAGGATAGCAGAGCGATCTGCTCTCCTGTCTCATACTGCTTCCAATCTTTGGATGTTTCTACCATGTGGAGGGAGCTTTACTGACAGTACTACTCCTGACCCAATCTCTGCCTCTCTCTTGCTCCTCCCAGAGGAGGAGAGGAATGATTTAATCTGGTGGTGGCTTTGGAAGAAGAATGGGATTTGTGTAGCCCAGGCTCTGGGAGGAAGACCGCCTGAGGGGAACATGAATCCGATCTGTATCTCTTTCTGTACATTTCACAGGATCGAGTCTGTCCCTGAGCTGCCCCGGACAGGTGGGCAAGTCTGTCCAATCTTGGGGTTCAGAGTAGAAAAGCCCACTTGCCCATATATATAAACCACAACCGCTGCTCTCAACTGTCAATAATAAAGGTGATTTTTTTCTCCTACCTCTCTCGGTTTGGTACTTTGATTTGTTCTTTTTTGGGACTTGAACTCCTAACATTTAGGAAAGTACTTCATTGCTAAATCCAGAGCATGGGGTTGGGATTATTTGAATTGCAACTTCAGATGATTCAGACCCAAATGAGTTCTTATTTTAAGTCCAGAACCAATTTGGTCTGGCATAAAAAATGTTCTGAACTGGCGATCAAAAGATATGGGCTCTATTCCGGACTTGGAGTTTTCCAGCTTTGTGAGCAGCTGCTCTTGGCTTTGATTTTCCCATCCTAGCTTCTGTGATTCCAAGGTCAAGGGATCCAGTCTGGAGGCGCTACGAAGAGGTGATGCTCAACATTGTGCAAAGGAAGACGCCTTGCATCCATTCCAAAAGAGCTGCTGCTTGTTTCTCCTTTTCTTGGGAAAGCTCATGTTTCGTAGAACATTCTGGAAGCATCTCAGAGCATTTAGGGAATGAAAGCATTTGCCTGCGAGGTGCCCTTAGCCTGCCACACTTAGTAGCCAGAGGCTAACCCATTTTATTTGTTGCTATACACCCTGGGCAGGAGACAGCCAGTATGCTAAACTTTTTATTTAGAGCTCAAAATTGGGACTCATGGGTTGTCAAATTATTTTCTTCTTTATTTGTGAGTTTGTTCCAAAGTTAGTCACATCAAATCACATTTAGTTCCTCATTTACTAATTTGGCTTTATTGAGAAGAATGACATAATGTGGATTGTGGAGAAAGTGTGGAGCTTTCTGTCACCTAAAGTATAAGAGGATGGCAGGTGCATCGCCTCTGCTCTAACAAGAATAAGAGATGGAAAAAGGGATGCAGTTTGACCTTTTGGAGTGTTGCCACTGCAGCTTTGCTTTTCACCCAGACCTTTACCTTTGTTTTAGGACATGTTAGCACTATTTTAGGTTCTCATTTCCCTTGAAATAATTACTTGCTCCTCCAGACCCTGATAACTGAACACCACCCATGCCAGACAGTGTCTGCGCACCGAGTGGCAGCCCCACATCTTCAATCCAAGTTCACTTCTCTCTGTCATGGAAGAGATTCAGAATGGGCTTTGCCCTGGATTTATAGAAAAGGGAAGATTTGGGGCAGTACATGTTGGGGCACACATGTTGGTATTGATGCTAATCCTAGAAAGTTAAATAATGTGACCTTCCTTTGTTCTTCATCTACTTTTTTTTTGGTGAGCTCATGCCTCCTACAAGCTGATAATTCCAAAATTTGTATCTCCAGGTGGGACCTCTCTTCCAAGTTGCAAACTCATTCTATCTATCATCTATTGTCTATCTATCTCTATCAATAAATACATATTTATCAATAATATATGTCAATGATATATATTATGTATAATACATATGTAATTACATAGACATATATCATTGTCTTCTCATCAGGAGGAGGAAACACTTGGATGCCCAATGGGTACCCCAAATGTTCTGAATTCAGCTCCACATACTTTCCTCCACATTTGCTCTTCTCTTGGCTCTTTTCTTACCCTGTCCTCTTTACCTCCAGATTACATCCACGTTTTGACTATTTTCCCCACTTTCCCCTGCTTCCACCCTGGTTCCAATTGTCTTCATCTCTTGCCTGGACTTCTGCAACAGCCCCTACGAGGTCTCTCTGCTTTCCTCTTGCCCCTCCAATCTTTTTCCAGCTTAGAAGTCCATTTGATCTTGTTAAAATATGTCAATACATGGAATTATGTTCAAAGCTTTCCAGTGGCTATCTAAGTCATTCTAACACAGTCATCTTGCTGCCCCTGTTTCTTATCTGCTCCTGTTGCCTTCTTGTTCTGTTCTTGCTACATTGGAATCTTTGCCTTTCCTTGAAAATGTGAGAGATGCTCTCACCTCAGAATCTGTGTACTTACTGAGTCCCCTGAATGGGTGCTTTCCCCCTGGAGTCTACATGGCTCACTCTTTACCCACTGTGGGTCTTGGCTCAACTGTGGGAGTCTCTCTGGCTGTTCTTTTAAAATTGCATCCCTCACCACCATCTCCACTTCATGTTCTTAGCATGTGTCACTAACATACTCTATATGCTACTCATTTATAGTGTCTCCTCCAGGAGAATGTAAGCTCCATTAAGAAAGAGATTTCATTGATTTTGTTCCCAGCTGTATCTCCAGCAGTTAAAGCCAGGTACATAATAAAACAGACATTTATTGAATGAATGAAGGAAGATGATGAGGAGGAAATGGATGATACAAGAGTTTCACCTCATGTGGGCATGGTGGACACTGAGCTGACAACCAATCATTGAAAAAAAAAACAGGCTATGATCTGATACCAGAGATTATATTATTGGAGATTTACTTTCTGCTTATAACTATTATTTAACCTTGCTTGATTGAACAGATATTTAGTGAGTAACTGGTATGTCACTGTGCTGGGGAATGAGGGTACAAACATAGTCCATGTTCTTGTGTAGAGTAAGATAAGAAATTTACATATATAATTTCAAAACAGAGTGGTAAGTAAATGCTTAAGCATGTCATCTAGGTTAAACAATTTAGGCCGTACACACACACACACACACACACACACACACACACACACACACACATTTTTTTTACCAGTTTCTGTAACCGAGTATATTTTGATTGGAAGTAATAGAAGGGAGAAATTATTTGCATTTACTCAAAAAGCCCATTCTAAATAAGAGCCTTCAAAAAAAGATTATTGAAGATAATTGTTGTTAAATAATATTTTGATGGCCTGCTCTCCTCTATTTAAGAACTTTCTATTTAAATAAAACTTTTGCACTCTTAGTGTCTAGTAATTCTCGCTGCAAAGAGGGTTTGATAAAATCTTTTTTTCCCATGAAAAAATGGTGCACAGTATGACTGACTGGGCAAACCTCACTCTTCACTTTGATCTATGCATATAACCAACGGCTTATCTTAACAAAACTTTGGTCTGTCATGGCACCATTTTGAGGTGTGGTTAGCCATTTGTCTACTCTGTTCTCTGAGAGCCTGAAATTCTGCTTCAGTTGTTGGCTGGGTACATCAAGGTCTGGAAAACTTTCTGAGCAATACAGAAATGTTTCTGTAAATTGGGAGTTTACGAAAATGGCAATGATTTGCTGAGAACTAAAACTCTTCTATGAAATTGCCTCTACTTTTCTAAAGAGTTACCTTGAGCTCAAATGCTTAACCATCATTCAAGGTAATTTTTCTAAGAACTATTCCTCTGCATCTCTCCCCCAACCCAGTCTGGGTCAAGTGAGCCTCTTTTGTGTGCCTACAACACCCTATATTTTCTTTATTACAGCCTACCCAGGGTTAGGCCAAGCTTTGCAGGTCGAGTATGGTGCTCTGGACTTCCAAGTCTGCCCACAACTTCTGAGACTAGCTGCACGTTTGAAAATCCCTAGGAACACCTCACTTCAGACCAGATGGGTACAAATTTGGGTATCTCCAAGAACTCTTTCAGGTTCAGTCATTCACTAGAAAGACTCATAGAACTCACTGAATGCTTTATACTTAACCAGCCAAAAGAAGAGATGCATAGGGAGAAGTCTGGGAAGGTTCCAAATGTGAAGCTTCTGCTGTCCTGAGGGATGTGTAATCTTCCCGGCACATCCACGTGTGAAGACAGGCAGAGTATTTCCAACCAGAGAAGCTCACCCGAGCATCAGTGTTGGAGTTTTAATTGAAGCCTCATTGCATAGATATGATTAATTAATCAGTGGCACACGCTGAACTCAATGTCCAGGCCCCCTCTCCCAGCCCAGAAGTCAGGCTGCTGTCATGTGGCTCAAGCCCCAACACTCTAATCACATGGTTGGGCTTTCTGGCGCGGACAGTCCCCATCCTGAATCATCTGTCAGCATCAACCAGGTGTGGTTTGAGGGACACACCAGGAATAACAAAGACATTCTAATCATGGGGAAATCCTAAGAGTTTATAGATTTCTTCCCAGAAACCAGGGATTAAAGGCTAGCCAAAATTTCTATTACACACAGTCCCTATAACATTGTATTATAGCTGCATGTTTATCTGTTTTCTTAATTAACTTTTTGAGGGCAGGGAAAGTGCTACCTTATTTATCATTGTCTTTGCACTTAATGCAAGATAGATGCTAAAAAATATTTGCTATTTACAATTATTAGTCAGGTTTTATTCTGGCCTTAATTCTAAACTGTTACTGTTAGGAAGCTATTAAAATCCCAAGTTACATGTGCATAAGGCAATTGTCCTCATCTGGATTCTCTTTGTACATTATTTAGTCCCTCTCAGCCTGCTGATTTTCTCTTATATCTCATCCTGGTCCACTTTTCATGCTGTCCAAAACAGTTCAAGTCAAAGAAGCAGCTCTTATACTGAGAATGATATATTTAATGCCTTGGGGAAATTAACAAAGTCTCGATCAACTATATTTATGTGGTTCCAGATGCTAGCTACTGCATGAGTCCTTGCAAATGCTGGAATAATATGAAGTTTCCTTTCTTAAATGCTTGCTCTATAAGAAACTGCCTGCTTTACTTGTTTTAATTCTTTTTGCTGCTATGATATAAGCAAAAAGTAGAATGACACATGGCAGAAGGATTTCGACTGCCTTGACTTTCCTCAATATGAAAGCTACTTCCAGGCTGTTATGAAGTAGTAGCTTTTTAAAGGTAATAGTCTTTCTTTCTCTTTATGACTCAAACCACGTTTATTATGAGATTACTTCTTATGTTGCATTATTGAGTATGTACCTGATGATCCCAAAATATGACTTCCCACTGACTACGTTAGGGTAAGATTTTATTTTTAACCATTTTGTGCCACCTACCATGTGAGGCATAACGCTGAGGACAACAGTAGAGAATGGCACAGGGACCTGGGTTTGGAGGAGACATGAATAACAAACTGTCCCTCTGAGGGTTTATAACAGGGTAAAAAAAAATAGCTGGCAGCCATGAATAGAGGTTAGTCTCGTGTTCCAACAGTGGCTACTGGCGTGCTCCCTGATAAGAGTCTCGTTGTGCCAATGTTGGAGTGGCATTAGCTTGCCAGCTGCAGAGCACACATTCTTCTCTGGACTTTGCCTTGCCCATGGGTCTAAGAGACATTTGAGGAGCAGGTGGTGGGTAGAGGCAGGATTTGGGGGTAAAGGGAAGGTGTTTAAATAGTGTTGGCATCATTTCAGTAGAATACAAAGCACATCCCTATGAAGAGTTAAAACAGCTTAGAAATTGCTTAAATATTCATTCCATAGCCTTTCCAAAAATTTGAGAAAATAAAGGTAAGCAAAAGATGTTCTTATCCTTACAAAACACTAAAATTTATTAAAAGACATTGGTTTTATCCAAGGTTATAAATGTTCATAGTCCGACTTTTAGAGAACCTGTGAATTGAGGGACCAGGCTGGTCCTTTTCTTCTTTTCACATCTTTCTCTTCCTTTCCTCCTTTGAGGCAGAACAATAGGAATACTGAGACAATGGGACAGGCTTGTGGCTTTCATAGGGAACGTGCTGTTGGCTTGTGAAGTGACACCTGGAGGGATGACAATTCTGTGACAGGTGAGGCGAAGGGGAGCCCAGGTCCCATCCAGATCCAACCCCTGACGGAAAGGCTCACTTGCTACTGTGTGTGTGTGGAGTAACAGTGACATCCTGTGGCCAGTCTGGCTGATCTAAGTGGCTCCTTTATAGATAAAGAAGACTGTTGTGTCTGCATCTGCACTGAAAGGTGAGCCGGGTTGGCTCCTTTCGACAATACACTAAAGAGGGACGGGCTGGAGTCCCACTGCTTGCTTTCTGACGCCTCCATCTCAACCGCTGTCTCTGATTTAGGTGGCGGAGATTCTTGGGGCAGAAATTATGTCTATTTTTATGCTTGATCAACTTAAATGGTACCGTTTAAGTGTTGAGTGAACCATAATAATAACCAGGAGAACAGTGTGAGAAAATAGTGACAAGAAAGAGAAGTGCTTCACCTTTTTTTAAAGATATCCTGGAGGATTAATGAAGATAATCTGTTATTTAAAAATGCCTAAATTGCTTGACATTTAGCATTTTTTTTTTTTACAGTTTTGGATGGATTAACTTTATTTTGACCTTAAGAGAGAACAGGGCTGGGGAAGAAAACAACTCTGATCTTAAGTGATTCTAATACTTTTACGCAATCAGGCCATGCAAGCCAAGTTCATGGCTGTGCTGTAGGGGCCTGGGAGTTCTGTGATTTCAAGTCTTTAATGTGTAACCTCAGATAGCACTAAATAGAGGGAGTACCCTCCTGGCACCTGATTTGGGGTATGATGGAAACGATGAGTGTGAAAGTTCAGGGCTCTGGTGTGGTGGTGGGTGTGAGCTGAACAAACTCTTTCTTCAAGGTGATATCAGTATCTTGTGGTTTCTGTCACTGCCCTGAGATACTCCTGCACCTTGGCTCTTCTCTAGGTGTCCCTAGGGTCACCGCTCAAAGAATAAGGCAAAGGAAGCTGGAAGTTAAAAGTTTATACTCTGGAGTTACGCAGGCCTGGTTTTCAGTCCCAGATCACCACTCGCTAGTTCTGTGACATTGGGCAAATTCTTTGTCTGCTCAGAATTGCATTTTTCTCAAATGCAGGAAGAATGTGTCCCCTTCTTGGGGGATGGGATGAACACATGAGATAATACAGGGCGACTGTCAGTGCACATCACCTAGGACACAGTTTAAATCCACCCCTGTGAGCTGCTGCAATTATTGCTGTGTCCATGGGTTCCGCATTGAAGGCAATTAGGTAAGAGGCTCCCTGCCCGCACTTCACTAACAATCATCAGAAGAACTTGTAGTTGAACACCATAGCATGTTTGGGTCGAGGGCAGGAGAAAGGGAGAAGTGTGTGAGTATGTGTGTGTGTGGGGGTTGGTTTCATGGCATGTGCGTTGTGTGGTACATGTGTGTGTGGTGTGTGTGTAGTGTAATGTGTGTGTATCTGGGGGGCTTGGTGGGTGGTATGTGTATGTGTGTGGTGTGTGTGGTGTATCTACGTAGTGTAGTGTGTGTGGTATGGTGTTTGATATGTGTGGTATGTGTGTGTGGTGTATGTTTGTATATAGCCTAGTGTATGTGTGGTGTAGTGTGTTATGGGCATGTAGTAGGGTGCGTTGTTGTGTACTGTGTGTGTGTGGTGTGGTATGGTATGCGTGTATGTGGTAAGGTGCGTCGTAGTGTGCTGTGTGTGTGATGAGTGTATCTGGTATGTGTGTGGTGTGTGAGGTGTGTGTGCTGTGTGTGCAGTGTGGTGTGTATGGTATAGTGTTATGTGTGTGGAGTATATGTAATGTGGTGTGTGTGGTGCATGTGGTGTGTGTATATGTGGTGGTGGTGGTGTGTGTGTGTGTGTGTGTGGTGCCTGTACATGCCTGTGCATGCACGTGCACTTCTTCGTTGACCCATCCTGCTGCAGCTCAGCATGGGCAGCGTGCCACAGCAGAGTGAGATGTAAGGGCTGCCCAGAGGTGATCTACAACACTTAGGATAGGAAAAAGAGAAAAAAAGAGTGCAGGGACGGGGGTCAGGAGGCCCAGAGAATGCCAAGAAAGGAAGGAAATGGAGGGGATTAGTGGAAAGTAAGACTTTCAACATTGAGTATTCTCCTAGGCCATTTTAAAGTTCTCCAAAACCATGATAACTTAATTCCTGTGTCAATAACGATTTCACATACTTTTTGTCTAGAGGCAGGAAAAAGGGCAGGCAAAGTTTCCTCCCACAGGGCAAAAATCTTGCATTTTTAGTCCTTAGGTAACTTAACTGACAGCATGAAAGGGATGGCTTGAAGCTATTCGAATCTCTGTCCTAGCTGATCAGCCAATTGTGTGGGAAAAATGTGATAATTTCTTCATCTCTCCGAAAGAGAAATCTATTTCCTGCCTATTTTCTAAGTTTCTCCCTTTCTCCTCTCCTTCCTTCTCTCTCTGTCTTTCTTAGTGTCTCCCAATTTTTGAAATGGCTCTTGGCCTACACAGATGGCGTTTATTGAGTTTGTCTCAAAAAACTTTTTTGTCTTCCAATTTTTTCATAAATTTCTTTATGCCTTTGGGCAGCCACCCTGTTTTTCAAGTTTCACTCCAGTTTCTGCTTGCACTAAGTGGCAGATGGATTTCCCATGTCCTGGCTGTAAAAGAAAACCAGTTTGTTAGAAGATAGGCTCACTTAGGTGTCAATAAAAATAAAGGAAAATAATGTTATATTATCTATTGGAGACATAGAGAATGAAATTACTGTACTGTGATCACTAGGAAAACCACAAAAGTTGAGTTCTTTAGAAGGTATTTGAAGGACATCTTGGCTTGAAGATGCCTGCAATGATGGGAAGGCAGAGAAATAAAGCAAACCAAGTTTTTCCTTGCTTGGATGGAAGTCTGTTTATCATGACCATGTGAAGTCTGAGCCAGCAATCCTAATGATTTGACTCTCACTATTTCTCTGTGTTTGGGCAGAGAAGATATTAAGATGGGACAGTTTGCTCAAGACACGTGCAGGACAGAGGTCTCTTCTGGGAAACAATGCTTGAAGTTTCTGATTATACAAATAACAAAGCTAATTACACTTCAAATTGATTTGTGAAAACACATTAAATGCACTTTTATACACAGATATTTAAACTTTTAAGTACGTGTCCCAGAAAAGTGAATGTATTTCCAGAAAGGGCTCCATGTAATCAATGCTCATACGGAAAGCTCCGGGGCAGCCCACGAATGGTGCTACACAATCCAGTTGGCGCCTTTCCCCCATCCTTTCTTCCATTCTCTCTCTTCTTTCCTCATTACTAAACTACTGTTTCTCCAGTTTAATGAGAAGAGAGAGCTGAAGAGGCATGAGTGAGTGGGTGGCCCTTAGGATTTTCCATTCCCTCTTCTTTGTCTCTCTCCTTTCAAGATAGAGCAAACATTAGAAGGGATAGAAGATTTACCCTTTTGTATTATACCCAAATACATAGCGTTCTTACTTGTTTCCTGGATAAGTGTGGGTGTTTTTGGTTCTGAAGAACAGAAATCCCAATTCTCACTGGATTAAACATTAAATAAAATGTGTTGGTTCCTGCATTTGCACAGTTCATAAATAGGGTGTCATTTGGGGGTATCTTCAGTGGTTCAATAGTATAAACCAGGACCTGTTTCTTTCCTTTTCTGCTCCACTCTTTACATTATCAGCTTTATTTCAAGATTGGCTCTATTCATGGCCATAAAATAGCAGCCAGAGCTATTTGAGTGGCTATGTATCTCCCTATCCATAGAGAAAGAGAGAGGAGGTGGGTGGGTGGGAAGAGAAGAGGGCGTACATATGTACATACTTATGTAAGTTTTTTTTTTTCTTCTCTCCGCCTTCTCTCTCCCACCCCCAACTTTGGTAAAAACCATGGAAATAAATTGATAAACTAAGGCTCTGTGCCTGTCCTGAATAAAGTGTTACGCCTAGGGAATGTCAAGTGCTAATTGGCTGATGTCCACAGGACCTACCCCTCGAGCTGGGGGAGGATGAGGGCAGTTAGAGAAGGAAAAGTAGCTCCAATAACATGCGCTACTCAATATGGAAGGGATTTCCACTACCCCATTCCTATTCTGTTTTTATAAACTCTGTGTCTTTCCCATCATCATGTGTGAGAACCCACTAATCTAGAATGTACACAATATTAGGATTGGCATATATTGTCTTGATGAAATCAGCAACCTGTACTGTTGGTCATTTGAATTGTGTCCATAGAATCTACATGTCCCATTGAGGGCAATTCTGTGCCTGGCACTTTTGGTGTCCTTCTGTAGGCAAAGCCTCAGTAACTTAGAGGAAATATCAAAGATAGTGCTTTACTTGGTCACTTCTGTGATAACTTCTTCCTGGAGTAGAATTGGCACCCTGGGAGTGAAGCTATTTAGGGCCTGGTAGGTGGATAAAGCTGTATATGCCAAGTGTTGGAAGCTTGAGTTAAATGAATTCTTCTATTCTGGAATAACTGCTTGAGATCTGGGCCATTGGCAAAGCAAAGCTGATTTAGACAGTGTTCTTATACAGTCTGAACTGGATATTTCATTGCCTCACTTTATGCTTACACTTTCATTACTTTTTTTGCACCAGAGAAGAGAAGGAATTCAGTCCACTGTCACTTCTATGCTCAAACAGGTTTGGGTATGAAGCTTGCAAGTGAACCGAGTACTGCATCTACTTTCTTCTAGGAAGAGCAGAGCGTGAGAAGAATTCTAACACCAAAGCAAAAATAAAATACAAATTCTCATTGTCATATTATTTATACCACTTTTCTAATAAAGCAAGTGACAAGCGTCAGGTTAAATTCCCACTACCACTGGGGGTGATCATAGTGGTTTGGAAGTGCTTGAAAAGAGATGTGTCTGAAAAGTGCCAATGATGTAAACTGTTTGGTTGTCAAATGGACAGGTGAACACTAGATCTTGCCTGATCCTTTGAGATGCTCTAGCATTCCCTAGCAGCAAGTGAGATGGTTTGAATTGGATACCATTGAATTCTGACCATCATTTTCTACCATCTCCACTAACAAAAATTGAGAAGAGAAGCAGGACATGGACACATGTTTTTCTACCTGGACAGCAAGGAAAGACTGCTGGGGAGATTAGTGGCCACCACGCCCCTAGTCAGGTAACGAGCTCACATCATCTCCATGGCAACTTCTGAAAGGCTCAGAGTTTATGTGCTGGTGCAGGGCAGGTTGTTGGGGTGAAGGGTACTGGGGCCTGGAGGGATGCCACACTCTTAAATCACAGGTAAAGTCTAATTCACTCATTCTCCTTATGGGAGCAGGGAAATTTGAGTTTGTGTCTCTTAGTTCATGGAGTTCTGATTTGTGTTCACACGAATGCTTGGATTCTTTTCTCAGCTGACTAAGCTCTTTCGAGATTTCTTTTGCCAAACAGCCTCCTTTGCTTTATATACTCTTTTTGTATTTATATTCATATATTTAATAACTTGTGCTAGCTTGATGCAATTCTTTTTCTTTAAGGTCAGTTTGCCTATCTCAGTTTGCTTCTCTTTTATAGGTTGTTTTTACAATCAAACTATCAAAGACAATCTTCTGAGATCTTTAAAATTAACGGGGCACCTTATTTTTCAACTTCCTGTCCTTGACCACTGCCTTTTCTTCTCTGGTTCCCATAGCATCTTTTTCTCTTGGCTCCCCTTTAAATCTCCATCAGCTTAACTTCCACAATCCACTTCATTGGATTGATCAACGGAATGCCCACTAGCCAGGCACATGCTCCATGCCCTAGCCAGGACAGAGAGGGCTGGTGGAAAATGTTTCCTGTAATTAGTTTTGCCTAGAGGATCTTCAGAAGTGGAGGAGAAGCCGAGGCTCCTTATTCCACTACATGTGTTTCCTCCTTTTTTCTCCTGTGGTTTGGAACCCTTTCCCCTAGACTTCTGTCCTTTCAGTAGTTTCCTGCATCTTGGTCTTTCTCTCGTTCACTTCAGCTTTGCAACTGTGCTTCTCACTGCCTGGCAGTAAGTGTGCCTTAGAGGAAAATGTAAACCTTCCCTTCAGAAGGCTCTCACTGGGCAACATCTGGCCCCACTAGTGGCTTTGGGGTGGAGGGTACCGAAATATGCCACCTGAAGATATGCCACTTTAGCCTAAGGCTAATTTTTTGAGCTAAAGGCAATAGAGAACAAGCAGATGCAGGAAAAGCTCTTCAATTCCTCCTAATTGCTTAAAAATAAAATATAAATTTTCTTTATTGTAAAAAAATTCCATTTTTAGAGATATCTCAGAGAGCTACTTCCCAGAGACAACTCTTATCACTTGGGAGACTCTTACTTGCATAACGAGCAACCTTTATTTTCTTCTCCTCCCTTTCCCATAACTTGTTCCCCCCACCAGAAGCCCGAACCCCCTTTTCCTTTGTTTAGCCCAGGATGGTATATAAATCTCAATCATTTGGCTGCCTCCTTGAGTCTCGTTTCTTTGTGAAACTCTTACACATATCTAATTTAACTATTTTTTGTTATTAATCTGTCTTTGTCAATTTGATTCTGAAGCCCTAGGTGTAGAACCTAGGAAGGGAGAAGGAAATAGATTTTTCTTCTCTACATGGCCATAGAAATTCATTTTGTGTTGGCATCTTTGAAGATGTCAATCTTATAGGTGTATTACAAATATTTTACCTCTAGTCTTCCTTCAAAAATGTTATTTTATGTATGTAACTAAGGCTCCCTTCTTTGAGATTGGTTTATGTTTATATTAAGATGTGAGGTGTTACCGCCATCTCCAGGCTTCTTCCATATTTCACCTCAGACACGAGTCATGTTGAATATCTCAGACTTTTCAAGAGCTCGAGCTTCACTAAAGATTCATCATAGATGTCACCTGCTTATGGCCAGTGGCTTCCCATCAGCCTGTTCCTTTCTTCTCCCTGGTCAAAAATGTGGTCAAAAGACTAACGGCATCTGTCAGGCTTTCCTTTTCTATTCAAGTTAGTTTATCTCTTTTTCCTGTTTGGTGAAGGGGACATTGGAAATGTATTAGGAGAAGATGTGAAATGTGGTAATTCTGCTAAGGTTAGAGAAATCCTGACTGAGTTGTAGTGAGAAAACAGCTTGTTAAACACCAGCCGAGGCAGAAGGTTTCGTCTCATTGGAACTCTACTTATTCAATGCTTGAACAGCTCTATTAACAGCAGGAACCTGGGAGTGTCTCTGGATACAAAAGGCAAGCATGGTAGATGTTAAACTGGCATTCATTTATGGGAATCCATTTTGAGTACTTTTCTTATTTCTCTCCTGGGAAGACCTTGTTGGTGGCATCTTCGAGTTAGAGAAAGTCATATTTCAGACACATATCTCTTGCTTAGAGGGAAGATAGGCCAGATTTCAAAATAAAGTTGATATTCCTGTCATAGCACTAATAAAAATACTCTTACACACAAAAAAAGGGATTCCTTTTTGTTTCTTTTTTTTTTTTTTTAGCTGAGAAAAATGTCACATGTATTTGATCTGCATTTCAAAGGGTGGAGTGTAACCACAGGATGCATACATCAGTCACTGTAAGAGTGTCACAGTCAACAAATTAGTACAGACCGTGTCTACCTCCTCTCCATTTTGTCCTTCTTGTGCCTGCTATTGATTGATATACCTCAGGGAGGAGATTCTTCTGACTCAGACATATGCAAGTTCCTAAAGAAAACATCAGCTTTAAGGGGGGAATAGAAGAAATAGCAGCAGCAGCAAAAAATCGCTAATCTTTCATTTATAAACCCTGCTGAACATCTGGAGAGCATGCGGCTCCTTTAACCTCGGGAGTGCAGGAACAAATGAGCACCAAAGGGCAGCCCATGCTAATGTGGTGTCATTAATTGGAATACAATGGAGGGCCTTATAATAAACTTCCGCAGAGCCACCTTGGTATTCCTTTACACCTTGTCCGGCTCCTTCAGGCACTGGAGGCACAGCTTAACGGCAGAAGAAAATCTTTGGAGGTTGAAGAACAGTGAAGATATCCTTAAAGAGCAACACTAAATTCAAAAGAAAAACATGTAATGACCAAAACGGAAAAAAAAGTCAAACAATTCTTAGGAAAATACATTTTAAATGATCCATGGGGGTGTTACTGAAGTTCATCTTTACATCTATTTCTCAGCCAGCATTCATAACATTTTTAACCGAACATCAGTGTGTTGTGGGAGAACAGAAGAAACAACATGCATCATGAATGATTAACATGAAGTTCATACTTAGGGGGCGAGCATAAGGATTTGAATTTAGTTGGAATTCTGTAAATTTTTCTATCACCTTTTCTGGGGGCACACCATTTGAAGACTCTTTAACTGCATTAAGCAAAATAGAAATGGAGATTATATCATACTTGTTCTCTTTTCTTCCTCTTGGTAGTCTCATGGGATAATGTAAGCATACAGGGAGTTGCTATGTACAGAAACCTGAAATAAATAGTGTCGGTGTACAAATTAATGTTGTTGTGCAGCAGTGGTAGCAGTAGCTCCAGGTGCAGAAACAGGGAACTGTCTCTAAGTATGCCTTTCCTTCGATACAGAACGTTCCCCCCACCACTGCAGGCACTGCATGCTGGCTGGCCTCCAGGGGCTGCTCTGGCTCACAGACTGGGCTGGTTGGCTCATGTGGGTTTTGAAATTTTTTGGATGTGGTTTTCAATGTTGACAAGAATATCCAGATTTTTGATTTCTCTGAAAAGATGGAAAAGTCTGGCTATGATGGTGCCCTTAATCAGACAAGGCAAAAATCAGCCGGAAAGGAGGTTGGATGGAACCCCTGGATTTGGTATTCCTTCCCTGGCTGCTGCACTCATCTGGATTTGCTTATAGACTTTCAAGATTGCCCTGCTTGTTTAAGAGGAAGCTATTGAAGGTGTTTTAAAAATATGGAGTAGCATATTGTATTAATCAGGGTTCTCCAGAACCAATAGAATGTGTGTGTCAATCAATCAATCAATCAATCAATCACATAATTTTTTTTTAAGGAACTGACTCACCCGATTATAGAGTCTGAGAATTCCAGATTTAGCAGAGCTGATGGTATAAGATATGATCCAAATCCAAGTCCAAGGGAAGAAGATCAATATCCCGGCTGGAGGACAATCAGACAGAGAGCAGGAATTCTTTTGTATTCTGCCCTTTATTCTATTCAAGTCTTCAAAAGAGTCTAGGAGACCCACCCACACTGGGAGGGCAAACGACTTTTTGATGTTACTCATTCTACAGATTCAAATGTTAGTTTCATCCAGAAACACCCTCACAGATACAAGACACACCCAGAAATAATGTTTAAACTTATGGGTCCAGTCAAGTTGACACATAAAATAAACCATCGCACACACCTAATAACCTTGGATGAGTAGAGGGTAGATCTCTTATGTGTTTGTCGTTATTCTAAAACCCTGACAAGACCACCTGGTTGGGAAAGCCTCTCCAGGAGACAGGCATCTAGTGTGAAATCAGAGGGTTGGAGAAAGTTTTAAGCAAGGTAGGTCCCAGATAAAGAAAATGACTGCTGACCAAATACACCTTTTAATTTCTTTCTCAAAGTTCTCTGTGCACATTAAGTTCTCACTTAACACTGTAGATAAGTTCTGTAACTTTAAGGGAAACTAGATATAATGAAATCAGTTTTACCATATGCTAATTGATACAAACGAGAGTTAAGTTCCTATGGCATCTCATCAACGTTATAATGAAATGACATTGAATATAACATCATTATTTGAGGACCTGCTGTACCTTCACTTTTGATGTCATAAAGAGCTATGAAACAGGTCTGAAAGTCTAAGTACACTTGTGAAATCAGGATGTCTACATAGCGAGGTCTGTAATACTCTACTTACTAGGACCCTGAATAATTAACTGAGCCTGGGTGTCTGGCCCAGGATAAAGGTGCAGTTCCCAGAAATAGTGCCATCCAGAATCTTCCCATGGAATTGCTGGTGAAAGCCAGAGGCTGCAACATGCTATCCATACTCGCTAAGGCTCCCTGGGTGTTGGAGGTATTTAAAGCTGGGTGAGAAGGAACAAAGCATAATATTTGGTTTTTAAACATGATGAAAATCATAGTCAGAATATTGGTGCAACATTTTAGATACAGTGAAAACAATTTTCACTCAAAGGCAAATTTAAGGGCATGATAGTAACTCCTGTCTCCATTCACTGTGCATGAACTGGGAGTGGATGTGTCAGGTGGAATAATTATTTTTCATCAAAAGCCTTGATATGAGGTAGTCATACACATGAAACATAAGAATAATACATGTTAGTTTGGTTCTCTCTCTCTCTCTCTCTCTCTCTCTCTCTCTCTCTTTTTTGCCTATTATTTAAGCATAACTGTAAACAGTTTCTTTTTCTTCCTTTTATAAAGATCATTTAAAACAAATGACCACTTGGTGGCTGATTTCCATCAGTATTATTCTGTCTTTGGATGCAGATCTTGCACTTTTTGCCCCGTTTGCTTTTTGCATGTGTTCCTGCTTGCTCAGCCCCCTCCTGAGCTGTGGGTATTCCTAGCAGGGATAAGAAACTAGAACAGCCGTTCCACTGTCTCTCATTGAGAACTCCCTCTCCAGGGCCCTTGCCTACTCCCTACCCTTCAGATGGGGAGGCCAACCTGTCCAAGTGGGCGTGAGTGGTCATGATTTAAGCAGTGCCAAGTGCTCCGTTCTCCACCGGGAGCAGAGTTCTCTGCCTCGTAGCATTCCTGGCCATCTGGGCTGGGATGCGGAGACCACCATGGCACCAGGATAACCTTGGCCAGTTCTTATGAAACTTCTGCTTCAGGAATTGCCATGCCCAACACCATGGCATGTGACACCAGAAGCACGGGCACTATGTGACCTGGAGGGGCACCGTTCTTTTCTCTCACCTGCACTGCCCCGCTTTTCTAGCCCTGCCCCCACTTTCTCTTAGCTTTCTGCCTCCCAGACCTGCGGAAGGAATGCTTCCTTACCAGGATGTGAGACGGGGCTGAGCACATGCGCACGCACGCACACACACACGCAGAATGCCTACCTTCTTCATAACAAGCGAAATTTTAACTCACTGTGTCCTGCAGGGAGCTAGGAACAATCAGGGTGGGGAGAGAGTTTGAGAGTTTGATGAAGTCTTGGAGGAGGAATGCTCTGGTGTTTATTTTGCTCAGCCAGAAGTTTTACTATATATGTTCTCAGTTTCCATTACTCTCTTTGTCTTCATAATCAAATTTCCTCTTTTAATCTCTTTGCTGACACCAGTAACTTAACACAGCTAGAATTACCCTCAAAGACTCCAACACTTAACATATTATCTTTGTTTAACATTTATTTGACAACTTTTCATGGTCTTTCAAGTTGAATAGATTCTTAAGGCTACAAAAGTTTTTTTTTTTTGTTTTTTTTTTTTTTTTAAGTTGTATGGGGGAGTGAGGGTACATGATTTCATTTCTCTTGCCATCACCCTAGTCCAAGCTACTGAATTTGTCTCTGGGGATGTGCAATAGCCTTTTAACTTGCCTTCCTGCTTTAACTTTGTCTTCTTCCATCTGTTATCCACATAGCAGCCAAAGTGATCTTTCGAAAATGCAAATCATATCATTCCCTTCAAATAACCAAACAAATATTTATTGAGCACCTACTATGTGCCAGGGACTGTTCCAGGTGTTAGGAATATTGTGGTGAATGAGACAAATAAAGACTATTACCTTATGAGACTTACATTTTAATGGCCCCCACAGCTCTTAGGGTAAATTTACAAGCCTTAAAATGATTGATTACAAGGCCATGATGATCAGGCCTCTGCCCAAATCCCTGGCTTCATCTTGCACCTGTCTTTTCCAGCCCACTCTGCCTTTCACCACACTGGAATATGCCAAGATCCTCTCCCCTCAGGGCCTTTATGAGGCTGCTGGCTTTTCCCCAACTGGTCACCTAGTTCACTGGCACATGTCTTTCACATTTTAGTTCACTGTCCTTTTCTCAGTGATATCTTCTCCATCCCTCCCAGTCGAAAGGAAGTTCCTCTCAGATATTCTTCTTAGTACACCTCCATTTCTTTCACAGCACAATGCAGTCAATGACCCAGATACTGTATGACTGATGTCTGCCTTCCCTACTAGACTGCAATCCTCTGGCAGGTAGGAATCTGGTCAGTTAAATTTAAGATGCTTGCATCAGTTTGTATTTTGTTTGATCATCTTTTAAGTAGTATTCAACAAACATTTGGAGAATGAATGAATGAGAAAAGTGGAAAGTGCACATAAACTAAAACTGGCTTTATAGGTATCTCTTAGAGAGAAAGGTTTATCCAAAATTATATTTCATGGCTGTCAAGCATGAGAAGAGTCTGAGATATTATCTACTTGCAAACTAATAAGTTAGCTAGTTACAGTTTCATGGATTCTTACAGAGCCATGAGTCTCCTGGGTCAGAGACAATGGACTTTATTACTCATAGATCAGCAAGCAGCATAAGCATCAGTATATTTGTGTCAGTTCTCCTTGTCCCCCTTCCCCCATCTTCCATAGGAATGATGGGGATGGGCCCAGACAGATGTATTACAGGAAAGGATTCCTGAGCTTAGAGAACTCGAGTCTCTAGTAAACAGTGCCTGCCTGCCTTTGCTCCAGAGGAAAATACTGACTTGATATTCTAAGACTTTAAGCAAATCTGCCTTTTGTTCTGAAGGAAGACACTCTATCTTCCAAGGCTGTTTGCTTTATAAACACCCTTGGAAGATAGCCTGGGTGGAAGGCATTTACTGCATTGCTCACAAGAGGTGTAGAAACATTAAAAACCCATGGAAAGTTTCCACAACAATATCCAATATTCTCATTTTTACACTATCTCGACTTCTGGTGAACTGTCCATGATATGCAAATCCTGTGGCTGTTCTGATTAATCTGACAGAGACTGGAGTCAAATCCAGTCAATTTTTCCCATACAGCATGAAGTCCACTATCAACAGGACAGCTTTAAGCAGTAGGATGAGGATGGCCTGCAATGATGACCTCAACCATGACCCAGTGTCCTGGATCCCACCAGCTGGCAAATCCCATAAAACAGAAAGTATTCAACTTGGAAAGTCAGAGGATTTTTCTCCTTAAGTTTCTGAATTGACTTTTCTACTTGGCCTGAGGAATTAATTCAGGCACTGAAGAATGTATTAGTGATTGCACAGACTTTGCCTTGGTCCACAAAGAGGAGGTAAAGACGATGCTCTCATTATTAACTATCTGGCCCATAAGTTAAGGCCGAACTTCAAGACCTTCAAGATCCAAAGTGTTGTCACTGGTCTCTTTGGTTAAAGTCAGGAACAAGTTTTATACCACCTTTTTTAACCGAATGACTCTTATCACACAGAAAGTTCCTTGCTGGATGTAGTTAATAATGTCAGTTATCTCTTCTGAAAGTTCTCCCAAATAACCAAAGGCAACCTCTTTTTGGAGAGAAGTCCCAGTCTTCTTAGGATTATGCAATTTACTGGTGATAGTTCTGTAATCATCAGACATGAAGTCTCTCATGACCACCTCTGAAGTATAAGGTAATACCTGGCTTCCACATTAGAAATCCATAGTCCCCCTGGGAAGGAAGTGTTTAAAATTAATGCCCTCTCCCTCCTTAGGTGAGACCTACATCAGTTGGAAGGCACAGTCTGACAGTATTTCCAACTTGGCTTCACACCTGGCAGGTAGAGCTTAAGTTTCTCGGTTCAGTTCAAATGAGTCTAATCCTTATTTGTGGCCTGAGTACAATTAGTCCAACCTATTCTGGTTGTCCATGCTATCAGAAAGGAGGCATTCAACTGCCTCATGGAATAACTGAGTGACAGTAACAGAAATAGTGGTGTTGATAGGTATTTGCATGGGAGGAGCAGAAACTGGGGCCATCCCCTGCTATTTTGTTAAACTCGTCAGACCCATCTGCTGGAGGCTGGAAGACCTAGAAATCAGTTAAATTTAAGATGCTTGCATTGGTTTGGGAAGACGACACCAGGGTATTTTTTTTTCAAGAAGAAGGATCCAGGGAAGTTTATGAAAGACAAATATCATTAGTGAACTTCACTCTCTCAATCCTCCTGGATTCTGAGCAATTCTCTCAAGTGCCAAGGTTTTTATTCTCCTTCCATGGCCACAAGAGTGGTGTGTTCCATTCCAGGAGCTATAATGTCACTTTTTTCTTAGTCATCCATTCATCCGCTATTTATACTCAGCCTCCAGACCTGTGAGAAATTTCTTTCGTTTATAAGCCACCCAGACTGTGGTATTTTGTTATAGTAGCCCAAAGGGACTAAGACATTAGCTACTAGAGTTTTATAAACACTGACAGAATATGCGAGACTTGTGTCAGAGATAGCACGACACAGCAAGTAGCTTGAGCATCAGCATACTTGTGTCAGCCTCACAGCCCCACAGCCTCATGGGAGAGATGACGATGGACTCAGATGGATGCCTGTATATGCAGTAGGTTGCAGTACAGGAGAGGATTCCAAATTTCTTATGAACAGTAAGTACATCGACGCTTTGCTCCAGAAGGAAACACTATCATCTTCCAAGGCTATTTGCTTTATAAATGCCTTTAAATAGTAGAGAACCAAAAACAGTTAATGTCACACTTGCAAGATGTGCTGAGATGCAAGAGACCCACAGTGATCTGTGTTCCAATAACAATTAATAAATAACTACTTATTAGTTACTAATGGGTAACTGAAAAAGCTTGATGTTTTAATGAGTGAGCAAACAATCCAGATCTGGGTTTGAATCTCAACTCTATTCTTAACATCTTTGTAACTTTGGGAATGACTGAATTTCTGTTTTCTCATATATCAAACGACATAATAGCAATAACTATTGTCTGAGTGCTTACTAAGTGCTGTTCTAAGTGCTTTTAATATACTATCTTATTTAATCTTTACAATAATTATAGGAAATAGAACAGCAATATTTTCCATTTCATGAATGGGGAAATAGGGTACAGATTTGTTACTTGCCCAATGTTACACAGCTTGTTAGCTCTGAAGCCAGGATTTGAATCCATGCAATTGCAAAGGTTTTAAGTACTACTCTCTGCATTCTACTTGGAACCTAATAATAATACCTGCCTTACTGGAATGTTATATGAGTACTAAAGTAACTCTTAGGTTCTTAATCAAGGACTATTTTCTTTCTCTTCTTATAGTTGCTTAATTAAACATTTTTAAAAAATCCAACTTCTTGGAATCCTCTTTTAAAGGAATGATTATTGTTACTTCATCAAGTAAAAGTGGAAAAAGATGTTCCCCCCACAACAAAAGGGGAGAAAGCCTGAACAGGGAGTGCAGTGTGGTGACAGGGATTTAAACTCAGCCCACTCCAGGCTGAGGAGAAAGAGCCACCCACAGTGATGCCTGGACCCCCAGGTGTCTGTGAAAGGCTATGTAGATCTGCAGACTCTGGCCCTGAAATAGCTCTTCCTTCATCAACTCCAGATGAACCAACCCACAGAGAAAGCAGCCCAAAGAACTGCCTGAGAAATCCTCGGGGAAATAACAATGGGGCCTCTAATTCATAGCAGCCTAGAACAAGCCCTGTCTCTTTGTGCTCTTGTCTGGGTGTCATAGTTATGGTAATTGGAGCTGCCTGCTATCATCACCGTATACAACAAACAGTTCTGGTGTGGGGCTCCACTGCATCTCCAAAAAAGAAAGAAAAATCTTGTGGTTTTAAACGAGACTTGGCCAAAAATATAACTTTAAAATGCCTATACATTTAGTGAATGTATAACAAGTAAATTTGAAACATATTTAGTGGAGATATATTTATGTGTCATTAATTCCCTTGGAGGCTAATTTATGCATCCCTGCATGCTGTTGGCATTCAGTAGATACTGACGTCACACACTGCTTAGAATCATTTCAAACAGACACTTGAGCAAAATGAATAAAATGACATTTGATGGATTTTATGATCCAATTATTCATTCCCAAGGTATATATTTCCTTATAATTATATGCTTTTTAGATAAATATGGCAGATTTTTTTGTGTAGATTTAGTAACTTAAAATTCTCATTGCATTCACGTGGCAATGGTCCCTCATGGGACAAATGTACTTTATTCTATTTAAGTATTATTAACTGGGCTGGACTGAAAACTAGGTAAAGAAAAGGGCAAGGTACACTCTTCCCATATTGTTCTCAACTTACTGGTCCTGAGAAACCAACATCCCAAACTAGCAACAAGGAATTGAAGCCTCCATTGCTACTTAGGAGAGCTAGGATCAGTCAAAGCTTGAGGAATCATGTTGAAGTTCAGCTCAAATGGCACTGTGTACCTACCACTGTCACAGTGCCTCTTGCTGTCTTATTTCTTTACCAGCATATATCCACTTCTGGGCAGTCAGTTCCTCAAGGGCCATGACCATGTCTAAGTCATCTTTGTGTTCTGGGTCTAGAACAGACAAGACTCACAACTAATGTTCCCTTTTTGAGGTCTGGCCACTTTCTTTCCTTAGTCATAAACATTAGTTTTGCTAAAGGTATACACAACTAGTTACACTGTCTGATGCCTCTGGTTCTTTGCACATACTATTCTGTCTACCTGCAAAGCTTTATCCTCCATATGAATCTTGCTAACTCCTACATGTTCAAAGCTCCTCCTCCTGGAAGTCTGCCCCAGCCCCCAAGCCTGATTTCATCCTGTCTTGTTGCCCTCGTATCTGTGTAGCTGTCTCTTAGAGATCTTACTGAAATTGCTGACTGGCCTCGTGGGCACAGGCCAGTATTACAAATAAATTCTCCTACTTTGTACTCTATTAATAGATTAATAGTATCTTTTAATAAGTAAACATTTTAATGTTTATAAAGTCCAGTGCAGCGATTACTTCTTGTATAGTTAGTGTTTTTCTGTATGTCCAGTTTCTGTATGTCTTTGCT
>CM053504.1:55277461-55298097 GCA_028627145.1 Eidolon dupreanum
TTCAGTGTAATTACAGATATATCTGGATTTAAGTGTATCACCTTATTATTTGTTTTCTATTTTTTTAAATCTTTTTTTCCCACTTATGCCTTTCTTTTGCATCAATCATATAATTTTTAAATTTTCTTTTCATCATTAACATGAAGTTAAACATTTTTTCTTGTACTTTTAAAAAATCAATTCTGAGATTCATTCTTGATTGATAAATGTCTAACTTAAATCAATACGTTTAATATTATAGGCAAGGTCTTATAATACTTCAACTTCATGTAATCATTACCCACCTTTATGCTATTGTTATTATGTATTTTGATTCTACATATATTTTAAATTACAAAAGACATTATTACCATTGTTACAAAGACAATATTCATTTGGAATTACTGAATACTTATCCTTTCTGTTCCTTTGCTTCATAGTTTGTGTTGAAAAGTCAGTCATAATTCTACCGTTGCTTCTCTAAAAATCATGTGTCTCCTTTCTCTCGTTTATAAGACATTCTTTTTTATCTTTTTTTTTTTTGGCAGTTTCATGGATAGAGTTTTATTTTTATTTATCCAGACATTTCTTCAATGTGTTAATAGCTTTTGTTTGTTTTAGAAAATTCTCAGAGTATCCTTCTGTTCTATTATCTCTTTCTTTTCTTTTTTAGCCTCCAAATGCACTTATGAAAATCCTTTTAATTATATCTCATATGTTTCTTATGCTCTTTTTCTATGTTTTTAAAATTCTTTTTTGTGTCTCTGAGAAAATACCAAGTCTAGTATTTTCTACTTATCTATCTTCTAGTTTAGTTTTCCTCTCTTCTGCTATGTTTGATCTGTTACTACAGCTATGTATTGAATTTTTAATTTTAGTGTTGTATTATTGAGCTCTATGTTTTCTAACTGATTTTTTTATAGATTACAACACACTGATGAAATTTTCCATCTTTTTTTCTCATTTGATTATGTTATATATAATTATTTTAAATTTCATGTCCAATAATTCAAATATTCACTTTTGAGCCTATTTCTACAGTTTTTTTTTTTTTTTTAATTCTTGATTTTTGGTCATTTGATCCTCTATTCTGGCTTACTTCATCTTATGCTAAGCATTATGTATAAAAAAATACATGCTATAGATAATATCTACCTTTAGAGGGTATCTAATTTTCTCATGACAAGTAGCTAGACCCCAGGCAGATCATCTTAGACTCAATGTGAGGACTAATGAGATCTATTCTATTTTAGATTTGTCTTTATTCCTAGAGCCTACCTCTTCAAGGATCTAAAAGATAAGTCTGGTATGTGTATTAGGGATTCTCTTTCTTGGCAGGCTATGAACTTCAATTTTTGTCTTCCTAGAACCAAGAGACTACTGAAATGTCTACTTAGGATTTTTAGCTTCTTAGCAGCTGCTTTCTTCTTTGTTTCTTGGCAATTTGCCTCACACATGTGTAGCTTAGGATTTAGAAAATACCTCCAGGAAAAATTGTACATGTAATACCCACTCTACATTTCTGCAATTAGCTTTTCTCTCAGATCATGACTTCTCAAGTTCTAGCTGCGTTGGTAGCCCTGTGCACCAGTTTTTGACTCCCCTGTCAGTGAGACTGTTATAAACTCTTGGCTACTGCTCTTTGCTCAGCATTTATGTTCTATAAAGAAAATTGGAGAATGTCCTGAGGGGTGCAAGTAGTAACTAGTGTAGCACTCATCTCTATGTGTTTTTCTTCTTTCTACTATTTCGGTCTTTCAAGACTGAGCGACTCTTGGAAGGTATAATAGGATTCTCACAGCAAAGCGTCTGTGTTGAATACACTGCAAGAGAACCAGAGGATGGTGGTGAGAATAGAAGCAGATAATAGAAGAAAATATCTAGACTCACAGAAGTTGCAACCAGATGAATCCCAGTAAGGGAGTCTCAGGTAAATCCACAAAAATGCCCACAAGAGACCAAGAATCAGCTTAAACATCTGCTTGGCCCGAAGAGCAAGTTTTTGCTCCATTTTTGAATGAATGTTTGTATCCCTCCAAAATTCACATGTTGAAATTGTAACTCCCAAAGTGATGGCATTTTTAGTGGGAACTTTGGTAGGTAATTGGACATGAGGGAGGAGTGCTATTAGATGGTGTTAGTGTTCTTTTAAGAAGAGACACAAGAGCTTGTCCCCAGTCTCTGCTCTCTGCTATGTGAAGATACAATGAAAAGATGGTCATTTGCAAATCAGGAAGAAATCTCTCAGCAGACACTGGATTTGCCAGTACCTTGATCATAGATTTCCCAGCCTTTAGAACTGTGAGAAATAAATTTCTTTTGTTTAAGCCACCCACTTTATGATAATGTATAGAAGTCTGAGATAAATAAGATATCATCTTCAGGCAACACTGGTTAAGGTAAAGGAACAGCTTTCTCATCCTCTCTTTTCTCCCCACACTCCAAACCTACTCTAGATTATTAACAGCAGATAGATAATGTGGGTGACGGTGAAGAAAAATAGCAAAAGGAGGACCCAATCCTCTCTCCCATTCAGAGGCTGGCCTGCAGTATGTTCATGTCAAGGATAAATAGTGAATAAATAATAATGTTATAGAATTACCTATACCCTTCAGTAATTCACAAGGTTTTCCCAGCCCTGTTTCCAAAGGATAAACAACTGCATTACTGAACCTTGAGTTTCAGTCATCTCTACATGGCTGCTGTACAGGAGCTCTCAGAATGCAGCTTAAAAGGGAAGATGAGTCTGAGAGCCAAAAGCTCAATTCTTGCTGAAGAGAACCGCTAAAGAGCAGAACTGAGCCCATTAGGCTCACATCTTTTTGAATTCTGGATGTTTCCACTCTGGGCTGATTAATTCTATCCCATTTCTAAGCATTAAATAAATATAACAATGAAAAAAAGGTGTTTGTGTTCCACTGACAAATATAATCCACATAATTATTAAATGGGAAATTCCAGAATCCTCATGTGGCTTTGCCTCTTATTTTGCAGGAAGAAGTTTTCCCCCAAAGACAAAGTTGACTAGAGCCTCATGTCCCCAGAGGGCCTTATTGGAAGTTGGTCTTTAGAAGTTCTGACATAAACATACTCCCACCCACCTGGCTCATGTACAGACCATGAACAACTTGGCCCTTCTTCCCAGCAGAGCAGTTTTCTGTATGAGTCACTTACTTATGTCTCTTTATTTTGGACTTTCTGCCTCAGGGGACCTTGAGGATCTATCCAATACTTTACTGAGAATTCTTTCAGCACTCAGCAAACAATGAACAATAATAATAACAAAAAGATTTAAAAGGCCTACTCCCATCCTCAGTGTGCATGGGACCCTGGGACTGCTACCCAGTTCCATGAAAAACTCAGAACCAAGTCCAAAGTAATACACTGATGCATAACATACAAGGCAATATACCAGATGAAGCTTTAGCATTCAGAGCAAGGGAGACGAATCAATTCAGGTCTGGAAAACACAGTGTCCCAATGCCAGAAAGCCTTAGAAAATCTTCTATGGGAGAAGCTGAAATCTCTACACCTCCAACCGTTGTATCTAGAGCCGTTGTAGGAGATCCTGACTGTTTTGTAAAGAGTAGACACATTATAGACAGCCATCACCTATGAAGAGAAGGTTCATGGAAAAGATACAAGAAGACTCAGCGTGACAGAATTGAATACATCCTTCCTATAAACATCTTTATTTGTTGCTTGTGTCTACAGTGGGGATTCCAAAGGTTTACCCTGGTGGATTTGGAGTATCACAGATTATTTTGTTCTCTGCCTATTTTCTGATCTTGGAGAAAGCAAATGGACCAAAAATATGTCCTTATACCAACCAAGTGTAGTAAATGAGTTTTAATACCTGGGAGTATTTTTAATATTGTGAGATGAGAAAGGCCTCTCCTTTTCCATCTTAATTTTCTATGTGAGTCATTATTAGTAGCTAGGGTCCCTGGAAATGTCCAGGGTCCCTATTGGTGCTTCCTTGAACATGGACTCACTAACATTTATCTGTCTAAAGTGAAAGGTATCTCTAATGATCCCAGCTGACATTTATTCAGTGCCTTTCACTCAGTGATCCCAAAGAGCTCCATGGGCTGATTTACGGGCTGTCCATAGAGTGGAAGTAAATGGTAATGATCACAGTGATGAAGATAGTGATGGATCACCCAGACTCTGGTATTTGATATGTCATGTTGTTTCTGGGGCATTTCCAATTTCCTGAGCTTCCCGGTGATTAGAAGCATAAGGGTAAGAGAGTGCTCCGTCCATTTCATCCTGCATTTCTCAGTGGAGATGACTCTGATTGGAGCCTTGGGAGATCTTAATTCTCTGCCTCCCTCACACAAATTTTACTAATCATCTGAGAGCAGACATTATGAAATGCTACAGTGGGGCCAGTTTTTATCCCTCCTCTTACCAGACATGGAGACTTACTCCTCAACTCCCTTCTTCAACCACCTGAAGCTCTCCTGGGCTTTTCTGAGGAAAAGAGAGGCAGCAGAAGCCAAGATAAACTGTCAGTTTAGAAGAGTTGGCAACATAATTGGGCATCATGTTTTTCAATTTTTTTTTAAGCCATGGAAACCCTCACTCCCTTTTCTTTTCAAACAAAATCCTGTGGGGAATTAATATGTGAAGCAGATGAAAACAAACTGTTTAGCCCCATTTCCTCACTGCCCCCCATCCCATCATGGTAGCCTCTGAGAACTAGATTAAAAAGCCACTGGCTTCCTGGAGTGCTGGGTTGAGATCTGCACACAGGTTTAAATTTCTTTTTAGGTTTCCCCACTGACTAGTGAGTAAACTATTGAATGTCTATGTGCACCCTTTGTTTCATCTCTAAAATAGAGACAAAAATAATTTTTACTAAATATTACAATTAAGGCTTTTAAAAATTAGAAAACAAGTATACTAGAACTATAATAGCAATGAGGATAATAAGGTTCCAGTCATAGTTCTAACTGCTTCCCTTTATGACTTCATTTAATCTTCATAACCTCCCTATGGTGTAGGCACTATTATCATTCCTGTGTTAAGATGGGGAAACTGAGGCACAGAGGACTTATGCAAATTTCCCAAGGGGTTATGCAAATTTTCAATTTTCAACTTTTAAGTGGTATAGGCACAAATCAACCCTAGGCAGCCTGACTCCAAATTCCCTTGATCTTAACCCTTGATACTTCGTTTTTAAACTTGGTTGCACATTGCTTAAGGATTTTTAAAAATGCAAAAGCCCACGCTATATTCCAGACCAATTAAATTCTAGACTCTGGGGGTGGGACATTACTGACAGAATTTTTAAAGCTCCTTTTATAAGTTGAATTGTGTCCTCCAAAAAAGGTATGTTGTGGTCCTAAACCCCTGTACCTCAGAATGTGACCTTATTTGGAAATAAGGTCATTGCAGATGTAATTACTTAAGTTAAAATAAAGTCATACTGGAGTTGAATGTGCTTTTAATCTAACATGACTGGTGTCCTTATAAGAAGACAGACATAGGGAGAATGCCATGAGATTGGAGTCATGTAGCTGCAAGCCAAAGAATGTCAAAGATTGCCAGCAAACCACCAGAAGCTAGGAAGAGGCAAGGAAGGATTCTCCCCTATGGGTTTCAGAGGGAGCATGGCCCTGCCAACATCTTGATTTCAGACTTCTGGCCTCCAGAACTGTGCAACAATACATTTCTGTTTTTTTTTTTTTTAAGCCACCTAGTTTGTAGGTTTTTGTTATGGCAGCCCTAAGAAAATAATATTGCTCCCCAAGTGATTTCAGTGTGCAGACAGGTTTAAGAACCAACATTATATATTAACCACTCTTCTTAAGAATTTATAGTATTATAGTATTAACAGAAAATTTTGTATGAAAATAACCCCTATTAGATAACCTAATATTGATTAGGGCTGGTGTAGGTCATTTGCCATCCTATGCTAACATTGGCTGTATCACCTTATAAAGCATGGGTCAGTGTTTATCAAGTATATAAGATGGGTGGCATGAAGGGAGATTCAGAGAGTCATTCTTACTGCTTCTGTTTATAGAGAAACCACAGTGGTGAGTGTGTGTCTGGGAATAGAGTCAGAGGTGCAGACGAAAGCAGGGAGGATCGAAAGGAACAGAATGAGTGCTTCTTCTAAAGACAGTACAGTACAAAACCTGCGAAATTATCACAGGAGGAGAAAGGGTGATCAATAAGGCCACCCATAGTATAAAGATATGGGCATGGGTGTGAAAGAGTCCCGTGAGAGGTTGTCAGGGCATCTGGAAGTAGGAGATGTTTGAATGCCTCACAGAGAAGGTGATGCTTAAACCTGAGGAATGGGTTTTGATATGGGCGGCTATAGGTGCGCTTAGAACAGAGATGTAGAAGGGAAAACAGGCAGAAAGGGGGCAGGTGAGTTGTGGTGGTAGACTCCATGCTTAGAGCCAAACAGAGAAGAAAGCTTGGATAAAAGGGCAGGAATCCAGAAATGTAAGTTAAGACAATTTTCTGGTGAGATTTGAATACCACTCTGAGAATTTGCCCAAACTTCATTTTGTAAGCAATGTGGACTCATCAGAAGCTTTTAATCAGGGAAGACACCATCATTAACTTAAAATAATATTGATAACATTTCACAGGGTCCTTATTTTGTGACCAAAGATGAAAAGTTTCATTTAATTTTCCCAATGACCTTATGAGATAGATACTATTATTACCTTAATTTAATCAATTTATGATCCGAAATGAAAAAAAATTCAGTTACTGCCCAATTCACATATCTGGCCCATATAGAAACAGGGATTTGAACCCTGGCTATCTGATTCCAGAGTTGACGGACTTAACTTATCACTGAGGATCCCTTTCTTTGGTATTGAAGAAAACTAGTCCCATTGGCAGGATGAGGCAGGTTGACAGAGGATGGCAGGAGGGAAAGAATGGGGACAAAAAGGAAAGCTAAGAAGTAACTCATAATTTATGATATATCTTAAGAGAATGTCAGAAAAATTCAGCAACTGGTTGTATATTGGGGGATATCACCCCAGTCAAGGATAATTGGGTAACTGGGAGAAAGATGCTACCTTGAATGGGCTAAAGAATGCAGGAAGAGGGGTGGGTTGGCTGGTGGAAGAGAATGAGATTTCTTTGGATATTTCAAATTGAAGTACTTACAGAATATCCATGTTGAAGTTGTTTAGGAGGTACATGGAAATGTGACTTAGAAGTAGCTATCTTGCAGGAGAGATGGATCACTGCACCTTATCTTGAGAATTTAGAGACTGCATACTGTGGAAATCATATGCTCTGGGACTTAAATAGCTTGAAATACGTAATCAACTATTTATTTGCTGTGTGTGTGGACAAGCCTCAGTTTCTTTACCTGCAAAAGGGAAATAATAATAATAGGGTTTATTTCATAATATTGTGTAGAGGCTTAAATAACATAAGACAGATGGAGCACTTGGCACAAGGTACATGCTTAAAAAACAGCCATTACATTTGTCTTTGCTTCTTGTAAGCAAAGCCTTTCCTATACAACATACCTACCTCACTCTTTATATCTTTTCGCTACCCAAGACCTTTCTGTGTTCACATTAGAACTTCATTCTCCTTTTTCAGCCTTTCAACTTAGCACCTTCCTTTTTCTTAAATATTAATTTCTCCAGCAGCCCAAGAATATTTTGTAGATTTCATCTTTTCCTTCTCTTGAACCCAGTATGGAAATGATTTTCTTCTGATGCATCACCTTACTTCATGGCATTCTGTGTCTCACACCGAGGAGGGACCAGGCAGCCCATGTTGCTTAGTCCTGTGGTTATTTTTGATGGTACAACTGATTTGTTGTCTCATGGTTACCTCTGAGTATCTTTAGGCAATGATTCAGGGATTTTTCTTGTAGACTCCATGCACAGTACCTGGTACATTACAGGGGCTTGATGCATAAATCCAATAGCTGCTCTTCTTGAGCAGAGGTAAGCTAAATCAAATAGCAATAATAAAAGCCTAAGGTTGGTTTCCTAGTCTGTTAATTCTAGAAAGAGGTGTCCTGAAAAGAGAGAAGTGTGGAGGAAATGACTCATCACCATTTCAATTTCTTAGTGCTCAGAGAAAGGAACTTTATCTCTGGAGAAAATAAAAGACATGCTGTGTGGGTGAAGGTCATATGTTGCTAGCGATTTAGTGGAGAGTATGGCTAGAAATCAGTTTGAAAAAATGATTATGTAGCTTATTGCAATAGCCTCATGACTGGCGTCCTTCACATGATTGTTCTTCCTTCTGGTTCATCCTAAACATTAGCTTAATTTATCTTAAAAAAAGAAAAAACCTATACTTTTATCAAGTTATTCTCTAGCTAGAAATATCTTTAGTGGCTCTCCTTTGCCTAAAAAAGTGAATGTCAAAGCTTTATGAAAGCAAAGTCCTCTCCCTCAGTCCCACTCCACCTCTCCAGCCTTCTTTTTCTCAAACCACTTCCATCCCAGTGAGTCAGAGTTTGCTGCCTCTCATTCCCCACCTCCATGTATGGCTATTGTCCTTTTGCTACTCATAAATGTCCCCCAGAGCCAGAGGCCATTTGCTGAGAAGTAAACAGCTCTTAATTCTCCAATACAGGGTTCCCAATCCCTGGGTTGCGGACCAGTACCGGAAATGGGGCACATAGCAGGAGGTGAGCTGTGCCTGAGCGAGCAAAGCTTCATATGTATTTACAACTGCTCCCCAGCGCTAGCATCACCGCCTCAGCCTCCACCTCAGATTCTCATAGGAGCACCGGTCCCTGGTGCCAAAAATGTTGGGGACTGCTGCTCTAGTGGACTTTGCAAATGTCTCCCAAACTTAGACGTTTCCAGTCTTGTGTCAGCATTTAGCACTGGCATGTTCTTAGTTACAAAAGTCACTGTTATCATAAGCTTCTCCCTTTATTTAACAGGAAATGTAATGAGATATAATCTTTTTTTCATCAAGACCCGATGATTCTCCAGAACATAGCTTGTCTCTGTCCATTTGTCTTCATATTTATTGACAATGTTCTAGACAAAGCCATCAACATCTAACATCTAGATTACTACAGTGGTCCTCTAAACAGTCTCCCCATCTCTCTTGTGTCCTTTCAGTTAATTTTGCACGCAAAATTTAAAAATGTGTATTTAAGATCATGTTAACCTGTTATATGACTCCCCATTAAACTTAGAATAAAAATCCAAATTTCTTACCAGGTTTTACAAGGTTCTATGTGCTCTGGCTCCTCCTGTCTCTCCAGCCTTATTTCCTGTCTCTATGGCCCACACATGCATTGATCATCTCTCACTTAGGAGAATAAACCAAGTCTTTCAGGCATCAGGGTCTTTGCTCTTGCTATCCTCTTGGCATAGAATGCTGTTCCATTGGCTCTATAAATTGTTTATTTCTCCGTAAGCTCTGTACCTCTTAGCTTTTAGCTTAACTATAATTGTTAAAAAGGTTTTTCTCAGACTCTCATATCAAGAATAGGTATCTTTGTTATTTTCCAGTTATTCCTATTATTTCCTGGAGTGTACTTATCACAACTTGCAAATGTTTATATTTTTAATGTGTGTATTGCTCTTCCCACTAAAATGATAGCTTTGAGAAGTCAAGTATCTTCTCAATCTTGTTCACTGTTACAATTCCAATGCCCCGAATAATGAGAGTACATAGAATGCTCTCATAATATATTTGGATTAATGAATGGATTATCCTTATTTTACAAATGAAGACAAGACTGAGAAAGCATGTGACTTGCCCAAAGTACATGGATAGTGAGTGGCAGGGATTGAGTCTCTGGCCATATCTTCTGGTCTTGTAATTTATGCTTTGATTTCACATAACATAGACTTTCATGTTGCTACCTGATTAAGTATCAGAGGATAATTTTCTTGAATCTTTTTTCCACCAGAATCCCACGAATTCTTCCTTTTTCCCTCACCACTAAAACAGAGTGGCTTTGCAACACCAGCAGCCCAGCTAGTTTACTCATTTCTCATACTATAAAATGTTATTAAACTGCACCACACAGATAAGTACCAGAAAAATTGCCAGGTTATTTTCCTAACATAAAATTAGCCAATTTGCCTGTGTACAGGATTGTAAAGGATGCAAAACATCTCATTCAAGTGATTAACCTCGTAGTTAATAAAAGCAACAATTTCACGTGTATAAATAATATAATAAAAGGAATATTCATATCAAAGTTATGTAGCCCTCCCTATCCTCTGCTCATCCCCTTAATTGGTAAATAATTTATCAAACTCTGAAATGAATTGTGCTCCCACCCACATTTCTTCATCTAATTATCATGAAATAGGAAAGCAGGCTTCGCTCCCTTTGGAAGGCATGAGATAATGAAATCGTTCAGAGCTTCCCTGAGCCTGTGCTAGGCTAGATAGAGAACTGAGCTGGCACGGGCCTTGTTGGGTAACTGAGCAATGCCTCTTCAGGTTCTGAAGAATTGGACTTGTCCTCTAAGTTTGCCCTCTTTTCCCAAAGGTCACATATTTGTCTTTCCATTGGAGTGTCTAGAAATATTACCTGTTGTGAGTGTGACTTTCAGGGGGAGGAATGGGCTGTGCAGAGCAGCCAGCTGCCTGAAGATTTTAATATGACTTTTGCATCAAATGAGTTGCACAGATCCATTTTTACAATGCTGATGAACCACAATTCCTGGACATGGAAATGTCCTTTTATGTTGTAAATTATGTAAGATTATTGCCCAAAGTTTCTTGTGGGAGCTGTAATTTTTTTCCCTTTGGACTTCTTCATGTGTGGAAAAAACCTTACATTAGATATAAATTAATATACTCTTGGGCTGATGACCTTTGGTTTTTTGCCTTTTACCTTTAAATTGAGGTAGAATAATGCCCAACATAGTGTAATTTGCCTTTGCAAAACTCTTATATGTATGTCACTATAATTCCCAGGGATGGTCTTGCTAATAAATTCCATTAAAAAACTCTTCTTTCAGATCGTTTTGGTTCCTCTCATGAGTTCTGTTTAGAATTTTATCATTATCCATATTCAATAGCCTTAACTTTGTTGTAGACATGTCACGTAGGTTGTGTACTAAACTTACAATAGCAGTGTTTATACCTGAGGTGTCTTTATTTTTCCCTCTGATACATTAGAGTTTTATGGGAAAAGATAAAACAGTTACTGCTGCCTTTACCACAGCATTTTGAATAGCCCCTTTAGCATGAAGTTTATGGCTCCCGAAAAATACTCTTAATTTACTAATTGTATAATCACTGTATTCTGGGTCTTCATATTATAGTCAAGCAAAGAGAGAAATGGAAATGTCAGTGGCAGCATTTATGAGTGACTTGGTGGAGAAACTTTTCCTTCTGCATCAAGATGGAGCACATTGCCCAAGTTAGCTGATGATATGTGAGTGAGACTTATCCCTGAGCTTTCCTTCTTTTCCATGGTGTCTGTGGTCCATCAAAACATTTAACTTTACCTTCTATGTTAAACGAAGTTGTGGCATATGCTCTGTTTAAAAATGAGAGCTTGAAGACGAGACCATTTAATTCCTGCCTAAAAAAATTTCTCCTTCTCTTTTCAAATAAATAAGCCATTCTTCACTGTGGCTTGAGAAACACTGTTACAAAATTCTAGTTATTTCTGCTACTTGTGGCTGCTCTACAGAGACAAAGAAATTTCTGTAGAAATGAACAATAGGAAAAGAACCATACTGGAATTGAATTGACTGGACTTGCTAAAGCAAATACGTCTTAATCTTAATTAACCAGCTTTTGACATCTGGATATGTGGATTGCAGACTCTGTCACATGAGTACTTTATAATCAGTGTCCTCTGGGTGGTTATCCTAGAATGTTTCTCTATAAATTCTTTCTATCAAACACTATACCACAATATCCCAATCCACAGCAGGGAACTTTGATCAAGGTCGGGACAAATGGACTTGGAGGAGTTTCTAGCTGAGGAGGGTAGCTATTCTCTATGACTAACTGCAGAAATGTTTTTCTTTATTTGGGAAGGCCACACTTTTCAGAGCAAGCAGTTTTGGGAGTGGTCTGCCCATGGCTGACTGAGTGGGAAGGGATGCCTGTCTAGCCAGCCTGATCAGCAGACAGCTTTCATTTCCTCGAGTCTATCCCTGGATCATTATTTAGGGTCCCAGCAGGATGGCAATTCTTACCCGAAGACTGGAGAAGAAACACTCTTCCTTACACGACCCTTTGCTAAATAAGATCATGAAATAGATGACACTGGTAACATGTATTTTGGTTTCCCTCTCCCTGATCCCCAATTTCCTTCCTCCTGCTAGTTTTCCATTTCTCTGGGTTCCTTTCTCTCCTTTTGCCTCACCTCTAAAATCTAGCCCTTTGTCCATTATCCTAGCCCTTTAAAAGCCCCAATCTCCACCACCTTGATAATAGAAGGAAAACAGGGAGCTAATATTTCCTGAGTATTTATGGCAATCAGCCTTTTTTAAAGAAGGCATACATATGCCAGCGTATTGGAGTCACAGTTATATATATGTGAGTTATCTCTATTTTACAGATGAGAACACTGAGGTTCCTGGAAACTGGTGACTTGCCTAAGGATACACAACAAATAAAGAGTAGAGACAGAATTGAAATTCAGGTGTGTCTGACTTCAAGGGCCATACTCAACTAACCCTTTCTAATGTAATTGCTGCAAAGTTAAAGAATTCCTTAAGCTCAGTTAAAATTCTCTTATTCACATATAATCTCTTGGAGTCAAATTTTCAGGTTTACAGGGAAGATCTTTTTGATCAGATTAACTTCATACTCAGAAAGGGGTCCTTCAAATTCTTCTACATGGTGGATTGCCTCCTCTTTTTTATTTACAGTTCCAGTTTTGACTGGGACAAGGTCATGACTATGGTTGATATGATATTCCCAGAATTCTTTTTTCATTAGGTGACATTTGTGTGTCCACTGTTCTCAACTTGTCCTGTTTTCTGTGACTCCAACCCTCTGTGTGGATTAGCACATTTGACTTTCTAAACCTGGCCCTGTTCATCATCCCCAGAATTACCTGGGCTGTCCTATCCCAACTTAGCCAGGTTCTTCATCAGTGATTTCACTTCATGCATCGGTTTCGTTATATGTGTGCGGGTTGTTTATAATCTTGTTTCCGTAGACTCATTGGTATAATCTTCTACAACTTGGTCCAATCTTTTTTTCTAGTTTATGACTCTTTTTTGGGTCTATTCATTTTTTGTGCTGTTGGCTGTATCTTCCTTCCTATATTTCTCCAATACTGACACATGCTAACTTTTATTTCTTACGCCTGGTTATTGAATGAGACGTTCCTTGTGGTCTCAGAACTAGAACTCAAACATTAAAATGATCTGATTAGTTTTCTAGGGCTGCTATAACAAAATACCACTGACTAGGTAGCTTAAATAACAGACATTTATTTTTTTTACAATTCTTGAGGCTAGTAGTCTAAGAACAAGGCTTTGGCAGGGTTGGTTTCTTCTGAGTTCTCTCTCCTTGGATTGTAGATGGCTGTCTTCTTCTTATGTCCTCACATGGTCTTCTCTCTTCTTATGAAGGCACCAGGAAGATTGGATTAGAGACCACCCTGATGCCCTCATTTACCTTAATTACTTCTTTAAAGACCCTCTCTCCAAATACAGTCACATTCTGAGGTAGTGGGGGTTGGGACTTCAACATATGAATTAGGGAGGAGGGGAGTATACAATTCAGTCCATATTGGGATCTGGCAACAATCATGTCCATATAGTTCTTCAGAACTTCTTAAAATGTGGTTGTTCCTTCTCTGCCATTTACTATCCTTTCACCACAAAAAAGAAAAAATGACTGGATGGATGTGTGAGGGGAATGGGGTCAACTGGAGGGCAGTGTTTGTGGTAAAAATGTTTTCTCTTCCTCTTCCCTGAGTAGGAGGGGGATTAGGTGCTTACCTCCTTTAACTCCAACCCATGTGAAGTACCAAAGGAATCACTTGCAAAGATTGGATGTGCCTGTAACAAGAGGCAACTGTTGCCCCAGCCTCTGGCTGGGTACTTGCAGAGTCTGCTCTGGTGCTTCCCAGTCAAGTATGAGGTGAAAGTTCTTGAGAGAGTCTGCTGCTTCTCCTGAGGCTTAGAGGCACTCAGGATCCTAATGACCAATGCCCATTTTGGTCTCACTTTAATCTTCAAAAGTAAGAAGCTTGCTGGGACAAATTGCAGGAAGAGACTGTGGGAGGAAGATCTAAAAATTCAACTCTTGTTTCTGTCTCTTTCATAGTAATTTCTCTGAAGTCTGCATGGTGACAACGTTCTTTTTGAGAAAATCATTATTTTGGAAATAAATTCTAACAATAACTACAATATGAAATCTTAGTATATGGTGGTCACTGTGTTAACTGCTTTACATGGATTATCTCATTTAATGGTCATGACACTTCTCCCAATAAGACCTATGATTAGGCTCCATTTTCCTTTGCTAGTTTAAAAAGTGCCCCCAGGCGGAAAGCTGAGGTGAATGTAGAGCTCTCATTTTTGTTTCTCCCATTCTCTATACATTGTAAAATGCCTGAAATTTTTGTACAGTTTTACAGTTGATTATAGTAGGTAGGTAAGTGTGATGTTTGTTACTTCAGCCTTGATGGAAATCTAATGAGCTTTTTAAATATATAGATTCCAACACTCTACCCAAACCTACCGATTCAGAATCTCCAAGGTGATCTTAGAAAATGTCCATGTTTATTCTGGTGTGCATTCAGGATTTGGACCCACTAATGCACATGACCTTTCCCAGTGATATTGGGTCCTGATTGTTTTGACTTTAGAGCAGTCTGAAAAGGCTCTTTTGAGAGTCTCAACTAATATATTTTCACTACTTCCTTATTAATCATGACTTAGCTGGGCCTCCCCATCATGATGGATTTCTCGGTTTCCAGATTATTTTCAATCTTTAGATTTCCTTACCTAATAATTTGTCCTTCTGAATTAGAGTAAACAAGTCCTTATATTGTTAGTGTCCACACCTTCAAAATTTAGTGAATATTTATTATATCCCCTGCCAGTCATCATTTAACTAGGCTATACATATTTAATTATTTTAATGTATCCCTATAAATCAATTTCTTGAATTTTTCAGTCATGTTGGTTGCAATATCTTGTCTTCTCTCTGCACAGGAATGAAGATGGCCAGAACAGGACATCTTTCTTCTAGCCATGTTCTACTGAGGAATAGGACTGATAGATCTCCAGTCTTAACCATCTGACCTGGAATGCTCATTCCATAAACATGCAGAATTTCACTCCTCATTGGTTGTATTATTGGTTATACATTGTAAATAATTTTCAAGTTCTTAAGCTCTCTTCGTACCACTGAATAGAAGTATTTAAGATTTTGTTTTTAATTTAAAAATTTTAAATATCTGCAAATTCCTCGAGTGGAATGAATCCATTAAAAATCCTATGTGTGTAATTAAACAATCTTTGTGTCCCTAGATTTCTCTGTCATTTCTGGCACCTGGAATGCCTTCCTTGGAGATTTTCAATTGTGGACTGTAATACTTTTAGAATAATGAGAATTTAGAGTTCACAAATCATCCAAAGCCAAACATCAGTTTCTTCAGCCAGTAAAACATGCCCAGTTAGCTGATGGCTTTCAGAGGGGCAGACAAAAGGCCTGAGATAATGCACTGAGTATGGTACTGTTTAAGGCCATCACGATGTGCTATAATTATTGTGGCAGGCTCCTTCCTGTCTAGAATATCTCCCTGAACAGTCAGTAGTGTGTCTTGGGGTTGACAGGTGGCTAGATTCCCCTCTGTGTTAGTGAGGATGTTAGATGTTGCCAAGAAAATTTAAAGCAACATAGGCAGTGTCTTAGTACTTGAATTGTTCTGATTTCCTCCTTAGCTCTGTGCAATATACATTTCTTAGACACATGCAAGAGAAAAACCTCTTCTTCCCCTTTTTCCCGAATTCTTCTCCTCACCAAGGCACATTCTCCAATTTGCTGGCTGCCCCTGGGAACCATACTTACTGTGTCCCCTGATAGCCCCTTGTCCATGTTTTATGCAAAGATGTGAGCAGCTGGCCACCAAGCCCCTGAGAATCTGAGGCTTTTGTGTTCCAAATCCTCTACTCTGCCTCCTTTTCCCTCCCCTCCTGCCTTCTAGGCCGTGTGATCTTTTCTTCACCACTCCCTTGTGTCAGCATTCTCTGGATGTGCTCTGTGCTTTTTACATGCTAGGCATCCGTGCTGAGAAATGCTGAACTTTCCTTAAAAATGTTGGATAAACACAGGGAATGGTGTCAGAGAATATCTGGTAGTTTTAGTAGGTTCTTTTGACTGAGCTTTTGTTCAAACCTTCCAAAGAAGTCCCATATTGCCAGGCAGAAAATCTAAGAGGCACTATAGCCTAGTGGAGTGAATAGAGGGGTGGGAAAGCAAGGTCTGTTATGAGGTTTAAATCAGATGTCATATACAGAATTTTAAAATAGCGAGAGCTTCGCAGATTATCTTGGACCTTGGAATCAAACTGCTTAGGTTTTAAGCCTAGTTCTACCACTTACTATCTGTGTGACCTTGGGCAAGGTCACTTACCTTCTCTGTACCTCAACTGTTTCATCAGCAAAATAGAAATATTAATAGTTTCCATACCAGGTTTATGATAAAGATGCAATAAAATACATATTTAAAAACCAAAAAAAAAAGTTAGTTAAAATAGTAATATTGCTGTTGTTAGGTACTTTACCAATTCACTGACTCCTATATATAACTTAGTTACTTCTATATATAACTTAGTTACAGTGGATCTAGATTAGGCCATAAAGTTGTAGACAGAACAGGCTAAGAGCCTCAGTGCAAGTTCTAGGTTTTGTCAGTGGTACAATTAGTGGTGGAAGCGACCTCCATTTTGTCTGGACAAGCCATTTGACAAAGATGTCCAAGTACTTCACTCGATGAGAACAATAGCATAGAATTCAAGATATAGGATGTGGCTAAATTGAGACATGGAAGTCTCCATTCTGTTCCAATAATAATGAAATTAAACTGAGTTGATAGTCTTGCTAGTGAGTTTAAATAATCCTAAGGCAAAGAAAGAAAAATAGTTTAGAGATCTCTGCCTGAAGTTATCCTAATAGGAAAGAAGTTAAAGTTCTTGTAAGGAGCAAGTTGAAGAAAAATAAAAGCACTATTCTATAAGTTAGAAATCCAGTCTTTAAAAATAAAGTAGGGGTACAATTACTGCTCAGTTGTTAGGAACTGGCATTGTAGAGGTATTAGATGATAGCAGGAAAACTCTAGAATTGAAAGAGGGTGTTAGAAGAAGTTAGGCATGGAGAAACGTTTCTAGACCTATGGGCATTTTATTCCACACTTTGTGGAGGGGGTCTATAACTGACTTTTTGTCTGAGCATTTTTTTGTTTTGTGCCCATTTTGGGAATTGTACTCTTTGTTGCCACTGGCACTCGTTGCCAGAACTGCTCTCATTAATTATGTGGGTAAACATATTTAAGGTATAGTCCTGCACCAAGCCAGACTGGATCAGACTTGAAGCTAGGTTTCCTCTGTGATGCTCATCAGAATGATATCTGCCTTGAAAAAGTCTGTGGGGCTCAGCTCAAGGACTGGCTGAGATGTGAGCTGCCTCTGATTTCATCTGACCCTTAGAGAGAAGATAGAGATGCACTACTGTCTCCTATTTATCATTTTCAATGGGAACTGTGTGGGCAGCTTCCATTATGCCAGGCCAAATTTAGACGAATGAAAAGGTCGACTAAGTAATTATTGATTTTATATGTGTGCATAAATTAAAGCACAAAGTCCTTTAGTCGCTGCTAAAAATAAGCCTTCTATGGATTGGGTTTGGGAGGCAGAGAGCCTATGTAACGAGGATAAAGCAATAGTTTTGGTGGTAAGTTTGTACACTGGATAACTATTTTCCTATGGTTGTCATGATGGTTCAAGACTTATATAAAAAAGGCAGCCACTGGAGCATTTTGGATATCTGTGAGAGGACTGGACAAGGCAAACCAGAGCCATTCTTTCTCTTTAACCGTAAAAATAATATTGGCCATAATCCTTTTAGCAACAAGCTTTTCTCAAGCAGCAGTGACTTAGGAATGCTATTCTGAGGAGAACTAGTCAATATATTAGTTTTCTTTTAATTATGCAGCTGCAGCAGCAAGTCATGCATGAGTTTTATGAGGCTTTATGAATTTGCCATTGGTTCTGGGAAGCAGAGAATTTATTCGTATACTGTGGAGCAATTTGCTCTGGTTAGAAGAGAGAAACCATATCCTTCTATCTTCAAAATGAAGAGCTGGTATTTGATTGGGAAATTCCAAGAAACTAATAATCAAATCAGCCAAGGCTGTTAATTAAAATTGATGAGTATTAAGCATTTATGTAACACTCTAGAATATTGTGCTGCTGGAAAATTATCAATTGCCTGAAGTTTATAATCGTTGACACGCTTACAAGGGGGAAAGGGTGATGATAAAGGAAGGGAATATTTTGTTAAAAAACATCTTACACTTGGGGTGAATGTTGCTTTATAAATTTTAGGGGTAAGTTTGGCTAAATTATACAACTATCTTAGTTCTGCTTAGATTTGAGTAGTTTGACATTAATTTATACACTATGTGTGCATCTTAAATTCTAGATTACAGTAATCTATCTCTTTTTAGTTAGTAGTTCCTGTAATGCTGGAGAGCAAAATGTCTTATTCAAGTGTAACTTGGTATTCCTTAGAAACAGCCCCAAGGAAGCAGATTGTTACACTCTGCTTGATCTAATGGGCTACAACAGTTCCCAAATTAAAGAAATGAAGATTGACATGCCAAGGAAGAGGGGCAGCTGAGAGGGAGGGTAGTAGCCTGTGACTAGGAAATACTAACCTCTGGGACTATGTGACTTGCATACATGTTCAGCTCTGCTCCAGGCTCCAGGACAACCCTGATCTTAGCCTGGAGGGTTCTGTGCTCTGACTTTGCGGCTCAGCACCAAGTCCATCTTGCTATCCAGTCAGCTGAGAGCCTGTACTCCAGTTTGCATTAATTCAGTTTGCAGATTCCATGCGCAGATCAGTACCCCCTTTGTATGGATCTCAAACTGTCTTGTACTTTTAAAACTGTAGTTTTCTGTTCCCCAAAGTCAAGAGGTTTATAGCTTTTCCTATAACTTTACTCCTGTTGGACTGGATATTGCCTTTTTCTAGATTTTTCATGTTATCCTTTGAATGGATATCAGGACCCTCTCTACTCCTTTGGGTTGTTCATCTTCTCCTTCACCCTGTTTCATGACAACTAATAACCTAGACAAACAGATGTTTACTGTTATGCACTTTCCAAATTGCATATCAATGTCTAGTAAAGTGCCTGGACTGTAGTAGGCATCCAATAAATATTTGGTGAATGAATTCATTCTACCTGTCAGCCAGGGCTTGCTTCCAGTATTTGATGGCAAAGTCCATTTATCCAGAAACGATTTATCTTAAAGATTTCTAGATCTCAGCTCACCCCAGTTTGCCCAGGCTGCCTTGCCCTACCATGAGCTGATATACAACACCAGAATATTATGTATTTTAGGCAAGTTAATGCCACTGGCATGATGTGTCTTCAATGCTTTATTCTTCCCTGCAAACTTTAAAAACTGTCAGCCTACTCTAGTATTTTCTCCTTGGTCTCCCTCAAGAACATTATGAAAAATTTTGTTTAGAGAAATTAGTTCATACCAAGGTAACAATGACTAAGAATTTGAGAGAGTTAGCCAGTAAACTCCAAAGGATAGACCTGGGTTGTAGTTAGTGGCACCAAAAGGAAGTTCAACCTTAGGTATCACAGGGATGCTTTTAGAAACTAGATATTTAGCCTGGAGAAGAATCATCTTGGAAAGGTCACAGTAGCTATTTTCAAATATATATAAATGTTTGATGTGTAAAAAGCAGAATATATCAATATTGGGCAAATTGGAATCGGTGATGCTCTGCACTGAACGGACAGAATAAGCTGTTCTTAGAAGTTGAATCCCCGCTCTCCTCCAAACCTGAAGGCAAGCCAGGGCAGGTGTGGTAGGGAGAGCTTGGTCACAGTTGGCAGCGTGTGATAATGACGTGGTGGACTCCTAATTCTTGACCCCTCCCATCTCAAGTAGAATACAAACCCAGGCTGAATCTCACCAAGAGAATTTTTCCAGCTGGGCCTCATTCTGCTGCTCTTTGCCATTTCTCTTGTCTAAGTGGCATTTCTCAGTGTTTGCTTCTACAACAGATGGAACATTGTGACTATTGTGGCTGCTTCCTTTGTCCAATTAGAGTAATCCTATTTCTCTTGCCAAAGGTTGATTTACAAACAAGCATGTGTAGCTCAATCCTGGCCCATGTATTTGAAGGGAAGTCATTTAGGGCAGGGATAGTGGCTCTTAGAAGGGTTTTCTTTCATCTAAGAAAGGTTCTCCCAGAATTTGCTTATCGACATGTAAAACATAGAATTTCAGGAGCAATTTTCCCCCAGCCTGAGGCCAGAACCAGGATACTGGGTTCTTCTTGACAAGATTCACCAACTTAGTCAGTCTGGAGCTGTTCTACTTCTGAAGCTCCCCTTTTTCCCCCTGATACATTTCTTTCTTTCTTTCTTTCTTTCTTTCTTTCTTTCTTTCTTTCTTTCTTTCTTTCTTTCTTTCTTTCTTTCTTTCTTTCTTTCTTT
>CM053504.1:55298597-55464844 GCA_028627145.1 Eidolon dupreanum
AGGAGGTCTAGTCTTTCCTAAAGGTGGTGACCCTGGGCACATGAGCTGGAGCCTCATGTATTGGCCCCTGCCTGCTTTTCAAATCAACATGCCTCACCTTTTTCCCACAAAGTACTCACTTCAGAGATGTATGCTGCAAGCCGCTGATCTCACAGAGAGTGAAAGGTAGTCTCTCAGTTTCACAAAGATTTAGGAAAGGTGTGCTTGGAAACTAATTGAGTTCCAAGGTAGATTTTTAAGGACCCAAACTGGCTGAACAAAAGGAATGTCATTCAAGCATGTGTACAATTTTCCAAAATGATAGCTAATGTGGATGCACAAGTTTTGATCTGCCAATTTTCTTTATAAGCTTCCTGCACATAGCAGCATGGGTGATCTTCATGACCTTGTCTCATTAACAAGTATGAGTGATGAGAAAGGACTCTTTGTGGCTTGGCTTAGTGGAGACATCCAGTCGCTTCCTCTTCTGCCCCTGGTGGGCTGTGGTGTCCTCTTTCTCTCTTTCTCTACACCTCCACCCCCCAAGTTCTCCCTCTTTCTACCTTCTTATCTCCCACACATTTAAATTTCTAAGATGTATGTAAGGGCTTAAGAGTCAAAAAGACACTCCGAAGTAGTGGCTGAGGCAATTATATCATATACAGTGTCTTGGTCAGTGATCTTGTGAAATTCCATGTAAACAGATAAAATGGAGCTGCTCTGTGTGAAGCAGGTGCCCGGATCCCACCTATTACCTCAGTTTGCAAACTACTGCTTCAAAGTGTAAAATCAGAGAGCACAGAACTTTAGAGGTGTAGGATCATTTGACTTTCTCATGGTACAGTTGTGAAAATGAACCCAGATCACTGGGTTTAACTGGGACAAGGACTTGGCCCTATAGTCCTCTCAGTTCAATCCTCTTGGCACTATGTTATAGAGACTTAAGCTCTCTTTCACTTTCATTTTTCAGGCAGATCTGCTTTTGCTGTGGGCTCAAGAAGCAGCAGGTCAAAGGCCATTTCTTCTGTGGATCCATCTCCATCCTTGCCCACTCTCTCACACTTCCATCCTCTCCAACAGAGGGCACAATGGCCCTGATAGAGGTGCAATTAAACACAGGGTTAGCAGATTCCTTTACCACTGTCTACAGAATAGTCAAACAACTGGTTTGTCTATCACTTCCATTGACCTCCCATTTTGCCTGATTTTTTCTTTTCCATGACTCCCACCTCACTGTGTTCCCTCCTCCTGATCCTGCCTACCTTCCCCAAGTCATCTCTTTGGTAGGACTGCACCCTGTTCAGTTTGCAGCCCTTTCATATATCTTAGTCTTTCCTTGTCCTTACCTTGACCTCTCCCTCCCTCCATTAAATTCTATCTCTCCTGTGTACCATTTTATTAGACCCTGCCCTTTGCTCAGTGATAGCTGGCTAATATGAGAAACTAATCTGTTTTAATGTTTTAATGTGTTACCACTCACTAGCCACTGCTAGCAACTTAATGAGATTTTGAGTTTTACTTGTCTCATCACAGGTTCTCTATTCAATTATAAACTCAGTGAGGGGGAAAGCACCATTTGCTATTTCTTCTTGAACTCTTATAGCAGCTGAGTAGTGCTAGACTAAGAGTACTCTACTGATGCTGTTGAATGATTTGAAGGAATGGCAAAGTAGGTGGCTAGACTTGAGTAGAGAGAAGGAAACAAATGCTATGACAAAGCTGTTTTCCAAGCAATGCCAGTAAAATAGGTTGGCAAGAGAAATTGGCAAGTCCTTCTTAAAAGGAGTTTAAAAATAACCACAGAGGATAATTTAACTCACCCAAACCTTCAATAAAGTTTGCTTTAACTAAAACAGCAGCAACAATAAAAACAATAATACTACAAATCAACTACTTAGGCCTAAAGCTGGTCCTGAAATCAAAGGTTTCTGTTGGGCCTCCCACTATCTTCTGGGAAGAAGTTTGCCTTTAAAAGTCCAAAGCAAAAATACATACAAAATACACATGTTATTAAAGCCCTAGGGTGCTATAAAAACACATTAGCTTCAGGGTTGGCAAGTGTAATTCCTTGCAAACTGAAATACAAAAGGAAAACCAAGGGTCTAGAGTGCCACTGTCCAGCAGAACTTCCTGTGATGGAAATGTTTCTACCCTACACTGTTTAAGAAGAAGCAGTCATTAACCACATGTGGCTACTGAGCACTTGAAATATGCACCTGATTATGTGCACTTTTAATTGCATTTAACTTTCCTTTATAAAGTAATCAAACATAATATTTAAATTTGAATAGCCATGTGTTATTTAAAGAACCTGGTTACTTGAAGTGTGGTCCCTGGATTAGGAATACTGGCATCTTGTTAGAAATGCAGTCTCAGCATCTACCCTCAGCCCCTGCCCAAGACCTGATTCTGAATTTTTATAAGATTCCCAGGTGAATTTCATTTTGAGGTGTTCCTTTCTAGATCAACAGTTCTAGATCAACAGTTCTTAGCCCTTTCTAGATCTTAGTTCTAATCCAGAGGATTAGAATCCCCTGGATGATTTTTAAGTAATTCTGACGCCTAGACTCCACCATGTGCCAATTAAATCAGAAACTCTGGTGGGAAGGCACAGGCACCAGAATCATCATTGCCACACACCCTTCTGAAGAAGAAATTTAAAAAAAGTTTGCAGTAAATGTGCAACAAAGAAATGAAAAGGAATCCAATGACACTTAAAAATATAGACAACTTTACATAAAAGAGGCACAAGTATGCACGTTGCTCTCCAATAACATATTAAGAAAGGATGAGCATAGCAGTTTTCTTCAAAATAGTCTCTATACCAGTTGAAATCAGAAGCTCTCAAGGCATGAGAAATGGTTAGTCTTTTAACCTGGGAGACCTGGTCTTGGTTTGGGGAGCTATGGGTACCAGCTTATCTGATGTTAGTGGACAGACAGCTGAGGAACATTGCTAGAAACAGGAACCTCGGACTGCTCACTGAAGGTGAAGTTGATCTATGGCTCTCACCCATCCCAGATAATGCAGGAAAGGGGAATTTAAAGAGATGATAGGCAGAGTGCCAACCTCAGAGCCCCTGATCATTCATGTGACCATAGGAGAAATGAATTTCTGCACAAATCATGTACTAGGACATGTGATCCAAGGTGAATTATGAATTCCTCAGACACCCGAGACATTCGTTAAATAAGTAACAACTCTAGGCAGAGAGGAGTAAAAATGCCTTCTTTTATGGTGGTCTGTAGATCCCAATGGGAAAAGCTGTCAAGAGCTGTGCATTTTTTCTCAGAAGACTTGGATTTGGGAAGTTTCACTCTTTTTTCTAGCTGTTATGATACAGCTCAGCGGCTTCAGAGCACCATTTAAGGAATGTTCTGGGTCTTTCTCTTGATGAGCTATATTTGGGAGGATAGGAAGGAACTAGGTGGTAAAAAAAATGATTCTCTTTCTGATTTTTCCTTTTTCTGTTAAAAATGCATTTCTTTACAATTTGTGCTGTAATTAAAAATTTTTAAAGGAGGGTTGAAAATGTTAGTTTTATAATGATTCAAGACTAAGTCTGCAGGCCATGGGAAGGAGCCAGATATGCCCGGTGGGAGGAGGATCTTGAAATAAACAACCTGTTCAGATAAGGGAGGTAAAAGTAGGCATTCATCATTATAGGGGATAAATTCAACGACAAATTTTCATTGAATATTTGAGAGCCCAGACATTGTTTTAGGTGTTGGGGATACAATGATGAACAAAGTAGACAGTCTTTTGACCTCATGTTACTTATAGACTAGTCAGGGACACACAGCTGTTAAATAAACATTCAGATAAGTAAATATATATTATAATGAACATCTATAAATTTTGATAAAGCCTATAAAGGAGAATTGTAACAAAGAGAATTAAGAGGGAATCTGGTCAATTTAGATTTTGGCCAAAAGGATTAGAAAACAGGGTAATGAATTTTACTTAACAAGCAGAAACCCTCACACAGGCTTGGACCCATCAGAAAAGATGGTTAGCTGAACTATAAGCAGCAATCAATTAAAGATGAAAACTAAAAGTCTATTTATATACTAGTCAATCAGGTATTGAGAAGAAAATGTAGTGTCAAAATGAGTGGCCTACCCTAATACAGGCAGAATGCAGAAAGCAACGATCTTGGTCAGACTACAGAGAAGGTTAAAACTGAGAAAACTGTCCTGAGGTAGGGAGTGAAAGAACTTATTGATCAACAGTGAAGCTCATGTCCAAGCAGAAATCATGGGAGCAGATACAAACGGATGGAACATTGAGACAAGCCTGCCTAACACAGAAAGAAGGTAAGGTCTCTTTCTTTTTTTCTATGAACAATGACTGGCTTCCCTGGCCTTGCCAGTCAGAGGCTGGGATGCTCAAGGGCTGCTGAAATACAGCAGGTCCAAAATGGACAACACCTCTTCCTAAGCCCTGAAAGCTTCTGCTTGGGAATAAAACCATAGTCATAAAATAGCGGAGAGGCAGAGACTGTACTGTGCATTTATTTCAACTCCTCCTTTGATTTCAGGATGGACTTCATGGATGCCTTCACTGGTCACCAGACATACTGACTGGGCTCCTAGTGGAGGTCTCACTGTTTCTGGTCCTTAAAGTGCAACCCCCAACTTTGACTCTCTTATCTCTGACATTCTGTTACCTTGAAGCCAACTCACTGCAATGTGCAAAGGCTGGTTCCACTTATAGGTTTCAGGATAGCATCAATACCTACTCTCATTAATGACTCAGGGCTCTCTGCATTCTTCTCAAGGTTTATTTTCTCTACAGAATCCTCTGCTTTAGGCAAGTGAATCTATTCATAGCTCAGTGAGTACCTCATAGACATTCTTGGCTCATTACTTTTGTTCCAAGACATTTTTGGTGTCTCTAGGTCCTATCAATCCTTTAAGACCTAGCCTAAATTCTAGCTCCAACAAGAAGTCTTGTTGATCACTACAGTCTTCTACACTTTTCAACTCATGTGTAATATACTATTCCAAGCACCATGGAGTATCAGAAACTAATGTAATTGGCATATCGAATAAGGAAAGCTCAGGGAGAATAATCAGAAAGTCATTTGCTTTTATTTCTCACAGACCTTATCAATCTGCATTTATTAATTCGTTCATTAAGTAAATATTTATTGAATGTTTACTGAGTGCTAAAAAATACTTGCCTTTGAGGAGCTTACAATCTAGTGGAGGAGAAAAACAATAAAACAAGTATGTAAGTGCAATATTTAGTATGTTAGATAAAGAAAAGTGCTAAGATGAAAAATAAAGCAGGGGAAAAGGGACATAAAATGTCAGCTTTTGGATGATTTAGTCATATAAGTCCTCACTGAGGGGGCGCTTTTTGATTAAAGACCTGAAAGAGATGAAGACGCTAGCTAATAAACATCCGGTGGGGCGACATCCCAGGAGAAGGGAACTGCAAGTGCGAAGCTCTGAGGTGGGACTTGCAGTGTTATGAGGGGGCACAGGCAATCCTGGGCTTGGTAGTGTTTCAAATTGGCCCTTTCTCCCATTGCATATATTTGAGTTTTCTTAAGGGTTGTCCCCAGTTCCTCTAATGTGAGGAAACATCTTTTTTGGGTTGCTTATAGTTCTTTCCTTAAGTTCCAGGAATCTCATGGTTTAACACTTTGTTGTTTTTACTACAACATTCCAGGCTGTCCTCTTGGGCAGTCTGTGATTATTTTATGCAGGCAGAGCACCAGTCTGCAAGTCTCTGGCCTTTAGATTTTTCTAGGCATCAGTTAGACATCATCCCAATGGCTCTTTAAACTATTTGCAAGAATATTAAGCATCTTGGAGGTCTTTTGCCTAGGACTGAATTAAAAAGCAGATACCCTCCAAACCTTCCTTTTTGGTGGAAAGGCAAGAAAGTTTGGGGTTCTTTTAAACCCCAATTTTTTCCCCATCTTCTTCAATGTCTTTTCTCAGCTGAAGATGGGCAATGAGCAAAGGATTGCAAATCCTTTTATAACTTTCTTTTGTAAATCTTGTTTGGTAGACTCAAGCCTCATTTTGTAATATAATATATATTTAATAGGGCAGGGCTCACTGAGACTGAGATTAAATGGTGCCAGTTAATGTTACAAGAATATGTTGGGGTATCTACAAATGGGGGATGGTGGGTAGTACCCAGCTAACTATTACTCAAAGCTTCTATAATCTGCAGCAATTACTGCCTCCACCACTCACTTAGCACATTCTACTTTGAATTGTTATTTATTTTAATTAATATTTAATTATAAAGACATACTTTAGTAAATTATCTATACAAGTATTTAAAATATTATACATATGGTTGAATCAATTTAACTCCTATAGCAATATATAAAAATTTAGTATTTTTTATACAAACTTTTATTATTTAATCTTTTTATTCATACCTTTTGCATCTCTAGTTGGTGCTCTGGCCCCTCAGCTCACGAGTCACATCCTTTGTGAATACTCCCAAATTCTAGCACATTGTAGGTGCTTAATAACTGCTTGGTGATGAGGATGATGTGCTTTCTGGGTATGTAAATTTTCTGACTAAGAAGATGTTGGGGTTGAAATCACACTTTAACACAATCATCTCACCAAATCCTCTTAAGTATGAAACTATGTATACAAAATATATAAAAAGTTTATTACTCTGTGTTGTTCTAGTCCTAAAATTACCTGCTTCTTAGATATTTTTTTTAGCAATTTAGTGTTACTGGTACTTCAGTCCTGGTCTGTAATTGTCATAGAAAAGTTAAACTTTGAGACTGAATTGAGAATGCTATTTTCTACATTTGTTTACTTACACCTGTTTATTAAAACATTTTGTTGTTTCTGGCTTAGGAGCTGACACATTAAAAGCTTAGAAATTGTCATTGCCATCCTTACGACAAGAAAAACCTGGCCAAAACTGGAACCAACAACATTTCTTGTACTCATCAGAAAAGTGGAGGCAAACGTCCACTGTCAAATCTGGAGAGACAGGCAAATCCAGAGAGACATAGCTGAGATAAGCTTACCTGGAACGAAAGCTGCTGGAGCCATAAACTGATAACAACATTCCAATAGTAATTATGATGAATTGCTGGAGTCTGAATATGGACTAGCATGAGAGTGAGAAGTTCCTGGGTACTTCAGTCTTGGGGGTGCACACTTTTTTTTAGACTTTACCTCTGGGAACCCCATGAGGCTTTCCTATTTAAGATCTGACAAAGATTCCCTCTGTCATAGGGAGAGGAAGAATATTTATGACATCCCTAGAGTCTTCTCTATTACAAAGTCCTGCTCTTCAAGGGAAAAGACTTTATCAGAGCTTTATTCCAGCCGAGGAAAGGCATTCTTCTCACTTCAGCTCCTTCGAGACTTCCTGTTTCACCTAAGAGGTTGGGAGTGAGGGACATAGTCAATAGAAATCAGAGTTTCAAGGAAACAGACTGAGGATGCCAAAGGGAGTAGAGATCAGGTAGAAGAAAAGCTATACAACTGAAGAATCACTTGGAAAGGTCACAGCCCCAAGATATAAACCCACTGAAACAGTTACACTTAAGTGGGCAATTATAAAATGCTCTCTCTCCCTACTCCTTAATACCTACAAAAAGGGCTTCAGTATGTTAACAATAAATCATAGCTGAAAGAGCTGCAGCACACAGACCCTCTGAAGAGGAACGCTTAGGGAACCTCAAAGTCAGGCGGAAAGACCAAAATGAAGACACTAGAGGAATCTGAACCTCTGGCTCTTACAGCTGCTGGAAACATTAAACCCAGTCTAATTCCCAGCCAGATTAACATAGGTCCTCACGATGAAGGCTTATTTACTTCGGTACCTGTTATTCAATACAAGATGCTCTACTTTAAACAAAGAAATCACAAGGCATGACCAAAAGCAAGTAAAAATACAGTCTGAAAACATAAAGCAATTATCAGAACTATACAGGGAATTTAGATAACTAGGATTACTATGCCAAGGGCTTTAATGGGAAGAAAAAAAAAGATAGGTAATATAAGCAAAGAGATGGAAGTACTAAAAAGAATCAAAAGAACATGCTTGAAAAAAAATACTGTAAGAGAAATAAAGAATACCTTCAACAGGTTCATCACTAGACGCAAAATGGCCCAGGAGAGAATCAGTGATCTGGAAGATAATGAAATGCTAACAGAAAAAGGAATAAAAAAAACTCAGACCATCTAAGAATTGCGGGTTAAGTTCAAAAGGTACAACATACCAAGAGGAAGGATGAAAGAAGAGAGTAAAAAAAATATTTGAAGTCATAATGGCTGAGAACTTTCCAAAATTAATAACAGACATGAAACTACAAATCCAGGAAACTCAATGAACAGCCATCAGGATAAAAAAAAAAATCTACACCTAGGCATATCATTGAAATTTCAAAAAACCAAAGACAGAAAAAATCTTGAAAGAAGCAAGAGGGGAAAAAAACACCTCATATATAGAGGCAAAATACAATGGGCTTCTCATCAGACACCATGCATGCATGTATGCACACTGGAATAAAATACAGACTATGACCTAGAATTCTGTGTCCAGCAAAATTATCCTTTGAAAGTGAATGAGAAATAAAGACCTTATCAGACAAACAAAAACTGAAGGAATCTATCAACAGCAGTTTTGCCCTGCAAGAAATGTTAAAAGAAATTCTTCAGTAGAAGGAAAATGATTTAGGTCAAAAACAACGATCTATATAAAGAAAAGATTGTCAGAGAAGGAATAAATGAAGCACCTGTCCCCAGGTGAATAGAACTACATCTGTCTCATCTTGGCATAACAAGTACACATCTACATCTATGAATGATGATTCTATTTTTAAAGAAAGCAGTGTATATTCTTGCACTCTTGCAGTCAGATAAAAAATATCACATAATGAATTTTGTTTCTTGTAGGCTTCTAAATAGTGAATAGAAAGTTTAGAATTGGTACAGAAATATTGAATTTGCAATTTAGGAAAGCTGCAAACCTGATCTATAACTGTAGGTATATTATAAATGGAAATACATGTGTTATTCCAGTGACAACAAGATGTGAGATAAGGGTAAGTATGAAAAACATAATTTAGAAAAAATGCTTTAATAAACTCTTCAATAGCAAAACTAAACAAAACAAAACTTTATTAAATAATATTACTTAGCAATAGTGTTAAAGAGTTTACATAGCAAGCTGTTAAAGATAACAAAATATCAGGTAAAAATTCGTTGTGTTTTTAACACACAGTTTTTGAGATCCTTCTATGTGCATGATCACAACACCCTGTCTATGGACTGGTACTGGTCTGTGATCTGTCAGGAATTGAGCTGCACAGCACGAAGTGAGCAGTGGATGAGTGAGTGAGGCTTCATCTGTATTTGCAGCCACTCCCCAGTGCTGCATCACCACCTCAGCTCTACCCCAGATCATCAGGCATTATATTTTTGTAGGAACACCAGTCCCTGGTGCTAAAAAGTTTGGGAACCGCTGTGCTAGATGATGGAGACAACAAGGTGATTAAGCCATGATTAAGATGGAAGCTAATTGTATGAAGGTGCCATTTGGTACTTTGTACAATTTTAGTTACAGCTTAATCCATTCCTTGCTGAATTGCTAGTGCACATTAAATTAGAGGCTTCTGGACAACAAGGCCAAACCATTTATCTAAATAGCTCTACTCTTGGCACAATGCCTAACACATAATAGGTGCACAATAAATGTTTGTTAAACGGAAGTTTAGGGTTGGCAAACTGCTCCTTGCAGGACAGATTTGTACTAAGGGCCAAATCCAGCCTGTTTGTGTAGGGCTCTAAAGCTGAGAGTGGTTTCTATATTTTTAAGGGATTGTAAAACATACATACATATATATATATATATATATATATATATATATATATATATATATATATATACACACATATATATATACATACACAGCTATATAACAGAGACCATATGTGGCTGCAAAGTCTAAAATATTTACTCTCCCATCCTTTACAGAAAACATTTGCTTTATCAGGTGCTCCTTTTAGCTTCTCCTGACCTTTGTCTTAGAGTAGGGTTTTTTCTTGTATCATGATTTGAGCCTTTGACACTAAAGTCTTGCCAAAGCCACTTTTAACTGCCAGTGATTTTGCTACAACCCAGTAATAAATGATTGGGACACCCAACTTGGACTATTTAATATGACCCTTACTTGGGTCACTTAATATGAGCCACTAAACTTTCCTGCTTAACCTAACACCTGAATGGGCAAAAAGGCTGTCATTCTCTTTGGCTTCCTGGCAGCTTTGGCACCAAATAACTGGAGGAAAAAATGGTAAGAGTCAGCCACATACAACATCAATGTCATTTAGAAGATTTCCCTAACTACTTTCTCATCTTATAATTCTTTTGTTTTAAAAAAATTAATTTATTTTCCAGCTATAGTTAACTTACAATATTATATTAGTTTTAGGTGTACAACATAGATTACATATTTATATACCTTACAAAGTGATCACCCCATAAGTCTAGTTTCAGTTTCATTGTTAACTGATTCTTCTTAAAAATTTTATTTATTTAAAAAAATATTTTTAACTAAGTTTATTGGGGTAACATTGGTTAATACAATTATATAATTTTCAGGTGTACATTATCATTTGACATCTGTATATTCTATTGTGTGTTTACCACCCAAAGTCCAGTTTCCTTCAGCTACCTTATATTTGACCCCCTTTATCCCATCTACCTCCCCCCTCCTCCCCCACCTCTGGTAACCACTAGTCTATAGTCCATGTCCATGAGTCTCTGTTTGTCCTGTTCATTTGTTGCTTTTAGATTTATAACCCACATATAAATGATATCATATGATTTTCTACTTTTTCTGTCTGGCTTATTTCGCTTAGCAGGATTATCTCAAGGTCCATCCATATTGTCACAAATGGCAGTTTTTCATCTCTTCTTATGGTTGAGTAATATTCCATTTTATGTATGTACCACAGTTTCTTTATCCAATCATCTATCGTAGGACACTTCAGTTACTTCCACATCCTGGCCACTGTGAATAGTGCTATTATGAACGGTGTGCAAATATCTTTTCAGATATGGGTTTTCAAGCCTTTGAAATAAATACCTAGTAGAGGAATTGCTGGATCATATGGTAGATCAACTCTTAGTTTTTTGAGGAACCTCCATACTGTTTTCCATAGTGGCTGTACCAATTTGCAGTCCCACCAGCAGTGTTTGAGGGTTGCTTTTTTTCCACATCCTCTTCAAAATTTGTTACTATTTGTCCTGTTGATTATAGCTATTCTAACAGGTGTGAGATGGTATCTCATTGTGGTTTTGATTTGCATTTCTTTAATAGCTAGCAATGTTGAGCATCTTTTCAAATATTTATTGACTATTTGTATATCCTCTAGGGAGAAGTGTCTGTTCAGGTCCTCTGCCCATATTTTGATTGGATTGTTTCTTTCTTGTTGTTATTGAGTTGTGAGAGTTCTTTGTATATTTTGGATATTAGGCCCTTATCAGGGGTGTTGCTTGCAAATATGTTTTCCCATTCAGATAATTGTCTCTTTATCTTGTTGATTTCTTTTATTGAGCAGAAGCTTTGTAGTTTGATGTAGTCCCATTAATTTTAGCTTTTACTTCCCTTGCTTTTGAGGTCAAATTTATAAAATCCTCTTTAAGTCCAAGGTCCTTATGTTTAGTTCTTATGTTTTCTTCTATGCATTTCGTTGTTTCAGGACTTATATTCAGGTCCTTAATCCATTTAGAGTTAATTTTGGTGTGTGGTGATAGACAACAGTCTAGTTTCATTCTTTTGCAGGTGGCTTTCCAGTTTTCCCAGCACCATTTATTGAAGAGGCTTTCTTTTCTCCACTGTATGTTTTAGGCTTTTTTTGTTGAAAATTATTTGCTCATATATAAATATAGATTTACTTCTTGACTCTCAATTCTGTTCCATATGGTATTGGTTTTTCTGCCAATACCATGCCATTTTGATTACTGTCGTTTTGTAGTATAATTTGAAGTCAAGTAGAGTGATGCTTCCAGCCTCATTCTTTTTCCTCAAGATTGCTTTGGCAATTCAGGGTCTTTCTGGCTTCCATACAAATCTGATGATTTTTTTTTGTTCTATTTCTTTAAAAAATGCCGATGAGATTTTTATGGATATTGCATTAAATCTGTATAATGCTTTAGGTAATATGGTCGTTTTAACTATGTTGATTCGTCCAATCCAAGAACACAGAATATCTTTCCATTTCTTTGTATCTTCTTTGATTTCTTTTAATAGAGTCTTATAGTTTTCATTATATAGGTCCTTCACATGCTTTGTTAAATTTATTCCTAGGTATTTTATTCTTTTTGGTGCAATTGCAAAAGGAATTATTTTTTCCACTTTTTTTTTCTGACATTTCATTATTAGAACATAGGAACGCTATGGATCTTTGAACATTGAGTTTGTATCCAGAAACTTTACTGTATTTGCTTATTGTTTGTAGTAGTGTTCTTGTGGAGTCTTTAGGGCTTTCAATATAGAAAATCATGTTATCTGCAAATAGTGACAGTTTGACTTCTTCTTTTCCTATTTGGATGCTTTTTATATCTTTCTCTTGTCTGATTGCACTCACTATGATCTCTAATGTTATATTGTATAACAGTGGTGATAGTGGACAGCCTTGCCTTGTTCCTTATCTTAGAAGGAAGGATTTTAGTTTTCGACCATTAGGTATAACGTTTGCTGAGGGTTTATCATATATGGCCTTTATTTTGTTAAGGTACTTTCCTTCCATACTGATTTTGTTAAGTGTATTGATCATAAATGGATGCTGTATCTTATTGAAGGCTTTTTCTGTATCTATTGATATGATCATATAATTCTTATTTTTTAATTTGTTTATGTGATGTATCACATCAATTGATTTGCATATGTTGAACCATCCCTGTGCCCCTGGAATGAAGCCCACTTGATTGTGGTGTATAATATTTTTAATATGTTGCTGTATTTCATTCGCTAGTATCTTATTTAGGATTTTTGCAATTGTGTTCATGAGAGATATTGGTCTGTAGTTTTCTTTTTTTGTATTATCCTTACCAGGTTTTGGTATCAGAGTAATATTGGCCTCATAAAATGAGTTGGGAAGTATTGCCTCCTCTTTGATTTTTTGGAAGAGTTTGAAGAGAATAGGTATTAAATTTTCTTTGAATGTTTGGTAGAATTCGCTGGTGAAGCCTTCTGGTCCTGGACTTTTACTTTTTGGTAGGTTTTTGATGATTGATTCAATTTCCATACTGTTGATTGGTCTATTTAGATTTTCCAGTTCTTGATTCTGTCTAGGAATGTTGTATTTTCCTAAGTACTGGTCTATTTCTTCTAGGTTATTAAATTTGTATTATATACTTTTTCATAGTATTCTTGTATGATCTTTTGTATTTCTGTGTCTTGGTAAAGGCCCTTTTGGGTTGAGATAATTGGGTGTTCTATTGTCTTCTTGAATTCCAAGCTCCAGCTCATTCCTTAGATTTGGGAAATTCTCTTCAACTATTTGTCTGAAAATGCCTTCTAGTCTTTGTTCCTTTTCCTCGCCTTCAATAATACCCATTATTCTTATGTTTCCTCTCCTGATGATATTAGCTAGTTCTTGAATTTCTCTTCTATTATTTTTCATTCTTTGGTTTCTCTCTTCTTCCTTCTGATTTATTTCTAGATTTCTGTCTTCATTATCACTGATCCTTTCCTCCATTTGGTCGACTCTATTTCCCAAGCTTGCTATTTCATTTTTCAACTCTTGCAGTGTGTTCTTCATCTCCAGAAGTTCTATTTGTGTCTTTTTGAGGGTTTCAATCTCCTTGCTCTACTTATCTAGGTGTTTTTTTCAATTTTTGAAATTGTTGATATGACTAGTTTTGGAACTCACTGAGTTTTTTCAGAAGTACCATCCTGAATTCTCTGTCATTTAAGTTGCATATTTCTGTGTCTATAAGCTTATTTTCTGAAGAATTTTGTCTTTCTTTCTGAGATGCCTTGTCACCTTGGTTGTTCATATGTTTAATGGACTATTTCTCCGCCTGGGCATTAATAGAAATGTATTCTGCTTTTTTTTCCCAGGAAGAAGATTTATTATATAAAGGTCTCTCTTTAGCCTGCAGCAAAAAGGTGCTTTTCTTTTGGTTTCCAGTTGGTGGTGACTAAGCCTCTTGGATCCCTGCTTTATATAAAGCCTTAATAATACCTTTATATAATGCCTTTATTTTCTTGTAGATATTTAATCACACTTTCTATCCTCACTTACAGTCCCTGTCAGTGTTAACAACAGTTTTGGTAGGATTTGCTCAGATTCCCCTGGGGCTCCACGGTGATTGGTCTCAGAGGGTATGGGGGGATGGGCCTTCTGGGTTGGGTGTTGGAGGCTGCATCTCAGCCTTAATTTTGCAACTGTGGCCAGTAAAAATCAACTGTTGTTTTTCTGTAGTCCCTCTTCTCTGACTTCTGCCCTAATGACTGGGCCCTGCCACCGGTCTTGGGGAGCTGGCAGCTTTCCCAGCAGGGCTGTTCAGGGAACTCATCTCTCCTTTTCCCCTACCCCTCCTCTTACAGGTAGCTCTGGTGGCTGCAAGAGACAGCTTCTTTATTTCTCCCAGTCTACCTCCTGACACCTGGGGTTCTGACCTGTGGTAGCTCTTATGCACAGATCCCATGCTCAGATGTGCTGGTGTGTAGTTTGGGTGTTTTGTTGTTGAGTTGTAGATGTTCAGTTTATTGTTGTTTCAAGGAGAGAGATCTAGGGACGTCTCTTACTCCGCCATGTTTCCTTTTTGGCAACTCATCATTTTTTGTGTATATTTTGTTGTTTCATTTTTAGTAGATCATACTTTTGTTTCATCATCAAGTGTTTAACCTGAATGTTTCCATTAGCAATGACTGTAGCTTACTGGCCATTGATGTAAATGACCTCAACAAGAAAGATGCTCATAAAGTGGATTAGAAAAAGTCCATAGCTCCTGTAATACAGTAGGTTTCAAAATAAAATAGGATTTCAAAGAAGTTTTAGAAAAAGTAAAACACATACAACACAAGGTTGTAGCATGTAATTCTATGTGTGTACATGTTTGAATTAAACTAAATGACCTTCAAGAGTAGAGATTTCCACTCTATCCCTCACCCTTGGCTGCAGCATATGCTCAATAAATACTGATTAGTTGAGGAGGAAGGAAAAGCATTTGCAAGAGTTTTGAGTTCTTCAAAAATGTGGCACCATTAAGAACCAAATAAATTTGATTGATTCATTGTAGATGTGTCTAGGGTTCTGCAAGAGGAACCTACTTGTCAGTCCAAAACACACATTAACTGACAAAGAAATGCAGTCTTTTTGCATACTCAAACCAGAATTCTGTTATAGAGCTCCTAAATAGACAAGTGATGACTATTTAGGCTTGAACTTTTCATTGTAGCCAATGGATGGGTACGATGGGGGGTGTATTACCGCATTTTTTGTCCCTGGAGTATTGCCAATTAATGGGATGTGTAAGTAACCACTAACTCTTATCAGAACTTGCCATTTAGTTCACTTTTATTATATTGTTTTCTCTGAACCAAAGGTCAAACTTGTTATATGTGTACTGCATCACCTATATGGAGAAAGATTGAGATCAACAGAGCCTTAGATCTCGATCTTTCTGGCGCCTTCTCCAAAGCAGCAGGGATGCCAGACCTTTCCTTTCTCATGGGCACTTTGGACCTGTGTTGAGTTTCTGTATGAGCACACCACCAACTCTATGTTTCATTTAGAGCTTTTATTTTAAGGCCATCTGTTAATGTTTTGCTCAGGCTCTTGTCAAATGCTCTCCTACTCTAATGAACAATGTCTTACTAGAATAAAAGATGAGATGTGGTGTGAAAAGGGAGGGATGGTGGTTGTTGTTGTTGTTTGTTCCCCAATGGCCTCATTTTCAGGTTTCAGATGGCAGCAGGGGTGTTTACATGAGCCTTACCCAAGCTGCCTAAACCACCTGGGTCTGCACCTAACAGGCTGCAAATTCCATGAGAAGAGAACATTTTCTCTCAAGATTTGGGGGTAAGGGGTGATTAAGATTTCCTGTACTTCCTGCTTTAGAGCTGATGGAAATGAAACAAAACCTGTATTTTAGGATTTCAGTACCTGGTCTCTGCTGGAATGTGGAAACTAAGATGTACACATAGAAGGGACATGTGTATACATATTCTTGTACACATGCAAATACCTATCTAAAGAGGCTTATACATACTCACAAAATTTTCATTTAAAACATGCACACAGCACTTTCCATTTTAAATAATATAAAGTCTAATTCCAAACATTTCATAAAGTCCTCTGAAATTTTCAAAACTAAATAGAGCGACAGTCTGATTTGTAAGGAAAGATTTTTTTTTATTATTCTATCCAGATTGTCCTGATGAGAAAAAGAAACAAAGAAATAAGGAAACCAAGAAACTAAACCTAACAAAATGCAAGTGTAACCCATTAAAGCCAGAAGCAGTGGTGGCATGATGCTTTCATCACTTCCCTTCTTCATCCACCTCCTCTTTCCCACTTGCTGAAATTAGTTATTCTCAAATAAATTTTGAGCATCCCCTCTGCAGTGTGGCAGGCATCCCTCCTGCAGGCCGAGATGAGTACAGACAACAGCATTCTCGTGGGAGGACACTGCGCCCCTAAATTCAATATATTCATGCAGATGAGGGAGAACACAGGAAAAAGGTTTTAAAAAGAATCAGGGCAGAGGCAGATGCAGAACCTCAAATCAAGGGACATATGAGATTATCCTTAAAGTCGTTTGGCTGTCAAAGGCTGACCATAAATGATGTGACTTTGATACCATGCAGGTTATTGCCCAGGTAGAGCACCACCCCAGACATGTGCATCCTCGGAAGGGCTGACCTTTGTGCAGAAGATGAGCCAGCAAGTCATTAATGTGTGGTGCAAACAGGAGGGGCCCGTGGAACATGGAAAAGGCATGCTTGAAAGGAAGAGTCAGAGTTTCCAATAACCACTTTCAGTTGGCAGAGCTCTGATTGGAACCATGTGACAAATTTAGGCGATGTACCATAGGCAGCCAATTTATTACATATGGCAATATGATTAATGGTATCAAATGCCTTTTTTTTGGTAACATCCAAGAACACTCCGCCAGCCAACTGCTTGGAGTCCAAGGCAGTGAAAATCTGTTCCATGAATTTAAAGTCAGGCAGATGAGGTTAAATGAGAGAGGGCCAGATGCCAAGGCAATGATTACAAAGTAAGTTGTTTCAAAAAAAGCAGAACGTTTTAAATCTGGTCTTGAACAAATCCCATCCAGTCCATACCTCCCCCAATTGATTTTTTTCTTTTCCTCCTCGCCTCCCACCCACTTGTTTCTTGATGCAAAAGCCCTACAGTTGGGAAGACATTTCTGAAACCTCTTCCAGGCCCCAGCTGAATCTGCACATGACCACCAAACAGATCTTCCCTTGGAATCTGTGGTGGCATAGCAGTAAAGATCAGCAGATGGGGTGAGTCGGGGAGATGACCTCCCGTGGGCCTCATCACATTCCCTGTAGTGACTGGGAGCCGGCTCTTCTCTCATTTCCCTGCGAGTAGAGTTTCCCTGGACTTCATACATCAGTGCAGATGACGGGGAAGGAGCTGTCACACGCATGGAGAGATTTTCAGAGGGAGTGAAATGTGAGGGAGGTTGCTATCACTTGGCATTTAAAGAACCAATATAAAGAGTGGGGAAGACTGTTAAGAGGCAAAGTCTCCAGATGTGACTTGTTCTCCAAAGTGTCCCACACAACATGTAATAGGCGCTTACATACTTGAGTGTAATATCACCGCACTCTATGATGTTTTCTAGTGAACATGTGCCCATTTTGTCAGTTATAAGTCACTGCTCTTTGAAAAAGATATTACAAAAACACCAACACAAGTTGACTGAGGGCCCATTAAGCAATAGGTACTCTAATAGATGGGATAATTTATAATCTATGAAATTTATTTTTATTTTTATGGGCTACAAGTTGATAGTTTGTGGTTGTTTCTGATGGAGAAAATTGATCCCTAATCCTGTGGTTCATGGATTAATTTTTTTTCCTTTTGCATAAGAACTGAATCTGGTCAGTTATTTAGGGATTAAATCTATTACTCAGGGCTCAATTTCTAATCTATCAATTTTGTATGCTCTTTAGACCTAGTCAGAGGGTATATCGTTTATGTCTCTGGCAAAGCTTTTTTTCCTGCAAAGACAAAACTTAAAATGAGAAGCGTGGGTAAATGATGAAAATGTATGGACGTCGAATGACTCTGAACCAGGCAGAAGAGCAAAAATGTGTTCAAAATGAGGCAAAAAGATCTTGAGAGTGCAATAGAGCTATAACAGAGGTTACTAGACAATTGCATTGTGCTGTCACCCTTGGGTATTGAATTGTAGCCTGAAATCAAGATGATTTTCCTCAGTTTGTTCCATTGGAGTTTTTCAGCCTATTCTGGAATATTGTGTGAAGGCTGAGTGACAGATAGGGGTTGGCTATGTTTTAGAAACGTCCTCCTTGAACACTACTGTCTTCTTATTGAAAATGATATGAAAGCCAAAATTCAATACTAACGCAACCTTCCTCCCCTGTACTAAAATGAATCCCAGTCAATTAATTCTCTCCTCTGATTTATGATTATTTCTCCCTAGTGAATCATGTTCACTTTTAAATAAAAATTTCCTTTCATTTTATCTTCTTTAAGGGCCATTCTATGGAAAAGCTAGAATTAACAAATCAGTCTGTTGGTTATATTGGGAAGAACATTGTTCTTTCTAGTTCCTTATTGCAATGTAGAGTTGCACAACGGTATATCATTGTATTAGTTTCCTAACGCTGCTGTAACAAATTACCACAGAATTTTGTGACTTAAAATAACACAAATTTATTAACTTACTGTTTTAGAGGTAAAAAGTCCAAAATGGGTTTCATATGGCTAAAACTGAGGTGTCAGCAAGACTGCCTTCCTTTTGAAGACTCTAGGGAAGAATCTATTCCCTTTGTCTCTTCCACCTTCAAGAGGCTGCCCACATTCTTTGGCTAGTGGTCCATTCCTCTGTCTTCAACACCAGCAGGGTAGCATATTCAAATCTCTCTCTGTTTCTATTGTCACATTCCTCTGATTTTGACCCTCCTGGTTCCCTTTTATAAGGACCCCTGTAATTTCATTAGGTTTGTCCAGATAATCTAGGGCAATCTCTTCCATCTCCAAATCCTTAATTTAATCATATCTGCTAAGTCCTTTTTGCCATGTAAGGTAACTGGTTCTGGGGATTAGGACATAGACATCTTGTGGGGTAAGTGCATTTTTCTGCCTATCACAGCCATCATGATAGAAAAATAGAGGGAAAAAATCCAGAAAATTATACAACAAGGTTATGGTGAAAAACAAATGCAATCAGCAAATCTCTGCTCAGCATTTCTACCAGGTGGCTATCCCCACCTCCCTTGCTTCCTTGCTCTCATGTTCACTATGCTTACTTTGTAACTAAGGTAAGAGCAGGACCCTGTGGAATGAGAAGAATGGTACTAATTGAGTCCTTACTCTATGCCAAACTGTTACTTATTTAATTCACACATGGGTACAATGCTATTATCTCAACTTGACTGATGACAGAATAGAAGCTTAGAGAAGTTAAGTGATTTGCCCAAAGTAGCACAGCTCATAATTAACAGAACAAATCAAGACTTGGATCCATATCTATATGATTCTACAACCCCCATACCTAACGGCCAGCTTAATTTTTCTGCCTCTTAAAGTCTAAAAATTAGAAGAAAGGAGCTAAAGATCCGTAGAGGAGGAAGGCGATCAGAAAATTTACTTTTTTTTTTTCGAATTTTTTCTCCTCCTTTAATCTGCCCTGCAGAAAGACACAATCTGCAGCCCTACCTTGTTTCTACAGCTATTCACAAAAAGGGCCTAAATAGCATAATCTATGTGTTTTTTTCTGAGTCTAATTTTTATCTACCGGGGTTTTAGGGATTGGATAAACCTAACTGCCTCGTGGCTAATGGTTATGCCGTCACTGCCTCTGTTTTTTTTTTTTTTTTTTTAAATAACTTCTAAAGTCTTAAACTGACAGGATTTCTCAATTAATCAAAGTCTAGCCATGTATTAACTTATATATTCAGGATGATGTTTTGGACCCTAACTATGCTATTATAGTTATAATTTTAAAATTGAAATGAAAAGAAATTACAAAATACGAGGAGAGAAATTAAGCTAAAACAATAGTCCTGTTACAGACTAAAATCACGAGGGAGAGGGGAAGGGAAATGCTTTTAACTAATATCTAAATGGAGAAAAGAACGACTTTTATGTAATTCTCATCTAGTTTTTATATACATTGCTCTACAATCCAGAGAAATTCTAATCTTCAAAGGATTCTAAATCCAAGAGATGTGACTAATTCAGTAACATGAACCATTCCACAGGCCACGGTTTGCCTCCATAAAGCAGTCACAGCTTATAGAGTATAATAGAATTGACAGATGTCAGACCCTGGTGTAATTGTTGCCATAGCTTTCTGAAATGGACTTTTGCTGTAAGTGTTGGGTACAAGTAATTCAAGATGTAAAATCTGCAGATAGCCCCAAAGTGGCACCGGCTGTCTCGGTCTCCATAACAGTTTCTGGAACCAGAAACAAGCATTAGTTTTGCCTAATTATTGAGATAAATATTCACCTATTATATTAACAGTAATAATAACACAGCCTCTAAAACAATAGACTCGTAATTAGAACATATTTGAATCAAAATCATGGCCTAGGGCAAATTGCTGGTTTTCAAGATTGTAGGTTGTGATTCTTCTTCTGTAGAACCTAAAATATTCCAGGAACATATATAAAAAAAATAAACATTTGCATTTTGAGTCCTGATTGGCAAATATATTCTGTTTATAAAGACCAATCTCTTGTGCAGAAACCGCCCCCCCCCCACGACTAAAGGTCTATAATCTTAAAATGCGGTTTTATTATTTAAAAACAATTACCATTCCCCCATATTTATTTGTAGCATTGCCTGGAACATTTGAGACAAAAGATTTAAATTTTCCATAGCTTTTTCTCATTTGTTTGTCTCAAGTCCCAAGAGGGTCATGAGAAGGTATCTTCTTGCCTTTTTATCTGAAGACTCCCCTCTTCTATGGAGCTGCGATTCAGTTATTCTTTCCCCAGGTACCTAGATGGAACACACAAAGTTTTAACTCTGAAACTTGCTTTTGGAAAAGCTCACAGTGAGGGAAGCCAAATGTGGCTCATTTCACTTTCATGCTAGCTAGGTTTTATATCACTTTCAATGGACACCAACTGAAGTCACTTTTGTAAATGCCAATCCCATAAATATAAATATGAATAGCCAACAATAAAAAGCAGAGATTTGGGCAGGTGACATTTATAGGGTAACATTTCCCCTAAGAGAGATTTCCTATAGCCTCTTCTCCTCCTATCTGTGGTTCTCAAACTTGATTGTGCATTTGAACGACCTACAAAGCTGGTGAAAATGCAGCTTGCTGAGCCTCGCTCCTGGGCTTTTTCATTCAGGAGGTCTGTAGTATGGCCCTAGAATTTGCTTGTCTAACAAGTTCTCTAATGAAATGCTGTTGTTGCTAGTCTAAGGACCTTACTTGCGAACCACTGCTCCTCACCATCAATGGGAATGTAGAACCTTATTTCAAGAATACTTATTTCGAGATTTAATAATAAAATGGAGAAAAAAATTGTGCAGTAAAATAAAAAAAACTTTAAGTACGTATTGTGTATTAGGAACTGTTTTGTGCATTTCATATGCATTATCTCATTCAATTGTCAACAGTCCTTGGGAGCAGGTATTTTTATCACTCTCATTGTACAGGTGTAGAAAATGAGGCTTAGCGAAGTTAAATGATTTGTCTGTAGGACAGAGAGGTGGACCCCATTTCTCAGACTCTAAGCTAGCATCCTTAACTGCCTTGCAATACTGTCGCCCACATGCTTGTTTAAAAATCTGATAATGTGTTTCTGTAGAAATAGAACTTTCATCCCAAAAAAACTCCTTGCTAAAGTCACAGTCTTGAAGCAAAGCAGAAGTACAGGGCAGAAAGGGTGTGTTTTGGCTGTGCCTGTTTCCCAGAGTGGGCTCACTCCAGAGAAGCATTTCCATAACAAAGGCAAGTTCTCCTCCCCGAGAAGAGCAGGCTGGGAGTTGCAAGTGTTTGCCTCTGATGTGATCCACATTTAATGCTTATCTGGGTGAGAGGGAATTTGATTAGAGCAAATACAAAGCACAATTCAGAGAACAAAACCACTAATTCAAAGGTGGTTTTCCTATGGATGTAAAATACTTCAAGCCTGTTAAAAGGACTGAAGAGAATTCCACCGAGGAGTGGCTTATATTGTGTCTGATTTCTCAGGTTGGAGCACTGCCAAGGAGGGCTGGCTCAGGGATTTGGGTGGTGTGGGGAGTGGGCAACTCTGAACCACTCACAAGACAGGCAAGCACTGGCTAGCCTTAACGGGATTCAGGCTCAGGCGTGGGGCGAAGGCGGCTGTTTGTCTTGCAGACCCCACTCCCGTTCCCACTGGCTGACCAAGGAATCTTCTCTTTGCATCTGGTGCCTTCCCAGCCTAGAAGCATCCAAGCACTGCAGTGCCCAGATATGTTTGTTTTCCTTTCAGTTAATTTTATCAAGGTCTGGGGTCATTATTAGCCAGATCGCAGAAATAAGAGCTCATTAATATGTATCAACTCCAAACCCTGTGATTTCATCTGTTAATTTGATCTTGTTTTTCCTTGTTTATGGCAATTAAATCAGACCTTGATAAATCTGAAAATGAAAAAAAAGGAGCCACCAGCAAGCACAGCTATTATGATCACTCATTAGAAAGCCAAGCAGACTCTCTGATAAATCGTGCCAGGGTTTTTAAGGAATAGATGATTACCTGCTTAAACAGCATGGAAGCTACCAGTAAAATGTAGCAAAATGATTAAAGAAAAAAAAAAGAACACCCCTATTACATCCAAGTGTAACAGATGGGCAGTTGTACTTTGGGGAATGTTCACAAAGTCTGTTTCCTCCCCTTCAAGCTAGGGAGGGCAGAAGCCACAGGCCCTCTTGGGCACATGGAGAGACAGCTTCCCTTCTCTGCCTTCCCTCACCTTCTCTCTCCCTCCTTTGCCCTCCCTTCATTCTTCTGGTGATTGCAGGAGAAGTTCCCAGCTGTCTCTAAGGCCTCCCTCCCAACTGCAGGTGAAGAGAAGTGTTAAGTACCAGGAGTGAATAGGTGCAGAGTAGGTATGCAGAGCTGGGGCAAGGTGAATAACAACACAGGTAAGACCTTTCCTGTCACAAATGAACCTGCTCATCAGGCTGAGTGTCACTGTGGTGGGAGCTCCTTTTAGTCCCCTCTGAAGGCTCGTCCTCTGTTTGGGGAGCCACCACCTGGTGCATCCTCGAGGAAGGCAGAGCTAGCTGCCTTCGACAACTGAAGTTGAAAATGGCCAGCGCTTGCTTTCCCAGTTTCCCCTGTGGCTAGGACATGGATGCAGCCCATTCTGGAGTCACGGGCCCTTGCAGACCCTGTCTCTGGTTCCAGGGGATTGGAATTTCTAGGGCCACTGAGGCAGTGGAGCTCATGCCAGCGGTTGGGAGTCTTAGCAGGACTAGTTACAGTGTCTGGGCCTGGTGGGGGCAGCAGGCGGACCCTCTTGGAAGAGTTCTGCAGTGAGATTTGGACGGCATCCCCCAATCTGTTTCTCCAGGTGTTCTAGGGTTTCTGTGAAGTAATTAATATCTTTAAAACAAAACATTGTGCTTAACTGGGCCAGAGTGGATTTCTATTGTGACATTTAAGAACTCTGCCACTCAGAAGACCAGTAAGTGGCTTGTGCCCAGGGGACAAATTGCTGCTTGTCCCAGTGCAGACGACCAGTAAAGGGGGCCAGCTTCCTGGTCTCCAGAGCAGCAAGTCTCATCCCACTTCTATGGGGTTGGGGTGGGTGGGAATGGGGTTCAGATTCCTATCTTATGCTGCCTTGGACTCAGGCCATGTTTGTAGAGTCTCAGCTGAGCTTTTCCAGAAGCTTTTGTTTTCTGGGAAGTTTTTTTAAAATCTCTCTCTCTCTCTCTCTCTCTCTCTCTCTCTCTCTCTCTCTCCCTCCCTCCCTCTCCCTCCCTCTCTCCCTCTCTCTCTCTCTCTCCATATAATTATGCTATTTCTTTAAGTGCTTTGGTAGCAATCTGGCCCCATTTGCCTCTGCGGTCTCTGCGGGGATCCATGTGCAGCCAACTTGGCATCTCACTGTCTTCTGGTCCCCTCACACCTTGGTCTGGCTTGTCCCTGTGCCTGCAGGTCTGTTTGCTTGAAGAGCATCCAGCTCCTCCCAATTCCTTTGTCTTTCAGCCTTTCTTCCCATTTTTAGTCTTCTGACTAGACCCAAGAGCAAGTTAGAAATGGGTGGGCTAAAGTTCATTGTCTATTCTCTGATTTCTTTCCTTAAATTTCATAATTCCTTAAATTCTGGTGTCTGACTTTTCTTATGGTTGCCTCTGTAGCCTCTCTCTCTCTTCCTTTTTTGATTCTTGACTGGTTTCTCTCTGCCATTTTGTCTTCTCTGCCTTCTATAGTAAAAATTTTCCCCTGACACTCTCCAAAAATTGATTTGAAAAATTCTGGCTTGCTGATTTGTTATTTCAATAGATATGTAGGTAGCTGAAATCTGATCATTCCACAATTCTGACTCAAATGTGCTTTGTAAAGTTACCAAAGAAATTATCACCCATTTTCTTATCTTGTAATTACCTGTGTTTTGCTGGCATTTACAGCACTTACTATCTATTGCAGGTTATCCAACACCTCACAAAGTCCCTTCAAATTATTCCTGGGAGTTCTCAGGGGGGTTTGCGCATGTGCTCATGAATAACTACTGTCAGCTACCAGGTGGTGTCCATCAATTTTTTTCTTATCTGCTTTGGCCCCCTTCACTGGTATCTGCTGCTGAGACTTCTGCTGCCTGCCAAGAAGTGTGGTCCTGACTTGTCAATTACTTCAGCAGCAGGCGAGTTGCCCCAATGGGCCCTGATGCCATGGGGCTCTGCCATGGCTGCTGGGCTCAGCCCCTGCAGGGCCTCTCGATTCCTGGCTATGTTGTGCCTTCTTCCCACTTTAGAAGCGCAGGATGCCTCTCTCCTTTTTGTATGATGTTTTGCCACACATGGATCTATAAGGGCCCTGATTAAAGCTTTTGGTAAAAAATAAAAACAAAAAGTGTAGTTTTTATTTATAATTCTCCTTTCTGCTAAGGACTTGCCTCTCTCTTCCAACAATGAAAGGTTTACTACAGGGGGAAAAAAAAACAACACTTTTCTGTCCAAGTCCCTCTTTTATACAGAAATCTTTTCAGAGGGCTAATAACCTGGTCTCTTAGGCAGTAAATTTCACGTGGGCTGTCCTGCCAGCCAGTCCAACATGCTGGGCCTGCCCAAGAGGGGATGGACACAGCTCAGTTCAAGTAGAAACACTTCTCACATTTGTTAGGAGGTCTAGTCTTTGTCCATGAAAATACTAGAATTCTTTTTCTATTTTGGGAAACTAGCAACTAATTGATAAAGCTTATTAGGCTTTAGAGCCTCAAGATGCATGTTTTTCTACATCAGATATCCTGGAGAGATAAGACTATTCAACTCATACATCCTTCTCCCCTTCCTAGCCTCTCTGAAAAAACATGGTTATTCCAGGCTACAAGTCACCAGTATCCCTCTCTACTATCTTCCAGACCTCCTGTTTTGGGAAGGCCCTCCTATCTTTCTCATCCCACTCAGCATTTTTTTTTTCCTCATAGGTCTTGTCACATTTGTAACCTAAAAAGTTATTGCATGATTTATTATATAATGTCCATCTTCCCCAGGAGGTCAAGAAAAACAGAACTGTGCCTACTTGTTTACTGTTGTATTTTCAGTATCTAAAGATTTGCCTCACATTTGATACCTATTAGGAACTCAATAAATATTTTCTGAATAATTGCATGAATATCTGAGATTCCACAATTATAATTGCTATGCTGAACTAAAATCTCTTGTTTTGGAGAAAACAGAGTGTACTTAATTCCTTCCCTTTAGGTGGTTCCTTGGGGTAGAGAAGATATGAGTCTATAGGGATAGTTCCGCCTTACATAAAGTCGTCTCAGGCTTGCTATACCTGTCTCTACCCAGGTTATCACCCCCCAAAGAGTTGTAGTGGTTGGTGAGAATAATAACTGGAAGAATATAATCAGGGCTATTCCCAGGCAAAATTACGAAGTTTGGGATGTTTATTTTCAAGATGTAAAGCTTCCCAGCAAAAGAAAACAAGCACCTAGTATCATCTTCAAAAATTCATAATCTACTGAACCCACAGCTCTGGAAAGTGGCTTTGTGGAAGCTGTCATTACCAGTTATTGACACATGACAACCAGAGTTATCTTATATATTGTATTAACACATGGAACCGTATGCTCATGATCTTGATATTGTAGATTTCTGAATAATATTTTTCCAATTCCCTGAAGATTTGCTTTAAAGCACTACTACTTGGGGTGGGTATAGCCACACCTTCCTTTAGCCCTGGGGTCAGGAGGGACAGTTATTACTTACCAAATATCTATGTATTCCTCCACATTTCCGAGCTGCCTGCGATCAAGTGGGGCCAGGCACATGAATTTTAGTGGCTGATGGACTGTGAGAAGAAACAATATGTGTCACTTTCTGGCCAAAGATTTTGGACCTTTTGGCTCTCTTTCAATTGTGGAGGCCTTATGCTGAGGTATCACAGTGTTTGTCAGCCTGAGCAGAGCTGCCCGCTAACCCACAAGGGACATATGACACAGGTGAGAAATCCATCTTTGCTTTAACATGGATCAATCGAGGTCTGTCAGGAGTTTTACTCAGGTGGTTGAACTAAAGAGGTTTAGTGTAGATACAACAGACAGTTGTGAACAGATTGAGAGAACCCACCAGGGCCGAGACTCCAGATACTGGAGATGTTAGAAGCCCTCACTACTACCTCTAGGTCAGAAAGGACAAGGATGATATATGGTGTTACTGGAGCCTCATGGAGAGCTTAAGCCACAGAGAGAAGCCACAGGGAAGGGAGATGAGGCCCCTGCCAGGATTGTGGCACCAGAGGAAAGAGGGAGCAGGAAAGAAACACCAGACATTTTCCTCTTCCTGCCTGCCAGTCTCCTGAGCTTGCCTTTATATAGGAACTTGACCAGGAACCAGAGGGCACATGAAGTTGGGTGATACAGTTTGTAAGGATCAGTCTGCAGGGGTACAGAAAAGGGTGGAGAGTGGAGGGGAGAGGATGAGGGCCAATGGAGATCATCTAGCGCAAAGACCATTAGCCAGCCTGACTAAGCTTGGTCCCCCTCTAGGCTATATTCCTGGGCCCTCAGAGCATCTATTATGCTGTATCATCTTGATTGAGTTGGATGTCATCTCTCAAACTATGGATTGTTAGCTGTTTGAAGGCAAGAACAAGGTTGCATCATTTTTATATCCCTGGTATCTTGCACTATAGCTGCAATATAATCTTGTTACATATTGACATAGAAATACGCCAAGTTACTCTGTTGAAGTGTACCACAAACTCTCTTCCATGAGATGCTGTATTAACACCAGTTTTTTCCCCCATTTGCTAAGTTTAGAGATCTAAATAATAACTGTTGGTACCAGTGAGATTTACACTTTAAGAAACCTTATTAATTTGCCAATTTTTTTGGCCTTACAGGGAACAGAGAATAAAAGCTATTAATTATGGCAAATATTTGCCCTCCCTACTTATGGTTGGTACCTGGGGACTATTGGGAAGTATAGCCCAAGGCCTTGGAAATAAGATCACCCTTTGAAAATTAAAATAGAATTCCAGTCTAACAGATTAAAGCAGTGATTAACAAAATTATCTGAAAGAGACAGTGTCTCCCAGGCCAGTATGGAACATGACCTACTGAAGCTCGTAAACACTTGTCACTAAGATGTCAAGTGGGGTTATTCAGGTTTTTGGTATTTAGCTAAAATTGTCACAAATTCTCTTCTGTGACAATTGCAAAACTTTCTCAAGATTTTGGTAAATTCCCAGGAGTCTAGGTTCTTATGGTCACTCTGGCTCTGAGCTTTTGGCTCTCTTCACCTCTTGATGCAGCTCTGTTTCCAATCTGGGGCTTCTCCCTTCTGCTCCCACAGCTCTATGGCCTTTGTAAATGGCAGACTTCACTGAAGGTTTGTGGAGGAAGAGCTCTTATATTAAAATTGGATTGTATGTGGTCATGTTCTTAAAGATTCTGTGACTACTCTGTCACTGGCAGTTCTATCTCTGCTCATGCTTTCTGAAGACTTTATTCTGTTGCTTTGGCCCCCTTCACACTATTTTTCTCCCTCTTCCTCTAGTATCTCTTTTGTATTTTCTATTTCTCATTTTTGTTTTGTTTTATTTATTTATTTATTTATTTATTTACTTACTTACTTACTTACTGACTTATTTATTTTTCCTGAGATTTTTTTTTAATTAAGTTTATTAGGGTAACATTGGTTAATACAATTATATAATTTTCAGGTGTACATTATCATTTGACATCTGTATATTGTGTTTACCACTCAAAGTCCAGTTTCCTTCAACTACCATATATTTGATCTCTTTTACCCACTTCACCCTCCCACTAACTTCCTACAGTTGACCCATTTACCTCATTTATCTCCCCCCTCCTCCTCAAACCCCACTCTCTGGTAACCACTCGTATATAGTCCATGTCCATGAGTCTTTATTTGTTTGTCCTGTTCATTTGTTGCTTTTAGGTTTATAACCCACATATAAGTGATATCATATGATTTTCAACTTTTTCTGTCTGGCTTATTTCACTTAATGTGATTATCTCGAGGTCCATCCATGTTGTTGCAAATGGCAGTTTTTCATCTCTTCTTATGGCTGAGTAATATTCCATTGTATATATGTACCACAGCCAATCATCTATCGTGGACACTTCGGTTGCTTCCATGTCCTGTCCACTGTGAATAATGCTGCTATGAACATCTTTACGGATATGAGTTTTCAAATCTTTGGGGTAAATACCCAGTAGAGGGATTGCTGGATCATATGGTAGATCAATGCTTAGTTTTTTGAGGAACCTCCATACTATTTTCCATAGTGGCAGTACCAATTTGCAGTCCCACCAGCAGTGTATGAGGGTTCCTTTTTCACCGCATCCTCTCCAACATTTGTTCCTACTTGTCCTGTTGATTATAGCTATTCTGACAGGTGTGAGATGGTAGCTCATTGTGGTTTTGATTTGTATTTCTCTAATAGCTAGCAATGTTGACCATCTTTTCATATATTTGTTGGCCATTTGTATGTCTTCTAGGGAGAAGTGTCTGTTCAGGTCCTCTGCCCATTTTTGGATTAGATCGTTTGTTTTGTTGTTGTTATTGAGTCGTATGAGTTCTTCATATATTTTGGATATTAGGCCCTTATCGGAGACTTTGCTTGCAAATATATTTTCCCGGTCAGGTGGTTGTCTCTTTACCTCGTTGATGATTTCTTTTGCTGAGTAGTAGCTTTTTAGTTTGATGTAGTCTCATTTATTTATTTTAGCTTTTACTTCCCTTGTCTTTGAACTCATATTTATAAAATCCTTGTTAAGTCCAAAGTCTTTGAGTTTAGTTCCTATGTTATCTTCTATGCATTTTATTGTTTCAGATCTTATATTCAGATCCTTACTCAATTTTGAGTTAATTTTGGTGTGTGGTGATAGACAACAGTTTAATTTCATTCTTTTTCAGGTGGCTTTCCAGTTTTCCCAGCACCATTTATTGAAGAGGCTTTTCTTTCTCCTCTGTATGTTTTTGACTTTTTATGTTTTATTTTTAACTTAATTTTTTTTCAAATTACGAAATGCATGAGTACAATCAGTTAAAAAATACAGAGGTATATAGATTTAAGATATTATAGTCTTCTTTTTAGTATTGACTCTAGCCAATATTTTTGAATTTTGCCAATCGTATTAGCAAAAAGTAGTGTTATCTCATTGCTTTAATTTGCACATTTCTGGTAACTAGTGAGAATAATTTTCCTATATTATTTATTGGCCCTCTGAGTGTCTTCTGTGAATCATAACTTTATATCCTTTGCACTAGAGGCCAATCACTTTTGGATCCACTAATGAATCTGGGTTTCAAAGCTTACAAATGAATGTTGAGCCCTGGAAGTGATCACAGGAAAAGTACGACTACCCTGTGGAGCCCACTAGCATTTTCCTGGGGACATCTCTCCAACTCCTATCTGCCACCTTCAGTAACAATTATGTCCTTCTGTTAAGGGCCCTCAGTTTTTGGTTGCTCCAAATAGAATAAATCCTCACAACCTATCAGTCTTGGGGAGTACTATGGCTGATATAAACCTTATCAATATGGAGGTAGTCATATGAAGCTCTAGAACTGACTCAAATTTTGAGTGGAATTGGTATTCAATTGGTAATCAGTAGAATTTGCTCCTTGTAGAGGAAGATCACAAGAGGAAGACTGCCTAGGACAGTCCTCATTTAAGCACACAGTCTTGGAATCCCACCAGAGCGTGTCTCCTTTCACTTTCAAAAGTGTCCAGGTGTGGATGATAAATTACAAGGTCACCGTATCCTTGTATGGTCTTCAGCAAGTTACTAGGTTTTGGTTTAGGAACTTGATACCACATAATTGAAGGACATTAATACTGTGGCACTCTTTTTAAAAATGAATGGTCTACTAGTTTTATAAAAGTTGACAATATGGAAACCTACACCCAAGGCTTTCTATTAAATGAAGATTCAGAGAACTAGAGAATTTTTGAGGTGACATTGAAGATAATTTAATTCAGCGTATTTTTTGAGGTCACTGAGTCTTTGAAAGGCTGATAAAAACTGTGGACTTTCAGGAAGATGCACATACACACAGATTTTGTACACTATTTTGGGGCATCCACAAATCCTCTGAGACTCATCAAGGAACCCAGAACAAGAACTCCTGGTCTAATTCACAGTACAATGGGAAAAAAATTGAGATTCAGAGTGGTTGAATGACATGACAAAAGGCAGATGAGGTTACAAGGAGAAATATACTTAGAGTCATATGATTTCTATTTGATGTTTTTTTTTAATGATCACTTCTATATTGCCATGACTGTTATGTTAGTAAGAAATTAATGTTATAGAAGAGATTTCTAGAGTGGGATGTTATGAAGGGCTTGAAATATTCTACTTTTTAAAAACAAAGCATGGGTTGGCTCTGCTCTCAATGTATACTTCTCAGATTGTTTATGAAGTTTTCATTAATATTTATGCTGCAATACCTGCTGGTCAGCCTTTTTCCCAAACAGACACTACCAAAACTAATGTTTCAACTTACTGCCATACTTTTATATACATCTCTTGCTCTAACCACTAAAGTGCTTTCTAGTCCCTTCAGTAACATGTCCTTTAGTCTTGTTTTTGCTCACTTTAATTTCCTTTGCCTAAATATTTTTACTCATTCATTAAGATGTTTTCAATAGTAAATCCCCTTTGTCTTTGTAGTCTTCTTAACACCCACAGCAGAGGTTGTGGCTCTTTCCTTCTGACTCCATAATGCTTGGAGAGAATTCTTTTATGACATAGGACATATTGCATTGATTGCTTTATTTACTCCTCTTTCCTACTTTATAATCCAACAACTAAATTATGAGCTTTGCAAGAGCCAAGACAGCATCTAATTCAGGTTTGCGTACTAGCAACTAGGCCAATGTTCAGCATGTAGAATATCCTCCAAATATTTGCTGAATAAAATGAACAAATAAATCCTTATAAGATTTTTTTGCAACAAATTTAGCAAATAAAATGTAAGTAAAGAATAAGATATGCTTCACTTGCTTTCACAGAGCTTACAATTGTTTATTGCTTTAGCTTTCTTCTGTTTTGCAGGTTTAGTCAGATCTTACAGAACCAACATTACTTTTTCTCTTTCTTTAGGATTAAGTTAGGAAAAAAACCTCACTCATTAGCTTGACTTGCAATGCTTACAGTCACAATTTTGGAGAGTTAAAAATATTGCTGAATAAATTGCTGTGCATCCTAGCACATGAACTCTTTGCCAGATTTCTATGGCCTGGGGCAGCTCATAAGATCTTTTTTTTTTTTTTCCCCTTTATCCAGGTATCTGTGTCAAAAAGTTTGCCAAGAAGCCAAAATCTTCATCTGTTTATGGATTTACAGCCGATGAAAAATGTAGGATCATTAGAAACCAATTACTGGTTTCATGGCAATATTTATCACAAAAGCTAATTTGATGTTCCAGAAGTCACTTTGGTTGCTAGCTGAGCCCATTACTAAGAAGTATTATAAAGTTTTTTTTTTCTTTTTAAAGTAATATAACTATTTCACTAACAAACTGAAACCAATTGGGGAAAACAATAGACTAGCATAGCTTGACATCTCAATGGTTTCCATCTGGCCTATGTAATTTCTGAAATAGTTTGTTTCAAAAACATTCCTTTCTATTTAGAGGAAGATGTTTCAAAGATTCATATATGGAAAATTCAATTGAGTATGACTTTTTGTGTATCCTGAAGAACTGATTATTTTTAAATGAAGTTAAATAGCTTACTCATACAGAAGACATAACCATATATTCAAATATGACAAGTCCTAAATTTCAACAGCTTTGAACGATTTGCTGACTCCTATGTTTTTCACTATTGCTTTTGCCTTCTTCTTATATATTGCTGCCTTCCAAATGTAAAGCTGTTTGTATTTGTATTTTTTTTACTTATTTATTCAATGAACAGATACTGGAAATTCAAAGGATTGTATTTCATAAATTATATTTATTTTGGAAAGAAATTCCATAAGAAAAATTATTAAAAAAATAAAGTACATTTAGACAAAACATATTTTAAATTAAAAAAGGTTAGAAAAGAAAAAGAAGAAAATTATATATTAATAGATGTTTCAATATGGCAAGACATAACAATTATAAGTATTAACAAACCTAATGATAGACCATCAAAATATCTGCAGCAAAAAAACAAACAAACAAACAAAAAAAAAACAGAATTGAAGGGGGAAATAGTTCTAGAATAATAGTTGGAGACTTCAGTACCCTACTCTGAATAATGGCTAGAATAACTAGACCAAAGATAAATAAGGAAATAGAGAACTTGAATAACACAAGAAACTATCTCTAACTCACAGATTATACACTCTACCTAAAAACAACAGCATGGACATTCTTCTTAAATGCACAGGGGGCATTTTCCAGAATAGACCATATTTTAGGTCACAAATTAAGTCTCATTAGACTAAAAAATGCAGTTATTGTACAAAATATCTTCTCAAACTACAACAGAATAAATCCGAATTCAATAAGAAATAAAACTAGAAAATTCACAAAATTGTGGAAATTAGGAAATTAGGTAATAAACTCTTTTTAAAAAATTTTTTTATTTTTCTATTACACTTGACATGCAATATTATATTAGTTTCAGGTATACAACATAGTGACTAGACATTTATATAACTTACGAAGTGATCACCCTGCTGTCTATTACCCATTTGATACCATACATAATTATTGCCATATTATTGACTATATTCCCTATGCTGCATTTTACATCCCTGTGACTGTTTTTATAACTGACAATCAGCACATCTTAATTCCTCCCCACCTCTCTTTAATCTGCAACATTAAAATGTCCTCTGTATCTATCAGCTTGTTACTGGCTTGTTTGTTCATTCATACTGTTTTTTAGATTTCATGTATAAGTAGAATCATACGATATTTGTCTTTGTCTGACTTATTTCACTTAGTATAGCATCGCCTAGGCCCATGCATGTTGTCACAAATGACAAGATTTCATTCTTGTTTATGGCTGAGTAATATTCCATTGTATATATGTACCACCTCTTCTTTATCCATTCATCTATCAATGGACAGTTAGTCTGCTTTCATATCTTGACTACTATAAATAATGCTACAATGAACATAGGGATGCATATGTCTTTTTGAATTAGTGTTTTGAATTTCTTCAGGTAAATACCTGGAAGTGAAATTGCTGGGTCTTTCTTTGTTTCTTGTTTGTTTCTCTGTTTTAAAGTCTATTTTGTTTGGTATAAGCATTGCTACTCCCCATTATTTTTTCTTTTCCATTTTCATTCAACATTTTTTTCTATCCCTTTACTTTTAGCCTGTGTGTTTCTTTAAATCTTAAGGGAGCTTCTTGTAGGCAGCATGTATAAGGGGTTTGTTTTCTTATTCATTCAGCCACCCTATGTCTTTTGATTGAAACATTTAATTCATTTACATTTAAAATAATTGTTGATAGTGTGTAGTTATTGCTGTTTTATTATTCAAATTTTTGATCTTTTTTTCCTCTTCTTTTTCTTAAAGAAGTCCTTTTAACATTTCTTGTAATACTGGTTTGGTGGTGGTGAAACTCCTTTAGCTTTTTGTTGTCTGGGAAGCTCTTTATCTCTCCTTCATTCCTAAATGATAGCCTTGCAGAGTAGAGTATTCTCGATTGTAGGTCCTAGCTTTTCATCACTTTGAATATTTCATGCTAATCTCTTCTGAGCTACAAATTTTCTGTTGAGAAATCAGCTGATCATCTTGTGAGAGCTCCCTCGTAGGTAAGTTTTCTCTTGCTGCTTTTCTCTGCCTGCTTTTAGGATTTTCTGTTAGTTATGATATGTTTTTGTGTGGGCCTCTTTGCATTTATCTTGTTTAGGACTATTTTCAATTTTTTGGGATTTTTTTCTTGCTGCTATTCTGATCGGGTATTTTCTGCTACCTTATTTTCTAAATCGTTGATTTGATCCTCTGCTTCATCTAATCTGCTGTTGATTCCCTCTGATGTATTCTTCACTTCAGTTATCATATACTTCATTTCTGACTGTTTTTTTTTCATGTATTCTATCTCCATTTTTATGTTTTCTATCTCTTTGTTAAAGTTCTCACTGAGTTCATCTACTTTTCCCCTAAGTTTCCTGAGTATCCTTATAAACAGTATTTTGAACTCTGCATCTGGTAGATTGCTGTCTCCATTTTGTTTAGTTATTTTTCTGGAGCTTTGTCCTATTTTTTCATTTGAGGTGTGTTTCTTTGTTTTCCCATTTTGTCTGCCTCCCTGTGTTTGTTTCTATGTAATAGGTAGGGCTGCTATGTCTCCCGGTCTTGGTAGAATGGCCTTATGTCATAGGTGTCCTGTGGGGCCCAGTGGTGCAATCTCTCTGGTCACCTGAGCTGTGTGTTCCAGGAATATCTCTCGTGTGGCTTGTGTGTGCCCTCCTTTTGTAGTTGAGCCTTGATTACTATTGGCAGGTCAGTGGGTAAGGAATTGACCCTCAGGCTGATTGGCTATAAAAACTGGTCATGACTATAGCAGAGAAGCTATTGTACAGGGGCTGACCCCATGGAGCAAGATTTGTTTTAGTAGGGCTCTGGTGACAACTGAGTCTGCCCTTTGGGTGTGTCTTTTGTAGAGGTAGTTGGATGGTGTTCTGGTGTGGTCTGAAGTTGACCACCAAGTGTTGGTTCTGGGGTTTCTTGGGGGAAGGGGAAAACTCTATTGTAGACCAAGTTCAGAAGCTGCCCATGCCCTGCATGGGGCCACCTGGTATGGGCTACACATGGATCTACAGATGATTGCTGCTTGTGTTAGGCTTGGAGGTACCTGGGAGAGACTAAGCTGTGAACCAAGGCTGGCTGCCACTAATGCCAGGTTTGGGGCCATGTAGCTACTCTGAGGCCAGGCACTGCTGGTTTAGGGTTTGTGTACCTTTAAGAGATTTTAAAAAAGTCTAAAGCATGAGCCAAGACAGGCCGTTTGTATGGAAAAGCCACTAGAAGTGACTTGGTTAGGTCTATAAGTTGGGTGGGGCATGGTCTCAGGGAATTACTAGGGTTGGTTGAACAGTGTTAGCTAAGTTGATGGAGATTCAGATATGGTACCCAACTGTGTGCCAGCTGAGTCAAGGAAGGGCTCAACAAAGGAACAATGCCCTCTGCCAGCACTTCTATCTGGAAAAAATCTGTCCCTCCAGCCCTTGCCCAAAAGCCAGACAATTCTGTTCCTCCCTGTATGTCTCTGGTGCCATTAGAGCTGTTGCCACAACTTTGGGGCTCAGAACGAGTGAATCCATCAGTAAGTTCGTGCTCAGGCCCTTTAAGAGAAATGCCTGGGACTCCAGCAATCCAGCAGTGTTTTGTTTCACTCAGTTACAATCTCCACTGGTTTTCACAGCCAGAAATTATGAGGACTTCTCTTCCTGACACCGGAGCCCTGGGCTAGAGAGCCTAGTGTGGGGCTGAGACCCCTCGCTTCTCAGAGGAGACATCCGAATATCCCTCCCGATTCTCAACCAACACATTATGGATGTGAGGCTTGACTGTTCCACAGGTCCACCCCACTCCTACCAGTCTCAACGTGGCTTCTTCTGTATATCTTGTTATAGGACTTCTGTTCAGCTAGTCTTCAGGTGGTTCTCCAGGGTAGTTGTTTTATAATTTAGTTGTAATTTTGATGTGGTCATGGGAGAAGGTGAGCATAGTGTCTACCTGCTTCACCATTTTGACCAGAAGTCCAGACTATGAACTCTTAAATAACTAACATATCAAAGAAGAAATCACAAGTGAAATTAGAAAATACTTAGAGATGAATGAAAATGAAAACACAAAATGCTACAATTTATGAGATATGGCAAAAGAGTGCTAAGGAAAAAATTTATAGCTATAAATGCTCACACTTAAAAAAAAAAAAGATTATCTCAAATCAACAACCTAACTTTACAACTTAAGAAATGGAAAAAGAAGAAAAACTAAACCCAAAGCCAGCAGAAAGGAGAAAATAAAAGATTAGAGCAGACGGTCAACACCAATTACTTTATAACACCTGTGGGACATTAGAGATTAGCATGTTGAGATGCCTCTTGTTAAGAGGTCTTGGAGTGGTTACTCTACAGTAGATACTGGTGTCACATAAATTGCAATAACATGATATAGCAGACAGATAGAGGTGTTAAAGTTGTCTTTGGCCATGACTGTTTAAGAGAGGGACTGTGTTTTTTATTCCAACAATCAGTTATGGAATCCTGTAAGAGTCCTTTTTTACTCACAAGTTGCAGCTTTTAGCAATGGTGTTATACTTTTCAAAATCGCCAAAATAACAATGAGGGCAGGATTTCAACTTCCCTTTTTATCTGTCCCTTGGTTCTCTCACGTTTGATGACCATGTTAGGAGACCAGAGGCTAAAATAATGGCATGTCACCTCTTTGCGGGGAGAGGATTTGCCTAATTCAAGAACTCTGTGGTTGAAGTGGAGTGAATGGGACAAGCACTGTGACTTGTTGCTAGAGCAGGAATCTTGTAGAACCCTCTAGTCACTAAATTAACACATGCTCTACTGCAGCAGCTCTGGAAGGCCATCTGGTACACCTGGGAACCACCTGCTTTCACAGACCAGTACCTGGACCGCTGAACTCAACTAGTAGTAGCCACTTCTGAAAAGTCATCAATTCAAAAGGAATCTTTATGTTTGCATACTTAAAGTCATGATAATTATTGATAGTCTCTGCTGACAAAGGTAACTTCAATTAAATTTTTTCTAAGTTAAAAACTATTGCTTGTGTGTAAAAAAAAAAAAAATTAAAGCACAGATAAATACAATTTTAAAATTAAAAAAAAATGGAGAAAATCAATGAAACCAAAAGCTTCTCCTTTGAAAAAACACAACAAAATTGACAAATCTTTAGCTAAATAACCTAAAAAAATTGTTCAAATTAGTGAAATCAGAAATAAAGGTGGAAATGTTACTATAGATTTTACAGAAATAAAAAGAACCATAAAAAATTACTATGAAACACTTTAAGCCCACAAATTGAATAACTTAGATGAAATGCCCAAATTCCTAAAAAAACAAAACCTACCAAGACTAAATCATCATGAAGAAATATAAAATCTGAACAAACTATATTTATTAAGGAGATTTAATCAGTAATAAAAAATCTTCCAACAAATAAAAGCCCTGGACGTGATGACTTCACTGGTGAATTCTACCAAACATTTAAAAGAGAGCTCATATCAATCATTCTCAAAATTTTCCAAAAAATTGAAAAGGTAAGAACAAGGTAAGAACATCCACTTTTGCTACTTCTATTCAAAATAGAAATACAACATAGCAATTAGGCATGAAAAGGAAATAAAATTCATCCAAATTGTAAAGGAAGGAGTAAAATGATCTCTGTAGAGATATTATATATAGAAAATCCTAAAGATTCCACAATAAAACCTGTTAGAACTAATAAATGAATTCATCAAACTAGTAGGATACAAAATTAATACACAAAAATCAGTTGCCTTTCTAATCACTAACAATGAATAATATGAAAACAAAATTATAAAAACAATTTTATTTAGAATAGCATCAAAAGAATACAATACTTAGGAATTAATTCAAGGAATGGGATAAAAGCTTTGTACAGTAAAAACTATGAAACATTGCTGAAAGAAATTAAAGAAGACATAAATAAATAAAACTTATTCCATGTTTGTGGATTGGAAGACTTAATACTATCAAAAAGTCAATACTACCAAAAGCAATCTACAGATTAAATGAAATCTCTAGTAAAATCTCAATAATGGTTTTTTTTTTTTTCAGAAATAGAAAAAATATCCTAAAATTCATATGGAATCTCAAGGAGCCCCAAATAGCCAAAGCAATCTTTAAAAAGAGCAGTGTTGGAGGACTCACACTTTCTGATTTTAAAACTTAAAATTGCTACTTCAAAGCTACAATAATAAAAATAGTATGGTGCTAGCATAAAGACAGATATAAAAACAATAAGATAGAACAAGGAGCCTAGGAATAAACTCTTGTATACATGGTCAAATGATTTTTGACAAGGGTGTCAAGACCATTCAATGGGAAAAAGAGTTTTTTTCAGCAAATGGTGCTGGAAAAACTAAAAACCTACATGTAAAAGAATGAATTTGAATCCTTATCTAATGCCATATGGCAAAATTAACTCAAAGTGCATTAAAAACCTAAAAGCAAGACCTAAAACAATAAAACTCTTAGAAGAAAACATAAGAAAAACCCTTCACAACATTGAGTTCGGCAATGATTTCTTCAGCATGACACCAAAGGCACACACAGGCAACAAAAGAAAAAATAGACAAATTGGACTTCATGAAAATTAAAATATTTTTGTACATCAAAAGACACTATTATCAACAGGGTAAAAAGGCAACCCACAGAATAGGAGAAAATATTAAAGATAGCTATTATAAAATCTTTGGAAATAAGAAGTATTGGTGAGGATGTGGAGAAATTGAAATCCTTGTAAACTGTTGGTGGGCATGTGAAAAGGTACATTTCTTAGACTCATAAAAGGTAAATATGTTGGTTCCTCAAAAAATTAAAAATAGAATTACCATATGATTCAGCAATTCCACTTCTGGGTATATAACCAAAGAAGTGAAAGCAAGATCTTGAAGAGATATTTGTGTGCTCATGTTCACCACAGCATTATTGATAATAGCTGAAACATGGATGCAACCCAAGTGTCCATTGGTGGATGAATGGATTAGGTAAAATGTGTTATATACATATTTTGAAGTATTATTTAATCTTAAAAAAGAAGAAGACTCTGCAATATGCTATGCTATGAATGAAATTTGAGGACATTATGCTAAGAGAAATAAGCCAGACACACACACACAAAAATATTATATGATTCCACCTCTACGAAGTACTTAACAGCAGTCAAAATTATAGAGACAGAATGTGAAATGGTGATTACCAGGGTCTGAGGGGAGGGGGAAATGGGGAGTTAGTGTTTAATGGGTGCAGAGTTTCAGTTTTACAGAATGAAAAACGCTATAGAAATGAATGGTGGTGATGGTTGTACAATACTATGAATGTACTAGTTAAACTTTACACTTGAAAATGGTTAAAATGGTAAATTTTATGTTGCATGTATTTTACTGCAATTTAAAAAAATGTTAAAAAATTAAAATGCAGGAGACATCTCTGGACTCATAAAATTTCAGTGAGGGAGAGCGTAGTGTAATATGGAGCAAGAGCACTGGAACTGGAGGTAGAAAACTTGGGTGCGAGGTGTGACTCCGCCTCTACACTGAGCCACAAGGTCCATTTGTAATGGGATTATGAAACTACTTGAATGATCTCAGGGCTGCTGTGAGGACACGAAAGGATCTGAAAGAATTTCGTAAAGTGGAAGACTTACATCATTATAATCGTCTCCTCCTCCATCTAGTCTTATCACTTCTTAAGCTCACCTGTATGGTCTAGAGGGGATCAGGGAAGGCTTCTAGAAGGACATTGAAATGAGTTGGGTCTTGAAGGACAGTCGGGAGGGAAAAGTAGTAAAATAGAAGCCCAGAGGCAGGGTCAGTGCCTCATAGCTTGTATAAGGAAAAAACTCACTCTACATTTCCATATTATGCTGAAAGAAAAGTCTGTGGCTATCAGTTGTAATTATTTGCCTTCCAGTTGGTTTTGGCACTAATGCAACTTTCCAGGGTCTCATATTTCCAAAATCTTTCCTGGAAGATTTTCCTTTTACGTACCTATGCGTGCTTTAATAAACTTGGCAAAGACATGTTCATAGTGACTGTTGCAAATCTATTTTCCTTAAGAAAGGCCTAACCAGAGATGCCTAGATTTTCTCATATTATGCCTTATGATGATCCTGGGTCTCTCTCAGTCAATCTTTAAATTTTGCTTTTCTATTATTCTATCTATTGATACCAGAGTTAGACTACACAGAATAAGCACTAGATGAGGAAGAAGATGACCTAGTTTTTGGTTCTGGATTTGTCACCAACTACCTGTATGTTCCTGGGTGTGAGATTAGGGGACTTCTAGCCTCACTTCTAGGTCCCAAACTATATGAGTTGTAAGAGTCATTATTTGGGTTAAAAGACATCCCAGGAGAGTTTATTTTAACAAAAAATATTGAGGTTGCTATACCTTTCCTCTGACATTAACAGGGTTTAGATGTTCACAGGTAGAAACTTAGAGGTCAGGATGCATGTCTACTCTCTCAAACCTCCTATTGTGCCCAGCAAGGTGTTGTGCACTCAGCGAACATTCTGTCTGTTGATGGTTGAAAGAAAGAATAAATTTCCTTCCCAAAAGAGCTGTGTTTTCTACGAGAAATGTTTGTGTCACTCTTTGAAGAGGCTGGTCATTGTGAAGGGTTCTTTCTCACCGTAGAAGCAGCTTTAAATGCCATCTCTAGTGGTTGTAACCCAGCTTGGGACACTCAATTCCTTGACAGCAGGGACCGCATTTCGTTCATTTTTGCACACCCCACAGCACCTAGCACAGAGCTTTGCAAAAGGTAGGTTCTCAATCTCTATTCATTTGAATTTGGTTGTCTCTGTAAAAGACATTTGTTTTCATCCAACCCTTCTCTTCATTTTTTCAGTCAATCTTGCAAGTGTATAAAAAAATTCTAAACTTGTTTTACTTGTCAAAATACAATGGTAGCATGTACATTTACAATAACAGTAGATCTTGTATAGACACCCTGTCCTCTCACCCCCTCCGCCTCCATTCTTTTTAGAACCACTACTCTTTCTATTACTCCCGGATCACAGGAAAAAAGGAAGCAAAAAAAAAAAAAAAAACAAACAAAAAAAAACCCAAAAAACTCTATCACTAAACCATCCCCCGAGAGCCACTGTGAGTTTGGATTGCCATGAAAATGAGCTAGAATGAGGCACAAAGGAGGAGGGGGGGCGTTGCTGTTAGATTTGCTGTCTTATTCCTGTTAACTGTGGGGACCAAACCCTCTGCACTAAATTGTTATAAAGTCCAACAACTCCCCTCCTTGTTGCATGGGGAGGGTGGTCCTCTTGATGAAATCCAAGCAGAGCCCCCATGGAACAAGCATTTCTCCCAGTGCCTCCAACAGTTTTCTTCATGCATCTATAAGCAATGAGTGGATGAAATGTAATTGACAGAGAAGAGCAGAGAACCAATATCTTGAAAAAAAGAAATTCTAATGTCCCTCATCCTCCACCCCAATATGCTTCCTTCCCATGAACTCATCTCTGTGAAGGGCAACCCCATGTACCCAGTCATCAATACCATGAGCCAGAACCATGAGCCAGAAGACTTCCTCCCCTCCTCCTTCCCCTCAAACTCCATATACAGCCAGTCCTCAGATCCAGGAGACTCCATCTTGGAAATATTTCTCAAATTCCTGCCTTTTTTTCTCAAGGTGTTTACAGTTTAGCTCTGGCCTAACTTTCTAGCTTTGCCTCCTATCACTTTGCCTTTGAGTTATGATTTGCAGCTGTGCTTTTTCCTGAGTTCTGCCTTGTGCACATTCTCTCTCTCTCCCCACTTCTTGTCTTGAGGAGCTCATCTATTGTCTTCTTCAGACTCACCTCTAGTATGAGGATTTTCCGGCTCATCGGGGCTGCAAACTCTCAAAGCGCTAATCACGTTGCAATGCAATTATTTGTAAATGGCTCTGTTTCCCTGACTAAAATGGGAGCTTTTAGAGGTGTGGTGTATGGCTTCATACTTCCATCCCTAAGGACTCAAGAGGCCTTGCACATAGGAGATAACCACTAAATCAATCAATGTATGTTGAACAGATGATTTGGGGTAAGGTAAGAGTGGGCGATAGGAATGAATGGAAATTAGAGAAACTAAGGCTGGATCAGAGGAGGTGTTGTTTCTTCTCCAGGGAACTGCAATTTTTAAGTAAAAAAAAAAAAAAAAAAAGAATAATGGTGGTCTGTGGTTAGTATGGAAAGGAAAGTGGAAAGTGAAAGTATAATATTCTTTTAGAGAAGGCATAGCACTCCAGACCTATTCACAAGGCACCCAATACTGAGAAAGAGAAGTAAAACTTCTTTTTTATTCCCTTGCATATGCTTGTTTTTCTTTCTTTTTCAATAATCCTTTGCCATTTGGAGGACACTCGTTTATCTGCAAAGCAAGCCCCCTTTCCAGGCCATTAGTGCCAGGACGATGTGAAATAGCAGCCAGCCTGGGCCATTAGTGCCATGGTCATTTAAAACACCAGCCCGTGCAGGTTATTAGCAAGCCAGGGCAATTTGAGTGAACAACCTGTCCAGGCAATTAATGCCAAGGTAATTTAAAGTGCCACACCATCACAGGCCTGTCAATTAGCAAGGTGTCTTCCATTTTACAAATGGGATATGCGACTCCTTGGGCACATTTGGGGTCTTCCTTAGGGGCAGGGAAATGTCTGACCATGTACAGCTCTCACATACTGTCCATGTGGGTCGGTACTACTGACTTCAGGCAGATTCTGGGCTGTACATATATGCATGGATGCTGAATCTTACAGATACTGGCTTCTGTGCCCAGTGGCATCCTGTACAAAGTGTCAGATCTTTCCCCACAGCATCAGAGCACATATTGTAATGCAGATTCCACTCCCCCAGATACTCTGGGGGAGACAGAACAGGATTCACAGCTTCTGTGGTGGCCCCAGAGAGTGCCAGTGTGTGCCAGCTGCCTGGGTATCACATAGACCAGCCACACTCTTGGCATGCTAGAGGGGGTTGGGTGCCATCTCCCATTTTCTGCAAAATACAGCCTAGAAGCACAGATGAGCTCTGTGTTCTGGGGTGTTCCTGAAGAGATTAGCGCTGTTGTCTGTCACAGACATCGTGACTGAATCTGAGGAAGTTTGGAAAAGGCACAGGGGAGGGCCAGTTAGCTCAAGGGAACCCCTTTTGCCTGCCTGCTGCCTGCCTCTGAGGAAAGTTTTCAGGTGGCTTATCAGAGCTGACTCACAGAAACGTGGCTCTTCTAGGTCAGCTGTGGAATGCTGGGTCAGGAAGCATAAACTGCAGTGTGAGATGAGGGCTGTCAGCTTAGCGGAAGGCAGAGAGCATCAATCATTTTTATGAAGTGCCCTGACCTTGTGAGATAGCCAAAACAACTCTGCAGACCCTAAAATATTCTTAAGTTACTTATTAGCATTCTCATAATTATTCAACATGTACAAAAGTCTTTTGCTGAACTACATCCTGTACAGTCTTTTATTGGTTACTATGATTAATCATTCCCATTCAACAGTGGAGTTTCATCCATTAATTTGAAAACCTTTGTTAAACACATGTTTCAGCAACATACTAGGAACTCTGCAAAAGAGTTAAATAGGAAAGGCTTCTGCCTCCAGGAGTTTACAATCTTATTAGGTTTCTCTGTCAAATCCTCTGTGGTACTCATCATAAGTACAGATAAATTACAGAGATTTTAGAAGAAAGGAGTCCAAAAAAAAGACAGTAGAATTCAGGAAAGAATGACAAGAATTTAAGTCAGGGGATTAGAAGAAAAAATAAAGTGACTGCAAAATGATTCTTGAACTATGATATGAAGCAAGTTTAATTTTCAAGACCTATTGATAGCCTAAATCCAGGTCCTCTCATCCTTGGCTTCAGCTATTCCAGAATGTTCTGTGGCAGGAAGGAAACAAACAGAATTCCAAGACACAAATGAAATTCCAAAGGGAAAACTGAAGTATACCAGCAAAAAGTTTAGTTTTAACTGATATTTTCTATGTATTAGAGATTTACTAAGTATTCAAATGCAGGTCGATTCCTTGGACTATTTGCTTGTAAACAATAAGGATCATGTTCAACAAGTTCATTATGAAGACAAAATGAGCCCATGAAAACTTTGTTCTCTCAATGCCTTACCTATTCTATTAGATAAAATCCTTCAAGGTCAAGATCAAATGCCATCCGCTCCTTGGAAGTTTCTTAAATCCTCTTCTAGGAACCCATATTACTTTGTAATTTTATCATGGCAGTTCTTTATTTCTATCTCGTATTATACCCTAGATTTGCAGGAACCTGACAGATTGAGTTGTCCCTTACTGTTTTATTCACAAACCAGTGAATTCAACAAAGATTTCAATGTTTTCCACAATTTACATTTTTAAAACTGTCTGTTACAGCCAGGAATATAACAAAATTGTGTCAAAAGAAAAAAAAAATGTCATTTTATTTACATTCTAAACAAACCAAAGCAAAGAGGTGACTATAGGTTAATCTGTTCACTCACAGGGTGGGACCCCAAATCTCTGGCTCCAGCCAGTGGGAGCTGTGGAAAGGGCTGGGGCTCAGATCATTTCGGCCACTATGGTCTCCCAAGACTGTCCAATGTGGGCAGGACACAAGCTGAGCAGCCAGCACTCGTGGGGCCCTACTGGCCCCAGCATGAGGAGGCAAGGGCCAGGCCTGGCTGAAGGGGCTGGGACAGCAGGCGGCCTTCCTCTCTTGGCTTTCTAGAGTTTATGATCTGTACTTGTAATAGTTGTTTATAAATGTTTTCACTTTTAATTATAACTTTCATAAGGGCTGTGATAAGATTTCTCCTCTTTTATTTCCTCATAGTATTACTCGTACTATGCTCTATACATATTACTTATTCAGGAAATTTCTGTAATATTAAATTGGATTTGCTTTATTTCTATAACTTGTATATTAAATGCACTAAACTCAACAGGGTACACACAGGAAATGGCTTCATTTTTTTCAACCCTCATTTTCTAATATCTTTGGGCAAATATTTCTTCATTGTTTCTTTGTAGATTTCTCAGAGAGAACCGATGTTTGCTAAGTCACTTCAGTTATAGGAAAAGTCTCATTTGGATAGTTAAGATTCATTTTCAGGTATGAAACAGTCCAGTTCAGTTATGTTTAAAATTTTAATCTTATTTCCATTAAAAAAAAATAACAAAACTCCCCTCTCCTTTGTTCAGACCTAACCATGGTTGGGGGACCTGCCACGGGCCTTTGGGACTTTAACCTAGACTCAGAGACAATAGAAGTCCCATCCTACTTCTTAAAATACTATAGATATAACCCAAATGGAGAAGGAGGAGATATCTTGAGCACATAATGTATTATCCTTGAATATATATGCTTCGTGTGGACAAAAACCAAGATTAAGGTTTAATTTAATGTATTTTTAATTGTTAAATTCTTCATGAGTTTATAAAATGCTCATGACCACAGCAACCTTTAAGACTTTAATCACCTAGACACCAAATCCAAATATTTTTGCAGCACAGAGTAGAAGTATGCTTTGCAGGGAAGAGACTAATAAAACTTTTGCTTTGCATTTTGAATTTAGAATTAGCATCTGACAATCCCCTTGGAATTATAACTCTTGCATTGTTACACACTAAATAGCTACACTTGTCTTGTTAATAAAATCATAATAATTGAGTAGCATTTTCATTAAGACAGGAGTGTGGTTCATTTTGTAGATAGATGAAAAAACAACCTGGAGATTCCACAGACACTCTGTTTTTCCATTCAGGCTGCACAGAACCCATATTAATGGGAAATTGTTTTCAGCAAAAGTATCAGCAAGTTACATGCCATCTCCCACTCTGGGGTAAGCACTACATGAGTCCCTGCCTTGGGGTTATCAGGTGTTCTTCAGTTTCTAGGCTGCCTCATTAGGGGGGCAAAGTGACCACACATATCTATGTTGGAGACTCAGTTAACATTCTCCAATTATAAAAGTAGAACTACCCTGGATCTAACAGTACCTTGGAGTAGAGGTGGACACAGACAGAGCTTCACTGAAGATGTGCTCCTAACCATGCAGCATAAAATTAAGACACCCACATGTGCCCACCGAAAAAAATTGCATTGTGATTTAATAAAAACCTGATGTAGAATCCAGAATTCAAGTCTGGTATGCATTCCTCCTCTATGAGAATTAGCAGGATGAGTGGTAACCCAGAGTAGATTCAGCCATAGGTGTGCTCCTGAGTACCACCTTCTGAGATGCGCTTGAACCCCATGTACACTCTCTGAACACGTGCATCTAGTATTAAGCCTGAGATCTTACAGCTGTGTGGCAGGTTATGAATGAAGACAGTGGAGCACCTTGGGAAGTACTACATCTGAGCATATGAACAAGTACTCTCTGGCCCTGAAGTGTGGAGAAGGGGAAGGGGTAAGTAGCAACTTTGTGTCCAAGTAAGAGCCCTGATATATATTTTCACAGACACTCAGCTTCAAATAAAATTAGGCAAATATAAAAAAAAAAAAAACTAGTTTTAAGCTGGTTAGTATTTCAGTGGACCCACTCAAATATCATTCCAGGACTATAGTACTATGATTCTTTGAGCCACAAGTGTCATCAGGGTATTTGGCAGCATTGGCAGAACCAGGTACCCAGCACTGCACTGAGCTACAGGGGCAATTTCACACAAACTTAAGTTACTATTCCTACCCTCCAGAACCTCAAGATCTCCATTTTAACTATTTCCTTGGCAAATATTTATTTATTTGGTGTCATAAAAGGTGCTGAAGAGACAAAGAATGGAAATTGTAATCAAAAGATACAAACTTCCAGTTGTAAAATAAATAATTAGTGAGGAGGATACAATATACAACATGGTGACTACAGTTAACAATACCGTATATATAACTGACAGGTATTAAGAGAGTAGATCTTAAAAGTTCTCATCACAAGGAAAAAAAATTCTGTGTGTAGCCTTATGAAATAGATTAGATATTCACAGAGTAAAAAATCTGCAGTCTCTCAGGTCTTGATGTAAATAACTGGAGGCCTTAGAGGCCTTGTTTTGTTTGAGGTGACCAAAACCTGGGCTGAGGAATAGGCTGGGGTTCTCTCTGCACTAGCAGCCAAGGAAATGTTCTGGCTCTGAAGCTGCTGGTGGTACTCCCTCCCCTCCACCCACTCCAGAAGAAGTCACAAAGGTGGCTGATACCAGGAGACCTCAAGCATTTGCTCAGTAAGGAAGCCTAAACCAGTGAAAGAGAGTTAGCAGTTCAACTTTACATATCCACTGAGTGCAGACTTGTATAAGACTGCTGTGAGATGAGCAACTAAAAACGACTGAAAGAGAAACAAGTCCCAGTGCTTGGTGCTTCTCTGTGCAGTCTATGGGGAGTAAAAGATGTAACAGACACAAAAGTCTGTCCTTTTGGCCTTCAGAGGTTCCTTTGGTTTCCACCATTTTGAAATCTTCTGTTGAGATTTTTTTCCCTACAAGGCCTTTGCTGACATGAAAGTAGATTACCTTGAAGACAAAGCACACTAACCTCTGGGTATCTATTACTACTTTAGAATGGTTCACTTTAGAGCATAGGCAGCATTTAGGAGCCTGGGACTCTAGCACAGACTTCTTGTGAGTTCGAGTCCCACCTCTGTCATTACAAGTTGCCAGACCTGGGGCTATCTGCTTCACTACTTGGGGTCTGATTTTCTCCATCTCTAAAGTGAGTCTCAAACCTGCAGTTCCCTGTGGTTCCCTGATGTGATCTTGGTAGTTGCCTAAGAATTCACTGATTTAAAGTGCACAGTTCTGTAGTTTTTAATTTTTAGCATGTTCACACAGTTGTGCAACCCTCACCACTGTCTAATTCCAGAACATGCTCATCAAGCCAAGAAGAAAGCCCACATCCATCGGCACTCGCTCCTCTGTCCCCAGTAATCACTACTTTCTGTTTCTATGAATTTGCCTATTAAGGGTATTTTAAACTAGTGGAATTATACAATATGTGTTTTTTTAATGTGTATGTTTAGCTTCTTTTACTTAGGATGCTTTCAAAATTCATTCATATTGTAGCATGTACCCATACTTTATTCCTTTTCATGGCTGAATAATGTTTCATTGTATAAATATACACATTTTGCTTATTTGTTTATCAATGAATGGACATCTGGATTGTTTCTTGTTTTGGATATTAAATATAATTTTTGTGTGGACATATGTTTTTAATTCCCTTGGGTGTATTCTGGGTGTGGATTTGCTGACTCATTGTTTCATTTATTTTTATAGCTGTGTTTCTAGTTCTTTATTTTAGTTCACTATTTTTTCTTTCTGTTTTCCTTTGGTTAGAGCATTTTGTTTTCATTTTGTTGTGGAGATGAGAACTTCAGTCATCACCTGACTATGCCTTGCTATGTGTGTGGGCTATCTGACTGCAAATTGAGAACAGAATCAATGAATTATGGATGAAAGTTCTCTTCTACAGGTAGCCATCTATTTCAAACAGGTCTATTTCTGATTATTGGAACAACACAGGGAGGGTTAGTCATTTCATTCCCTACTACTTACTGTTACCTCATTTGTTCCCAGAAAGTCCCCAAAGAATCCCTTTAAATATGGTTTAGAGTACCAAAACTCCTTGGTGGCACATTTTAGTGAAAAGCGTATGGACCAGCCTGATTCCACAGGAAAAAGATAGAGATGCTGACTTTTAGCACTTAGAGCTGGTGGGGAAGGGATGGAGATCTCAGATGTCATCAGATAAGTTATTTATGTTTCAAGGATTGCAGAATCATGAAAGTTAAATATGGAGAGTCACTATTAAGTTTCCTAATCCCTCAACTGCTAATATCTGCCTCTTTCTCCTTCCTTTCCATGCATTCAGGTAGGTTGTCAGGTCTGGTTTAAAATGATGCCTGTGACTGGGCTTCTTCCTTTCCTATAGGTGTCTCTAATGAGAATTGATAGGAAGTTGGCTAGAGTAGTTTCCTAAATCAGGGGAATGAGAGGTGGAAGTGAGGATGTTCTAGTATGAAGTTCAGCAGCAAGGCAGTAGCTGTTGGAGAAGGTGCAGTCGGAACCCAAAGTTTCAAAGACATTAGAAGCAGGCAGAGAATTAGAGTGTCTTTTACTTCAAGGGAGCTAGTCCTAACATTGGTAATAATTGGAGTGGTGGCCACCCATGTGGTTTGATTTGACATGTACCTGGAGGCACTCCCTATCCTCTCTTGCTCGTGTATGACTATTGGAAGCCCACCATTAGCAATTCTTTCCTTTGGGTTAATATATGATTTCCTATTAAAATGCAAACACTCCTAGGAAAAAGAATACATTAACCCTGATAATCATTCACCTTGATATATATTTAAGCATCAGATTCTTTCTAAATAACTGTTCAAAGACAAATGTTGGTGGGACTGGCATGGGAGTGGGGTAGTAAGATGGAGAGGAAGAGTCAGCTACTCAGGAGAAGCATATTCTGTGGAAAGCTTGTGTCTGGGTTGCAGAAGGAATTTGTTGGGGAGGAAGATTAAACAATGTAAATGGCAAGTACAAGCTCACTTTCAGCATCATATTGACTCTAGCCAGTTCTGTGGTCAGTTCTTAGGCCCTGCACATCATGCCCCCTGCTGCCAGCTGGTCCAAGATTCACCCTGAGGTGGATACCAGGGCTGACTCTCTATGTATCCTTCTTTCCTGACCCAGCTGCCCTCTGCCTAGGGCAGAACAGTGCAGAGATAGCAAAACAATTCTGCCCCACAATTTCATTTAGAATCCTAAGAAAATTTTCAGTTTATTTCACACCACTGGTGTTTGGCAGAAATCTGGATCTGCAGACAGAGGCTGCAGTCATTCTCTTTATCCCAGTATGTGGCAGGCAGAATAATGGCTTCCTTAAAGTTGTCCATGATGTCCTCATCCCCAGAATCTGTGAATAGTTACTTTACATGGCAAAAGGGACTATGCAGATGTAATTAACTGCAGGACCTTGAGAAGGGGAGATTATCCTGGATTATTTATCTAGGTGGGCCCAATTTAATTACAAGTGTTCTTGAAAGCATAGAATTATTCCCAGCTGTGTTCAGAAAGAGATATGATGATAGAAAAAGGATCAGAGAGATGCAAGGCTGTTGGCTTTAGAGATGGAGCGATGGGGCCATAAGCCAAGAAATGCAGAAAAAATGAGGGAAAAGATTCTCCCCTAGAGTTTCCAGAAAGGAATGTAGCCCTACTGACACCTTGATTTTTAGCCCAATACAATTTGTGTTAGATTTCAGACCAATAGAGCTATATGATATGAAATCTGAATTGCTTTAAGTCACTAAGTGTATGGTAGTTTGTTATTGTAGCACTAGAAAACAAAATACGATTAACTCGTGGAGACAAGTTAATCCCTCCTTGCTCCTCTTTCCATCCTCCTAGGTCACTTCCAAAATAGACTCTCTTGCCATTTACTCCCTCTCAGACATTCATTCTCATGTAGCTTTCTACTTCCTCAGCCCACTCATCCACCAAAACATTTCTAATTCTGCCCTTTAAAACCCCTTTCAATGAATAATAATAGATACCATTGATTACTAATTTTAATATATTATCTTACTTTACATACATTATAAAACACTTGGATCTTACATATACAGAAACCAAGGCTTAAAGAGATAAAGTAACTTAATCAGGCACACATGATGGGAAATGGTGAAGGAGGAGTTCAAATCCAGATCCAGAGCTAGTGTTCTCGGTGTCTATTTCAATGCTTCCCAAAGGGCAAGACATGGAACAACAGTTCCATGGGGTAGGAAGATGGATTAGGAAAAAGTGGATTCCATAGCCTGCTTCCACTCTAACTTTCTATTTCCTCACTGTTGTCTGTTGTGGTCCACATCACCCTTGGGATCTCAATTTGTATACTCTTCTCCACACTGCACCTGCTGTCCTCTTGGGGCTTTGTGTCTGTGCAGCAGGGCCATTTGGTGCTCCTGCTTTATAATCCTCTCCTCTGGCACCTGTGTACTCCACCTACATCACTAAGCTACCAACACAAATCCTTTTTTGGAATGCCAGCCTCTAATCTCCAGCCCTCTGCCCAGCCTCTTCTCTCCTTTATTCCTTCAACATCTGTTCTTCCCAAAGGTCTTCAGTTTCCTGGTCCTCCTTTCTCTCTAAGTCTAGAGCCCTATTTCAGCTTACTAGATGCACACTAGAATCAATGATCTCTTCCCAAACTGCTAAACACAGAAACTGGGGTGTGAGGGTAAGCATCAGTGTTCAGACCTCTCCAGGTGATTCTGATGCATGGCCAAGGTTAAGAACCTTTGCTCAAAAGTAGCCTGGATTTTGGGGGGATCCCCTCAACCCTTCTACCCTTCCTTCTACTACTTTCTTCCTCTCTTATTCTTATACTGCTGTATCCTACAAATGTTCCAAAATCTAGGTAAACCTAACCATCTGTCTTCAACATTGTTTTAGCTAGGAATCTTTGCATTGCAAGTAGTGAAAAACTCCTTTAGCCAACCGAATACCATTTTAGAAAAAAAATTTCTTATGAGAAAGCTGCAGGGATGCCTAGAAATGGAGGCTGGAGTACTATATAAAGTCAAGGACATCATTATCTTTATTTCATTTTATGCTTCTGCTTCATTCTCCTCTCTTGTTGCAATTTCTTTTTCTGTTTTTGTAGTTCTCATGATAACAAGGACTACCAACCATCATAACTTCTAAATTTACAGTTTGGGAGAAGGCAGACTAAGATGGGAGCTTTTAGATCCAGCTTTAAATTCCTGAGAAAGGTGTCCTGATAGACCCAAACTGGATCAGGTTCTTGCCCTAGGACCAATCATCTGCGGCCTCGGAAGGTGTGAGCCTGTGGCATAACACATGGCTGCTCCCCAAATAGCTCATATCCCTATGTAATGGAAGGGACAGGCATAACTGCAGTTCTCAGGAAACTGGAGGATGAGAGGGAGAACTACACAGCCAAAACAACAGCAGGGTTGCTGAATATCCTTTTGAGAATTTACACAAGTATGAGAAGTGGTACTATTGCAAATTTTGTTTTGCAGTGTCAGCTGGGTCCTTGACAGATTTCAACAATCCTTTTATTTATTTGTGGTCAGCAGTTTCTCAGTCACCTAAGCTGATTCTGAACCTTCCCACAATCTTTTCACCACCTCCTACTTTACAGAAAAAATAGAAACCACTGGCACAAAGTCTTTCAACTCAGTAACTTCTAGTTGAGAAACTAATCTATACCCACACCTTCCATCTCACATACTTTCTCCCATCCCTTTCTGCTCTAGTAACCCATCCCTATATGATGACTCCATCTGCTTTTCCTACAGGTTCTTACCCCTCCACCTGTAACTATAACCATGGTCCAAGGTCAAATTTCTCCTATGAATCTCCTTATGGCCCTAGCTCTTTCTTCCTCACTTCACAATCAAACTTCTGCCTTCAGATTTTAATTTCCAATTTCATCCTCAATACATTCATTCTGGCTTCTGCCTGCCCTGCCCCACCTAACAGCAATTCCTAGTAACCTTTCCAGCTAAGATCACTAATGACTTCCTAATTGTCAAACCCAATGGGTGATTTCCAGGCTCTGTCTTAATGTACCTCTCTATTACATTTGACATGATCTTCTAAATATATCTCAAATCATTTCTTTTCTCTCTGTACCCATGGCCATTCCAGGTCCTCTTGAAATCTCGCCTGAACTCTTAGAATATTGCCCTTAATGGCTTCTTTGTCTTTATTTTTATCTAACTCTTTCTACTGCTATTAAAGTTACTTTTCTAAAGTAACAAAGTAACATCTGATCAAACCACTCTCCCATTTAAAATTCTTCCATTGCTCTCCATAGCCCACCAAATAGGTTCAAAATCCTTAGCTTGGCATATAGAGCCTTTTATGCCATGGACTCCACCAATCTTTCCATCAACATCTTCTACCTCCTTCCCCTCTGCCTCTTGTGTCCACGCATATCTAGCTGTTTGTAGCTCCCTAACCAAGCCACACACTCCCATGTGCTATTCCTTCGACCATGCTGTCATGGCACAGTTCTCTGTTTTTACATCTCAGCTCAAAGACCCCTTCTTCAGTGAAGCCTTTCCTGACTGCTCCAGGCAGAGTTCATTGGCCTCCTCTTCTTGATTCTCAAGCTCCCTGTCTGTTCTCAGTTATAGGGCTTCTTGCATTGCATATTTATGATTTCTTTACCTTTGCCCATATGATCACAAGCTTTTCAAGGTCAAAGGAGGGAGTCAAATCATTCTTAATTAATAAATAGATAATAAATGAATAAATAGGAAGGGTGCATTTATGGAGACTGGGCTGGAAAGCTGATGAAGTGAGGCAACACTAGTTGACCTAAGAGACTGGGCCACAAAAATGTGGACAATTCCTACCTCCTGTACTTGATATCCCTTACTGATATTTTAATCTGTTTGCTCCAGTTATGTATTCCCTGGTTCAGGTAAATAGTACCTCCTTCATATTTGCATCTGCTTCCTTTGATAGCTCATATCAAAGTATTGCTCAGCTCCTTCCAACTTGTACGTCTTTAGTTTTCTCCTCAAAATCCAATTTTGAAAAGCAAGTTGAGGAGTTCAGCCACTGAAAGATCTTCATTGATTTATTTTGCCTTACTGATTTATTAATGGGAGCACTTTCTTTTTGATATTTCTTTTTTTCCCCCTCTCTGATGTATTTGTAAAAGCTCTGCTTCTTCCTTTTAACCTCTATGCATTAGATTACTTTAACCTCCGGTTTTCCTTTTCATCCATTGACTCTAGTTGAGAAACTTTTATGTCTCCTTTATGAAATTCATGTGTGCAGCAAAATCTTTGAATGATCTGAAATCTTCATGTTGACCCTGAAGAAGTCAAACTGATGATTCCTTCATCCTTGCATCTTGTTCTTTCTTATGATATTGGTTCTTGATTAACACAGTGGTTAAGAACATGATCTTGGAGCCAGACTGTTGGGGTTCGAATCTTACCTTCTACCACTGACCTTGTTCAAATTTCTTAAAGTCTTTGTACTCTTAGTTTCCCCTTCTGCAAAAATTGGCTCAGTAATAATACCTACCTCCTGAGGTTCTTGTAAAGAAAGTTTCTTGAAAGCTATAACATTTGTAGAAGAATGCCCAACCCAGGGTATGCCCTCTGAGGTATTAATTCTTTCTACTCTTTAACCTTCACCTCCTACCACATTTTCCTTTGGCTGTATCAGTTATGTTCTTGGGTTGTTTAGTATGAAGCATTCAGAATCAACTCCTCTGAGCAAAACATTTTTCTAGGCACTATATATATAATGATGTGAGAATGAACACGGCTGTAAAGAAAAGCCAGACTTTGCTTACAAATTTGAGATTTTAAAAAAAGCAAAACGGAAGTGACTTTTTTCAAGTGCTTACAGGGCTAGGCAGTGTGATAGGTGCTTTACATAGTTTGTCATATATCAATTCTTCCTTACAGCAATTGTTTAAGGTTGAAATCATGATCTCCAGATTTTATAAAGGAAGAAATTAATATATAGTAAGGGGAAGATTCTTGTCCAATGTCACATGGAGGTAAATAGCGGAAGTGGAATTGGAAACCAGATTGGCCTGGCTATAAAGCTCATGCCCTTAACCACAGGGTTATACTCTGTCCCAAAGAGATGAGTGTTATTATTATTCTGTAATGAAATATAAGATAATTGCAAGAAGAAGGAACTGGAGCCAGGCATATTGTTGTCTTAAAGTGAGTGAGAGATGAGGAAGCCAGACAATGGGTGACTATACAATTGAGATAAATTTGAGAGTAAGTACTACGGTTTTCCTCCCCCAGCCTCAGGGAAGGATTATAACAGAAAATACCCAGTACAGGGCCCTGACATTTTATAGTGGTTCAGCGAAGGTTCCTTGGGTGAATACATAAATGGAAAAAAGTAGCCAGGGGCGGGGGAGGGGAGAGATTGTGACAGTTTTTCTGCAGCTTGCCTTGAAGTGAGCTGTATGTGGAGAAACCTGGCGGGAGGTCCCAGGGCCCATTAGTTCTCTGTTTTAGAGCATGTACAAGACATCGTGGCGGTGACAGCAGGAGAGGCTAGAGCTGGATAAGGGGAGATAAGGTCAGAGGAACCTGCTAGGGGCTACTTCTTGTGACTGGCTGCTTGGGAAGGGTTTGGTTCATTAGGAGGAGTGGAATGAGGCCACACCTTCCACTTCCTTCCTCGGTGATGGTGGGCCTGGGGTGGCTTCACTGATTCACATGTTTGCCCCATAAGATCTGGAGTGAACGCTGAGGGGCAGATGGCTGACCTGGGCTAACTCGCATGCAGGAGTGTGTCTGATCTGCCCAAGAATGAGTGACTCTGAGGTGACCATGGGACCCAGGTAGGGCCTTATTAACAGGGATGACTCTAAGAGCCTTCTGGAATCCAAACCCCTTACTGTGACCTGAAGACCATTCCTGACTTTGACCTGGAACACAAGCTTCTTTTCTGTTTCTTAAGGTGGAAACTCATTTTTGCCTCAAACCTTTGCATTTGCTGCTCTGTCTGTTTAAAGTTGTTTCCTATAGCTCTTAGCAGGGCTGGCTCTTTCATATAACTCAATTCTCGCAGGAATACCTCTTCCCATGTACAGTCCTCCTCACTGCCCTGGTACTGGACAAGACTGGTACTTGTCCAGTACCAGTCTTTATCAGATCACTCTGTTTTATTTTTTGTAGCATTTATTGTTACTCAAAGAATCTGGTTTGCTTGTTTCCTTGTTGAGTCTGTTTTCCTCATGAGTCTAAGCTCTAGGGGAGTAGGAGCCTAGTTTGATTTGTTTATTGTTAGGGTTCCAGTTCTTAAGGAAGTGTTGAGTACATAGTAGGTACTCAATCAATATCTTTGTATGCATAGTAATGCATTACTCTTGGTGCACTAAAGTTACCTTTACATAAACACATTCAGTCTCTGTTGAAATTAAAATTCTGTGGTTTCTGGTTCACAATACTGGAATGTAGTTTTATAAATATGAAACAATGGAATTTAACTGAATATAATGTCAGGTATAAAGTTGCATTTTTGTAAGATCACAGAAGGGAGAGTAATCCATGTGATTTTAAAATCCTACATTATGATTTACTGTACGTTGAGAAATCTGGTTCCTGAGAAGCATTTTTATAAATATTATGTTTTCTTATTTTCTCACTTAATAAAGAGAAAAGCCATCTTGATTCTCATTTGGGGTTCAGTACTAAAAAAGTTCAAAATTGGGAATCAGTGATGGAAATGTTCTTATGGAGAATTTCCTGATCATATTTTTAATTGGTTAGAACACATTTTCATTCTTCCTGAAGCAGCTTTACTTTCTCTCTTTTTTTCTTATTTTAGGCAAACACGATCAACCCAGGCGATGTTACTAAAATGCCTTAATCAAGTAGCTGTCACCAGAAAGGGCCAATGATCTCATGGTTTTAACCTTCAGCCTGCTTCAGAGCACTTCCCTTACTTATCTTTCTTGCTCCAACTCCTTATTCTTTATTTAGTCTCATTTCTTCTCTTGCTTCTAGGACACCTTTATTTTGATGTTCTGCCTACCCTTGAAATTTAACACACCAAAATAGACCAGTATCTAACAGCCGGAACCAAAATCCCTTGTCAAGTTCCCAAATGACTTTCAGAAGTTCAGTTATGTCTTAGTCCCTGAGAAGTATGATCATGAGGTTATTTTTTACTCTCTTTCCTATAGGAACATTTTGTGAAGTGTCACAGCGCTCCAAACAGTCCAAAGTCTTTTTGGAACTGGAGGAGTTTAAGACCCTCTTAATTTTCCTTGGTTCTTGAGCAGAAGGGAAGTGTTTCTGGAGAGTCTACCAATATTCTCACTACCTTGCTCTTTGCTCCTTAGCATCTGCCCTTCTCACCTACAGACCACAGTCTTAGTCTCTGCACTGGGGCCAGTTGATAAGAATGCTTCTTTGCCTATTCCATTTTTCTTCAGTGATGCTCTGCTTAGTGGAAAATTCTTATCTTTCTTCCAAAAGCAGTAGATCTACAATTAATGAAGATGTTGACCCTTAGATTTCTCAGTAGATTTCTCCCCGCCTCAGGTACATGTCTCAATGATCTCTGGGCCTATGGTCCCAACTTTACCAAGGGAGGAGTTAAAACTGAAAATATACTTAAACTTGTAACTTCTGAAATACCTTAAAAAAAAAAAAAACTTCTTTAACCACAAAGCTTGCAAAAATTTCTTTAAAATAAGCTACTTTTCACTAACAATATCAAGGACAAGTTTAGGTACTTTCTTTCGTTCAGAAAATATGTACTGAAAATCTAGCATGTGCAGGTACTGGGCTGAAGCATGGGGAGTCCACATGGACATGAAATATACTGTCTTGAGGTAGACAGGCACTGATAAAATAATCACATAAAAATGTACTTATAATAGTGCTAAAGTGCTATGAAAAGAAAGAACAGGGTGCTATGAGAGAAAACAACTCATGTGATTGACTTTATTTAGAATGCAGAACCAAGAACTCGGTGAGGAAGTGATTTTAAACTAAAATCTAAGAATTGAGTAGGAAACAGGGTAGCAAGAAAGTGGGTATGTGAAAATAATGTACCAGATAGAGAAAACTGTATATGAAGGATTTGAACAGGAATGGCTTCTTTCCATGGTGTAACTTAATAAAGGCCAGAGCTGCTTGAAAAAATGAGCTAGTCAGTGAAAATGGTAAATCTGAGGTGAGCTTGGAGAGATGATCAAGGGAACTTTCTAGACTATATTTGGAATTTATATTAAAGTAAAAACAAATGGAAGCTATTGATAGTATTTAAGTAGAGGAGTAAATGATTATATTTACACTTTGAAAAATATCTCTCTGGAGAACAGGTTGGGAGTAGAATGCATGCATTGATTCAAAAGATATTTTAGAGATAATTATGAGGGTCTTCAGTGTTAGATTAAATATGTGGAATGTGAAAAGTGGTATCAGAATAATCCTTGGATTTCTGCCATGAGTGCACAACTGTATAGAGAGGCCCTTCAGTGAAACTGGTTAAGATTTGATGAAAAACAGATTTGGGGGCTGAGGATTAAGAGCTGAATTTAGAATGAGTTGGATTTGAGATGTCTTGGATACCAAAGGAAGATTTCATATTGACAATTTGCTATATAGATCTGAAGAGAAAATAAAAATTTGTAAACATTGGCATAAACATGGAATTTAAAACCATGGGAGTAGATGAGATTGCTTGGAAGAGAGGAGAGAAAAGAAGGTTCTGAGTATCTAATTTGTCCTTATTTACATGGTGCTAAATAACCGGTCCATTTTATCAAGAATCTGACAATTTCTTGTTGACTTGAACTGTCTGTTTAACTAGATTGACCCATTCATCTGACAGCTCTGATAAGAATCTGGCTGCATAAATCAACATTTCCCCATTCTTTCTTAGAAATCTCCTCCTATAGTAACACCAAGAAAGAAAATTAATTCAACTATTCCTCTCCACACTTTTCTTTCTTTTTTTTTTTTTTTGGCAAAACTAGAAGATAGATGTGGTCTTTAGACTCCAAAATGTATGAAAGAGCTACTGAAAGGAGCTGCTGAGATATATGAGAAGCCATGTGGAAGAAAGTGAAGAAAAGAAACATGGAAGCCAGAGAAAGCCCAGTGATATCAGGTCTCAGAAAGTGCCAGAAAGAAAATATTTATCTTCCACAAGAGACTCTTTTGCAGAAGACAAATCTGTTTCTTCTCTCTGAACTTGGGTTGTCTCATAGAAGGAGAAGAGGCAGGACCATACAAAGGCTCACTCAGACATGCCATATTGGCAGAAACTTCATTTCTGTGGTCATAAAAGAGAAAAACCTTTGGTTTATAAAACCTGACAACTGGAAAACTACCCTGACTTCTCTCTCACCTGCAGGAAACTCCTTAATAAGTTGGTTCAGGGCAATCTAACTTTTTCAATAACGAGCAAGAAAAATAAAGTAGCACAACAATGATATAAAGATACTGAAAGAAACCAGGAGAAATGAGTAGCAATAGAAAGAAAACTTATCTAAAATCTGTTACTGTAGTACAGTTGTCCCTTGGTATTCATAGGGGATTGGTTTCAGACTTTCTTTACAGATACTGAAATCTGTGATGCTTAAGTCCTTTATATAAAATGGTGTGGTATATACATATAACCTACGCACATACTCCCATATACTTTAAATCACCTTTAGATTACTTATAATACCTAATGCAATGTAAATGCTAAGTAAATAGTTGTTATACTGTATTGTTTAGGGATCAATCTTCTGGAATTTTCTTTTTTTTGACTACTTTCAATCTGCTGTTGGTGGAATCTGTGAATGTGGAACCCATGCATATGGAAGGCTAACTGTAGATAAAAATGATGACAAAACTTTTTGTCATGATTTTTTTTAAAAAAATGAAATCATGTCTTTATAAAGGAAGATCTCAAAATAAAAATGGGAAAAATCAAGGAAAATATGGCCAGGAGATGAAAGATGAGCTAGTAGGAAAGATGTAGAAGAAAAACAAATATCACAGAAATGAAGGCAAACTTTGAAGAGCATAAAAAATTGACACCACTGAACATATAGTAAGGAACACAGAAAACAGAAGGGAGAAAAGCTAACAAAATAAGTGGAAACAAAAAGTGAGTTTAAAAAGAATAAAGAGAAAAAAGATAGACATGGAATACAAAAGGCAATCCAAAATTTACGGAATCGTAGTCTCTAAAGACAAAAACTCAAACGTTAAAACTTTGAAAACATAACATAACATAACATGATGAAAACATAACATAAAATAATATAACAGAACTAAGATTGCTACATCAATCAATATAAATGAGTTTAACCCTCCCACTAAAAAAACATTTTCAGCTTAACTAAAGAAAAACCTAACTCCAGACAAGAGACAACCCTAAAATAAAGTGACTCAAATGATTGAAAATAAACTAATGGGCAAAAATCATCAGGCAAATGAAAACAGTAAGAAAGTAGGCACTGAGATATTAATATCAGTCAAGGTAGAATGCAGGCCAACAAGCACTGAGTTAAAGAAAGAATTTTATTATGCCAAAGTATGCGATAACGCATAATGAAGGTATTACAGTCGTGATAGCTGTGCACAGACTCACATAGTATCACTATTCATAAAGCAGAAATACAGAAAATAAAAAAGAAAAAGATGAAATGCAATAAAATAGTAGACAGTAAGGGCTTCACAACTGGAGAAACATTAAGAAAGACAGCAAAATAAAACTAGTACTTAAAAACAAAATTAAAAAATCCCTTTCATTAAAAAATTTGAAACTTTCTCTAATAGCTCTTGGGTCAATAAGGAAATAAAAGCTCAAGTTAGAAAACATTATTAATTAAAGCACTTCAGGTCAGAATCTAAGGGATATAGCAAAGCACGGAAGAAACTTTATAGCCATAAATACATAAATCAATCAAAAAGAAAGAATGAAAATAAATGAATTAGGGAGTTGTATTTGCTAGCTCCATGAATACACACTGTCAGTCTCCTTTCTAACTAGGAAGATGTCTAATACAATGTTAGCTATTGAAGTGAAAGCCAATTTTGCTGTCCTACAAACATCATCTAAGTGCATAGGTATATGTTTTTCCTTTTGAAATATTTGATAGTCTATCTTCCACCACTTCTTTTCTACTCTCTCCCCCAGGTGAACATAAGATGAAGAAGCAAAAGAATGTGTGGGTCAGGAAAGAGATGAAACACTCAAAATAGGCCAATTTGAGGAAGGTTTATCCATACATGTGTGGTATGGACTGTGATTTTCAACCTTGGTTGACATTAGAATAACCTGGAGAGCTTTTAAAAATGTTAGTGTCTCTGGTCTTTCCTTTTGCAGCACTTTGATAATAATTTGTGTTTATTTTATCAATGTCTGTCTTTCTTGAGACTGTGTCATGAGAACAGAAACCTCTTGCATTTGGACAACTCCTGCATCCCCTGACACAGCATCTATTTCAGTGCCTGCTCAGTCATTCCAGAAATTTTATTTTAATTGATCTTAGGTGAAGCCATAAATTGATATTTGAAAGGACTTCCAGGGACTCTAAAAGGCAGCAAGGGTTAGGGACCACTGGTGTAGGAGGTCCTTGAGGGAGAATGCAACCTGGGGCTAACTCCAGACTGGTTGTTCCCACCCTAAACCTCAAAGGGATCAGCAGAGGGAATGGCTCCTGGAACTCAGAAGTGTAGACCAGGCCACCCTGAGAGGAGAAGAAACCTTTGATCAAGGGACAAAACCAATTTGAGACAGATTTGCAGAGAGAGAGAGTCAGATTTTATTTTCCTCCTTTCTTCTATTAGCTGAAGCCAGTTGGAAGTTTGGGGGACAAAATCCTTGCTGTAGTCACATTGCTTGCCTTCTGGAACAGCAAATAAGGTGGAGGAGATGGAAGAGTTCTCTAGAGAAGCAAATGAAAGATATTCAAGCAAAGGTGGAGGGCACTCCCTGACAGAAACATATTCCAGTCCCAAGAAACGTAAGTAAATTGGTAACACTAAAACTGATATATCAATATTGCGATTCCCAGAGGAGCCACATGTTGAACTCATCAAGACTGTAAAGGTGTCATGAGAACAGTTAACTACCTCAGCCTCCTTATAACAGTTAGGGAAGGAACTGAAGATAAATATGATGATGATGAGCTGTAAGTTTTTGAGCTAGTAGATACCATTATCTGGAGAGCTCTTCTAACTAATATGTGTCAGTGAACAAAAAAAAATAAGACATGAGTGAATGAATGAATGAATGAATGAAGATGGGTAGGTGACAAAGAAGTTGGGCTAGACTATCAGAAAAGGTAAACTTAAAAAGCAAAACACTTTGGACACGGCTTTACAGTCTCATGGTTGATAATCAGACTTTCTCCTACCCCTGGGGAAGATAGAAAGCATGCCCACCTCCCCTACAAGACTGCACTATGCTTTAGGCAGTATCTTATTACCCACAATGCTACATTGAACCCAAATCACTGGGCAAACTCTTTCTGCCTTATGTGTATTTGTGTTCATGAGACATTCTCACACTGGGTTGTGTTCTGATAAGGTTTTCAGTGAGGTCTTGCTCCATATGTGGCTCCTCTGAGAATCACAATATTGTGATACCAGTTTGACTATTACTAATTTACTTATGTTTCTTGGGACTGGAAAGTGATTGAACTCACATCACGGAACACACTATATTGGTTTGTTTAACCTTTATAGGACCATGTAAATGAATGTATGTTCACATGTGCATTTGAAACTGTCAGCCATATGTAATGTGCAGCTTTACTTACAATGCAATTCCAGTGTTAACTACTTCAGTCTCTCTACAAATATAGCTAGGAATGACTAAGGCAGTGGTTCTCAACTGAAAGATGAACCATGGGGACTTGTTGACATACAGACTGATGGGGCCACCCAAGGATTCCAATTCAGTAGGTCTGGGATGGGACCTGAGTTTCTACATTTTTAATAAGCTCTCAGCTGATGCAGAAGCAGCTGACCTGAGGACCATGTGACTGAAGTATAGAGATACGTCTCTTTTTGTTCTGATTCTTGGTTACTTGTTTTCCGCTTCTTTAAACTCTGTGAATTCTCACTCCAGGATCCGTGTTAGTTCCATGTGCCAAGTGCAGAGCACCCTCAGAGTCCTTCACTGCCATTGCTCTGAGGCTTGATTTTTCAGCACAGCATCTTCATCATTTGAACTTCTTTTACTCTGGATAGTTCTATTCCTATTAGTTACCACGAAGATCCATTCATTACCAGAAAGGAAGAAGGTATAGTCTTCTCCACCTCTATCACTAGACCTTGCAAAAGCCAACCGATGACCACCAACAGGATGAACATTCTTCCTCTTCCACAGCTACTTTTGGCGGTGTTATATACAGCATTAACTTCACTTTGGCCAAGAAGCAAGTCCTGGCTGTTCTGTTTACTGGCTCTATAACAGTAAACAAATGATTTGGATAATTTTCTCCTCTGGAAAGTGGGAGATGTTAATTCTTTCAAAGGGCAGTTGTGAGGCTATGATGAGATAAGATATCCAAGAGGGAAAATGCCTAGCTCAATGAACTTTACTAATAATAGGTCACCCTGGATTTTGGCAAAAATAAACAAAGAAACAAGTTGCAGGGCGCATGGCACCTGAAAAGATTTTCATTTTCCACGTAGAATTAATTTACTTTTAATTAATTATAAGGGCAATTCCTCTTAAACTATGATTCGAAAGGCAGTGGGCCTAGTGTTGAAGTACTCACAGTCTAAGTTGGCATTAGAATCTGGTCTTTGCCGTTGGCTGGCTGTGAAACCAGTGTGTAACTTAACTTCAGTTTCAGCATCTGTGAAATGGAGATGGGAATAGAACCTTTTTCAGAGGGTTATATGAGGATTAATTAATATAATGCTTGTATAGTGCTTATCCCACTACTGGACATTTCATAAGTACACAATAAATTTTAACTACTATTATTAGGTTTTGGAGAACAATGGAGTCTGATGAATTGACCTAGATTTTATGCTTCAAAAATATTACATACATATAAAAAATAAAAGATTCATAAATAGAAAATTTTCAATTTTGTTTTTCCTTCAGTACATCTTTTATCTTCAATAATAGTTATAGTTTGTTTTCAAATGAGTTCAGAAAGAAAAATTGTGTTTATTCTAATACTTTTTTCATTCACACACCCTACATTTGAATATTGCTTTCTGGGTGAGCTGTGTAGGGAGTTTTAACTTTATCGAGAGAGGCATTGTGCTAAGTAGAGTTGCACAACACAGGTTTGGATGGCACAGCTCCTCTTATGCATAAAGTTTTTTCAGTAAATACCAGTACTATTTTCCATCCATGGGTGGGAGTCTGTGGATGTGGAGGGCTAACTATATGCATTGATCTATGCCATTTTAGATAGGGAACCTAAGCATGTGTAGATTTTGGTATCCATAGCGGGTTCTGGAACCAGCCTCCCACACAGGTACTGAGGGACAACTTAAATTTTCAAAAGTTATATGCAGATTTTCAACTGTGCATGTTCAGTGCTCCTAACTCCCATATTTTTCAGGGGTCAACTGTATCTCATAAACACTATCTCTGTATATGTCACAATTACCTTATTTTGGGTCAATATTTAAGATCTATAAGATTATGCATATATCATCTATCTTATAACAAAATGTTCCGAGTTAATATGATAGTATTAAAAATATGACTATTTTTTTGTGTTCCATGATTGCCCTGCCTTTCATTTGGTCACTCCATCTATCAAGTGAACACATTGAGAATTATTGTTTGATTACTTCCCATGTCAAACTATTAAACAACCCATCATGGTTATGTTGCTATTATACAAAATTTTGCTATTACACTTTTTATTTAGCAATGGACTACACACACGCCCACACATTCTACAGACTTACACACACTCACAGGACTTTACACCCTCCTAATTTTATTCATATTTAATGACTAAGAAGTTTTAGGAGTAGATTAATAGGTGTGCTGTTTTCTCTACTCATCGTATCTTGATTTTAGCCCAGTTAAATTTGGCTTGCTACTTGCTTAGTATATGCTCAATACATTTTTGTTGAATAAAAGTAAATTATATTGAATTCTCAAAATCTGTGCAATAGCCCAACAGTTAAATCTGTCCAGGTTTCTCCTCCTTCCCCCAACAAATTAGTTTAGAGTCACTGACCTGTCTCCACATTCTGACCATTTCCTCTTCCAGCTCATTTGAACATTTTCCCATTGAAGGTCATTGGGCCTCCTCGCCAATATCTGGTAGGCCCGACAATTACAACTCAGGAAAGGATGTGGCCTCCTTTGTTTATGAACTGCCTGAGCCTACCAGGGAGGTCATGACTTTAAAAATATTTTCCCCACTCTGGATGGTGGGAGGAATCAATCTAGTTTCTTGCAAAGAGGTCTGGAAGAGTCATGTCTATGCCGCCTGAAGCTTTGAAGCAGAGTTTGCCTGGTGCAGAGGGGCCAATGCTCCTGTCCTCCCGTAATCAAGCTGCTGGCCGTCTTCTGATGGGGCCACTGTTGTGTTGGTACAAGTGTTCGCACCACCCTGATGAGAAATACAAATATATTTGCCACCCGTGAGCCGTTTGTAATTAACATGTACTTTGTGGTTTTAATCTTTCTTTAATCTGTAAAGCTATAAAAATTTACAGTGCAATTTTAGAACCAAGAAAAAAAGCTAAATTGCAGAGCTCAGTCCTTAAAGTTAACCTATTTTATCAGATCAAAACTGCAAGGAGTGTGTCTGCAGAGGATCTTCCTGTGCTGTTCCCATTATCTTTTCTCAGTGGTCTTGTTTTCTCCCTTACCCAGAAGTCATTGGAAACAGGAGAGCCATCTCCCTGTCACACAGGCACACACAGCGCCCAAAAGAAAACTAACAATACGGTACATGGTATATAAAATGAAGGGATAAAAAGAACATCTTAGGTAAATACCAGACTACTTACTTTATGATTTTTAAATGTCATTTTTGCTCCAATATTGACTTTCTTATGGAAGACGAATTATAGATCCTGCAGCACTGGGGGACCAAGGTTTCCTTTTTTCCACACAGCTGGTCAAGTTAAGAATTGAAGTCATGGTAATTAGTTACTAGTTTCTTGGCACCAAAGACCAGACTGCTGAGAAAACTCTGCGAGGTGAACCCTCAGGGGAGGACAACACACCAGGGAAAGAACCAGAATGGGCAACAAAGAAGCACAAAACAACTTTGCAATCTTCTTGCTACAAACAGATGTTGCCGCGGGCATTCGCTTGCAAGAACGAAATACAATACAATCCCTCATTTGTCTGACCAGGCTTCTCTCTCCAAGAACTGGTTTCCAGGCAAATTATTTTAGGGTTGCGCAGGCTGGTAAAAGGCAGTGGAATTGGAAGCTATCATCCTCAGCGACCTAAGGGCTCAGAAATGATGCTGTGAGAAGTGAAAGGGGTTGAGCTGAGGTCAGGCGGAGACCCAGAGCCAGAAACCGGGTCACAGGGAAGGCGGGGGCGGCCAGACTTCCAAGAACAGGTTTTGAGAAACTTGCTAAAGGGAGGAGGGAGCGGGTGTGAACTTGATTCTAGGAGGGAGGTCACACGGGAAGCAAAAAGGGTAAGAAAGAGAAAACTGAGTTAGCAGCACTCCTGCCCTCACCTAGGATTTTGATTGTTTGCTTAGTGTCTAAACAGAGAGATGCAGACTTAAAGAAATATAGATCGATTAGGAAAATTCAATTAACATAGACAAAAGGAAGTTAATCCAGAGCAATGGGGTTAGGAACTGGTAGGGAGGGGGAAATCCTTTGTTTTGTTTGCAAAAGTTTGTTTTTTTAAACCAGACTTGTGTGAATTAACTTGAACTGTTTTCCAGCTTGCTTGAATAGGCAAGTGAGCCTACTGTGGTTCATGATGAGTTATGCTAAAAGCCAAAGTATTATATTAGAAGTCATAGGCAAATGCTACCACAAACTTATAATTACTTAAATCTTGAATTTGTTGCTTTCCAGCTTCTTAAATCCAAATGCTTCTATAATGATAAATCATTTTGTGTGCAAGCAATACTACTGAAAATAGCTAACATTTATTGAAAACCTACTGTTTGCTTAGCACTGCATTTGTAACAATAATGCTAGCCGACTCTTATGTAGTACACCTAGGCATCTGGAATATTTTTAAATGTTTACATCTGTTGCATCATTGGATCCCACAACAACCTTATAATATGGGTATAATTATTATCTTCTCTTTACATGTGAGAAAACAGGCTCAGTGAAGTAAAATGAATTGCCCAAAAGTTATGTAACTGGCAAGTGACAGATTGTCTGGTTTCGGAGTCTGGGCTCTGAATGGCAAATATTAATTTCATTTCAGGCTAATAGAGCTCTCTGAAGTAGGTATCTACTATTGTTATCATTTACATTTTGCATATGAGATGATTGAGATTCAGAGGTGAAATAACTTCACCAAGATTGCCTAAGAAGTGGGAGAGCCAGGATTCAAATCCAAGTCTGTTTAAATCTCACCTTAACCAAAGGTAGAGCTGTGGTTATTAGCTTTAGATCTGTGCTTTTCACACATTAATGTACAAATGCATCACCTGGGGATCTTGTCAAATACCATAGGCCCGGAGTGGGGGCCAAGGTCCTGCATTTCCAAGAAGCTAGACCACAGATCACAATGAATAGTGAAGATTTAAGGATTGGGGATCATGAAACAGATGTTTCTCTACTGCTCCCCCCATGCCCTACAAGTGTATGTGGAGAGGGTGACTCTGGGATAGTAGCCTGAAGGTGACAAATTTAAGTTGGGATTCTGCAATTTAATGTAAACTCTCTATTTTCTTTCCTAAGTAACATAAAGTCCCACTGAGATTCAAGGAGTTTCTTACACATGTATAACCTAGTTAATTTACTAAAACTCACGTAGTTATCAAATTCTTCCTAAATGTCATCACTTTCTCCATAAAATATCTCTTTAAATTTATTTTACATGCATGTCCTCTGATTTACATTTCTGTCTTCTGATCTATCTCATAAACTCAAATTGATCATCAACCAAAATATATAAGACATATCGAGTTTAATACTTCATTCAGATTGCTTAATTACCTACTTTTATAACTGAATATGGAACCTCATTTTATCCATTTCTCTTCAATCAGAAGATTTTTCATTAAATGTATTATCTTGAACTTCTTGCATTATTCTTATCCTCCAGCTTAGCTCTGTCTTTCTTTTCTTCTCTTTTTAAACACCATACTAGATCCTGAACCTCAAATCTATATGTCAGCTGTGGCTTCCCACACCCTAGAAGGCTACAGTACAACATCCTTGAATTTATGATTTATACCAAGCCCCCTCATCAGCCTCACTACTACTGCCAACTGAGCTGAAAATTGAAATGCTGGCTTAGTCTGTAGAGTCAGACTCTCTGCTTCTGTTGTGTTAACTAATTCATTACTAACCTTAGCTTGAGTGTTTTGCTTATCCAAGAGCACCTCATCTTGAAGAACTGAAATTTCACATAAATGCTCTATATTCCCTTTCCTCATTGATCATACTTATTCAGGTCAACAATTATTTCCCTCTGGATACTAATTTTCTCTCCCATTTCATGGCATCCTCAAACAAAGCTCACAGGCACATTGCAAATCCTTCATTAACTGAAAACATGCAAAGTGCACAAGTGCTTCCAATGGAAAATTCAATGCAAAAGCCAAATGAAGTAAATTGCTCTACTTGACCCGCCTTGGGACAGTTTAAACAGTGTTATGTATTAGTACGCTGCCAAGTTTCAAGACGATGAGAAGATTCTCATCAGAGCCCAAAGTAGTTGAAGGTGGAAGACCACCCTAGCCACCCACAAATGCAATCTTGCCAATAATCACTCAAGGACCTCTTTCAAGAACTACATTGTTCAAGTGGGGGAAAAAAATGACAGAATAGGTCAACCCAGGTCACCATGACTAAGAAATCTCTCTACTTAGAAACTAATTAATACATTTGTAGTCTTTATAGCCACCCATTTCATTTTATAATCATACCTAGTATATGTGTAATTGTTTGTACTTGAAATACTACTCTTGCTATTTTGCATGCCGTACTATATTCTGTCCCCTCAAAATACAGTCTCAGCACAATTTATTTTTATTACTCTCCCCTAACATGTTTGAAGTACAGTTATCCTAGGGAGTTACTTTTAGTTATGTCTACAGAGATGGGGCAGCAGTACCTTAAGACAATCTTAGACAAAAGCTAAAGGTTTCATCCATCCAAGATGCTAAGAAAGGTATCTTTGGAATAATTTTAATTATTTTTGCCCACTGCTCCTGATTCCCTTAGCTGTAATGTCATCAGTTTCTGAATCAGCTTTTCCTAGACTTTGAATTTCAGACTGCCCTTGGAAAAGTTCTGCCTATAAACTGGGAACTCCCAAAACTAATTGCTTGACTCACTCTCCAAGAGGCTGACTTTTCTGGACTGCAGGGCACATGCGATCATGTAGCCCTCCTAACTAAATGTTTGTGGCCTAGACTTTGGCTCTGCCCAGGTTCAGTGGTCACATGGGGTGAAACAGCTTGATAATTTTAATAATGGAGAGCACTCCCCAAACTTTAAGACTGGATTGACTTCTACAATATCAATTCACCTTCATTTGGGAAATGTTTAGTAAGTGGTCTCGCCACATTGAACTAGGCTTGTTTGGGTGCATCATGCCTGCAGGAGTAGTCTGAGCGATGGCCAGTCTTGCCCTTCAACCCACTATTCAGCACTTCTGCATATTGAAATCTTAAGAAGGATTCCCAACATCAGGACCTACAGACATATTAAATGTCTTCATGGGGTCAAGGAAGAGTGGCCAAGGTTAATGTGCTCTTGTCCCTGATCTCTTCTCTATTGTGCTGCAAGCATAATGTCTGCAGGAATGTGTTGTGACCAGAATATGCAATAAGAGTCCCACAGCATGTGACTGACAACATTATTCAGGAAGTAGTTTGAAAGAACGCTAGCCAGGATCCCTTGAGCCCTGGAAAGTCATGAGATCTTGGAGGCAATTATCACAATCAGTGTGTTTCTCCCTCCTGTAGATGGTAACAAACATGGTATTTATGAAACATCATGGCCGTAGATTTCAAATCAAGAAATTCCCTCTTCAGAGATCTCAAAGGAGCTATGAGCTCTGCCCCAGACAGCCCTGCTTTCTCGATTGCCAGAATCTGTTAATTCCTCCATGTCTCTGAGTCTGGCAGTGACAGGAGAGTGCTGCATCCTTGTCATCACATCCTGGCCGACTTTTTTTCTGTAGAGGGTCTTCCACGAGCTGGGGCAGCTTGCTGGACAATGTTTTTTTTTTCACCAAGATGAGTGATAATGGTTAAACTCACACATGAGCATTGGACAACACTCCCCACTGGGGAGACATATACAAACACATTAATGTATATATTTAATTGGGTTATAATCTATTGACCATAGATACTAAGGCACTGAGCAAGCAATTAACAAAACAGCTTTGACTAAATATAGTTAGCACTAAATATAGTTGGTTAATTGGTATTTAATATGCTTATTAAATGTCAATTAAGTATCTTTAGCAATGAATTGGTACCTAATTAACTTACTATAGCTATCCTGTTACTTGACATTTGAACAGCTAAATATTCTCTACAAGTTTAATGTTTTAATAAGAAACAAATTATCCATGTATTGCTCATGAATTTTTCAGTTAGTTTAATAGGATTTAAATGTATCTCCCAACTTAGATACATGTTTTTATTATAATCAACTGCTATTTTACATTTCAGATCACTTTTACACTTGGAGGGCTGATTACATGAGAGGAAAAGGCTACAGAAGTCAGAAACTCTTGTAATCTTGGTTCTACCAGTGATACCCTGTGCTATCTTAGACATGTTATTTCACTGCTCCAAAACTTCAATTTCCTCATTCTCTATATGATGTTAATGATAAAAGTTACAATTATTGTAAAAATCAAGTTGTATGAAACATAATAGCACTTAAATAAGCAATATATAGTCTTTAATAATTAAAAGTTCTTAGGGAGGTTGTGTGTAATCATTATATTGACTGAAATGTCATATTTCTGTACAAACACTTAAGGACCATTTTCTGAATTGTCTCTGAAGTATAACATAAACTTAGTTTTATAAAATCCCCGGCTACAGAGATGCCTGGGCTTCTTATTCTGGCTGTTTGCCTTTCTTTCTTCTGCTGCCCGTGATCCCATTTACTTTATGGGTTTGAGCACATGGCAAAGTGTTGGTCTTTTATCTAGAAATTATTGGTTTGTGACTATACTTTATCTCAGTATATGTTGTGTTTTAAATTTTGTATTTACTTAGTTTCCTGTCTTAGCTGAACTCTGTGTTAATTTCAGTATTTACTTGCATTTGAAAGCTGGTAGATAATTTATAATTTTAGTAGCTTTTTTATATCTGTTGATATCACAGAGTAATAAAGGTGTTATGTCTCCATTTATGTTCACCTATTTTACATCTTCTGCCCTTCATAAACAAGACTTCTTTTGTTAAACACGTACAATAATTTTAGTGCCAATTATTCTATTTTGGTTCATTACACAGAACCTTCACACTCATCAAACATTTGCTTTACTTAAGCTATAAATATGCGAAATTAAGAAGGGAAGAAGTGCTTGGCATGTCTACCTTAGAATTTGCTGTTGGATCTTTATAAATGATTTCATGCCTCACATTTATTCTATTTTTTAAAGTTTTTATGGTTTCAAGCTATGCCCATTATTACTGACTAATTTACAGAGGTTGCAATCAGCCTTGTCAGAGTGGCTTAACTCAGTTCTGTTTTGAGGGGCAATATACATCGTTGAAGTTAATTGTTCCCAAACCATTTTTTCTGTATGGCAGAGTGAGTCTCTCTATAATAGCTTTGGAATGGCTTATCCAACATTTTGTTGTTATCCCTTGGATATTGCTTGAGAAGTCTCCCTGATCTTTGGTGGGCCATAGCGTACTACTAAATGAGTACACTGAAACTACTACCTCATGTCCACCAATTGCCTTAATTTTATCGTCTGTACTGAGATTAGTTCATAATATTATTTCCACAAGTGAACTAAATGTTATTATCTTTATTACCATTGCTGATGCTATTGTGGTACAGGTGCAAAAATATTCCTATCTCTGCTATTCCTAAATCCTCCCCTATAGACATGCAGTTGGTGATTAGCCCTACATCAGTCATTCATTGATATATATGGAGTTTCCAATTTATGCTGGAAACAATGGCCAGAATTTCAGTTAGAAGTCTAACTTCAGACTGAAGTTAGAAGAGAAAGAGGATTGTGTGCTACCTCAAAAGCCTGGGACAGTATAATACAATGTCTAAAGTCAGACTCAGGTCAGAGAGATACAGGCTCTTATCTCTACTGTACTAATAGTGGAAAATGACCCTGATCAATACCTGTTAATATGAGAGAAAAAATAATACTTACCACGTAGGGCTGGTGAAGACTATAGAGAGATAGTATTTTTAAAGTACTTAGTATGACATCTTGCAAAAGATATGGTCTCAAAAAAAGTCAGCTATTATTGAAATATAATGTTTCCCTAAGATATCTCAATATTAAGTATGCTTAAGCAAGTGGAAGAGCAAGAAGGTACTTCTTACACTACCCTATGGCTTCATTAACATCCAAGGAAAAAGATGATAAATGACAGCAAGTCTGTGTGCTGAGTATGTGCTGTCCGTGAAAACATTAGCCACCAGAGCACCTGGCCTTTTTTTTTGTGTGCTTCCTTAGTCAAATAAAGAAAAGCAAAGAGAGAAAGGAAATTTGTTTCTCTATCCTTGTATAATAAACTGTTCTGTCTGCATTGTTTGAAATGTAGTGAGGAAGGTTTGATATCGGTAGAACACATCATGTTTTGAAATCATGATCTATGTATTTTAACTTGAGTATATCAGGCCACTAGAACAAAGACATTCCAATTTCCATGTCAAGATGATAACTGGGTTATTTAGATGTCAAAAGTACAAAACGTGCATTAAACCACTTTCTGCCTTGGTATAATGAGATCCTGTATGGAAGATGTATACACACTACTCCTGCATAAGTCAAACAAATAAACGTGACCCACACCAGGGCGATGGATCAGGACAAGCACTTATGAATCAGACACTTGCATTCAAAGAGAGCCAGCTCACTAAAGCGGAATGCCAAACCGAGCCTTCTTCGCATGTGTACTTAAACTGGCACATGTCAGTTCATTCACTGGGGATTTTACATTAAAAAAGAGAACTATTTAAGGAAACAGAACATCTAGTGGAATCCACATCACCTCATTATTTTTCACTCTGAGTTTTTAGCAGAAACACACACACACACACGCACACGCACACATACACAACATCATGGGAATAAGCATAAAGCAAGTCATGACTAACTATTGAGCATCAGCTGTGGCCAGGCAGGCCCTGTGCTAGGCTCTGGGGAGCCAGAGATGAAGAAGACATGTACCTTGTGATCTAGCAATGGAGACAGGGGCTTATATATATTCCTTTCTACAGTATGATTCGTGCAATACCAAACAAAGGGCTTTGGGAGACAGAAAAGGTAGGAGGTAATTCTGTTAGGCAGTTGGAGGAAGGCATACAAAGAAAGAGGGGATCATGTTGGTGAAGAAAGTATATTACTCAGTTTCTAAAACATATTTCATAATATATGGAATTTTACATAATACCTGTAGAATTTAGGCTCTTGGTTTATTCTGCTAAATTTGCCAACAAACTTGTTCTTATTGTCACCAACAGTAACTAGACATTCTAGAAAAATTGAAATAGCATAGAAATGAATCGAAAAGTCCTTTTGGTGAAACTACTTTCTTCAAATTGGTTGGCTGTTAGGTCAAACTGAGTGTTTATTTTAATGTTAAGTGAAGAGATTTGCAACTAAAAAGAAAAGTACTTGATATCACATGCTTGTTATAATATTAACTAATTTCTCACAAGGTCCTGAAAATTTAATTAGTATTGACAAGCTCTGGTTCTAAATCTTTTCTCTCTCAAAAATAATCATAATTATTAGTATTATTATTTAAGAGTTGGTTCATATAGATTATCCAACTAATCCTCCCAACATTTGAGGTTTATCAAATGCTTGAACTATTCCAATAACATATTTAATTGACACCTGTTTCCAAATATTTTCCATCACATTCATTCACTACACTACTTCAAGGTATGCTTTCCAAATGACATATCTGTTCATGTCACTCTCTTGCTTAAAAAACTCTGCTATCCCAATGTCTATAACAAGACCATTTATGATTTGACGCCCACCTAGCTTTCTTGTCTCATATTCTGCCAATCTTGGTGATGCTCTCCAATCACACCCAACTGTTCTTTGAGCCTGTCTTGCACTTCTAGACACCCATCATGCCTTTGGATATGTTTCTTTATTACATAGTCCTCTTGTCTCATTTTCTGCCATGTGAACTTGTACTTTAAGTCTTAGTCTAATTGTTACCTTTGTGAACTCTTTTCCTGACTTCACTCTTAAAAGTTAATCTGATGCAACCCTTAACACATGCACATAATTCTGTGGAAGCACACGAACATATTTCTATTGAAGCAGGTATCCCATTGTGTTGCAATTATTAATTTATGAGCATCCCTCTCTCTCCTTAATTAGAATCATCATAAGCATCTCCAGAATCAGACAATGTCATTCATCTTTATATACCCAGTACATAGCAAAGGACTTCTTCCATAAATATATAGTATATAATCAAATATCATTATCTTCATTTCACAAAAGAGGGACTAGTGCCCAAAGAGATTTGTAAACTTGCCTGAGGTCATCTGAGTTGTGAGCAGAAGAGCTAATGCCAGACCCTCGGCCATACTTTATAGTGTCAACTACCATAATGTCTACAGATTTCAGATTTCCTAAAAGTCATCATTAATAGATTGATTCACCTTTTTTTCCCCCACTTGGTACACAACTATGGGCACTGTACGAGTTTGTTAGGGCTGCCATAACAAACTACCACAGACTGAGTGGCTTAACCAACAGAAATGTATTACCCCACAATTATGAAGGCTTGAAGTCCATGATCAAGATTTTGGCAGGGTGATTTCTTCTGAGGTTTCTCTCCTTTGTTTGTAGATGGCCATCTTCTATCAATGTACTTCTGTGTGTGTCTGTGTCCTAAGTTCCTCTGTGTGTGTCTGTGTCCTAATTTCCTCTTTTTATGAGGACACTGGTCAGATTGGATTAGCCAAAAATAGTTATATTCTAAGGTATTAGAGGTTAGAATTTCAACATATAAACTTTGGGGGAACACAATTCAGCCTATAAGAGATACCCAATATGTGCCAGATACTTTGGTCAGTGCTAAGCTGAGCAAAGTTTGAGGCTGACCCCACTCATGTTCACAAAGTTAGTAACTCATTATACACTACTGTTTTCATTGACTCTCAGGCATTTGTGGTAGGGCAAGGAACATAAGAGAAACTATTGACATGTTCTCCTTGGACAATTAATTAGCCAGAGGAAATTATTTCATTTCCTCCTGGTCACCATTAATACTTCCAACCACCTTGGGGTCATTTACTTCAGAGAAGTCAAAGAAAGTGCTCATTCTAATTGTCAAGATTTCTATATTAGAATGTCTTACCTAACATTTGGATGACTTAATAGAACAGTGCCATAAATGTGCTTACCACCTCAGGATTTACAATTTTCCTCATCATCCATGCTCTGGCTGCAAATGGTTAATATTGTAAAACCAGTGAAGTAAGGAAGCCTGCCAAAATTTACAGAATAAACCAGGAGTGCAGTATGAATTCAAAATCCCTTCCCCCAAGTTCCTAAGTCCTTTTCTTAATGCTGTGAATCATGGGATAAAGGAAAGTTTTCTTTTTATACAGTCAAAAGCCAAGCTTTCTCATGCTTTTCTGAAAAAAATATATCCTGTAAATGATGACAATATCGGTCACAGCCTTAATACCCACATAAAAGAGCAATCGTGTGACAGACATCTTCCTCCAGTCGTCTCTTTGAGTCCCTTGTGTGTCCCGGCCACTTTTAAATCATCATGCTCTTTCTTCTCTACGGCAACAGTGAGTCCAGAAGGACCAAACATCTAAAGCATCTTCTCCCAAGGGCTTCTTCTAACTCAATAAGAAAGTTTAAAACTCCTGACAAAGTCTCCTGTCTTTTTCTCCCTTCATGTTCCCTTCAGCATCTTCCTTTTCTTTCTTCTGTGATGTAAAGTATTATGGATTCAGAAATACAGTCTTATATGAATACTGGAGAACTCAATGACCAAAGAGGCAATGAGCAAAAACACAACACACTATTTGAAACAATAGGGCACCAGACAAAGTGTTAAGTTGTGACCCGCCCAGGATCAGGGTGCAAAGATCAGGCACAGGGACATTTTCCAGAGGAAATACAGGTATAAATAAATAAGACCTATAGTGCCCTAGGAACATCCAGTCACATCCCTGTGTACTGGCTTTACCTTTTCATGTCTGCTTCCATAGCCTACACATATTTCCTTGTTGTGGCAGAACCCATGACCTAGGAATTGGGTGATTGGTTATTAAACCTAGGGTGGCAACTTAAGATATGATTGGGGAGTAAGGTCAAAGGGATAAAAATAGAATTTATGAGCCTAATGGGGCTACCTTTAGGAAACTAATCTTCACAGAGCAAGATGTTTACTTATGGATTTCAATATTTTGAAAAGTAATCAGAGACAAATAATATGAAACAAATGTCCCAAAACCAAACCACAATCTAATGTTGAGAATCACCCCAATATTCTCTTTCTTCCTTCTTTTCCTGGCTATGAACTTTTCTATTCTCTTCTGCCCAGCTTGAAAAATGCATGAATTAGGAATTGGTGGAAATTGCCACTCATGCCAGAGGTCATGGGAATTTATAGGATCCAACAGGGGGCTTACACCTTGCCAAGTGGCTGATAGGTCAGAGGCTAAGACTACTTCAGGAAATAAGGTGTTTAAAAGGCTGAGGGGCTTGGCGATGGGGAGAAGGAGTAACAGAAGGAACAAAAAGCCATCTCTGTGGCACTATCCTGACTGGAGGATGTCTACATAGAGACTTCCAGAAAGTCTGGGCTCACAGCTCCTTTGTGATACAAGGACCTATGTTGGCTTGACCAGGGGGAGTAGCACCTTCCAATTTTTACATTCCCTTTCTCCCACTCCCCCTCTCCTCTGGTATTGCATCACTGGAAGTATTGACTCATAAGCTTCTTGTGTCTTCTTCGTAGTTCTAACCTTAGGTGTGCTGCTGGTCAAGTCATTTTTACCTCTCAGGGCTCCAGTTTGCTCAACTGTAAAGTTGAGATGACAATATTTACTTTGTAGGTTTGTCGCGAGGATTATATAGAACAGCAAAAGGGAAAAACCTAACAATTGATCTGGTAAATAGTGGTACTCAATGTGTGATTGTAATTGAGAGCAGAGATGATTTTTCTCCCAAACCTGCCAGGCTATAGCATGTAGGACCATTCCCTGTATGCGACAGGTGCTCAACAGATGTTAAATAAAGCAGATTATAAAACTATGCCTTTGTGAAAGCAATGAGCTCTACATATGGGAGTTCTGTTTTTTGATACTCTGCTTGTCACTGCCAGACCCCACATACGTACACCCTTTCTTCTGGTCACTGGGAACAACTGTTTATTTGAACTGGGTTGTGTTTTCCTTCCTTTATGATGCTACCTCTGCCTTTTTCCTTTTTACCCAGTTAATTCCACACCCTTTAAAACTCAACTCAAATGTCCCTTCCTCTGGGAAGCTTTCCCTGATTTCTGCTTCCCTTTTCTGTGTTGCCACACCACAAATGACACCCTGTTTTTCTGGTTGAGGTAATGGTCTTTCTGCCCCATTAGCCTGAGGGCACCTCTTGTGGCCTAAGCAAGGCACTAAAGCATGAAGGGCATCCAGCAAAGGGCTTTTGATGACCAAATGCAGGACCGAATGAATAAACGTGACAGTGTAGCTTTTTAATAGTTATGGGTTTTAAGTCACAAGCTGAACTATGTTTCAGTAGACAGGGCCATGACCACAGCCCACTAACCCTGAAGGAACTGAGATCTGTGGCCACAGAAAAAGAACTTATTTTCTCACAAACAGGCATCATGTCAGTTATTCAGAAAAAAGAAATGTTCAACATCCTGCAAATAGAAGAAACTACAGAAAACTATACTCTCAATTTCACCCAATACTACCTCCCTTAGCATTATTTGTGGGAATAATGGATGTGGCACTGTCAGAGCAAGATGGATGGGTCTCTAGGGGATGTACTAGCCTGGCTAGGGTCTGCAAATCCCTGACTATTGAGAACTATCGGAGAGGGAGCATACCTTCCTTTCAGGAACCACTGCAAATAAAGTGTGATTGCTATAAGAATCAATTAATAATCAATTAGTATAGTAATCTTCCCTTCTAGAAAACCTTCTGAAACAATGATGAATCGTGCAGACTCAACCTGGGCCAAAAGATGATAGAGGGGATAGAAGTAGCTTTGCTGTTTAAACACACACAAAAGAAAGAAAGAAAGAAAAAACAAACTTAGAAACAAATCCCTAAGCGTGGCTGTCTCTGGAAAATGAATTCCATAGGCACTGACTCCAAGATGTTTTATCGAATGTGCTTTAGACTTGTAGGTGATGCATTGTCCCTCAGAGTCATTAAAAGGAACCAGATAGCTGTAATACAGCTTAGATTCCAAGAAGTGCAGACTGTCCACACTTGTACTTCCACACAATATATGGTTATTGTTAGATGTGCACATCCCCACATGCTGCCTGCATGGGGGTCTCTTTGTCCTTTATTCAGATGTGGGATAAGGATGCTTTCAGCACAGCAAGATGACAGCCATGCCTCCCCACTCAGAGCAGCCCCACAGCCCAGAGACGGGAAGCGAAAAGTTCCATTGTTCCTAATGGAATGCTCATCTTTTGTCATGCAGGCCCCCAAAGCTAAGGTACAGGCAGGCCTTTTAAAACTCATTTTGATAATTTCTAAAAAACACCATCTCCACTAATTTTTTGGTAAGGAATGCTGTTAAGAAAGATATATAATCTATTGTTGTAGACACCATACGCTGAAGGCATTTAGGGCTGTGCTTAGAAAAAAAAATATCCATGTGGGTTTGTATTTCATCGAAAACAGAATGGTCATTATCCAGAGTCCAGATGACGGCTCGCTTTGTGACACTGCTTTGGGGGTCCAACAAAAACCCTGCCCTTTCTACAAAAGACACTGGCTGAGAAATGCTCAAGAGAATGCTACGCTGAGACTTCTTGGTCTCCGGGGAGGCAGCTTCAGGCATTCTGTGCTCAGGATGCTGAACCTCAGAGTGGCATCTCACTTCATTTTTTGGTAAAGAGAGCAGCAAACATTGATAACTGAAAATTTGCCCGAATGAAAGCCAACAGGGTGGCAAAGTTTATGGATCTCACTGAAGCCCCAGACCCCAGGGAATGCCTGATTACATTTTAATGTTTTTCTATTGTGTCTCGACCTCACAGCAATAGACATTTCTTTACAGAGAAACCTCACAAGACATTGGGCATCCTAGACAGGGAGGATAATACATGTCCCCTGGAACATCAGCTTCTCCTGGACCATCTGAGGAGAAAGTAATGTTTTAAGACTGAAAGGTACTTTTGAGTAAAACCTTTTCATTTTCACACTAACTTTCTTCTGCAGACTGACAAGTCTATCTACAGTGGTATATGGGTGAATGTATGCTAAAATGATGACATGAGTGGGTTTTTCCATTCCTCTTATGAGCAATAGAGAGTAAATCATTTTCCCCTCCTATTCCAACGACTTTTGTTTTCTCATTGAAGAACTACTGATTAAAACAGTTGAACTTTATACATTTTTACATAAAAGCACATTTTAAGGATTTATTTTAAGCCGGAGATTATCATCATTATTATTTCCTTCCACTACCCATCTCTGGTGACACTTAAACCAACAACTCTATGGGAGGGACCAGCAGATGTCACTGTAGTTCTGTTCATTCATCTTTTCTCTTGATGGGATTCTAGTTGTATCCTTCTGGGTTCAGCCGATCACATTTCTTATTTAATCAAAGCATAATGCATCATAACATTTGTAATTCATGTTGTTGTTATTCTTTCATTGTGTGAGGAATTGGATACATATCTTCACAAACAGAGATGCAAGCTAAAAAGTAGCCCAGACACCCCCAGTGAGGTGTGGAAATCAAAGGCCCTGCTGGAGAGCCATGATAAGACACAGGGACAAAAGAGCAGTGAAGGGCATCTGCACACTGACTCTTCATTCTGATGGACAGTCTAGGGATTAAAGACAGATACTTTCCCTCCATTCTTATGGAGGGCTTCCAGGGAGCGTCAGCCAGGAGACAGTGCAGTGTGTGAGGGCAGATCCCCCATCAGGATGTCTGGGGACTACTCAGTAGAGGAGAAAGAAGGCAGGAGGTGGAGATGTGGTGAGCCCTTAGGGATGAAGTCCCTGGGGTACAGCATTAAAAAAAAAATCACTGCACTCAGGTGAAAAGGAAGATCCATGTGTTAACTTCAGGGTCTTGATTCAGCGTAAAATATGATAGAGTTTCTGGGAAGTTCAGTGTTTGAGGGAGAGAGGTCAACCGCAAAATAAAGTAAGACCATCTGCCCTCCTATCCCTCCATAATGAAAGGAAAAAAGTCAATGTCAAAATGAAAAATCAAAAAGTCTAAGAAAGAAAGAAAGAAAGAAAGAAAGAAAGAAAGAAAGAAAGAAAGAAAGAAAGAAAGAAAGAAAGAAAGAAAGAAAGAAAGAAAGAATCACATTAATCTTTGGGAAAACAGAGAATTTTTGTGATGTTTATTTATGGTGACTACAAAGTGACATAAGTGAAGAACATGGATGAGCAATAATATGTCACTCAGTCACAGAGGTCGCCCAGGAATAAGTAAATGAAGACCTAGAGCTTGTAAACAAGGCTTGTTAATGGAATGAGCTATTTTTACCAGAAGTTATAGCCCCTCTCTTGCCCAAATCATTTAGCACCCCACTAGCAAAAACTGGAATTTTCTGGACTGGCTTCCCTTCTAGATGAATACATTCAAAGGAAGGCTGTGTCAGAGATGAAGTCCTTGTGCTCAGATCCCCCCACCAAATATCCCCCATACAGCTGCTGAGTAAAGAATTGGATTATCCAATAATATAACCAACCCTAGTTCACTACAATTTGCTATTTTGACTTAATTTTGATCCAAAAGTTCAAGCCAAAGTCATCTTTGAACGAGATCCTCAGTTCAACATTTTTCTTTTCTTTTCTCTCCTCTTCCACTTTCTTGTTGTAGCCAGCTTTCAAAATGACTCCCACAGTGTGTGACTCATACTTTTGTATAATCCTCTCCTAAGTTGTATCAGGATCGATCTGTATGACCAATAGAATAGGATGGAAATGACAGTGTGTAATTTCTGAGAGTAGATGAAGAAAGACATCGTGACTTCTACATCCTTCTTCTTGGCTCTCTCAGTCTTCTGGGAAGCCAGCTGCCATGTCATGAGGAAACCCACGCAGCCTGTGGGAGGCCCACATGGAGCACACTGTGGCATCCTGCCAGCCGCCATCACCAGCTTGCCAGCTGTGTGACCAAGCTACTTTGGATGCAGCTCCTCCAGCCCCAATCAAACCTTCAGATGACTGCAATTCCTGCCGACCTTAAGACTGCAACTTTATCAGAGACCTTGAGGTAAAACCATCTGGATGAGCTGCCCCCAAACTCCTGACTCACTGAAATTGTGAGATTATAAATATTTTTTGTTGTTTTAAAGAGCCAGGACTAGGGTGAAGCAAGCCAGGTGTCTAGGGTACAAAATTTAAGGAAGTGCTCACTCTGAGGGCTATGTAAGTGCATGCTCACTAGTTACACCCTAATCTTGGGCTTGGTGTTTTAAGTCACTAGATCTCGGGGTGATATGTTACTAAACTATAGTTAAGTGGTACATTCTTCTCCTCGTTCTCATTCTCATTCTCCTCTTTTCCCTTTCCCCTCTTTTTTTTTTTCCTTTTTTCTTTTTTAACACCTATAGCACCTGTTCTTCCTAGGTAGTCTCCCATCCAAGTACTAGCCAGGCCTGACCCTGCTTAGCTTCAGAGATCAGATGAGATCGGGCACGTTCAGGGTGGCGTGGCCGTAGACTTTCCTCCTTTGTTGAATTGCATTCAGTGAGGTTCATTCTGACTTTCCAGATGTTTGTCATTTATTTCTCTTCAGGATTCCTGTTCCCAGAAGCTGGGCTGTAACTAACCTCTTAGAGATATCTCCTTTTGATTTGGACACCAATATTGTAGTCCATTATGCTAGTCAATTAATTTAGAAAACAAAAGAGCTACAACCATCACACATTTTCTACTTTTCTAGTATTGATACATGTTAATGGCATCTTTATCAGGTGCTATCATATCAAGATGATATTAAGGCCTCTTTCTTACCACAGGTTGTGATAGTACAGAGCATTTTTCATCATGTGAAACAATGGGTTTGTGGTTTAGAAGGCAGCCTGGAGTCATGGGAGAGGAGGGATGAAGTAATAGCTAAAGTTAATGTAGGTCATTAAGAACCAGAGGCTTTTCAGTAAACGCGGGATGACTAAAGACAAAGACTTCTGTGAGAGGATCACAGACAAACATTTAATTCAAAACTGTACAGCAGCTCATTTTTGAACCCTTGTTTGTACTTCTGAACAGTGATTGATAGATGTGACTGATGACTTTAACTTTTTCTGATTACATCCAGAATGTTTCAACACTCTCAACAATGCCAACAATAACACATCTCTTCAACCTTTTTTTTTTTCTGATTTCAGAAGATTCATGGAAATATAAAGTTTTAAATGGAATACAGATCATTTATTTTATCCTTTTGCCTTTGGTAAGTTTGAATTTCTCTGTATTTTTTTGTTAAAGGTCATACTTCCATGAACGGAATACAGTTAAAGAATTTTTTTCAGATATATTTACTAAGGTCAAAATCCTATTTACACAAATAATTACTTAGGCAATGTAGAGTATAAAAATATTTTTTAAATTAAATTCTGCTCAGACAGACTTAGAGTTGGTAAAAACAAAATCGAGTAACAACATGTTCTTTTCCCACTTGAAAAACTTAACACTACTAGTATATTATCAACTCTAAAAAAAAAGGAAACTGGTAGCAAACATCAAATTTGATTATAATAAGTAATAATAATAACAACAACAAGGAGGAGGAGGAGGGAGAGGAGAAAAAGGAGAAACAGCAGCTAACATCAACCATCAGGCATTTTTCTAAGTGCTTTGCATGAATTAACTTATTTAACCCTCAGAACAACTCTAGTAAAGGATCCTATTGTTATCAATGTAATACAAGAGAAGACAATGTGACACATAGAAATTGAGTAATCAAAGATCACCTGGCCAACAAGTGGCAGATTCAGAAAGGTTATTCTTGAGGTTACCTATAAGACACTGTTAGTCTCCTAAGATGTTTTGTTAATGTCCCTCAGTACTGTTTTGGAGGTCCTTGAGCATGGTCACTTCTAGAAATGATGTCTTACTCAGCACAACTCAACAGCCCATGCAGACAGAGTAGGGAGATGCAGAAGGACCTTCATTCAGAATGGGCAGAAGAAAATGAGCCCACAACAAATATATGTTAACAACAGCTTCAAGCAACATGAGTTGGCTTAGGGTATTTGGTAATTAACATAAAAAATACTAATTTGTTATCAGAGATATTTTTGACTGGGGAAGGGACATAGTCAATGTTCTTTTTTACACCCATAGCTATAACCACCAACCTCACAGAGTCTTTGTGGGTGACAAAAAGCATGGGGAGGAGGTCATTGTTTTAGCCTCTCCATGTACTTGAATGACAACTTCAGCATCAGCACTTTCACGACTAGAAGGAAAGCTCTTTGAAGGAAAGGACCATCTAATCTTCAGCATCAGACATAGTATCTAACACCCAATATCCATTTAAATAGACTTCCCTTTATTTAAGGAGGAAGAATGAATATATACACCAGCCAATGAACCGCAACTGATAGAAATAACATAGGCCTCTAGCCCCTATGTTTTGGTGCCAGAAAGGCCAGAATTCAAGTTTAGTCTCTGCCACTTCCTGGCTGTGCAATTAGAGAAATCATTTAATCATCTTAAACCTCAATTTCCTTACTTATAATAAAGAGTAATTGCAATATATATTTCATGGAGATATTTTGAAAATGCAGTTATGAAGTAAGAGTTGAGAGCATGGCCTTTGGAGCAGACTACATGAGTTTGAATTTTTGCTCTACCTCTTAACTAAGTATATAACTCTGGAAAAGTTGTTTAACATTGCTGTTCCTCAGTTTCTACATCTGTAAAATGTGATAATAGTACTTACTTCATGGGGTTTTTGTGAGGAATAAGTAAATTAATACACATAATATACTTAGAACAATGTCTGGTACATGGCGAATTCGATTTCAGTGTTCAGTGTTTTATAGTTAAGTCAGAGAATGCTTTTAAAGCTCAAGGCACAGTTCCCTTCACACTGAAAATACTCAATAAATGGTTGTTATTGTATATTTTACTGGTAATAGTAAACATTAGTTGGAAGGAGGGGGACTAATGTGAAATGTGAATAAATTTCTAATTGCTGCATTGTTGCATCTTTAATAATGCTATTGTCCATTTCTTGTGAGTGACTCTAAATTAAAATGTTTGCTCATCAAGTGGCTGTTTCCTGGGATTTCTGAGTTTCTTTTAACATCCAGTAGCTCTTCTGGCTAATGTCACATGGTGATTTGTTAGTGATGATTATTTAGTGATAATCAGTGTTGAACCTTAGCCATAGTACAAATATCCTCTGGGTTTTATGGGCTATATATTTAGAATTCAGCAATATTTATCTGGGGGACTCTTCTTTAAAGGAACACATTCTGATTTTATTGTGCGCATTTTTCTCAAAAGCAATTTTTTCCTATAGAGCCAACACTGGCAAAGATATTGCAGAATCAGAATGGTGAGAGAACTTTAGACCTTACAGAAAGCCTGTGGGGCCAGATTTTGTCTCTCTTTCTGTTTTTCATAGGAATGGTTTACCAGGTCCTTGTTTACAAAGAACTAACTGGGCCAGGGCTGGTTCTCAAATGCAGACTCTCCTTTTTGCTCTCGCTGTCTGTTGGAAGGACTCTCCCCTGGTTGCTTGTCAGGTGCAGGCTTTTGGCAACCTGGAGACAAGCTCAGTGGCAGCTCTTGTTTCCGACCATGGCATAGCCATTGACAGGAAGGGCTGGCATGTATCACTTCTCTGCAGCCAACCAGGTGATTGCTTCCCCAAAGGTAGGAGCAGGTGCTTCTCCTATGTCTCTACTGTGCCTCTTATTCTCCAGTCAGGTCGTTTGGTGGGTTGCCCTTTGGTAAAATTCACTTAGACGACGGCTGGCAGGCATTCTGTGCCATTCGGAGGCACCTACGAGAGCTGGTCTTTGCATAGTAGAAAAGATCGGCAATCATCCCCACCCCTTGGCTTGTGTGAATCTTTCTTTTAAGCTAGCCCACATTTATAGAAATTCCATCAGTAGAGAATTTTAAATATTTGTTAAAGAATTGTGCTTAGGAACACAATTTCTTTTAGAAAGGGAAATATTTTAAAAGTCATTGCCAGTCATGGAAAATTGCATGTGACTTATCTTATCAAGGCTATCAGTGTGGGCTCTGGAGCTAGACTGCCAGAACTTGGCCCTTCCTACCTAGGTGGCCATTGAGGAAATGTCCAAGGGGACACATGCTCCTGGAAGAACAGTAGCCTCATGTTCAGCTGTCAGCATTCTGCAGATACCCAGAAAGAAAATTTCCTCTACAACTGCAAGGTAGGGCTTCCTTTACTCTGAGTCCAATCTTAGACTGGTTTCTTCAGTGAAGAGCCATAATGGAAGAGGAGATACACATTGGCCTCACTCAAAGTGGAGTCAGAAAGAAAGAGTTTACTTATTGAGCTCGCCCTTCAGAAAGTAAAACCAAGAAGAAATTGGAATTCATAACCTGTAAGAATCTTGTAAGTTCTGAGACTCTTATGATATCCCCACATGGTGAATGTTTAGATCTCCTATCTGTTTCTACTGAGTGATTGGTAGAACTTTTCAAATGAAGGGGACCTTGTGCTTGTGTTCAGGTTTGCCACTGGCTGTGTGGAATGTGGCCCCAAGGAACAGAGCATAGTGGCAACTGTAGAACAAAGAGGAAGCCTTATATAGAGAGGCAGAGGCTCCAGTTCAACAGTAAGAAAAGTAAGTGCAGGCTAGAGCACATAGGATTTCTTGGCACCTCTACTGCCTCCTGCTTCTTCCTTTTGCTTTGTGTGAGTGCTGCCTTTGCCTTAAGGATCAAAATATCTTAGCTGCCCAAGCTAGGGACCTCACTTTTCTCTTCCAGGAACTTCACTTGACATAAAAGAAACACACACACACATTTATTAATTAAAAATATGTCATTGAAATTGCCATTTTAATTCCTAGAGATATTTTCAATTTTAAAGATTACTAGGTGATAAGAAGCAAAAGTACACTCATGGGACTAGCACTGGCTGGAGACATTTCGGGCACTAGTTAAAGGCCTAAGGGAAAACTATTTCATCTGCAGAGGAATTGCAAAGGAAGAGAGAGAAACAAGGGTTCATTTGGTGAGTCCATTCTCTAAGAAGATCGGACTCAGGTCTATAGAAAGCTGCTGTATTGAGTTTATCCCCACTGCCAATTGATGTATGTTGCTAGAGTGGCCTCCCTAGGACCCTTCAAACAGTACCACAGAAGCTTCTGTCTTTTTTATCTGTAAGGTCAGACTTGTGTGCAGCCCAGCTGACCATGAAAAACTAAACATCCTTGTCAGATAGTAAATTCCACTAAAGTAGAAACTATACCCATCCTTGAGCATAAATTTTAAATGAGTTCAGAACTCTGCACCTCACGGTCACTTAATAAATATTTGCTGACTTTTTGACACACTGCTCAGAAAAGATGTTTCCGTGAAAATAAGCATGCACAGCATTTATTTGTGTGACCTTGGGCCAATTTTCTAGCTTTTTTGGATTACTGTTTCCTCATCTGTGAAAAATACAGTGCTTAACTTTTATTGGGTGCTAACCCTGTACCAGGCATTGAGCTAAGCACTTTAGAGTCATGATCTCATTGAGTTCTTAAACATATCTATGAAATATAAACTAGTCTTATTTTATAGATGAGAAGACTCTAGCATAAAGAAGCCTCAAGTCACTGAGTGGTTAAGTGGCAAAGTGACAACCCACAGGCAGCGGTCTGGCTCCTTAGTCCATCCTTTACTCACTACCCCGTAATGGGGATAGTGAAGGCGCCTGTAACTAACTATATATGCACTTAATCAACATATCTCTGGGGAGTGCCCTCTGTTCCAGGTCCCTAGAGCTGTGTGTGGTGTGAATTCAGTGGGAGGAGAGAAAAGTCTCTTGTGTTGGGAATGCTTTGGGCTGCAAGTCACAGAACATCCAATAGTGCTTTGTGGGCAGTGAGCTTTCTGGGAGTGTTGATTCTGCTCTGTGTCTTTCAACATTAATCCCTCTTCTGGTTGAAAGGGTCATATTTTCTCTGGCTTTGTCGGAGTGGCACCAAAAACAGAGAGAGATATCATGCGCTCAGGTTCTGTGTGAGCTTTGATTCTTCCCCAAATCCATGCAGGCCACCCAGGTAAGGCCTTTATCTGCTCCCCACTCCCATCTCCCATGTTAAATACCTTTGGGTGGGGAACAAAAATGCCCTTTGAGTGATGAAATTGGTTCTTCTTATAACTTCCCATTTCCTGGAATGCCTGCAGCCCATTTCTCTGAAACCAGGCTATGAGTAACTAACTGCAAAAGCAATGATTTGAGATTTAAAAAATCACTACTGGTGAAACCCCCTGATGTTTCCCTTCATTATTTAAAATTAACTTTTTTTTTTTTTTCAGATGAGAACTTGAAATGGGGAGTATGGTGATTAAATGTTTAGCTATTGCCACTTATGAGGGTCTACTTTTTTATTACGGTCTCTATTATTTTCTATTAGAGGATATCCTGCAATGAGGTTAAAATGTCTCTTAGACCCACCCTTTCTTCTTCTTCTCCATTTTTAATGCCAATGATAATGCTCTCACTGAGGCCCCCATCGCTTCATGGGTATTGCAATAGCCTCCCAGTTTGTCTCTCCCAGTCTAATCTATTCTGTTCCCTATTACCACATTAATCGTTCTGAAATACTGCTTACCATAGCTCTGCTCATAAAACTGTATGTGACACCTCTCTATCCACAATGCCAGTCAGGCATTCTGGTCCTCTACTCTCAGGCCCCAGTTGTTCCTTTTTCCTCTTCATTCCCCATTGAGAACGCATTCACCCCAGTGAGCAGCTCCTGAATGATTCAATCTCTGCCTCTCTCTCTTCTCCTCCCTGGGAGCTCTCTGCGCCGCCTCTATGACTCTCCTTTTCGACCTGTGATTGAAGGTGATCTTCAACCATCTAGACTCCTCTGGCCAGCCTTGCCTTCCTCAGCCATCTCTCCTCCCTACTTCTGGATTCTATAGTCCTTATCACCCTGAGACATTTTTGCAAATGCTACATGAGCTTATTACTTATGGCTCCAAAATTTGACTCTACCGTTTTTCCTATTTATCACCCCAGCAGAATTGATAATGCTTATTATAGCAATAATAACATATTTCAGGAATGAGTTTGAGTCAGACTTACTATGGTAGACATCATTAGTTGTTCACATCCAGTGTGTCCCTTTTTCCTTCCTGATGAGACTTATTTTATTCAGTATAGTAATGTGCCCAGCTATACTGGCTTAATCTTAAATCTAAGCTAATCAGAACATTCATATTCCCATTTCTCACTTTTCGTTATGGCCAGGAGTATTGGTAAGTATGTCAGACATCTCTGAGAAAGGTTTTGCTTCCTGATAAAAGGCACAGTGTTTAAAGAGAAAGCTCATAGAAGTTGAACCTTTCTTTCACTTCATCCTGCTTTGAATATCATTGAGATATTTGAGATCCATATCAACCATTTTGCAACAAGCCTGAGGCAACAAGCCTGAGAATGAGAAGTCAACATTTGAATATGGTAAACAGAAGGACAGGAAGAACTTGATGCATGGGGTCTTTGTTGAATTGCTATGTCAATATGCAACAACCTCTCAACTTCCTGTATGTGAGATAATTAAATGTTTTTAATACTTGAGCCACTGTTTGTGGGATATTCTATTACTTGCAACTGAGAGCATTCCTAACTTGTAAACCATATTCATATTTCCAGAGTCCTAAAGAGTGCATGAAAACTGTATGTCTTATTAAATGCTTTGAACCAGTACAAGAGCAGATGTGCTATTTTATAAAAAAAGAAATCTTTAGGAAATTAACATCACATTCATATGCATATAGATCTACTCCATTCATGAGAAAAATAAAGGCTTTCAATGACAAATTTTAAATTGTTAATTCATAACCATAACAATCAATTAAATAACATGACAGTTGAGCAAGGAAAAACAAAGGAAATAGTAGTAAGAGTGCATTAATCCCACTAATTGGGGAAAAGAAAGCACTTTGGTTATTTTTTAAATAACCAAATTTTTAGCTGTAAATAAGTCCCCACTAATATTTATATATAAATTTTATTTTATTGTTTGTTAGGAAAGCCTCCATTCTCTTGTCTTCATGTTTCCTTGAGAGGGCTTCTGCCAAAGCAACATTCCTGGCCTTTCTTTCCACCCTAACTCATTCATTTCCATGAAAATAATGAGTTACCTGGTAAGAAAGTTTGGGAGAAGTTTCCAGGTATACCTCACTCAGCCTCTCCCTGGCTTCTCAGGTTCTGGTGGAGCAGCTTGACCTCTGGATGCAAATACCTCTGCAAATCCATGCAGTAAGCTTCACGGGTCTTGATTTGCCCCCTTATAGGTGATGCCAGCAGTTTGAATGGACAAGTTCAAATCCAAAGGGATGTATTAGGAAACCCAATTGTGGCCATTAGTCAAGCATGGCTCTCCAGTTCAGCTTTATTGGTAATTAAGTTGACATTTTGATCTCCATCAGTCTCTCTCCTGTGTCTACTTCTCAAACATAGGAAGGGGAAAAAAGTTTATTATTAATTGGTGACCTCGAGTGCTGACTTAGAGTCATGAGTGTGGAATTTCCCTGGGATGTTTCTTACTTGAATGTCAGAAACACCAATCTTCTTATTTTTGAAATTATAATAATAATTTATCTGATTAGTTATTTATTTATTAATTTATTCAGTGAATATTTATTTTCTATTATATATGTTATAAATGTGCTGAATATACATTGGTCAGCAAAAATAGACATGACTCAAATAATAAAACATCAAATATAAATTTATACTATTCTGAGTGCTACCAAAGAAAGAGAAAGAAAGTCACCTTCCATGAAAACAGATAATAAGAGGATTTAATTTAATTGGGGAGGTCAACAAAGGCTTCTCTGAGGAAGGAATGTGCAATCTGAATTGGTATTAGCTGGTTGAAGGGGAGAAGGAAGAGTATTCTAGGCATATGCAAAGGCCCTGTGACAGGAGGGGGCATGGAAAGTACAAGGAAGTTCAGGAGTCCACAGTGGAGTGAGGAGAAGATGGTAAAGTGATATTGTAGTTGAGGTTGGAGAACTATGTAGGAGCCAAGTCATGTGGAAACTAGTAAGTCATATTAAGTAAGGAGCTCAGTCTTTATCTTAACAGTGGGAAAACAATCAGCTTTGCAGGAAATCAGACAGATGATGAGAGCTTGGATTAAGGTGGCAGTGAAAGAGTTAGAGAAAAGGAGATGTGCCATAGAAAAATTTAGAAGATAAACTTGACAGAACTTAGTCTTGGGTATAATGAAGGTGAAGCAGTTATCAAGGATGATATCTAGGTTTTTAGTTTGTATAACTAGATGGATGTGGGGGGGTATTTACTAAGAGAAAAAAACCCTTGAAGAAGACCACATTTAGGAGAAAAGATTGTAAGTTTGATTTTGGACCCATTAAGCCTAAAATCAGGCCTCTTTGACATAGAAAAGGAGATCCAGTAGGCAGTTAAACATATTGGTTTTGAGTATAGATAGGCAGTCTGGGCTAGAGATACATAAATTAGCAAATAAGTTATATATACACAGTAGTTAAAGCTGTACACTTGGATAGGCTTATTTGAGGAAAGTTTATATAAAATACAGCCATATACCAAGACCTGCAGAATACTAATATTTAATGACCAAGTAGAGGAATACAAGCCTGAAGAAGAGAATAACAATGAGAAATTACAAAGACTAGAAGAAAACCTGGAGAATACCTTAGAAGCAAGGAGGAAAGGCTTAAAAAAAGGGTTTTGCTCAATTCTGTGAGACACTGCCAAGACAGGGAGGAAAAGGGCTAAATTCATTAAATTTAGTCACTGAGAACTTAACAAGAGCATTATCACCAGAGAGATGGGGCAGAAACCCTGTTGGAGTATGGTGAGTGCTTAGTGAGAGGTGATTGAAAGAGGAAACAGTAAGTTTTAGGAAAAAATGTTCTAGAAATTTTACTGTGAAGGGAAAGAAGAAAGAAGTAGAACTAAAGTTGGAGAGTATTTTAAAATGTGATTTAAGATAATTAACGAGTCAAATGGGAAAGATTTGTTTGAGAATAAGAGTCTGAATATATAAAAGAAAAAGAATAATTGTTAGTGTGAGGTTTCTAAGACGATGGGAAGGGATGGGAGGCAAAGTACTGGCAAAGAATTTACTTTAGGTAGGAGGATGAATAGCTCTTCCATCATAAAAGGAGAGAAGGAAAGCATAGATGTAGCTTTGTAGATCAGAAGGCCAACACGTTTTTGTTGGATGGCTTCAACTTCCTCTGTGAAGTGGATGAGATCATATGCTGAAAACGAAGAGGAAGTTATGAGTGAGAAGATCTGTATAGTCACAGAAAGTAAGAGACTGCAATGACCAATACATATGTATAGAGACATGTATTGTTCAACAGTATTGATGACCTACTTGAGGTAGGTGATAAGGAATTTATAGTGACCTAATAATTTCTTGAAAAATTAAACACAATTATTTTTAAATTCTATGTCTAAATACTCTATTGCCTATAGTTTATTTATATTGCCCATTAAAATAGATCTTGGTTGATTATCAAGTCTTGTCTTCTTGTATGCCCAGTTATTTTTTATTGAGTAGCAGTTAATTTTTTTAAAACAATAAACACTTATTATCATGCAGTTTCTGTGAGTCAGGAATTCAGGGGAAGCTTAGATGGGTGGTTCTAGTTAGGGATCTCCCATGAGCTTAAACTCGAGCTATCATCTAGAGCTGTAGTCATCTCAAGGCTTGACTGAAACTGTAGGATTCCCTTCCAAGTAGTGTCCTCATATGGCTATTGGTAGAAGGCTAAGTCTTCAGTTCTCAGCACGTGGACTCTCCAGAGGGCTGCTTGAGAGCCCTCTGCCGTAGCAGCTGGCTTCCCCAGAGTGAGTGATGTAAGGAACAAGATGGAAGCAAGTGCTCACTTATTTTTGGTAGTGTGTTTGATAGAGAAAATTTGAGACATTGGGTGATATTTTCTTCCTCCAGAAAATATTTGCATTTCTTACCAGAAGGGAGCTCGGTTAAGGGTATTACCAATCTCAGGTCACCTTTGTCCAATCAGGAAACGAGATAAGAAACTTCAGTCTCTGTAAAGGTTCATATATTTCCAGTTCACTTTTACTTCTTGGGTGTGGCCCTTTGGAGTCCCATCTAATTTCATGGGGTATTTACCAGGCAGGCCTTAAACTCCAATTTCTGACTTCCCAGACCCTTGAGACTGCCAAAGTTCCTGCCTAGTTTGTCAACCTCTCACCCATGCTTTCAGAATTATAGGTGCCAATAAGGTTGTTGTTCTCAGACCTTAGGGTACAGCAGAATCAACTAGAGTGTTTATTATTTCTGGGTCTCACCCCAAAGTTTCTGATTCAGTAGATTTGGAGTGGATCCTAACAAGTGGCATTTCTAACAAGTTCCTGAGTGCTCCTGCTTGCCCAGGCACCACACTTTGAAAATCATCTTTTTAAAGGATAGGCAACCTTATATGGGCTTCTTTGCTCTCTGTGATCTTGACAGTGTGATTTCCCAATGCCTTAGTAACTTTCCAATGTCCTTCAACTGAGATTTCTTTTCATATATTTCTTACAATCAGAGAGAGGGCTGTTCTGAGCCATCTACACTGCTCTTTCCAGAAGAAAAACTTCCAAAATAGTAATGATGGCCAATCCACACAGAAAAAGTGTTATGTGTCAGACCATGGCTGACATGGCTGTTGTTTGTGCGACTCTAGGGAGCATCTTTCATACTGTTTTATATGACTGGCCCTACCATGGGGCCACCTGGAGTTGTGAGATGCAGCTGCCTTGAGTAGCCTGGCATTATGAAATGATCTTTATATTTATTATTTCATTTACCTTCACAAACATTCTATTATTATTCTTATTTACAGATGAAGAAACTAAAACTTAGAATGAATAACTTTCCAAAGGTCACATGGTCTGTAAAGGACAAAGTTTGGAGGTAAACCTAGGATTGACTAACTGCTAAAGCTCTATTTCTTTTTCTTTATAAATTTTATTTTATTATTAGTTTCAAGTATACAGTACATTGGTTAGACATTTATATAGTTTACAGAACGATCCCCCAATTGCTCTTTTTCTCCTCTGGCTCTCCGCCTAGCCATTACATTAATGCTCTATTTCTTGATATGTGGGAAACAAAGTTTGCATTAAGCCTTTGAAATTCCCACCTTCTCTATCTGTAAAATGGGTACAATAGAATTTATTTTCTACCTCAGAGCTGGGTAGAATGAATTAATGAAGCAGTGAGTGTAAGCTCTTGAGAGTGTTTTTGGGTAAGAGAATTAACTTTCATTATCACGGTACTGTTCAGGAAAGTGGTTTTGTTATGAAGGCATAAACACCCCCAGTTGTTAAGCAAGTAAATGAAGAACACCAACGAAGCAGAGTAAGGCCAAGGCAGGTGTTTCAAACAGCACTGTAGAGTGATGGCAAAAGGCATCCACCTTTCAAATGACACCTTGCTTTAAAAAGCAACAGCTTTAAAAAGCAAAAGCTTCATACACTGAGGCATGTAAGACCAACATTTTCCTCCCCTAGTTTTTCTCCTTCCTTCAGGTATTCATTTGTTTCTTCTTTCTTTTCCTCTTTTCCCTCAATAACTAACTACAAAGTGTTGTTTAGAAAGCAAGAATTTTGAGAGTCCTTAGACCCTCAGGTGACATTACTGCAACATAAAAACTTTTACCTAGAGGTCACAGGTTCAAATCTAAGCTGGGTCAGTAGTGACCATGAATCTATGTACAGCTTCTACAAATCTAATGGCCATGTATTGGCTCTTTTTTAGTTCATGGGAAACAAATTGATGGTCTCAGCTCACATCAGATGCCAGTCCACATCAGAATGGGCATTGTCAGACGCTAGTTGGCATTCTCAACACAGAGGCCAAGACGTCAAGTAGAAGCTTTACCCCTCTGAGATTTACCCCTAGAGAATATGAACATGGGGCAAGGGAGAAAGGAAATGAATTCATGAGGAAAAGAGAAAGAGAGAGTTGTTGTCTTACCTTTATACCTTTTTGACTACAAAGAAGATATCTCTTTTTGGACCTTGGGAAAAGGGTGACTTCCTGGTTTGTCATTTAGTTTTGGAACTTTATCCAGAAGAGGAGGGAAGACAATTGCCAATAGCAAGAGGTGCAGGTAATGCTGTGCAGAGGAAATTGCTCTTGCTCTCTTGACTAAAGGGAGGAGAGAAGTGGAGAACACACAGGAAGGAGAATAGATTTGGGGAGAACGAGCATGACTATATATAGAGCTAAAGACCTCCATTTCTTCTTTGTACATATAAACAATCAGTGCAAGCCCAGAGGCCCAAAGAAGCACTTGTTTCTCCAGACAAGTGCCAGAGAAGGAAGAAAGGAAAGAAATCTTCCTGAAGAAGATGAGGTTCAGAAGGAATAAAGGTGCTATTGTGGATGCATTTCATATGTGGAGAGGCAAGTCTTGGACTTTACATCAATAATATGTTCTATTTTCTTTGTGCGGTTAGAAGGCCAGGCTCTTCACTGAGAGGGGGTTGGGAGCATGATGAATGTGTCAAAGATTTGTGGGAAAATAGAAAAGAGACCACAAAAGAACAGATGTGGAGGGCTTTTGGCAGAGCTGGGTTCAGAAGGATTCGTGCCCTCTGCCTGCATCTTTAAAGTCATCCACCATAGCTTGGCTTTTAGTCATGCAGCCAGGATAACTGCTTTATATTACATAAGCAGGTTAGACATGAGGCTTGGAGAGAAAACAGACTATAGAAAATTCAGCCCACTATATACATGGAATGGGAAAAATATACCAACTGGGGCTGTCAAAAAGTTTTCAAAGAACTTTACAAAAAAACTTTTCTCTTATTTAAGTCAAAACAGCATGGAAAATAATAATATGGCGTTCAAGCTCCATTCTCTCTGTCGGGGGTGAAGCTTGAAGAAAAAGAAAAGTGTATTCTGTGGTTAGTCATATTTTAATTGGTCACAATATGAAGCAAAAGTTCAGAACTAAATGCTAGAAATATCTCCCCTCTGGAACATTCAATTAAAATCTGTGGGGGCAAAAAGCCTCAAAATGACAGCCAAAGAATAACAACAACAGCAGCAACAACAAATGTTTCTGCAAACCTAGACTTTGCGCAGGCAGATGACATTGAAATGAGTGAAGTGTTTGTGTTTTGGGGGCTGGAGTGGTTCTCCTGGCCACTTCTCGCTAAAGGCACAGTCCCAGCCTGAGCATTTAGCATTAGTTCTCCTGGAAGGGTGTTTTGCTTTGAGCAAAAGTTTGATGTGGACAAAAGTCATCTCAGGAATCTGCCATGCTGCCTTTCAATGCCATTTGTTACCTTTGCATTTTCTGCTTCTAACCCTTAGGAATATCCAGTGCCTTCTCTTGTGCCTTTGCTCAGAAAGGATTTGAAATGCGTTCACACTAAAGTAAAAACAACTGAAGATAGAAAAGATCGGTTATTTATCTCAGGAGTTCTAGCACTTTAATAAGGCAGGTCTTAGGTAAAATAAATGTTACTGAATTCTGAAATAGCATCACATGGATAGAAGCCTATTCTGCTTATTCATAAAAGATGTTTTGAAGCTATTCCACACTCCTGCCAGCAAGAAGACTATGTGGGATAACTTATAGAATTATTTGAGTCCTAGAAGGAAACGCACAAAACTTAACATGTCGAATCGATTAAGATGATGTCAAAATCATCATAATGAACACTAAAAGTTATTATGGACAAAACAGTCTATGAACTCTTTAGCATTTAATACTTGACAGTTCTTGTTTTGTTTTTTTTCCTCAAAAAAGAAAATACATGCCTACAGATGGACTTAAGGTGTGCATACACACATGAACACATGCACATCTGTGCCCATGGGTTTGGTAAAATCCTTGTGCAATGTGCTTTCCATTTGAAATCCTTATGCAGCATCAGTCCCTGCCATGTACAGACAGACTCAGTCCTCATAGCCACTCCATGAATAAGGCACTATTATTTCAATATTACAGAAAAGAGAGTGAAGACATAGAGAGCTTGAGGACTTGCCCAAGCACACACAGTGAGTGGGTGGTGGAGCTGGTATTTAAACCCATGAGTTCAACAGGGGTTCAGTGTCAGTTTGCGGAGTGGCTTTGAGAACCTGAGATCTGGACTTCACAGTGGCAGTTGTTTCTGAACTAAGTGTTGAAGAACGAGCTTTCCAGGTTGGAATGGGTGGGTGGGGCTTGATTAGTCTTCTACATCCTTGACAAAGCATGGTAGATTTGGGGTACAAATTAGCTCAATGAAGTGGAGGTCATAGGATGGACATAGTTGGGGGTGACCATACATTCCAGTTAGTGCATTTAGTGCATCTGTTTTCCCAGCATAGTTACCACTGGCATCTGCTTTTACTCTTGAAAGAATCTGGGTTTTGTTGGTGTTAGATAGACACCTCAACTATGAGGGTCTGTCCATACAGAACCTTGTATGGCATGCTATGAAGCCTTCATCTGAGTTCGTGAGCTTTTAAAATTTAAGAATCAGGATCTAGGGAATTTTTCCCATCTCAAGTTGTCTCCCTACCTCCAGACTACCTTAGATCCTTCTTGGATTCTATTTCTTAGGATCATTCACCATCCTTACCTTTGGTAACTACAGGTAAATGATGTAAACCCAAGTCTTTTTGGATGATCAAATTGCCCATTGATAAATTGGGTTCACTGTTACAAGGTTGACTCAAGAAATGACTAGATTCAGAATATAGCCATCTATAGCCATCTCCTGTGCTCAATTGTGTAAACAGATTGCTCATGCATTAATTCACTATTTGTTAGTTCAAAACACAAATTGACTGCATGTGATTAACTTATGTAGATAAAAATATCAGCTACCCACTGCCTTCTTTTCCACTCACAGAAATTGGCAATATTAGTATGTGACAGGACCAGGATAAATTAAGTGCTTCCTTGGGTTGCAAAGAACAGAGACATGAGCTAGCTAATTCTAGTGATGGAGGTTTAGTGCAAACATTCAGGGGAAAGGAAGGAAGCAAAGAAAATCATCTTAAGTGTCCCATAGGTTTGTTGCAGCCCTGGGACCTCATGTAGAGCTGCAGAGTAAAGTAGGCTTGAATTTTGCTCCTTCTACTTGCAGGCTGAGCATACCTTGGGCAAGGTGCACAACTCCTTCAGTTTTCTCACCTATTAAAGAGAAATGATAGTATCTGCCCTACAGAGTTCTTGTTAGGATTAAATGAGTTAATACACATAAGTACTTGTAGTGCCTGCATATATGGTATGCTAAGAGCACTGTTACCAGAACTGTTATTGTCATTTTTCAGCTCATCCAGCTTCTAGCATCAACATTAGGGACCCAGCAGCAGCTCTGGCTGTTCTACTATTATGACTTTAGAAGTGGATGCCCCGTCCTCTTGTCATCTGGCCACATATGAAACTCAGTTGAACTTGACTTTAACTCAGCATCTCCTATTACCACTGCTTTAGTTCTCAAGTCATTTCTCTCCCATGTTCTTTGTAATGATTATTTCAACTCTTCTTTTCTAGCCATCCTTCCTCTTAATTTACTTTTAGCAAACACACACACACACACACACACACACACACACACACAAGCCCCACAAACACCTTAGAAACCACACAGAACCATCCCTTCACTTCTCAGAAAAACCAAAAGGAATCAAAAAGGAATTTCCTCAAGCTCTTGCCAATAGAGCTACAAAAATACTTGAATCTGTCATCATCTTGCCTCCTCGCCTCCTGTAATGCCAAAGGAAGTGCTTCCTGCCTAGGACAGGCCTTCACTGTGCTCTAAATCTTATCTCCTCTTACCTCTGACAAACCTTATACTACCATTTCTCCTGTTCTTCAACCTCCTTTCTTCCCAGGATTATTCCTATATCCAAGTTCAAATTTCTCCCATCTTTAAAAATCTTCCTATCCATCTCTCTCTCCTTTTCCACATAACACCTTGACATCTATGTATATAAGCTATCTCTATCCCTTCTCCCACCCTGACCCAAGTAAATGCTTGACCTCTCTAATCTCATCTCCACTTCACCACTCAACTCAAACTGCCCTCACAAAGTCACTTGTGTCTTGAATTTGATGAACCAGTGTACATCACTTGGCAGCACCAACCTATTTGACCACTCTTTCCTTCCAGAAAAACATGCCTTCCTTGATGCTAGTTTCCTGGTCTTACTCTCCCTTCTTCAGCTGCTTCTCATATACTTCTTCTAGTTCATCTCCTTTGAGAAACTGTGAATCTCTTTAATCTGTCCACTTCTCTCCAACTCCACTACCTTTGTTTAAAGCATCAACTTCTTCTACCTTGACTGTTCAACAGTCTTCTGAATATTCTTGGCATGACCACTCTTCAGGTATGTGCACTGCAGTGACCACCCCTTTACCTGAACTAATTTAATAACCTATGAATATGCTTGGAATAAAATAAGGTAATAGTCATGATCCTTAACATGGCCCCCAAATCTCCGCATATTCTCCATGGTTTCCCTCTCCAGTTTTATCTTATGGCCCTCTGTCCCTCACTTTCTGCTCCTGAAACATCAGCTTTCTCTTTGCCCCTCAAATGATCATGTTTTATTTTTTTCAGTCTCACAGCCTATGGGTGAGTTTGTCCTTTGGTCTGAATACTCCTGCCCACCTAGCTGAATTCCCGTTTATCCTTCAAGACAGAAACTATCTCAGGAAATTTTCCCAGAACACCTGAAAACTAGATTGAGTCTTTATGTTACAGCCTTTTGTGGTACCTTGTACTTCTCCTTTATAATAGTTATCACAACCGACTATTTGTGTAGTTTTTGGTTTAATATCTATCTAATGCTTTGTGTAAGTCCATGAGGACTTATTTAAGCTTCTCTGTTTCACCACTGTGCTCCAAGCATCTAGAACAGTACCTGGACCACAGAGAATAAATGAATGAGAGGGGAAAACCAACTTCAATTTTCAAAACAGTTATTCTCAAGGTATATTTGCATAGCTGTTGTATGTCATTTCAATGCACTTCTAAACCCAGGAACCCTGCCTTTCCTAACCCCATCATCATCTCAAATCTCTTTTCCAATTGAGCTCAAGACTCTCTCCCTAGAGGTCTACCATCACTGCCACTTCTGTAAGACCTATTTTGAGTATGTTTCTCTCTGAAATCCTCTCTGGCTCTCATGTTCTCCATTTCAACTATTGGTGTCACCATTTCCTTGACTTCTTTAAAGTCAAAACCAAAGAAGCTTTAAAATAAGTGCTTAGAGTGCTTAGAGTTCTTTTTTTTTTTTTAATTGAGGTAATATTGGTTATTAACATGTAAATACCGATTGTACAAAATTATAATTCTATATCTGTCTTTTGTGTGCTCGCAACCAAAAGTCTAGTTTCCATCCATCACTATAAACTTTATCACTGTAGAGCTTTTGTTATTACTAAAGTGTTATATGTTCACTGTAGAAATTTGAAAACTATATTTATAAGCAGAGCAAGAAAATAAAAATTAGCTATTTTTCTAACTAACAATAATTATGGTAACTATTTTGGTATGTACTCTTTGTAACTTTTGCTATGCATAGAAATACACTGTTTAAAAAAGTGTGCCAGGGTTCTGCCTTCCTTTTCTAATTAAGATTTTTATTATGGAAATTTTCAAAATAGGTCTATATAATTAATGATTTTCAACATTTTGTCATTCTTGTTTCATCTAATTCCCTTTATTTTGAGTGTTGTAAAGCAAATTCCAGATTTCATATAATTTCACCCTTTGACACTTCAGCATGTATCTCTAACACTGAAAACTTTTTAAAAATCATAACTAAAATGTCATTATCACACCTAACAAAACTAACAGTAAATAATGTTGTCTAATATTTAGTCCATTTGGTTTTCCTTGTCTCAAAAATGTCTTTGTTATAGTTAGTTTGTTTGAGTTAAGATCCAAATTCTACATATTGTATTTGATTTATATATACAGATTTTTAAAAATTAGGAACATATTGTGCAAAGCTGTTTATAATCTGCACTTTTAACTTAACAATATGTTATGCACATTTTCCTATGTATTAAAGATTTTCTTCATTGATTTTAGTGTCTACACAATATTCCACACTTTTTATATTCAACATCTTATTATTGAGCATTTAGCTTTTTTAAAATTATGTAGCCCATGAGGAAGGCTTTGATGTACATACAGGAAACATGACTCATGAGAAGTAGAAAACCTGGGCTAAAGGTAAATAAGTATATTTGTTAGATTTTTGCTATTGCTGTCCAAAAGAGGTACACAAACTTACTTTTCTATGAGCAGTGTATTCCCTGCAAAAAGTAGGTATTATAATTAAAATATTATTGTTTTTACTCAATTCAATGGGTAAAAATAATTTCTGGTTATTGTTTTTAATTACATTCCTTAGTGTGGTTAAATATAGCTTCATATATTTAATAGCCTTTCAGATTTTGTTGAAAATTTTCATATTTATAGTCTTTGTCTGTTTTTCCAATTTGCTTTACATTTTATTACTAATTTGTAAGTTTTTTTTTGTTTTGTTTATTTTGTAAACTTTACTGAGACTACTTTATTAATGGAGTCTGTACTTTTGAAGTTTACTGTACTTTTGAAGTTTGTCATTTGCCCTTCTGTAATCTTCCCTCTCATATCTTTAATCAATCTCAATTTGTAATTCTTGTTCTGACACAATTTCTGAAATGTGTAAACTCTTCTTTCATATTGAAATGCTGTGAACTTCTCAACAGCTCTTCCCTCTGACTGATCTTTATTTTAAATCTACACTCTCTTTTCCAGTCCATTGTGAAGGCTACTGCCTAATGAATATTTCTATAGCCACTTTCATCATATTGCTCCTCCATTCATGACTCGACAATGGCTTTTTATATCATATCAGACTAAATCTAAACTCCTCGACCCAGCATTTAGTAACATCCACAGTTTGTCTTGAATTCTTTTTTCTAAACTTATTTCTGATTCTTTTTGCACAGAGGCCATCACTGGCAGCTTGGATGATGTTTTCACTCTCTCTACCAGACAACTCTTCTGACCATGCTCTCATTTGTCCTCCTTTTGAAGTTCATTCTCATCCAAACCTGTCCATCTTCAAGTCCCATCTGCTCTGTGAAGTCTTCTGTGAATTGCTCAACCCAGAGATCTCTTCCTCCTCCATCTCTCCAAACACTTACTGTTAGGCCTACATGTCTTTTAGCATCTCCTAATTGTTTTAGCTATTTAATTTTGGTTTCCTGAATAAAAGTGTCATTCCTTTTTTAAGAGCAGGCTTTATGTCATCTTCTTTGGATTCTTCTACAGTGCATGGTCTCATGCTAGTCTTCAAACTTAAAATAAATTCTTGATGACTTGATTCTACATGAGGAGATGGCACTACTCACTTGCCAAGAGCAGAACAGGGACTTTGAAATCATTTTTTTCTAGTAGGGATAAAAATGCTCACAGAAAACCTAAAATCTTTAATCCTGCCTTCCATACATGTTAATCATGAGTGATGGGATTACATCTTTATTCAGCAGGCATGGAATAGAATTTTCATCTGTACACAAAGCTAACTGACTCACTGAAAGCAATTTAGTGATCTCAGTGGATGGACCGCCGTATTGACAGGCAGCCAGCAGATGGGGAGTGTCCCTATCTTAGCCAGGGGAGGGAAAAATATGAAATTCAATCTGTTTCTTTAGGAGATGAATGATAAACTCAAGATGATGTTCATAGAAGCTGTATTTCCATCATCACAGAAACAAAACCAGATGAGCTCAGGCCTCATTTAATAAAAGTTAAACATACAGGTAAAAAAGAGGAATCTGTTTGCTTATGCTCATATCAAAGAAGAACATTGAAAGTCAAGGGGATATGCCTACTGGCTTTGCAAAGAAACACCTCCTGGGAACTTTGACAGTCAATGTCATCTGCAGAAAGCCACTGTCTTTGCTATAGTGAAGGACAAATCATCTCCCAATTGGTCTGCTTTTCAAGATTCCATGATGAACTCTACTCCTGGAAATGTCTGAATCAAAACAAAATCTTAAGAAACCTAACTCTAAATACAAACTTAGGGTATGAGATAATTTTCCTGGCTGTACAGAAGTTTTTCAAAGAAATTGTCATATTTTATCACAGCTTCTGTTTTTTGTTCATCAATGTATCCTAACTACCTATAAAAGTGCTTTGCAGTTAGTAGCTGCTCAGTAAATGTTTTGAGTTTAATTTAATTGAAGTATTCTTAATTTTTGACCCTATGGTCAGGTGAGTACTTGTGGTACATGTGTATATGCATCTGACTATGGAAGAGGAAACACGAGTTTACTCCCTGTGCCATAATGTTCCAAATAACAACATATAATGATAATAATGGTTGATTTCAACTGACAAAGTTCTTTCACCATTTATTCATTTAGTTGATATTTATTGGATGCCTATTTTGTACCAGGCACTGTGCTGAATATCAGGGATATGAACATGTTATCTGTCTGTATGTGTTTTTAATCTAGGTGAGAAAAATAGGCAAATAGACTATTAAGTGCATGTGTCAGGTGCAGCGATAATCAAAAGGGCTTAAGAAGGACAGCTACCCCAGTCATAGGGGACCTGAGATGGTTTCCCCAAGGAGATGCTGAGACTAGAGGAGTTCGGTCCTACTCAAGAGACTGGCCCAAAAAGAAAGGGAAAAAGATGGGTCTGCTCTCTTGTCTAAAGAAGATCTTCATCTTGCTCTTTTCTCAAATATCTGCACTGAATTACTCCCCATTGGTGTTGAGATGAGGCAGGTCTGACACGGGGAAGGTGGTCCCAAATAAACTGCTGACATCCTTGCTGGTGTGGAGCTCCCAGTCCTAGGAAATGGAGGAGGGGGAGGGTTGGCTGTGCGTTGTTCCTCATGTAGGTAGTATGTAACTACCTCCCTACCTATGGCTTGCCCAATGCCCCAGTAGCTGCGCCCTTTAAGACTCTGCAACACACTCATGGGTAGTGCCACTGTATGTGCCCAAGCGCTGACCCCTGGAGTCTCTGGTCACCCTGCCCCTGTCACTTCTTCAAAGAAATCATTTTCTCCCTGTCTCAGTCTCCTGAGTAGCTGCAAGCAGGCCAGAGTCACCAGGGAGACTACTATCCTTTTCTTTATTTCTGGAAGAGTGGGGAGAATAATGTGTTGTGTTAAACTCATTCACTTAAACTTTAGGGGCCCAGAGTTCTTTTCTGGGCTCCACTCCTCTCAGGGGTCAGTTGAGGCTCTCTTGCACACTCTTGTCTTGACTTGCACCTGGAACAACAACTCCATGACCATTGTATGTGGACCCTGATTTACCATCTGTGAAGTTTGAAATATATAATAATGAAGGCCATTATTTAGTGAATATCTACTATGTGCAATTGTGATCTCTAATGATATCAACAATTCTGCGAAGTAACTATCAGTATCAGGTGAGAAAATTCAAAGAAGTTTAATAGTGTGCCTAGGGTCATACTAAGGTGAAAACTTAGGCTTCAAATTCTGATGCACCTTGCTCCAAAACAATGAATGTCATGTATTATCTACCCCATCATACTTCTAATGCCTTATTTTCCAAGCAGCCTTCTAATGGAAAGCTTCAACTTTCCATCTTCCTGTAGTGTCAGGAAAGAGATATCTGCTTCCAGATCTCTTATATAAGCCCTTGACCTACAGTGCAAACCTCTCTCTAGGATACTTGGGCACACTCTCTCATGGTCAAGAGCATATAACCTCTTTTCCAACCTCCTACATCTTAGAAACAGTGGTAGGTTATAGCTTTTAACCTTTGAGATTATTATTAAATGATTGTGATATACAAGTCACTAGGAACACAAAGATAAGAGATAAATCTTGCCCTCAAGTCCAATAATAGAGCCAGACTCAAGGTCAAATAATGACAATGTAGTATAGAAAATGCAACAGTCGGACTACATATAAGGAACAGTGATAAGAGAGAGGCAAGACCAACTCTGCTTAGGGAGTTGAGGAGAATTCACTAAGAAGGTGATGCTTGGGCCAGGCCATAAAGTATGAGTAGGGTTTTGGTGGGAAAATACAGGAGGGACAGGATATTGGGGATAGAGAGAGTCAGAGTCAATCTCAGGGTCCTAATCTGGCTTGGCCAACAGTACTTGTGTGTGCGAGGATAAGACAGTTGGCAATCCAGGTCTGTCTTCCTTCACAGAGAAAATATGTTACAAAAGCTACAGACAGATCTTTAATGAGACACTTTTCAGCTCTGCATGTATGATGCTATATCAGAAAAACTGGGCCAGTGTTCTTATGTCCTCAGATGAGCATGAAACTCCTTAGTCCTAATGTTCCCTGCAGCAGGAAGGGCATTCACCCTTTCAAGCTTCTGGGAGTCCATTTAGTAAATGAATGCTGGAGCTGCTGCGGGATTGAATCACAGCTTGCAGTTGTCATCAGCTAAGCACTCCTCCTAGAGACGCACTCACACCCAGACTACCCAGAAGCCAGCTAGGAGAAAGGGGCTAATTGTCTTCCCATTTCTTTCTCTGATTATAGGGGTTTTGTTAATGATGGATGAGGGAAATGCAGCATTTCAAAAGGAAGAATGATTGAATATCTTTAAGTAACATTTCTATATCTAATTGCATAAGTAACACATATTCAGTGTAGGAAAGGTTGAAAAGTAGCAGGGAAGAAAATATCAACTGTCATTTCCTTACTAAGAGAGAATTATGTAAATATCCTGTTCTTCATACATGTATCTTAGAAATATATTTAGAGAATGGTTTATACTCTATAAACCATCTTTTTTACTTAATAGTATGATGAAAACATTTTATCATTAGTACTCTTCTAGTGCATTATTTTTAATGTATTTGCATTATTCTCTACAGCATATGGCTTATTCACAATTTATTTAACCAGACTGTCATCTGCCATGGAGACTGTTGTTGAATTTTTCACAATCATAAACAACACTGTGAAGAACATCTTGTAGATAAATCTTTGTGCACGTAAATGACTACTCTAATCCTAGGAAGGGTGTTAAGCAGGAAGACTGGATTTAGAAATAAACTTTCTGCCGGGCTGCACACGCAGTTTTGCTTAGAAGGTGTTGTCCCCTGGTTGCCTGTGCTTAGGATCAAAGGCCAACCTGAGACCCTAGCTCCCTCTCCTGAGCTGCACTAGTCCTGCCTCCTGGCACCTCCCTGTGTGCTCCGAACCTTGGCCACAGGACTGGGGCTTCCCAGCTCACAGCCAGTCCTGAGGGTGGGATGACACCACAAGAGGAGAGGAGCCTGCAGCAATTTTTCATGAGACCAGGCTTCTGTTCAGCGCTTTGGATAATTAAAAATAGACCTCCACCCAGGCCACATCTTTAGTCTAAAATGTACTGTGGGTGGATTTTGGAATTGGTTCCTGAGGGACAGGGTGAAGCACAGTCCTCTGGGACATCTAAACGAGATGGAGAAAGGGCTCCAAAGTGTTCTGTGGAGATGGCTCCTCCGCAGGCCTCCTGCTTGGCTGGATGACCTCATAGGTCCTTCTCATTTGTAATTCTGGTGGTTACTGGAACTGATTTTAGAGTGTGATCAGACTCAGAATATAAACATTTAATGACAAAACCAGCCCCTATGGAGTTACAGGCACACTTTCCTTCTCTCTATTGTCAGCCTGAAATCCTCCTCTGTTCTCTTTGATACTTCGGGCTGCATCTCTTTTTTGGTTTCCTGGGCTGGGAACGGTGACAGGAGCCCACTCTAGAGCAATGGAGCTTCCTCCTGTAATCCTGCCATAATGTGAAGGAGAGAATGAGTCCATACTCTGCCACTGTCACTTTGTATTAACTGACCCCCGGTATAACTGGGGCACTTGGGACCAGGCCACAGACTTCTTGATTCTCTCTCTGGGGCCTTGACACGAGTCCTCACCTTTCTTCCCACTTAGAGTGAAAACAATCAGCACAGCAGGAACACAAATGTGGTTGTGAGGTGGTGATGAGGCTGCAATATTATTGCTTTAGGCTGGGCCTGCATTTGTCCAAACCTCATTCAACAGACATTTATCATGAGACTAGGACACATTCATCTGCTTACCTATTTGAAGGCAAGAACCTGTATCTAACTCCTTTACTGCTATATCCTCAGGCATGTTAGTATGCCCTCAATGAATGTTTGTTCAATAAATGAATGAAGCATCTACTATGAAGAGCTACTGTGCTTGCTGTCAGGAAAGCAACATGATATAAGGGAAAGGTCATTGGATTTGCAGTCACACAGTTCTGGGTTCTGATCTATGTTCTGGCCTCTATTTCCTCTTCTGAAAAATGGGGCTTGCGATGCTGGCCTCATGGAGAGGTTGCAGTGATTCCATCTGTTGGTCCAAAGCCCAGCCCAGCACCAGGGCTCAGCCGGGGCTGAGTGCATTCTTATCTCCCTCCTCCTTGTGTGCATCTGGACTGTGCATCTCCCTGAGGGCTGAGCCAGGCTGGGAAGATGCTCGAGAAGGGAGGACTGGCTGTTTCTATGTTCTGCCGTCACTCCCTTGTACCTGGTAGAGGAAACTGGCTGTACCTACACTAAGTCATTAATCTCTTTTCAGACCACACACCTGGAACTGGGAACTGGAAAGCGTCCGCTCCAGCGGCAGCTGGTTCATCTTAGAGCTACAGCCCAGACATGGGGAGGATTTAGAAAAGAGAGAAGGAAGTTTTCATCCCTCTCTGTGATAAAGAGTGAAGCTTCACTTTTATTATGTACACTAACATATTGGCTTGGAAACTGATATATTTCTTTTATAGCATTGCTTTGCATAAGATTGCATAATTCCAATGGCTGGTACACCAGAATCTGATTATATTTAAAAGTCAAACATGAAAGATGTCCCACTGTCCACATTAGAGAAGAAGGGTAAGCAGCTCTAGGGACCATGAGTCTTTGTATACTTATATTCCCTAAACAGATTGTTTATATGCTTAAATAAAGTCTCCACATTGAGTACCAGTCATTAGTGAACGCAAGCTGATTACATTTCAGAAGAATGTCTGAACTTCCCAAGGCTTCTATTTCAGACCAGAAACCTAAGCTGAAATATTTTCATGTGGTTAACACTTTTGATAGAAGCAAAATAATTTAAACAAATAATTAGCCTTGAGAATAAAAGTGTACACAAAAGCACAATTAATGAATTTACTAATTGTTCTTCCCTGCTGTGGACATTGCTCAAAGTTGAATTTTAAGCTATTACATAAATATAAACTACTGTACCAAGCCACAAAACTGGATGACTCACCATTAGTCATTAATGTTGCCTTAAAAACAAACTCAAGCTCTCTGAGAGAAATTGCGTTCACCTAGGCAGACATTATTTTGAAAACAAAGCAAGTCTTCGATGATAAACTAGTCTTTGAGTCTTTGGAAAAACACATGCATACACACAAGAGATTTGTGAATTTTAATGCCCTATGTAAATATCAGGCAGGCAACATTTACCTTATTCGAAATTTTCCATTAGCTGAACAGAAATGAATTTGGTTGGTCCTGACCATGTGGTCAAGTGCATCGACCTTCCTTCTACATACCATTCTTTGCTGAAATGAAATAAAAACGTGAACTAAGGTGCCTTTTGTGTTCGAATTCTCTATATGTGATGGAGGCATCTTCCTCCTCCTGTCCTTCTCCTCTTCCCCTTCATCTTTCCCTCCTCCCTTAATTCCTGTAGAAGCAGTCTTTTCTAGATTTGCCTAGAAGGCTGCAAGGTATAAAAACTGTAAAACGGAAACTGTTCTCATGTTTTCTCAGCCTGGGAACAAAAGTAGGAGAAGGCAGCAGAGGGATATTCAAGGGTTAGATAAATTTTTGGCAGAACTATTGGGTGTTTCCTTAAACAGAACAAGAAAAAATCTTTGTATCCCTTAGGGTGACTGCTTTTTAACTCGGCTCCAAAGATTGTTATTGTTAATTTTTATATTTTATATTAAATAATACTATACCAATAACCTATAAACAGTGCACTTTAAAGTAAACTTACTTGTGTAAAGAATTGATCATTTTTATTTCTGCCTTTGGCATCTTGACTGCATATGGATTGACATCAGTTCATAAAATGGAACATTCAATCACCTATCACATGGTGGGCTTTTCTCACCTACACTTTATAATGTGATTGACTGATCTATAGGATTGTAGTCTCATCTCAATAAGGACAGTTGCAAATAATAAGAAGCCTCGGAATTCTGCAAGGGCCTGCAGCAATGGGATATTATACAGAGAGGGAAAGTAGGTGAATGGTCTAACTAACAAAGGGAGTGCAAATGCTAAAAGTTATTTGGAAAAACTGCTTTATGGTATTCCACGGGGTGGGAGGGTAAAGACTGTGGAGAAGCAGAGAATGGGAGCTGGAGGAGGAGAGGTGTGGCTAGGGCAGGAAAGCGGGCAGAGTCATGATTTAATTTTAGGAGCTTCGTGCAGGGTCCTTTCTCCTCAGCAATGTGAGTTTTATATTGTAAAGGTTTCTTCACCTTCCCTCCCCACCCCCACAGACTGAGCACAGAGAAGGCGAGCAGACTGGAGGGAGAAGGGGGCTGTGGAAGAGGGGGCCCCTTGCCACTCTGGTCATTCTTTACTGGTGGCAGCATCGATGAGGTCATGATCTCTTCAATTTTGCTTGTCGAGACGGTACATTTCTGATGTTTTGGGTAATTTCAGCAGAAAAGAGGGCCGGTGCCTATGCATGCAGGAAGAGGGAGGAATGAAGGGAGGGTGAGGGTGGTTGGGGGAGGGGTTCTGACTTTGAGGGGACAAAGGACACAGACGAAAGATAGAAAAAGAGGCAAGCCAAGGTATTTTTCCATCTTTACATTTTGCTCAGGGCCATCCAAGTCCACCAGTGCAAGCCCTAGTTCCCCTGAGATCAACTGGAGAGAAATTTCTACAGGCAGAAAATCAGAGCAGTGAGGGCTCTTCTCAGCCCTGTGCAGCTGGGAGTGCACCTGCCAACACAGGTGCCCTGTGGGAGGGAGATGTCCTGGGGGCTGGCTCGGACAGCCTGCATCGAAGCGGGTGTGGGAGCTGCTTTTTCTGCTGTCTGATGATTCTTTCACCTCTGACTTCTGTGCTCAAGATCTCAGAAGAATGGCTCAGTACCCGGGGTATCCTATCTTCTGCCTGCATTTGGGTCCTGGCTCAGTCCTCTCCCACCTGCGTGACTTTGGGGCAGAGTTTCTGACCTATCTGTATCTCAGTGTTCTCCTCTGTAAAGTAGGGATAGTAACAGGATCAATAGAAAGCACTAGAATAATGTCTGGTACCAGGTGTCATAAATGTTAGCTAAAATCTCAAATGCTTTCCCCTCCAAAGAGTGCAAAATTCACCCTTGTATCCAAGAAAAGAACAAATCAGGACTGTTTTGAGTTGTTTTCCTGGAATGGCTTCCAGAATGATTTGGCTTCTGGAGAGGGAATTATAAGGCAGCTGAACTTCTCTGGTTCTGTCTTCGACTCATTATCGTGCAGGAGTAACACAGGTTAATCGCATAGCTAATTAAGAGATAACATTAATGGAATCTGAGTTGGTGCCCTGATAAAGCAGAGAGCCCTGGCAGATAAATGCTGAGGTGGAGCCAAGCCATTTATTTGAGGAGCAGCAGGGCTCCTATCAGGGTACCAACTACAGTTCCATTAAAGTTATTGATATTACACCCCGATCTAAAACTGTAAGAAAATTCGATGCATCTTTTTTTTCTGTTTCTTTTTTCTGAGGCAGCCCAGCACTGGTGGTAGTGGCTGAACAAATGCAACGATAGCTGGGTAATATGAGCCCCTATAATTGAACAACACACTTAATAATGAATTAACAAGTAAATGAATGAAGGAACATTAAAGAAATTCATTCAGAGCAAATGCCACTGCAATTAATATGCTGCCATTGGCAGGGGGACGTTGACAGGGCATCCAGCAGATCCAATCCCTCCCTGAATTGATCTGTTTTTTTCAGGGCTTTGCCTCCGAGCAAATCAATGAAAGACCTGAAGTACCACTTCTATATTTCTCCTTGTCTCCTTGCAGTTAACTTGATGAAAGGGTTTTGGAGATTTCATCTCCTCCTTGCTTTAATAAATTCTCTCATGGCTTCTTTAATTGTTGCTTTTTTTACCTTTCTTGGGGAATAATGATCAATTACTACGTTCAGCAAGCTGATGGCTGACAAATTCTATTTGACAAAATGCAGCCATGATTTAAAGAAAGAGCCATTGTGATACCTACATGGCTGCTTCATGAGCAACAACTGGGATTATATTATGCCCTCCATGAGGGCTTGGACATTCTGTAATTAGCCAAGTGCATTTCTCAGAGCCACCGACAGCCTAAAAGATAACCTGACACTAGCTCAGGACACCAGCCTCAGGACACTGTCATGGATTCGATGACATCCTCCTCAACTGGGTCCTTACAACTTCCCACAGAGGCTGCTGTTGCCCCTTGCCTCTGCTCTCTAACAACCCCCACTGGGACAAATTCCCTTGAGAGTCAATAAACCCCAACAAAGGCCTTCCATAAGGCTGGGGAAATTAGCCTCTAAAGCAACGCAGTGACTTAACTTGGCATTCCTGTGCTGAGAATGTTAAATACCAATGCCATAATGAGTAAATACTGGGGCTGCCTGCAAATCACACATCAGTAAAATTCAGGCTCATGCATGGTACAGGCATAATGGGAAGTCAGTCTGAACTGTGTCCAAATGCCAACTCTGCCTCTTTTGTAAACCTTGAATTCTCTGAGCCTTGAGCTAATGTCCCTAAACTACAATGCCCAGAACATGTAAATCCCAGCAAAGGGTAGTTTCTGTTATTATTGCAGCTGGTATTGCTCTTATGGTCATATGTAGTGTTTTGTAACCCAGATCTAGGTGAGAGAGAAGGCAAATTCCAAAGGGATATAAGGTAGTAGGAGATAAGGGACTATCCAATCTTGATGATTAACTTAGATAACAGAAAAATTCACTCTAGACTGATTTTGACAACTGTATGATGATTTCAAGTGGGAGTAAATTTAAATTTAAGGAAAGTTCTGTCATTTTTTTCAGCTATATAAATTAAAAATAAATTGAAAATTAAACATTCACATACTTTTGTGCTCTTCAAAATTCCCATTTATTGAATCTCAGAAGCAGATATAGTCCTTTTAGCAATTTGCCGAATAAATCTGAACACACCTGAGACACTGACATTCAAGGGGAAATTTTCTTTTTCCTCTTGAAATTTTTAGCAGAAATTTTATAATAACATTAGATGTCATAATTGTGTCACTGTATATGAAGGCCTATCATTAAGCCTTATAAACACATGATTACACTATTTATATCAATTGCCTCATTAAACAAATAACTCATAAGTATGTAAATGTATGATGACAAAAATAGTCTATGAAAACTACATACAAAAGTTCCTCATGGTAGGAAAAGGAACTGTCAGAGTAAAGAAACACAATTAAGAATTAAATCTGAAAAATCTACACACAAAGCAAACCAGAGTTTTGTGGAGATGGTGACCTACCGTGCCTATGTACTAAAGAGTAAATTCTATTCTGTTCAGTCCTTGATAAATACACACAATTTCCATGCCGAGCTAACTCTAATTACCGACAATGTCAATATGAGGTACGTGCGCAAGAACACAGAATAGCTAGTGGACATGAGAATTTTCTTGATTTTTTTTTGGGGGGGAGAGTAGGATACCAGGGAACAGAACTTATGTTTTTGAAACTTAAACAATCCAGTTTTCCTTCGTCCTCTTCCATATTTGGAACAAACATGCTATACATAGATGCCATGCAAGATGCTGCACGTGAATGTCTATGTGAGCTGATCGAAGCATCTGACCTTGGTTAAAATGAATGAGATGTGTCAGAATCAGAGTAAGAAGCTTGCTCCCGACCGACCCCCATCTTTCTGTGAGGAATCAAGTGTCTATTTCCTGGTGTTCTCTGAAGTATTCCTTATATCCAGATTTGCCTCAGTCTCCCGCCTTAGTTTGTCTCTCTTTTTCACACCTTGACTTCTACAATATGTTACACACCATCTGTATTCTTTCACCTAATTCTTCATGATTCCTTTCAACTCAGTTTTTATTTACTTCATGAGGGCAGAAAGTTTTATTTATTTCTCCCTATTCCCTGAGCCAGATGCACAGTCTCTAGCATGTGGAAGGTGTTTCTAAAAGTGTTTATTGAATTGAATTATTGAATGTGGTCCTCTGATCATCCCTTCTCATTCTTATTGTGTTTGTCTCCCAGGGATTCCTTAATAAAATGACTCTTAAACATTGCCTTTTCCTGACACACTACATACTTCAGCATATCATTTAGGGGGTCAATGTCTTCAGCTCTCCTGGAGTCTCAAAAATGTGCTCAGCTCCTGGGGATGGGGCCCTTCTTCTTCTCTTTCTCCACATTTTCACAGCGGGAAATTACCTCTGTTTCCTTTGCTCAGGAAACCACCTGAGTGGCTTCTGGGCCAACCTTGCTTTTGCTTTTGCTTTCCATGAATGTGAAATTGTGAGACACTAAAAACCCAATCTGCTACAGCCGTGGAGGATTTTAACAGTGCTTCACAGTGCTTCTGCTTGATGAGGAATGCTTTTGCACCTTAGTCCTTGCTAGGAGTTATTCTTCCAACAGAAGGAGCAATGTAGATCCATCTTCTTTCAGGACAGCCCAGGTAGACATACAGGACATCCCCAAAGTAGAAAGAAAGCATTCTCTAGTCATACGTGTCTGGCAGCAGGTGTTTTGAAGTGAGCATTGGAGAAAAGCAAATGCTCTGTAGCAATAAATAAGTTTAGCCTCTGGTTTTTAAATTGAAAAGTCACATATACAATCTAATCATTTCCTGCAAATAACACTAAGTGTTTATATCAAACCAGAATCTAGTCAGAAAAACAGCTTGCATTAGTTCAAGAGAAGGAATTTTATGTGGGGTTACAAAGGTGTTGGAAGAGTTAATAAACAAAAACAAAAACAGAAACAAAAACACCAGATGTCAGCAAGGCAAGCTAGAGATTTATAACAGCAGGAAGCCTCTAGGACTTAAAAGTTCCAGGGTGATGGTGGTGTTTCTAGAGCTTAGAGTTCAATGGCAGCTGGAGTCATGGAAGGAGGGCCTGTCCCAAGGATCTGTGACCACTGAGGTAATGGCAGAAATGCCCCCTGAAGTAGAAAGAAAGGGAAGAAACACCTTGGGTTCTTTATTCTCATTCTAAATTACCCAGAGGAATTTAGAACTCAGCAAACCCAATACTTTGCAATAATTCCAGCACAGATGTCTATGGGCTAAAAACTATATGGGACACATGTAAAAGGGGTATAGAAACACGTGGATATGCAAGAAGAAAATAAATCTCAACCAGATCAGAACAAATAATAGTCTTATCCACAACCATCTATGAGGTTTTCTTTTTAACTATTTCTTTTATGTGAAATAAATGGAACTTGATAACAGACATCCACTATAGATTCATTTATGGCTTCTTGCATTTAATTATACTTTATGGTTTACTGCACATAGTTCTAATTTCATAGCATATGTTCAGTCATTTCAATTAATGTTTTTATTGTCCTCATAAAGTCTAGCTTTGAAGGATTCTTCCAGGTATTGTCACAGATAGATGTTTGTGCAGGGTGGCCCTTTCTTAACAATTATAGGAATAACATTGGTGCCCAACTTAGACAAATTGGATGTGGCCCTTATGCCATTTATTTTTGACTGAGAAAGTTTACATTTCTTGCTCCTTACCTTTTAGTGCAGCATATCTCTGACATTTCATTTTATTAGATAAGACAAAAGAAGAATTTTTTTATTGTCTCTTTAAAAATTTTACCCAACCCTCCATTGAAATCTGAACCAAAATGTTCTTACTCCCTTGGAGAGTACTTTAGGTTTCCTAGTTCTCCTCTTTCATTTACTCTCTCCTCCTCTTCCTTAAACATATTTCTCTCTTCATAACTAAGTCTCTATCCCAGGCTCTGACTTTCTTTTGTCTGAACTTTTATTATTTTTCCTCCAGAAACTTCCTTTCCTTTCGACTAATTAATTAGAAAGGAGTTTCATCTCTTACCAACCAAACTCATCTTATTGTTCAGTCTAGAGTTTCTGTTTTGGCCCCTGTCTGTTTTCATTCCTTCCTGCTCTCCCTCTCCCTTCCATCCACTCTCCTCGCCTCCAGCCCCCGATCTGCTCACGCTTTCCATCCATGGAGTATCTCTGTGACTTGCTCTGCCCTTCACTGCCTTTCTCTGCCACAGAACACTCTCCTTCCTCCCCTGCTCCAGATAGCCTCCTGCCTCTAGCCCAATCTCTACCCTATACAAGTTCTTGAAACTTTCTCTATTCACATTGCTGAAGGAAAATACTACATCCTTGGAAGTGTCTCAAAGGAAAATCTGCTTTTAAGTTCTTCGAGAAATATTGACAATCAACATGTTCATCACATTCAATATTTGGAATGATCACCCTTAACAGCTTTGTTTCAATCTGCACTTTGTTATATAAAACAGAAGCCGTTCATGGCCTCTCTTCTGCTTTTACTCTCTTCTGGCCCCATAGCAAGTATCTTCCCCAAAGTACAAATCAGAGCAGCAAATCCAGGTTAAAGCAAGCTTTGTGGCAATCCAGAGCCTTACGCCAGACCCCAAACTCCTCTGAGCCCCAATCCTGATAGCTGAGGAAGGGGAATGCCCATCATTTCAGGGGCAGGACCCTCTGTGGAGATTTCTCAGCCTCTCATCTTAATGAGTTTAACTCCAGAGGTGGGCAGCTAGAGCATTCCCGCTGAGCATAATTACTACGATGGGGCACCTGGGGAGAGATTGTCACAAAGATAACTGGGTCTCAGGCTATTTAGCGCTTTACAGATGAGAGTAAGGTGGTGACTTGGAAAAATGAGGTCTGGTTTGGTTAGGAAGACGGCTATGGTTCATTTTCTTCCCTCCTGTAAAAGCATAAACTGTTGTGTTTCTAATTGATGTGCATGAGCCCAGGGCACAAAATGGACTCAGGTGAGAAATCATAGGATCCTAAGGCCGGATGGGACTGGAGGGGTCATTCTGTCCACCCCAGCCTGAAGGCAGAACTGCTTACAAACCATCTTGGAAGGAGGGCTTGCTACCTTTTTCATCACAACCTCAGGAGGACTGAACACAGATAACCAAGGGCTACCTGGGCACTGATGCACACTACAAAGGACTATCTGTGTGTGTTTATTCTGGTTCTTCCTGCTTAAAAGTCCTACCCAGGGTCAGGGGCAGGTCCCTAACATGGGCAGCTTAGAGCAGTGCACTGAAATGTCAAAAATTCACCTGGCAGCAAAAATATACTGAAGAACACACAAGGAAAATATATTGAATTATCTTGTGCAAATTCTCACCTCACTGAGGGGCTGAAAGAGGAGAGCGATCTCTCAACCACTGTCAAACTCTAACTGCGAGTGGCAGGATCGATGGGGCTTCTGCTTTCCCTTATTTTAGGAGGACATAAAACAGGGAATAGTGGAGGGGGGATTGTTGGGAGGTCCTGAGGCCAATTAGAAGCTCATTTTCAGATGCCTGTGGAAAGCAGTCCGCTAAGTGCAAGTCAGGAGACTTATGGGGTTCAGATGCTACAATCCCTTTTCTGGCTTTAATATCTCTTCTGCCTGTATTAGTGTAACAATACTGAGTAGTCGTGTTTAGGACCTAATGTAAGTGAGCCAAGGCAAGTTGATCCCAAGAACTGGCCAAGGGAGCCAATCATCCCATCACTCTGGTCAACTAGATGACATCCAACAAGAAGCCTAGACACACTCTCATAATGCCAGGGTACATGGGATGGTTGTAGGACAAGTAGACCTTACTCCCTACAAAGAATATAAGTGGAGCTTTCTCTCTGGACTATCCACACCTGGAGCCATTGGATTTCACATGTCTCTGAAGACTCTAGAGGATATTGAGGAACCCATCTTCTTGGCTAGAGGTGGACAGACTACAGCTCATAGCCTATTTTCATATAGCCTACAAACTAAGAAGGTTTTTACATTCTTTTTTTTTCCTTGAGATAGACAATTAGTTGCTTATATTTGCATTGTACAATTCAATGAGATTTTTTTTTTAAAAATATAGTTGGCATACAATAATATACCAGTTTCAATTGTATAGCATAGTGATCACGGATCCCCATGACTCGCAAAGAGATCACCTCACTAAATCTAGTACCGCTCTTCCCTCTTACATATTTATTATGACATTATTAACCATCTTTCCCATGCTACACTCTACATCCCCATGTCTATTCTGCAAATATCCATTTGTAGCTGAGGGCCTTTTTTTGACCTCCAACCCCAGTTCTATCTAGTATCTCTAAATATTCTCTGTATCTATGAGTTTATTTCCACTTTTGTTGTTGTTGTTGATTTTGTTCTTTAGATTCTACATGTATGTGAAATCATGCAATATTTGTCTTTCTCTATCTGACCCATTTCATTCAGCGCAATACCTTCTAGGTCCATAAAAGAAATATATTTTTTTATGCTCTTCCTTTTACTATCTGTGTGTCTTTGAATCTGCAGTGAGTCTCTTGTAGACAGCATATGTAGGGATCTTTTTTTTCTTATCCATTCAGTCACTCTATCTTTTGGTTGGAATGTAGTTACTACCATTCTTCATTCCTGTTTTTAATACATGTTTTTTATTCTTCTTAAAGAAGTCCCTCCAACATTTCTTGTAAAACTGGCTTGGTGATGATAAATTCCTTTAGCTTATTTTTGTCTAGGAAGCTCTTTATCTGTCCTTCAACTCTAAGTGATAGCTTTGCTGGACAAAGTATTCTTGGTTGTAGATCCTGAGTTTTCATCATGTCGAATATTTTGTGCCAAGCCCTACATAGTCTCTTTTGAGAAATCAGCTGCCAGTCTTATGGGTGCTCCTTTGTAGGTAACTAACTACTTTTCTCTTGCCACTTTTAATATTCTTTCTTTGTATTTAACCTTTGGCATTTTAATTTTGATGTGTCTTGGTGTGGGTCTCTTTGGTTTCCTGGTTTGAGGGACTCTCTGAGCTTCCTGGGGTTTTATGTCTATTTCCTTTCACAGGTAGGGAAAGTTTTCTATCATTATTTCTTCAAATAGCTATTCAACATCTTGTTTTGCTTCAAGTACCTCTATGACATGGATATTTTTACCTTTAATAGTGTCCCATGGGTTCCTTAAATTATTATTATAGTCTTGGCTTTTTTTTCTTGCCATTTTGATTGAGTCTTCTTAGCTTTCCTATCCTCTATATAGATCATTTGATTCTCTTCTTTATTCACTTTGTTTATTCCTTTGTTTATTTCACTTAATATACTTCTCATCTCAGATAATGTGCTCTTCATTTCTGACTGGTTCCCTTTTAAAATTTCCATTTCCATTTTTATGTTTTTTCATCTCTTTTTTGAAGTTCTCACTGAATTCATCTACATTTCCTGTAAGTTCATTTAGCATCTTTATAACCAATGTTTTGAACTCTGCATCTGTTAGATTACTTGACTCCATTATTTCTGGATCTCTGTTCTGTTCTCTCATATGGCTTTTGCTTTTTTGTCTTCCCATTTTGGCTGGCTTTCTGTGTCTGTTTCTATGTACTAAGCAAAGCTTCTAAGTCTCCCGGTCTTATTAGTGTGGCTTTGTGTGATAGGTGTCCAATGGCACAGACCTAAGAGGGGTTCAGCTGCAGGTCAAATTTAGCCCCAGCCTGTGCCCCTTCAGGGCCACCTGTTAATATTCAGCAAGCAATCCACAGGTGCTGTGTTTATAGTTGCCTCAAAAGGCCACACCAGAAACCGAAGCCAGCTGCCACCAGTGTGAGTCCAAGTGCTACTCAGCAAGGGGCACTTGACTAAGTGAGGACACACCTGGATGTGGCTTGGGTGGGGCCGTGAGTTGGGGGAGATGGAGTTTCAGGGACTCCTCTGGGTGGAGCGACCTCTGTTATCCAGTTTGATGACCTGTCAGCTATGGCAGTGCTGAGTTCACACACTGGGAGCGGGGAGGGCTCCACAGAGAAACAATGGATACTACTGACATGTGGGTCCCAGGCCAGGCTGGTCCCAGGTCTGCCTGTGATCCAGGCTCCTGGCTAGGAATAGTACCCTAGATTTAGAATGTTACATTAATGTAGCAGGGTGCCTGCGCCTAAAATATGTAAACATAATTCAACTAATCACACATGTGTGGCTGAATGCCACTATTGTACTCTGATATGTGTGGAGCCCATGCAGTACCCTAGGGAGCAGAAGGGGAGAAGAAGCATGTTCCCCGCAATAGAGTTGATGCCTGCCATTTCATTCTCATGTCAGCCCCTTGTGCATTCCTCTAACCAGGAGCCTCACCACCAAAACCTTCCCTTCTCCATCAGATCAGTGCTGAGATGGCACTTCTGTCTGGGAGAAATATTCACCTTCAGCCCTCACTCTGACAACTCAGAGTTCCCCTGTAAATCTCTGGCACCTCCCTGAGCGAGTCCATCAGCACGAAGTTCTGCTCATGGATGCGGCCCCTTTCAGAGGCATCTGCAGCTGCTGCTTCCGTAGCCTCTGTCTCATTCAGCCACTAGGGACCAGGCAGCCTCCCATCCTTGCCCTGTCCTACCTTCTGCCAGTGCAGGGTGATTTCTTAGATTTCTCCCTAGTTGTATGGCTTGTTCATCTAGATTCCAGGCGATTTTTCCTTGTTGTTTGCTTCTTGTTTCTGTCACAACTTTGATTTGGTTGCTAGAGGGATGAACAGAGCCTCTATCATCTATGCCATCTTTTTTCCCTTGGTTTTTACATTCTTAAAGGGTTGGGGGGAAAAAAAAGAATATACAACACAGGCCATATCTGGCTCACAAATCCTAAAATATTTACTATTTTGCCCTTTTCAGGGAAAGTTTGCTGACCCCTGATTTGGGACACTGATTCTTAAGTTTTCATGTTTATAAAAACCACTTAGGGCATTTATTAAATATTCAGATTACCCCCTGTAGACAACTGACTCAGCAGATCTTGGACTGGGTCCCCAGTAGCTGCATTCTAATGACCACTCAAAGTAATTCTAGTGTAGGTGAGTGTAGGTTGACCTTACAAATGTTCTCTTTCAATTAACCAATAAATATAAATTTTACAATTTCTATTTGGCCAGCTCTCTGCTGAGTTTGATGGGAGATAACAACTGGTAGAAGATGACTCATCACACTCCATTGGAGAATTTGTAATCTTGTTACAGGGAGGAAAGCTTCTCACTTGAAACTACTAGAGGTAAGTCAGGGACAAATGATATGGGGCCAATTCCACATGAACTGGGATTCTGAATGCAGGGCTCTCATGCATGGTTGTGGTCACTCTGGTTGCAATCAGTGTGGAATAGAGTATTTGAGAAAGAATCAGCAAGGTTTGGAATGTGGTAAAGTATATTCCCAAAGGCACAGAGCCAGAAGAGGTTTTGAAATGAAAGCTATGGACGTGAGGGTAGAAAGTAGAATGGCCTGACCCTGGAGGACAGTTTAGAGAGAGAAACCAGCGAGCAGAACAAGAACTACTTGGGAGAGTAGTTTGTCCTACTTCTTTTTCTTCTTCAGACCTTATTAGATCCTGAGCCATGGCAATCAGGATTCTAGATCTTTCTTCTCAAAACTATTTTTGCCATTTCCCACCCCCTCCCCACCTACATCCACATATACCCTGTAAGCTCTTATCTCACTGAGGTTTTTTCATTATGCACTACTAATTTACGCCTCTGTTTTTGTAAACACTATTCTTATAGACTAGATTGTTTTTTTATATCACCTCCTTATTTACAAAGAAAATTCTGTCTCATCTCTCTAGATCCAACCCAAGCCTTATATTGTCTTTGAAGTAAAACTTTCTCCAATCTCTTCCCTTCTTAAACAGAACTATGCAATTTTCATTTTGTACCAACCTGATATCTTGAACACAACAAAAGAATACAGCTTGCACTATATTAGAATTAATTGTCTTCATTTCTATCTCTTGTACAAGATTATTATGACCTCTTTGAAGTCATATTAATCCACTTTTCATGTTAATCCATTATTAATCCATGTTAATCCACTTTCATTTTCTTGGTACCTAAAATAGTGCACATAGTAGTGGGCAGTAAATATTTCTTCAACGGATCTGAATGATTCATAAGTGAGACATTTGCAGTTTGTGGAGGCCCTTAAACACCAGAAGAGTGTGGCCTTCATGATACTATTAATGAGACCCATACAGGTCTAAAATAGGGGGTGACATTATGATTCCATTTTTGCTAAGATAAAGAAAATAATAATGAGAAGTGGGAGCTTGAAGATAATTTGTTGAACAGGTAGAAAGGATACTCTCCCTGGAAGAACACACTGTCTTACTTCCTTAATAGAAATCTCTTGCATCTCAGAATCTTTAATTCAATAAATATCTGCAGAAGGAGATTATGGGTGAGATCTGAGCTAGGCACTGTCATACCTAGTGTGTCTCAGCTGGGGCACCTGCTATTTGATAATCTGTGTTCTCACAGGGCATATCAGAAAAACTCCCAGTGCCCTGGAAGGTTAAAATAAATAAAAATAATAACTTTAGTATTACCTACAGTTTTAACCTCAGGAATTTTAATTACAGCTCAAAACTGCTCACAATGGGATGTAGTTCTGTAACAACTCAGGCAAATGGTTTACCTTAAGAACAAGAGCCAACACTATATACATAGAAACTAGAGGAATTCCATAGAACAACCAAAAAGTACAAAGGTAAAAGAAAATACGCCCTATGAAGTTTCATAAAAGTTAGACAATAAGAGGGAAAAGATGGTAGAATAGGCTAAATTGCGTCGAAGTAAGTGAAAATGATGGCTGGGTTTCTGAAGGAATAAAGAAGTACAGAGTAGGTAGACTTATGAAAACATTTAGAAGGTTTCTAGAAACTATAGAAATATATAAATATTTCCAATCAATGTTTCTAGAATTTTGAGTTTTATTTCTCAGGGGAGGTGGGATTATTTGGTAGGGATGTAGCAAAGCCAATGATCTGAACTCCAAAGATATCTAGCCAAAGCTTGTATTTCCCTGACTCTTCACATCTCTGTGGGGCCAGAGGACAAAGGCAAACTAATGGAATGTGAGCAGAAATAGCAAATGTCACTTCCAGGCCAAGATGTTTAAGTACTAATGTGCCTTCTCAATACCCTCTTCAGCTTTGACAGGCCCTGGATTAAAGTTGGAAGTACTGCAAGGTGAGAGAAGCCTGAATCTCTGTGACATGGCTTGGAAGAGGGCCACGCAGGAAAACTGCCAGGAGAGAAATATCCATATTGGTCTTTGTGTGAGGGAGAAATAAACTTTTATTGTGTTAATCATTTGAGATTTGAGGTTGCTTGTTACAACAGTTGGCCTATCTTTATTAATTTGGGACAAGGCAAAAACAGGGTAGAAAAAGTTCTGGGTGGTCTTGGTGCAGATACAAATATACAAGAATCTAGGCCAGCAATGCTTTTTTTTCCCATTGATTTTTGCTGGGGGCAGGCAGCCTTCAACTCATTGATTTTAGCTGTTGATTAAGTCATGTTCTCTAGTCTGTCAGCAGTCACTTTATTTCCTTTCATCTCATTTTTTCACCTACTTGAAGTTCCACAACAATCGAGATCTTGAGTTTGCAACTGAACATTTTAGAAGGGCTTAAAAATGGCTCCCTTCCCTGCATCCTGCCTGGCAGTCCCTGCCTAGTCCCTTTCTCCTTTCTCCAAGACAGTTGTTCTCAGGGCTGTCGCCTGTTAGAGAAAAATACTAAAGCTGGAGGCAGCTGATCTTCATGGAGGTTACAGCAAGGCAGAGTTCCATCTGGAGGAGGCTGGTGACTTACTGGGAGTTACCTCAAGGTGGAAATGCTCCTTTCTCTTCCACAGGACAAACTGTGAAGATACCCAAGACCCAAAGCAAGCTTTACAGCAAATGGGAACTAAGCAGGTGGTAGCTTAAATGCCAAAGCAAACCTCATTCCAGTTGAAGAAGGGGCACAAAAATAGAATCTAATATGGCCCAGCATGCTTAAAGTAGGAAAGAAGATTCTAAATCTCAGGACAGCTCTGTAAGTCAGAGAAGGGGTGGAAATATTTATTCTCTCTCCTTCTCTCCCTGCTCCTTCCCTCCTTCCCTCCCTCCTTCCCACCCATGCATCTGTGGTTACTTATACAAACAAATAAAACAAGATGGCTGCTGATGGATATCTAGCTCCTGATCACTGGCTGACACACCTATATGCCAGGTTTGCCAGATGTACAGATGCCACAGCTGATCCGTCTGTTGAGTGTGCCACACACCACTGCTGATCAATCTGCACATGCCAATTACTTGATTTAGAGCAGGCTGAAGATAGTGTGCAGAGCAGAGAGGAAATTGCTCTTGGGCTCTTCTCTGTCCCCTTGAGGAGAGAGTGAGGTGATGTTGAGGTCCAACCCCTCTCTGTGCAGCACCATCTTGAATGTAATGCCCAAGGACGCTGTTCAGTGCCACCCACACCCTGCCTCAGAGGAAGCCCTGGGGGAGCAAAACAAACTGGAAGCTTTGGATAGACAGGCTACCCTCTGTGGCAGAAGCAAATTCTACCACCAGATTGGGGAGGGGGGTGGGAAGCAGGCCATTAGATATCCTTGTTAGAATTCTAACACAGATAGAGACTCACTTTGTGCGCACCTTTCCTTTCCTCCCTGGGATAATAAGCACACTGGAATGTTAGCTCCCTGCACAGCAGGCTGGAATCTGTTATCCTCTCTCTTCAAGAAGGTCAACTTCCTTGACAACCCAGCCCCAGACATATTGATGGTGGAGGGCATGGAGGAGTGGCCAGTGTAGCACTGGTGTGTGTGTGTGTGTGTGTGTGTGTGTGTGTGTGTGTGTGTGTTGCACAAATCATGTTTAATTAGCATGCCTTCTGGATTTTGCATTAGTCCTTTGAGTAGCCATCTGAGGAATTCCCAGGGAAAACTGATTGGACCTAGCAAATAAGAAGAAGTCCAGGGTCCAAACAGTAGTCTGTGGAATGAAGAGGCCCCAGAAGTCATGGTTTTATGCCTTCAGGACAGCAGAGAAGCAGACCTGATTTACATTTCCAGGACTCTTGTCTCCTCTCCTCCTAACCAAATGCTGCACAGCAATTGCAAAGATCTTTTTGTCCTCAAACCCCACTCTCCTCTCCTCTTCCTAAGGATCAATGCATGCATCCTACCTATAGCCTGGAGCCTGGCCTGCACTGCCTTTATAATCTCTCTGATCACCTTAGCCAGAAGGACCTCTCCCTTCCCTCTATGGAGCTTATTGTTTGGATATCTCATATAATTCTGCTAAATAATGTATGCTTTGTGAACTCTTGTACATAATTAGTGCAGTGGGTGCTGGCACCCTGTCTTGTACATTTTGGCATTCCTACACAGTGCCAATAATAGAGCTATTCAACCATTAGTTTTGAAATAAATTTTAGCTAAAATGAATGAGTTCTCAGGAAGCAGTGACTTGAAGATGTGCCCCTACAAACTATGCACTTCAGAAAAAATATTAACAACAAAGACCCTTACATATATCTCATGCTTCCCCACACCCCTCAAAGCTTCCTCAATAAGTAGGAAATCCTGTTGATTGATAAATCCCACAGTGCTTCACTGGCCGTTGCCCTGCTTACTGTAAAACCACTGGAAATTTCCTTCTTTTGCCATCATTTTTCATAGGCTCCAAAGCTAGAATCACTCATTGCTAAGTTTTGGTTTTCAGGCTCATGCAGAAGTATTTTCATTTGTGTCCTTTTCCATCTGACTCTTTAAACTAATCCTTCTTGACTTCAGATCTTTGCACAAACCTCCCATGTCATCAGTGGGGAGCTCTGGGCCCAGAGCAAAGGCAGGAGGCAAAAAGCCCCAAATCTGCACGTTTTATTTCACTGGTACATGTATTTAATCCATCTGCAAACTGTTCATTGGATAGCATTGTAGGCTTCTCTCTCTGGGAACACTAAGGTATGTGTATTCAACAGTGGAAAATAAACATAAGATTTTATTACAAAGTGCCACTGCTGCTCCTGGCGTGAGTAATTTGTGCACCTGCATTTTAAAAATGTTTCAAAGTTTTTCCCCTTGGTGGATTCCGTGGTAACACACATTAGCTTCTCTGCTGTCATAGCCTGGTTCTTGTAGGCTCCTGTCACTTGTGCCCATCCTATCCAAAAGTCACAGTTTTCGAGCAAAGAGCAAGCTAATGTGGTGACTGCCCTTGTAAGCCTTGGAGAGTGGAGATTTCTGTTTGTCCTGATAAATGTCTTCTGCTCCCAAATTAGCAAAATGGTGGAATGTTAATCCCAAGTGCCAGAAAGTAGGAAACAGATCATCAATGGAGGAATAAAGGTCGGGGTTTGTCCTAACAGGATGCCCGAATGGTTTCTGGAGACAAACACAGAGTTGATCCACCCTGCCATGCTCTTTGCCTTACAGCCTGCTTTTTCTCAAGCACAGAAACCAAGACACTTGCAGCTCATCACTGAGGTTCATCCGCAAATAAGGAAATCCAGTATGGACCAGATGGAATTGAGACATTCACTCAGTGAGAGAACCTGCGAAATGCTGTGACAGAGGTATTGGAAGGGGGGGACGCCATTCTTCAGAATGGAGAGAGAGTACAGCCTCCTGGCTTTCTGTGATCTTTTACGTCCCATTCTTTTGCAATAATTCTGATCTTTGCAGGTGTCTAAAGTCAGTCTGTGCGCACAGTGCTAACTAACAATTTCCCCTGCGATCTCTGTAATCTCCTGGAAATGATCATTAATTCCTTCCAATGTCCCCCACAACAACCTGGAACTCTGGCAATTCCAAATCATCTTAGGTACGTTAATACTTTCTTAAAGTCATATCACAGTATATTGCACACTTCTCCTTTGAACAGCAGGTCTCAGAGGAAGATGATAATGACTCAGGCTACACCAGCTTGATTGTTAGAGTCTCCGTCTCTATAAGCAACATCAGACAGATAACTCAATCTAAAGAGTATTTATTTATCTGTCCAATGCTGCAAATGGAGACAGAGGGAACTCTGCTGATGGAATCGCTGGGTGTGAAATCTTTATTGTTCAGTGTGATTGAGAGCAATGGAATGCTTGTTTCACTTAAGTAATACTGAGTTTTCAAACACCGCACACCATCTGCCTCAGGAGCTGCCTGGCCCAGGCACAGAACTGAATGTATATGACATTTCGAATGGTTTAAATACAAGCTTGTTCAGTTTTAGTTCAAGGGGTAGTAGTAGAGTAGTAGGTGTTGTTTTCACAGCTGAGGATCAGGTCCCTTATTCTTGCTGTGGACAACAATTCTCTGTTTGCTGACTGTCCACCTCTGAGCTCGACTGCCCAGGAGAATAATTTTAATATGGTTCCCTCTTGGATGAATAAGAAGAATCATGCTCTGATATCCTCCATGATTTTGCATACCAAAGCTTTTATAACCAAGTCATAAGTTTAAATTCAGGGAGAGGTTTCTCAAAAAATCCCCTAGAACTTTCTAACTGGCTCCTCTGGTGAGACCCACCTTAAATGATGTACAAACTTTGTCCCAAATCAAAGACTCTTTGAATTATAACTAAACACAATATTTTTATATACACGCATGCATGCCTGCATATGTGTGCACACACGCTCACGCACACATGCACATATATACACTAGTTTATTTGGAAAGAAATCAAAGACTTATTTTGACATAGTAATCTGGATTGTTTTATGCCCAGGTTGCTCATGAAATGTTACTCTCTATAAAGAATACTAGAAGCAGACTGGATAATAACTGAGGAAATGATTGCTGCATTCAGCTGCATTGTACATGGAGCAGCACTTGATAAATATATCTTAAATTGGGTTCAATATTGCTCAGGCTCTGTCCACAGGTTTAGGCAGAGAGGCCATTTGAATTAATTATCCCATCGATTCAGGATGAGGACACTGTTTTAGGATAAGTGACTGTTAAAATGAACACTACAATTTTAGCACCTTAACATAATAAAGGTATCTTGTTTCTCTCATCACAGCCTTTTATGAACTTGAGGGGTAGTTTGGGGCTCTGAACCATGAAGTCATCCAGGGATTAAGGCTCCTTCCATCTTTTGTCACCTCCATCTTCACTATGTGGTCCCCAAGGTAACCATAGAAAACAAAAATGAAAAGAGAATGTGAAACATATGCACCTACTCTTAACTATCTTGGTCCCAATGCCCCTCAGAATGAAAGGATTGGAGAATATAAGCTCACCAGTGCCAGGAAAGGGGCCAGTCTCTGCCAATGATAACTTTGTCTTGATTATCTGAATATTGCATGCGAAAATACCCACCTCCAATTACAGATAATTGTATCAGTTCTCTCCTCATCATGTCTCAGTGCTGGTGAAAGGAATACTTACAGAGGCCCATGTTCCTCAAATGTTTCATCATGGGTACAAATTCAATGCCTTACACAAGACCAGGGGCCTCAAGAGAGTTTTTATGAAGGGAGCTGATTATAATTATGTGATGACCACATGCCTGAGATATTTCAATCACATTAGTCTGGTGTAGTTATTCTTCACAGTAGCAAAACTTCTTTCATTTACAAGAAAAAAGGCACTATAAAATTAGGCTATAAATGGTTTATTATACAGTTTTAAAGGTGTTGTTTTGGAAGCATTATAGTAGCATATAACACCCAAATCTTTCCCATTGCCCATTATTTCAGAATTTACACTTGCTTTTGACATAGTTGCTCCTAACACAATGCTTTGAACATATCAGGCCTACATTATCAAAATGTTGATTTTTTTTTCAGTTATTCTAAAATATTCCTTATATTTATGACTTGTCCTAACTTTAGAATTGTGATCGGAAACAATAGAATAATGAAATTACTTCAAGAGATTTGGACCACTTGGAATTGAAGCTGTGTTGTTCATGGCTTCAGTTTCATGTATATTTACATCCACTCTCTTGTGTCTGAAATAAATTTGCTGTAGTCTTTGCCTCTACTCTGTTCTAAACATACAACACAAACAAGGACTTACATTTCAGGAGAACAATCAAGCCAAGGTTGTCAAGTTCCATCTTTATGATAAAATGCAGATTTGTCATTAAATGGCAAATTCTTTCTTTCCAAAAGCTGAATATAAATGATAGTTTAAAAAATTTTAGCCAATGAAATTTATTCCCCTCTCCCCACAAAAAGAATTTAGAAATATGCTCTGGAACTTCACCTAGTATTTCACTTGTTTTCAAAACACATACATTTTCTTTTACTTCATGATCTTGCCTTATAGTATTGTATTGTCCAGGGGCGAGCAAACAAATGTTGACTGCCTCGCTGAGTTTGGGAATGCTGCCTTCTCGGCTTGGCTGATTTATTACCATGGCTCCTGAGTAGTCAAGCATAACCTGTGAGGTTTCTGGCTGCTCCAACCAAGGAAGACCATACTCAGAATGGTACCAAGACTCTACAAACTTTGCATCTTGTGGGTTCCCTCCCAACTTTGTGACCTTTTCTTCATTTTCTTTGAAGCAGTTTGTGTAAGAAATGAGGACAGAAATGCATCTTCCTCTCTAGCATGTCTAGCAGTTTAGGCTGATTTTTCAGTCTGGACTCTGCTTAGGGTGTTTCCAAGTTTTTTGGTGTTTTGAAGACTCCCAACTCACCAACTAGTCCATGTCAACTTCAGTTTTTCTCAATCAGTTCCCTATAAATGTCCAAGTACGAAGAATTCTCACTTTACTCTTTTATTTCTGTCCCCATGGTTTGGATAAGGGATAGTGAATGTGGATTGCTGGTGTGGACTGGCCAAGGATAACTGGCTGAACAGAACACTGTGACTCTATCCAGTATTGCTGCCCTCAAATAACCAAATGTTGATATAGAGGCAGTAGCCCTGTTCAAAAAGAGATTCTGCAGGGGACACGGCCAGACCTTCAGGGAGATACAATAAACCCAGTGGCTGGGGGAGGCATCCACTTTCCATCCTACAGGATGCTTGGGGAGCCAGGCATCAAACACATCTCTGTGTTGTATTTTTTTGCTGTGTGACAAACTCTAGGTTACTTTAGGAAATTCAATTTCAAACTGTCACCCACATTTCTTATCTGCAAGACTAGGAGTGAAGAAATCAGACCCATGGTTTCATGAGGATGATGGTAAAGTGGAATGGGCTGACACTGGTCAGTCCAATGGTCAGTCCAGTGAGATGCCCAATAGTCCATGCCATGACTCTGAAAAAAAAAAGCCCACAAGGAGACAAGTGACCAGGACCTGCATGTGAGAAGGACCTAATTTTGAGGCGAGGCTCACTTGCAATGTTAACTTAGATTAAGGAAGGAATTAAATGACATTCACAATCCAAAGTGATTCCATTTCATTATTTTGTACATATACATTTAGGATGTGCTATATGTTATATATAATTTATTAAAACATTCTTTTAAAAACAGATTTGAGGAGCATGGAGACCCCAGAAGTGTATGTTATTGTATTGGGCTCCAGTTCCTCTTTCTCTCCCACAGGGGAACTCTGAGAGTCTATTTGAGGGCATGAATATGGAAAATCCAGCTCCAACCTTCCACCTGACTCCTTGAACAGCACTGCAAAACTATGCGAAGCTCTTATGGTTTTAAAAGAACAGATGCAAGAGACAAAATAAGTATAAAAGGAATTTGGGGAATGAGTCCTAAGAATCACTTCATTTCCTACCACACTCAGAAATTACATCTCTTTTTAGGGATACTATACATCTGTGTGACTCCAAACTACAACCAATTATTTTTTCCAAGAAACATAATTACAGACTTCTTGTAAAAATGCCAAACACTGAAATAAAATACAGCTTCAGAAATTTTCACTTAAGTTAATTGGCTGCAATTAGTTAGACCTGCTTTGGCCCCGCAAACCCATCAAGGCCAAGTTCTTTCCTTCTCATCTCATTCACTTTTTTTCCCAGAGAAAGAAAGAAAGAAAGAAAGAAAGAAAGAAAGAAAGAAAGAAAGAAAGAAAGAAAGAAAGAAAGAAAGAAAGAAAGAAAGAAGGAAGGAAGGAAGGAAGGAAGGAAGGAAGGAAGGAAGGAAGGAAGGAAGGAAAGAAAGAAAGAAAGAAAGAAAGAAAGAAAGAAAGAAAGAAAGAAAGAAAGAAAGAAAGAAAGAAAGAAAGAAATCACCTGAATTCTACATATTTTATTAGAGTACGACAGAACTAGGACAGGAAGTATAATTGAAGGAGGCAAGGAGAACACTGTCCCAGCATACATCGGCATCCCTTTGTCTATATGGGCACTGAAAGGCCACAAATGTCAAAGGCCTTCCTCTTGAACCACTCTAAATGTAATCTGTTGGGTTTGCTTTGCTGAATGTATATGCATGTCAGAGACTGTGGGCATGGATTATTTATCAGATGTTCACTTCCAATTAATGCTGCTTAAATCACAAGCTTCAGTTTGGCGCACGCAGCAGCAGCAGCAGTCTGTTCTGAGGTTGGGCAGGTCTGGGATATAAGTAAGCCTCTTGCTGAGCAATCGTATGAACTATTTACTAAGGTAACATTTGAAAGCAGCCCTGTTTACAGACAGATTCCTATTCTTAATTAACTACACTGTAAATGACATGATAAAAGACATGTAAGGAAACACATAAAGGGCTGCCCTGGGAGCAATGCATAAAGGCCCAGTTCCCTTTAGGTCATTTGGGCCCATAACTCCTCAAGAGCCCACTTGCAGAATTAACCATGTCTCATTTAGAACCTGTGCCTGCCTCAATGGAAAGCCCATTTTATAACTTGATGCAGACTCACAGATATTGGCTTCTAATTCCAAGATCTGGTATGGTAGGAAGAACCACTGGGAAAATCTGTTTAATTTGACCATTTTAACCAAATCTAATTAACCATATTTGATTAATTCATTTGCTGAGGTTAATGAAACCTTCTTTAACTTGAGTCAGAAGGTGGATGAAAAAGAGGACCTTTTAAGCTCAGGTCTCTAATAGGCTCCCATCGCAGGCAGCTGTGAACCTGTCAAACACAGACCACCAGATTGGTGCCTTGAACACTTTCCCAGAAAGGGAGTTTAGAGGGTGTTCTGAACAGGGAGACAAGACAGAAAATGTAGCCAGCACTCTAGTCTCTCCAAAAGTTATCCAAAGCCAGAATTTTTTATTTTTTTCAGAAGTTTTTCGTTAGTGTAAAATACAGAGTATTCCAAAATCAAGGACATATGCCACTAAAATTGCAGCAGGACACTCCAGCGCCAAATGGAAATGACTTGAGGCCCATCTACACTGCCTAGTAGCTGACCTGCTGCTCCATGTTATTGGAGAGCCTCCTTCCCAGTCCACAGTATTTGAGGCAACCACAAAGACCCAGGGCAATGATTCTCCTGCCTGGAATTTAGCATGAGTGCAATGAACTGACAAGCTCAGTCTGTGTTTTAGTTGCCAGGTGTCACTGTCATAAAACTCCCCTTCATCTGGCATTGGCTCAGAGCCCCATTATCTGACTTAGCCTAGAGGGTTTGAATACCACCAAGGCTGGAGCCCTTTCTTGCTTTGCAATGGTGTTTCCTTAGTGGTTCCTTAGATTTTCTGACCCTTGGGGGACATTTAACTGCCTAAGCCTGTCCTTGCTCATTTCTTTTCTGAATGATAAGCTTGTTCCCAGAAGATAAAAAAGGGAGAAGATCTTTGCACACATGCAGAGCGAAGGGGCTAAATAAGAACCTTCTGTAGTTGGAGAAGAGTCTGTCAGGACACAAGAAGCTCAAGAGCTCCAGAAGGCAGAGTATCAGAAAATCATGGCAGTCTTTTCTTCTAGATCCAGAAGATAGTAAGTTCATTTCAGGACTGACCCAGCTAAGAGAAGAGATTGGGCATATCACAAATCACTGAATGCAATGGGCTCAAAACCTCTAGGGTTGAGAGTAAAGTAGTTTGAGATGCACTTTCTCCCTCTCTTAAAGTGTTTTTCAATCAAGTCTTTTATGTCAATGACCTTGAGGCAAAGAGCGGAAATGCAAAATGAAGCATTTCTGTACTTGAAAGGGATGCATTTAGCAATTCCCCACCTCCTTCAATCTTTTGTAAAAAGAATGTGCCAAATGCTAGGTGTATAGTTTTATTCCTGATCCATCAAACAGGGAGGGGAAAAAGCAACTGAGTGTTAGAGGAAGGATTTCCGTAAGATAGAACAATGTCAGTGGGAAAACACAGTAACAAGATTTGGATCAGATTTACAACAGGAGCAGAGCTTTTTCTTTATTGATTATTTTGAGTCTTTTTCAAAAGAATTTTCCTGGGACCTTAGAAAAACTCAACGAAAAGGCATCATTTATTCACTTATAAATGAATATGGCACTTTCTCTTTTTAAGCAAAAAAAAAGTTATAATAAAATTTGACATTACTTAACATGAAAAATATTTGGAAGGCTGTTTTCCTAAAAATTATCTAGTCTTTCAAAAAATACTCTTTTCCTAAAATGTTTCCGTATTTTGCCATCTCACTCATCCATTATTCAGATAAGTGCCTCCAGATAACTTTTAGTTATCTTTCTGAAGCAGAAGTGGTTTAAGTGTACTAGAATGGAAATAATCCTGTTACTGATTGAATCGATAAAGTAGTACTCCTTGTACGACCACCTTTGTATTCCCCCTAGAGGGTCAGCAAGGCCAAGAATTCACTCATGAAACAAATCGTCATCACTATAATTGGGGACACAGAAAAGTAAAAGCCATGGATTTTGCTCTCAGGGAGAAATTAATTTAGTTAAAGAAATAAGTTCAACACACATACATGAAAAGGTTGATAATACTAAAAGTTCCCACACATTGCCTATCACAGGCAAGTCAAGTCAGTACTGATTTCATTATTCAAGTCAGCACCAAACAGATCACTTTTAGAATTCAAACACAGAAAAGTGCCAAGCAACAGAACAACGATCCAAGAAGAGGTCTTAGATCTCATCTGTGTCCTCACTTAAAGATGCTGATCCCAGAAGTGAGGCCTGTGACAACAACTGATGTACTCAAAGCCACAGAGCTTCTAGTAACAGAGTTGAGCCAAAACATACATATCCCGATTTCAATTCTTGTTCAAGTTAATAACTAAAAGTATCTTTTTTCCCCTACAGCTTTCTCTTGTGATATTCCCTTACATTCTGGAAGAGCACTGGGATTTGTGAAAGAAGACATGCGTTCTGGCATCAGCTTTGCCCATAAGTAGCCATGTGTATGTGGGAAACTCATAAAACTTCTCTGGATTTCATATTCCTCATCTGTATAATGAGGTAATTAGACTTTTCCAGTGCTCTCCACACTTCTCCATCAAAGTACCCCTCATACCAGAGCAGAGTGGATAATAATTTGCAGTAGGAGTTTGGAGGTGTGGCAATAAGTGACTCCCTACAAGCAAGAAATGTGCTTTAAGTATCAGAATTTGTCTGTCTTAATAATTTATTTGACTTCTGCATTTTACTTAATAATGTATCTTTTTGTTTCTATGTGAAAATAATATTTAAATTTTCTAATCAAAGTTGATTTGCCAAGGATGGCCTATTTGTCCTGGGCCACAGGGACTGGGTGGTTCTCTGAGGCCATCTCTCTCCTCATTGATTCTATCTTCTATATCTGTGTTTTTGATTTCACCACCACACACTCTCATTCCTGGTTCTGAGTCTATAAGAAGCTCTCTCACCACAATATTCAATGGCTCTCAAGATTTCCTGGTTGTTTGAGAGAACCCCTGAAGGGAAAATTAGCAACATAAGCAGAGAGTGTAGGAAAAGATCCAGATATTTAACAGATGGAAACAGGAGGCCTGCTCTTCCAGACAAGTTAAGAGGAGTGGCTCATTAACCTGGCCTCAACCTGAAAGAGATCTGCTTTGATCCTTTACCTCATATCTTTTCTAGAAGAGGTGGGGTATGAATAAATATTTGAATTTAGGGGGAACTAGATTAAACATCTTTGAAAAATGCAACATTACTTTTTATTCAGATATAAACTTTTGAGTACTTCAGAGCTATTTTTCTCTCTCTCTAAGTCAACTCCAAAGCTGAGGGCCAATTTCTAGTTCTGCTTTTCTTCACTCAGCCCTTTGATCATGGCTCCCATCACCTTTTATCTTTAAGGGTGACCCATAGCAGAAAGGATAAAGCTGGGGGTGCCGAGGGGGATGATTCTCACCCAGTCTCTGGGCAGTTATCAAGAAAGAGAGAGAAGTCAGCCAAATTCCTCATCTGCTACAGCAGCGAAGGCCTTCTCTCCAGTGACTTTCCCAGATGGAAAAGTACTCTTAGCTCTGACCATTTCCCAAAGGATGAAGTGAGTTGGACAAGGGGAAACTTTTGCCCTTCTAAGCAATTGAACTCGCATGAATCAAGCTGCTTGGTGGCATCTCTAAACACCTTGAGTAGGGTAGGCATACAGAATAACTTATCAGATACACAAATCAATACTAATTCTCCACCAAAGATGGGAGGTGGGCAAGAGGTTTATGAAAAAAAAATTCCATTGCAACCCAATATCTTGGCTCAGGTTTAGTTTTCAATCCTGTAGATATTCGGAGGATAACAGATTTAGATTAATCTTGGTTATGGAATGTAGTCTAACCAAACGGCTTCAACTCTAGCTACATATTAGAAATATCTGGCAAACTTTCTAAACATACTAATGCCTAGGCTCCGCTCCAGAGTAACTGAATTAGAAACTCTATGGAGGGTTCCAGGAATTGGCATTCTTTTTTTAATTCTCCAGGTGATTCTTAGGGATGAGACTGTGAATGACTCATCTAATCAGGCAGGTAAAGTGGTTTTCCCAGGATCTCACCAAGAGGGGGCAGGGCTGGGAGGAGAATCCAGGTTTCCCCAGCCAATCCCATGCTCTTTCCCACACACCACATTAATTCTCCTTCAGCTCTGTGGCCCGTGGGATAGCTTGCACTTCTCCACTGGGAAAAGGGACCAGTAGTTGACCCACTAACCCCCTGGAAACAAGTGCTTCAGCATCATGGGAATTTTCCTGGTCCTATTTATGGAAATGATCCAACCTTAGATGTTTTTCCAGGAAAGGATATTATGAGCGGGGTCCCTTTGGTAAAGGCCTAGAAGCATTGTTTGTAAGGCATGGGAAGATTCTAGCCCCAAAATATCCCCTTTGCCTTCAGTTACTTATGCTAAAAGGCATCTCCTAGGAATATTTTTTGGGTTTAAGATATATTACTTATTAGAACATAAATGAGGCTGGGGTGACTTCCTCTCTCCCTCTCTCTTTCGGTCTAAATGAAGAAGTGGAGGACTGAGCACTCGGTACGGTGCTTGGCCTTAAAAATTTTATAATATGTATACGGTAACTATCTTACTATGTTCTTATTACATGTAAGAAAACTATGTTGGGCCTTATGTACATTCTCTAATTTAAATATCACCCAAGCTTAGGAGGCAGTCGTTATTATCCTTGTATTAAGGATACATTTTCTGAGACTCATATTCTAACTCTGACGCCTACAGGTTTCACTTATACTGAAGATTCTCTGAGCTTAGACTCACCCCTCTGCTTTACATATCAGGGAAATGGGGCCTAGAGAAGTGGTGTGATTTTTCTCTGGGAATATGTAAGGCATTCAATTGTTAATCAGAAATTCAAGCTTTGTAAAACTTAGCACATTAGTTCCTTTCAAAATTAGAAAAAGAAAGGCCTTTATGTCTCTCACCTGTTGATCAAATCCTGGTCAGGTTATTTTCTGTCTATAGAAAAGTTACTTAAACTGAGAAATCCCTATTTTTAGAAGAAAAGGAGGAAGAGAAAGAAAGAGAAAAGCAGACATGGGAAGGGAATCAGAGAGAAAGGAGAAATGTAAAGAAGAAGGAAAATAAAGAAAAAGAAGAAATAAAAAGAGGGAGAAATATTTAAAACACATGCACACACACAAGAGGAGACAGATGATGAGAAAAGTGGCTACTTGTGCTATCACTGGAGGTCACGGGACATTTTGGAATTGCTTTTTGAAGGATATTTTTCAAAAATCTAAGATCCCAAGCAGAAGACCAGGACCCACTGAAAAAACAAGAAGGCTTACAATGGAGACAAATAGATGGAGGCAGAGTTTAAGTGAGGATTTTGACAGAAACAGGGCTGAATTTGTTCCGAAAAAATTCATTGACAAGAAAGATGTGGAAATGTTGGGTCAATGAAGGTTCTGAAGGCCTTCCCTATAGGACTGAATTAAAGACATGGTAGGAGTCAAAGGCATGAAGCAGAGCATTTTTCACCAGAAGAATGTGCTTCTTTGAAGCTCCCCTTTCCCCCCCAAAAAAGTATGTCATGGACCACAGCTTTTGAAGAAAGGAGAATAAAAAAATGATCGATGTGGATCAAAGAAGTGATACATCCATCTGTGTCCCTCTCCTGAAATAAAGCACATGGACCTCAATTAATGCATTTGGCTACCTGACCAGAAGAGCCTCATATTCAAGCCCACCTTAGGGGCCTCGTCTAATTCAGGACTTCTTGGAAGATGAAAAGCACTTTTAAGTGCTGACTCTGATGACGACCACGAGCACAGTTAACTTTATGGGGAAAGAAACAAAAATACGTATCCGATGTGTTATAATACCTATGAGTGCCTTATTGAAGGCAGTACCCTCTAAATATAGCTAGACATTGTAGTAAAATAAAGAAAAGTAAACAAGGAATGCTGGAGGTGGAGAGCCATAGGGTTGATCTTCAGTGTCAGACACCAAACAGGGCAGAAAAAGGCTTTACGCAGGAGAAAGTGAGAGTGGTAGGACAGGGGACTCATAAGACATGAGCTGTCAAGTGTGAGGCTTTAGGAAAACTAAAGCCATTGTGGGACTGGATCACATGAGAAGAAAGAAATTGTGTCACACTGAGGTAGAAATTATTGAATTTCTAGAGAAGGGACATTACTCTTATGTAAAGGAACCAAGCACCACGTCTTTACCATGAAAGGGGATGCGATTGAGCATTGGGAAAACCATGAAAGGGGATGCGATTGAGCATTGATAGAAAAGTAGAATGTTACTCTTGGATTGGCATTCTCTCTCTGTCTTTCTCTCTTCTGTCTCTGAATTTCTGCTGTCTCTGGGGATGTCTCTCTGACTCTTACCAAAGTTCACTGAAGTGACAATAGACAATACTCAAAAATTTTAAAAACCAATATCACAAACAAAGGTGGAAACTCATTTAACATTGAACCATGTTCTTTTCTTCTTTTTTCACTTAGGGAGATTTCTAAAATAACTTATGACTCATTCAAATATTTACAAAATGATGGCAGTATGGATGCATAAATGGCATGAGTAGTGATTCTTATCTTCAAATACAATTCTTAGTATCTTTCTTTTTATTACTTGATTTAAGAACATAAAAGCATTGCTGAGGTTTTCTCATAAATTTGTGGGTGACTTTAACAACATTGGGCCAACCCTACAGAGGTGACATGCAGGTAGAAAGGACACAGAAATGTGTTCCAAAGCTCTGGCTCTTTTTCTTTGCTCTTCTAGAATATTCAGCCTTGGCCTGTCACCAGATTCTGGGTGTCAATCTTTCCCATCTGGAGCAGATCTAGGGTACCCCAAAGATCTGATTCTAAAAATCTGTTTTTCAAAATTGGTCTACCATGGAGAACATACTATGAAAATTTGGAGGTTTGACACTTTCATTATCTCCTGATATCTGCTTCATAAAACTGTTTTCCATTTATTGGCTTATGAATCCAGGAGAGGTAGAATGGTTGTACCTAAGCCTGGCTTTTGCTAACTTCCTAGTAAACGTGTGATTGTGATTTCTGCTTCTTTCTAGGCAGTCCCACTAGAGTCTTCTTGGAGAGATGTATGCTTCACGACACTCTCTATTTTCTGTTCTTTTAAATGCTCCTGGGCCACCTCTTCGAGGGCAACTTGGTGCATGCCTGTTATGAAGACAGCAGAGATTGTTGGGGCTAAAAGCCAGATGCCAGTCTAGTCCCCCTCTTTGCTGCCACTAACCAGCTGCATGAAGGGGATGAATTATTTACCTTTCTTGAGCCTCAGTCTCCTCATCTATGAAACAAAGATAATAATTGTGCTTCATAGAACTATATGTATTAAAGGCAATAATACATAAAAACACTTAGCATATCTGATGCAGAGTACAAACAATAAATGTAAACTGTTACATTAAATCATTATCATAAATATAATTACCAGCAACTTTTACATTAAATTAATGTAAAGCCTCAAATTAAATTCTGCTCACTGCTCTGGTTGTTCATGACTCATATGCTTTTTTCCTTCCACTTTCTGATTTTTATTGCTGGGTAGTTTTTCCATTTAAAATGTAACAAGCCTAATATTGTTAAATAATTATAGTTAATTCAGGAGAATTATTTTGTCTCTACTTTTTTAACAATTTAATTCACTCCACCTACCTTTCTGTTGGTGTCTTCAGGGTTAATTAGGAGTAGCTTTGTACTTGGATAGTTGGTTAATCACTAAGTAGAATGTTGGAAGAAAGCTACTCAGATGCTTTTCATCTTAGCATCAAATTCCCAGGAAACCCTGGGAAAAAAACATTTTACTTGTCTAAGGCCACCTACAGTATTAGGTAATTATTAAAGCTGATTGCATATCAGAGCCTAAATGCAATATTATAGAACAGTACTTCACTCATGCTCCCCTCACGGCAAATGAATCAGAGGCACTGCCATGTATTTTTGAAGAGTAAATCTTTGTGCTAATTAATTATATTAATATCAACATGTTGATATTGATATAATTAGCACAGTGGATGACACTGATATAATTAGCACAAATATTTACTCTTCAAAAATAAGTGGCAGTGAATATGCATATAATAACCTTAATAATAATTCTAAGCAGTTATAGCACCACTTTCTCTGAGGAGCTTATAAAATCCATAAATAGCAAATAACTGAAACTCATACTTCATCAAAAACTTTCATAGCATGATTGAGCAAGGTTGAAGGAGTTTATGCAGTCAGAAGAAACTTTATGAATATATCCTGGCAGGGCATTTTTCCCCAGATAGAAGCATATTTCCAAGCTGTTCCCAACAGGCCAAAAACTAAGAGACATACCAAATTATATAATCAAATTGAAATTGAACAGAGCTCCTTCTCTTTCTTTATTCTGACTAATGTTCAGCTAATCTAAAACCACAATTATTTGGTTTGAAAACAAAACAGTATTGAGTGAAAGCAGGCAGGTAGGAGAGTAGGACAGAAAATATATTTGGACCTCCCTGTTCCAATGTCTTGAGTAGATACTATGCGCCCATTGTCAAGGAAACCTGTTCCTAGGCTCTCTCTCTTTTGTTTAATGATGCTGATTCCACACCTCTGCACATAATTGTGGCAAGAAGAAAGGGTCTGGGGAAAATGCGTGTGGAACCATGAAAGGGGGAGAATGTGAGCGTGGTGCCTAAAGTTCCATTGGTTCTCGGCTGTCAGGGGCCTATGAAAACTAACCTGCCCGCTGTGTTTGGAATGGGATATTAATTTCAACCAATTTCTTGTTTCTTTATTTCTGAAAACAGGCTAATGGAGTTACACATTTTCTTATGATAACAACCCTATTTACAGCCACTATAGTACAGCCAGGGTAGCGTACATACACAGAAGCAGACACATACATTGGCACATACATATATACGAACAACACAGACAAAACAAAACATGACTTTCAGTTCAAATTAACCCACCGATGAGCATGAAAGATATGGGCCAAGAGACTTTTAAATATGGTGAATTTTACTAAACACTGACTATTGGCAAACATGTGAAATGTAAGCATGGTTTTATGAACTGACAGAATGGAACATTAGTTATTTTAACTCACATTTCCTCTGAGCACTAACTCCTATAATGGAGTGCCCCAGATGTTTTGCTTCTCAGTGCCTCTTTGGATGTGAAGATTGCACAGCAGGAGGCAACATCTGGGGGGAAAAGGAGAGACTCTGAGAGAGAATATTGCTGTGTGCCTGGTTGTGATTCTTCAGTGTGTTTCAGAGAATTTTTTTTAAGGCAGCCTCTTTTGTAGATGATCATTTATAATTTCTGGGTGCAATAGCCAAGGAGAATGTCAATATTTCTTGAGGTTTGAATTTTGGAATTGTCAATTTTATAAAGAAAGGGGTTTTTTCTTACATTCATGTTGATTTCAAATTCTAGTTGTAAATCGACCTTCCTCTTTACCATAAACTATATTGTCTGGCAATATAGTTTATATTGTTTATATAGTTTATTGTTTTTATAAAACTGCGTTGGTCCTTCAACAAAGAATTACATTGTTATCGTGGTGAGAAGAAGAAAGTCTTGTGAACATCGTTGCTCAGACAGTGATTGGTTTAAGGAGGATCGAAGTTTAGTCCTGACACTTGTGATTGTCTCATTTCATTTTGACATCGTAATTGAGACTAATCACCACTGATTCCCCTTCTACCCCCACCTCTAAATCTTGCTTCCAAGTTTAATCTTCTACCGCAGTCTGAACATAACAGCTTTGGAGTGGGCGCCTTCTCAGAGACACACACTGGAATCATTTTGTATCGTACCCTCAGTTCATGACGTTTTGTAAAGCAGGTATCCAAAGGCACACATTGAAATCATTTTGCCAGCATAATCTTGCCTTTTAATAGCTTCCTAACAGGGTATCCAAAGAAACACTCTGGAAACATTTTGCTCTCCTAATTTCATGTTGTAATGACATCAAAATGTCATAAAGCAATTACCATCCCAAGCACAAAATGATCTTTAGAAGTTACTTTCTCCATAGGCTCATTAACTTCTTTCTAGTTTTACTATCTTGATTATTTAAAAAAATGTTCAATGCTAATTGAGAGACTTCATTTAAAACTAAATATCATTTATTTAACACAACTTCTCTCTCTCTCTCTCTCTCTCTCTCTCTCTCCATCTCTCTGTCTCTGTCTCTCTCTCTCAACCAAATTGCACTAGGCTGACAGAAGCTTAGATTTATAGATACATGCAGACCTTTTGACCTCTCCAGTTAAAATTCTAAGTGAAATTGATCTGGCACAACACAGAAATCAGCATAGTTCATGGATTGTTTTGGGGACAAAAGAAGCATTAGATACCGAAGATGTCCTTGGCAGCGAGCACGGAACATCCCAAAGTTTTTATAGTACCCCAAAAGCACTAGGCAGAGTACTCATTATGAGGCCTGGAAGAAATGTAAGCTGTTTAACTGAAGAAGGAAGCTCTACACGTCAACACAACCATCTGACTTCAACTTACCCCCATTTTAAATAATTGAGATCTTCCAGGTGTATTTCTTCAAATGAAACCCTTAAATCAAGAGAACAGACAGTGACAAATTGGATTTAGCCTCATTCTGTGATATAGGCTGTGATTTGCAGCTGTACCTTCCTGAAACATCTATGGGAGGAAATCGAGCTTATGTTTTTCTGTGGGCCATCTGAAATGAATAAGGTGTGACAACTAACCTCAACAATCTTTTCTAGCATAAGCATATGACCCAATTTGCTTGTCTTACATATGCAAGGTAATATTCATAACTTAACCTTTAACTCTCCAAACTCATTCTTATCAGGATATTGGAAGGGTTGGAAATGAGCTCAACTAAATTGCACAAAATGATGATAAGTATGTCATGGCCTCTCTACTCAAATCAAGAGATAAGATAGCCTCTTACTTTCTCTATAACTCTGTCTCTGACTAAATAATGCAGTTCTGTTCTTACCCAATACTTTCTGTTTCATTTTAAGATCCCTCAAAGGTAACAGATAGAGCTACTGGCAACCAGTTTGATCATTTTCTGGTGGTGGAGAGTCAGAATGATTGGTACAGATATTTGAAAATAAAGCTAAAACTGGGAGGAGCTATTTGGTTGATAATAAATATATAAATAAGCATCTTAATGATTTACCATTGCTATGAAACCAGTAGGCTGGTGATCCCATCCGATATCTGCAAATTTGTATAATCCTCAGGGTAAAACAATTTAATGGGCTGTCTCTTTTATAGTTACAAAAGGCCTTTCATGTGATCAATTATACATAAGAGTACAATAAATGTAACTTTCTTCATGCTAATCACATCTAACTTAAATTCTCTTGCTGGTCTTTGGAGTGTATGTAGCATTCCCAATAAAGTTTTTAGTTCTGACTCTTACCTAAAGTTAATCTGCCCAGGACTTCCAAATAAATCTTCAGTATGAGGGACTTTTTTTTCACACTAAATAAAATTGTTCAAAAATACAGTTTGTTAGGAAACTGCTACCTCCTCCTGTTCTGGCCCCTTCCTCAACACAACAACCCTGCTGCTTCAGTCAGCCAGTGGGCAGTGGGGGGTTGGTTTGATTGTTTTTCTTCTGTTTGGTTTTGTTTGTATTTTGTTGAAAAGGCAGCCTAACACTGTGTTAACACCATCACCTGAGGCTAACAAAACTTGGCTAAGAGATGGAGATTTCCAGTCCTCAGGCCAGTGACAGGTCCCAAGAGGCCCTGGACCCTCACAGATTCCTATAAAGCCCAAATTCCCATCTGTTTTATTATATGTTTAATTGGTTTGCTCCTCTATGGAACCGGAAAGTAAAATAAAACCTCTCATCATGTGCCACTTAAGTTAGGGGTAAAGGTCACATAGACTCTAAAAGTCAGTGTGAAAAATAAGAAATGACTAAATTCCCCAAATTGCCTTAGCCAATCAGTTGATCTTTGACTATGAGTTAGTTGATTCAGTAAATATTTTTCTAGCCATAGCTAAGTACCAGAAACTGCTCTAGGTGCTATAAATACAGTCATGAGTAAGAATTAACTGTGCATTTGTTTCAAAGAGTAAACTGAACTTTAAGGTATTCCCCTATTCCTATGCACACACATACTATATATAATTCATTTCAAAGTATGAGGCATCTCAGGGCATAAAAGATAGGACTAAAGAAAAGAATAGGGAAAGGCAGTGGGTATTTTTCTTTAAGCTTCCAAGAAGAAAACGAAAGAGTTCTGAGAAAGAAGATTTCTTAAGGTCCCAGCTGGGAGATTAGTTAGCCCCTTGAGGATTAATTTCAGGGCTGCACATCCGGAGAAAGTTACATGTATGTGAAAATTTCGGAAAGTCTAGGCCTAACCAAAGAGAGAGAGAGAGAGAGAGAGAGAGAGAGAGAGAGAGAGAGAGACAGAGAGAGACAGAGAGACAGAGAGAGACAGAGAGAGACAGAGAGACAGAGAGACAGAGAGACAGAGAGACAGACAGGCAGGTGGAGACAGAGAGAGAAAGAGACAGACAGACAGAGAGAGATAGACAGAGAGAATGTGTGAATGTGAGTGTGTATGTGTGTGTGTGCGTGCGTGTGTGTAATTTGCCTGAGAGTATCTAAGAAAACATATTCTGAAGGCTTATTTGTTGCTGCCTGCTCCATGATTTTGGCCTCCCAAGTGTGGTTTGCTAAAGAAATCAGGCTGCCAGCAAAGTACAGCAAATTGTAAAAATGAACTGGAACATCATAATCTGCTTCAGCTATAGCTAAGAAAAAGACATCTGGTAGACCACTTGGAAGCCAGCCAATGATGAAGACTTCAATTAAAATAAAGAACATGTCCTCAGGAGAGCATCTCTGAGCTCAAGAAGTTATAAGTCCAGTGTGCTACTTGAAAGCCAACTACTAGAGAAAAGTAATTTTCAAATAAAGTGAGACAGAGTGAGGAGGCCTTGAATTCTTTTAAGAAACCTCTTCCTACATGTATTGTCCTAACTGATGACTTAATAGGAGCTGGAGATACCACCACCCAATGTTGGAAATAGGTTATCACATAGAGTATGAAGCTGTCGGTCTGCCCATAATGTTTCTGGGGAAACTCAAATATTAACACAAAGTGTAAGGAGTGCCATGGTGCAGTTGAGAGTATGCTGGACCAGGAATTGGTGGACCCTGAGTTCTGACTCTACCACTTTTGACCTGTGAACCTTAGGCAAAAGACTTCATTCTTGTGGGTCTCTATTCTCCCAGATGAAAAATGAGGATACTAAAATCTGCTTCATAGAAATAAGGGGAGAAGTGCATAAAATATTCTATGGAAAGACACTTAATAAGATGCCTTGCATATAGTGTGAATACAATATGTTAGTTAAATATAATAAACCAGATAGAAGAGAAAAATCATCTTTGTAAGAATCAGGTGTTAATTTTCATGTTAGAGGAATGAAATAATATGTGTGTGTGTGTGTGTGTGTGTATACACACACACACACACACACACACACATACATATCAAAGAGTAGACTGAACTTTACAGTATTCCCCCATTCCTATGCACACACACTATATACAATTCATTCTGAAGTATGAAGCAACTCAGAACATAAATGATAGGACTGAGGAAAAAAATAAGGAAAGCCAGTGAATGAATGAGTGAAATGAATGAGTGAAAGAATGTTCCTCAGTTCATCACGGACAGTGGCTTGTGGAAATGGTACATTCAAACAGTAAGAACACCAGGGGGGCATCCATTAGGACTGGGAAAGGAGAAAAGAAGAGGTTTAACAGAGGCTAGGTTACAGAAATAAGACTTGCCTTATACCTCAGAATTCATCTGGAAAGAGTTGGTCCTTAACTTCACAATTCCAAGCAATTGTTTTGTTGGGCTAGTGACCCCAGGAGAGCTAAAGTTCACTAGTAAACACCATCTTTCTATTTGAAAATTGATGAATTAACTCTGAAGTGAAGAAAGGTAAATGATGACTCCCCAAAACTAATGACTGCAGATTACAATAGAAGTCTCCCCTCCCTTGCTAACAGAGACAGCCAATCTCCCTACAGATGTAGAGAAGCAATTCTCTCTCATCTATCTATTATCTATCTATCTATCTATCTATCTATCTATCTATCTATCTATCTATCTATCATCTATCATCTATCTATCATCTATCTATCATCTATCTATCTATCTATCTATCTATCTATCTATCTATCTATCTATCATCTATCTATCTATCTATCTATCTATCTATCTATCATCATCTATCTATCTCATCAAAGGGATCTGAAAAATTTTCATGCCTTGAGAAGTGTGATTATATTTTCTGTGAAGCCAAGGATAGGTAGATTTTGGGGGAAGTTAAGTCTGTGCCAGACAACTGGATCCTTACAAAGAAAATATGACAGAAGAAGAGAAAGTCAAACCAAAAGAAGAATAAACAGCACAGAAAAAATGGAAGAAAATAATTTTATCTGGCTTTACAACTGTGTTGAATAAAGCTGTGAAGTAGAGAAAGAAGAGGAAGCCCAGACTTCATATACTTCAAGGACTGCATAAAAATGTCTTTGTTACCTTGTTTTATTTAACGGAGAGGGGCACAGATAATAAGCAAGTCTGTGTCATCAGATAAAGTATTTGCTTTTGCCCTGATTTCCTCCCAACTGCTCTGCCACTCATCTTCAGTTCAAAGGGGACATGTGTGTAGACGCCTTTTCCACAAGAAGGAAAATTAAGAAACACTAGAGACATCATCCATATCATTGTATTGGCTTTTGACAGCTAAGGATTACAAATATCCTCCACCCTTCCTGTTGGCCAAACTCTGGTCCTTTATCTTGGGAGTGGGCAGGAATGTCAGGGGGAAGAAGAAATAAAGATTTTCTAAGGTATCTCATTATTATACCAACTGGGAGAAGGCCCTGAAAGTGAAAACCTAAAGCTGCGTTACCCAACACACACACTGAAACCATTTTCTGAGAATCTCAAGAGAAACGTCACAAATTAATTTTCCTTTTCATGAACTGTATTTTGATTTATGACCACATCATCTGCATCACTGGATAATAGGAAGGAGTCACACAGTCCTGGGATCCAATCCTGGCTTTGCAGTTCACTACCTGCCTCATTTTGGACACATTAGTTACCTTTTCCAAGACTCAGCTCAATCTTTTGTAAGAATGGAGATTGAGTTACTTCTCTCAAGGGTCACTGGGAGGATTGAATAAAGGAGCCTATGGAAAAGTACCTGGTGAAAACACTTGGTGAACACTTAATAAATATGAGTTTTCTTTATGTTCTTGTTCCAAAGCAGAACTACTCAGACCTGGCCTCTTTATTCCACATTTCTTTCCACAGTAGCTTGGGCCGGGAGGTTATCTGACAGAGGTCACCCAGCCTGTGGTGCTTGATTCCATGTCATTTCTGGTATTAAGAAGTTTGTGAGCCCACAGACTGTCAGGTAAGTATGACAGAACTTCAAAACCCATTGTCATCCTGATTTTGGAATTCTCTAGGCTCCTGAAGCAACAACAATAATAACAATAATAATAACAATACACTGCTACTTTGCATAGCTTAAAATGAGTTAGATATTTGCTAAGAACTTTATGTAATAACAATAACTTAAATGAATTATTATTTTTGAGCAGTTGTTCTGTGCCATTTTAATAAGTGTTTTACGTAATAATAAGCATGAATAATAGCTAATATTCACCAAACACTTAAAATCCATTCACTTTTACTTATATTTGTATCACTTGGTCTTCTCACTGGGCAGAACATTGAGTCTCAGAGAAGACACTTACCTGCTTAAGGCTACACAGCTCCTGTGCAAAGCTGGGATTCCCATTTAGGTCTAACTCCAAAGGGTGTGCTTTAAACCACTATATTCCCTCCTGAAAATTGTTTTCAGGAGGGAATATTTGGGAATGTGGAGTGTTCCCACAGCTATAGAATGACTGGAGATAAAGGGCTATCTTAGGTCAGAGAGTATTCACTTTGTTCTACTCAGAATTTGGGGGTCTGAATTCTACCTGCTTTCCAATCTGCACCCCCAAAATAAGCCTCTTAATGATGAAGTGACTATAGTCTGAGGGTGTTCCTGTGTCTTGATTCAACCCAGAATTAGAAACCCTAGGCTAGTCTGGGGCAAATACTCATTCTTACCTCCCAGTCTCAACTAACCAACCTGCAGTGGGACCAGGGGTGTGCCCTGGGGGGACTTGATTTCAGTGATGGCAGAGGTACAATCACTTATTCTTATACCAGGAGCTGGAATAGATCTTCCTTTCTCCTTGGTGTACAGGTTAAACTTAAAAATGATGTAAAGCATTTAGTACAATGGATGACAAGTAGTTTGTGCTTAATAAGTGTTATTAATAATATTGGTTAATATCATTTATTTTCCCTAACTTCCCAGTTTTCCCTAAATCAAAGTGAGTAAGAAGGGATGTTCATCTTTATAGATTGGAAATCTGATAAATGTCCTATGAACTAAGACCAAGGAGGAATAATGGATTGGAGGGAGAAGGACAGGGTACAGATTCCATTATCCATTGGGCTCTTTAGCCATGGTGTTTCAGAGGCATTTTTGAGAGCATTTTTGAGTCCACACATCTTGTTTTCATGAAGGTTCATAATGAAGGGCACAAAGACTTTACCATTTCCACTGGAAACTAGTCTAATCTGCTCCTACCTAGTGTGTAAGCATTGTTATCCCTATTTGCATGCCAGAAAGACTCTGGCAAGAGCCTGGGTATCTGCAGCCAGGTTTCACCTGTTTGTCCAGGGCCAGCCCCAAATCTTCTTGCTCAGGCAAGTCAGTTTATCTATCAGGGTAGCTCGTTCTTGACTTGTCTCTGAGTCCTGAGAAAACAATCAAATGCTTACAAGGGTTTGTTATAACTCAGTGCTTTTTTGGCTCCAATAACACCATTTTTGCAAAACTTGTTCAACCTCAGCATGATCTTTTCACCAACCTTGATTTGTGTGGGTTGAAGTCTTCCTGTGACACATCCCAAGCAGGATAAAAGTCAAGTGGTGTCTCCCATACAAATTACCCTGAATACTAGGGATGATGTGTAATCTTGTGCCTGAGCCCATTAGCTCTCTTAAGCTGCAGTGATGGAAACCAGGTAGCTGTCTGTGTTCAGTCACACATGGCTCTTGTTTGGAAAGCACAGTGCCAGACAGCTGTGGAGAACCTTTTAGTCAAAAAAATTGCTTTGAAGAAATGAGTAGTACTGCAAAGCTATGGAGCCTGGAATCACAGACAGTTTTCTCATAAAACCAAGAAATACAGCCTCATCCTCCATAGATGGGGGCAGCACATGACCAGTTTTATTGCTATGCCTCTGAGCCTCTTGAGTTGCCATTTAACTTCAGTGGCTCTTTCTGGCTGACTTGTATGTGTTGTTCCTCTCCAAGCAGCTTTGTAGTTAACACCGGGAGTTAGCAGTGTGTGTTCTGGTGGAGAAGCAACATAAGACTTGAGGTGCTAGTTCTTTCTTCTTCTTTTCCCCCATTGTCCCTCCTATTGCTAATGTACTATCTGCATACTCTTTCTTGATGCTGCCTGCTGCTTTAGCCAGGGCTAATTCCTACAAATTCTTCTAATAGGAAAGAGGCGACATCTAAGACAGAAGAACCATTTAGATCCAATCTAACACTCTAGGAGGGCAGGATTGTAGTTTAACCTGTTCATCACTGTATTCAGAGTCTAGAACAGCACTGAAATCAGAACAAGAGCTGACTGCAGCTTTATAGTAAGCTAGAGATTTTCAGAACTCACTACCCGAATATTTGAGCTTTCAAAATTTATAAGGACTACTACATCCCTTCCTTTTATCCACCAATGCCTTCTTTACAGATATAGATCACCTTCTGTAGCAGTTAAGCTTCACTTTAACTTACTAGGCAAAAATTGTTTAATATCGAAGCAAAATGATATTGTGATTCATACTAAGAAATGTAAGTTTGGTCTTTTGTCTACCTTCCTAACACAGAGCTCCTTAAGTCCTTGGATTTTCCTAAGTGATGAGAGCATAAAGGTGACTTTTGTGATGTTGACTTTAGGCCCTAAGTAATCTAGGAAGGGGATGGTCACCAGAGGAATGAAAGATGTGATTAGAAGGTTGAAACTGTTCAATCCTTACTGCCAGGGAGAAGAGAGTGGCTGGAGATTAAGTTCAACCACAAATGGCCATTGATTCAATCATTTATGCCTGTGTAATGAAGCCTCCATAAAAACCCAAAAGATGGGGTTCAGAGAGCTTCCAATTTGGTGAAGGCATGGAGATTTAGGAATAGTGGTATGCCTGGGGAAGGTACTGAAATTCTGCACCATTTACCACATACCTTACCTTATGCATCTTTTCCATCTGGATGTTTCTTTTAAAATAAACTGGTAATCTAGTTATGCTTCTCTGTGTTCTGAGTGTTGTTCTATCAAATTAATTGAAACCAAGGAAGGTGTTGTGAGAATCTCTGATCTATAACCAGTTGGTAAAAATCCCAGTTAATAACCTGGACTTACAGTTGGTGGATGAACTGTAGGTAGAGGAAGCAGTTTGGGACTAAACCCTTAATCTGTAGAATCTGATGCTATCTTCAGGTAGATATGTCAGAATTAAGTAGAATTGTAGGATGACCAGTTGGTGTCGAAGAATTGCTTGGTGGTATACGGAAAAACAAACACGTATTGGTATTGGTGTCAGAATTGGAATACCTAATATTTTACAGAACAGATGTTATGCTATCTCTCAAATGTTTTTTATTAGTCCCTCTTAAAAACACCATTGGAAGTTAGCTACCTTATCACTGATAGGTCTCATCTACCTTCCTCCGATTATCACATAAACCTCTTTCCTGAGTATCATGAGACCCCTCTCCTTTACTTGAGAATCAGAGAACTTACTTTTTCTGTAAATGAGAAGGCAATTCTTGGAAAAAGTCTTGGGTTATACTCATATATACAGGAAAGTTTGAAATTAGTGAGTGAAAGATCATATTAAGATTGCACAGTGTCTTGGGTTGAGTTCCCCAGATGTAGATGCTGAAATTAAGATTTGCATAAAATTAAAATATAAAGGAAGTGCTCCTAGGGAACCTGGTAAAGAAATGGGAGAACAGGTTAGGAAAGGTGAGGTAGCCAAACAATGTTTGATCTTGCTGAAAAGTCTCCCAGAAAAGAACTTCACCTACCTGTTCTGGGAGAATTCCAGAGCCTGAGTTGCACCTCATAATTGTCCTGCTTTATCACAAGGGACTTTCATATTTCTGTCCCCATCAATCATTGGTTAAAGGATGCTCCAGGGAGGATAAGTAGGCTTCAGTAGCCTGTGTGGTCCCCCAGAGGAAGACTGTGTGAGGAGAGAGGGTGAATATGAGGAACACAGAATGAGATACAATGGGATCTGTGTGGAGCACCTACAATATCCACGGCACCCTGCTTCTGGTCAGTGAGCATGCCTCTTCTAACATCCTACTATACAGCTCTGAGAAAATAATCGAAGCTTTCAAAAAGTCTGACTATAGTCTTACTTCCATAAGATGTATAAATGTTTTCAGGTGCCCAATAAGAGTTATTTAAGTGAAATGTGTTGAGGGACCCCTGCTCGAAATTCTCCCCTACTCTTTGCCTAACCTACTTCCTAAAATTCCACTGTTAGATATTTCTTTGTCCTAGGGCATCTCTTATTAAAATATTTTGTCTGGAAGGGGCAATCCACTAACTTAATAGCAGCCGTTATCCTGTCATGAGGTATAATTGATCAGATTCACTAGCCAGTCACCTTTAAAAAGAACAAGCGTTGACATGGTCAGACATGACACTATGAAAAAGGAATGGGGAAATGAGGATCAGGAAAATTCCCAGATTTGGAGTGCTGTCTAAAAGTCAGCCATAATAGAAGAGGACAAGAGGCAGGTACTAACTGGGGATAGGAGATAGGGGATGCAGAAAGGAAAGGCTTTGGGGATAGAGGACATGGAACATGAGATGAAAGAGTACCAGATAGGCACAGCATTTTTCCAAATACTTTCTGGCCAGTCTGTTAACATTTCTGACCTTTTCATTGATTGTAGGGAATGTACAGTCTTCACAGACAAAACTCTGACAAAGAAGCTCTAGCCTTCCCCCACATCTCTTCAGGAATTCTCTCTTAGGTCTCCAGATGCAGTTAGCTGCCTGCACAATATATATTCTCTTCTTCTTCATTAGTAGGAGAACCATGATTCTGTTGAATGTGTCAATATGCTCACTAAAATATTTTCATCTCCCTAGACTTTCTTGCAGCCACAGGTAGGAAGCCATTTAATTTGGTTCTGACTATGAGATGTAAGTGGGAGTCACTGGATAGTACTTCAGGTAAAGCTTCTAAAAGGGAACAAACTCAACTAATAAGAATCTTTTCAGCTTTTTCCTTTTGCTCTTGTTTTTTCCCCCTGGAACACAGAAGTAATGACTGGGAGGGAACAGCCATATTGTGCCCACGAAGACAAAAATACAAACTAAGGTGGAATAGGAAGGTAAAAGGTGCTGGGATCCCTTAAGTTCTCATGGTGCCACAGCTCTAACTCTGGATTGTCTCAAGCTAGGGAATTTTTCAAGTGACAATGAGACTACCTCTTTGGTTAAATGAGTCTTCTGGAGTTCTCATTACATATGTATCCTAACTACCAGAAGCTAAGGATAAGAGACGACAACTTGGTATTCCTGTTTCAGTTCTTTCTGGGCTCCCTCTCTCTTTTGAAGTGGCCTGTCTTCATGATACACACATTTTTCGTTTCTGTTTACTCTGTGCAGGTGTTGCTCACGTTGGTGGTAAGGAAGTATAGTCTGTAGCTTGGGTGAGTAAATTCAGTTCTGGGAGGAAAATGTGAAGAAGCCCAATTATTGCCACACATCTAAGTGCTCTGTAATCTCCAAAACAGCCTTTCCAGAGACAAAGCTGATATGTTGTGGCTATCCACCTAATGTCTGTGTCCACCTCTCAATCAATTCAGAATTTGGAGAAGCATCCTGTTAAAAGGTGCTTTGATTCATCAAACTCCAGGACTGTTCTTCTGACTGCTAAATCTGGCTAAATAGATTTGTGAAGCAGTTTCTTAGTAGTCCAGATCCGATGTAGCCACTGAGAGAGGAATAGAGTATGAATATAAGGCTTCTTGGTGCAGGGACCCTCTGATCCACACCACACACACACAAATGCTCAAAACATACAGAATGCTTCACAGATATTCTTTCACCCAATAGCTCAAAAGATTTATCTCCCTTAAAGATGTATGCTTTACAAGCCTCTATGTGGAATCCAGTCCATTTACTGATGGGTGCCTGACCATGTACTTCCTTATTCAGTTCTGTCTTCTCCACATGATGTAAGTTCCACAAGGACAGGATTTAATCTGCCTTATTTACTACTGTGTGCCCAGAGCTGGAATAGGGCCTGAATCAAAGTAAGTGCTCAGAAATTTTTTTTAGATTTGTTAAGTGAATTGAATGAATGAAGTCACCTCAAAGTAAGCTAAATTATTTAGCCAGTCTCTACCTAAGTGGAAACTAATTTTGGATGATTTTTCTCTACTTTTCAGTCAACACAGCATGGTTCTTTAGTGATTCAATCTCTAGAAAGTTTCTTCTAATGGGTTTGGTTATTTTGTTTATTCTATTTTGCTTAATTACAGATAAATTTGTATTCTATTGGACCTAAACAGTTGGCAAAGACCCATTCTTGACTATGACCCAACTAACCATAACAAGACAGGCTGAATTTGGGCACGTTTCCATAGAAGTAAAAATATTTCCAACACATATTCAATTATTCATTCATGAATGGACTGTTGTGCTTGAATATTATCTATATGTTTTCATGTCTCTTTGTCTCTAGCTTTCAGCATTTGAGCCTTTCTTTCAATAAATGGCTATAAGGGTGAAGGAAAGGAGATACATCTCAAACGAGTTCTTTTTGTCAAGTAAAAGCAGCTTCGTTATCCTCAGCTCCTGCAATATGGAACTCTGAATTCTGCTTTCTTCTACTACCATGTTGTTCTGTACTATTCTCTCTGACTGAAATGCTGTCTTCTCACTTACCTACACATGCAAGCCCTGTCTTTCCTGACCACAATCCAATGGCTGTTTTCTTTGTGAAAACTTTCTGTAGGCAAAGTTAGGTGCTCTCCCATCAAACTGCTCCCGAAGGTACCAAGTTTGAATATTTCTTGGTACTTATCACATTTTGTTACAAATTAATCTTAGTGATTGAGTACATAGATTCTGACCCAAATTCCCTGGGTTCAAATCCTTATCTGGGGCAAGGTATTGATATCTCTCTGTTTCAGCTTCTTATCTGTTAAAAAAAAAAGATGATAGTAGTATCTCCCTCACAGAGTTGTCACTATTCTATGAATTAATACATGCATTAAAAAAAACCCACCTAAAATAATGTCGAGCATGTAATCAGTGATTAGTAATTATTAGCCCTTTAAAAAATTATTATTGTTCTTTTATATGTTTACCTCACTAAATAGATGGTCTAGATGGTCATCTCCTACAGTCTTGATCTATGAATTTGGCATCTTCCTATTTCCAAATCCTAGAGAAGTATCTGGAACACAGTTGAAATTTTGTCAATGTCGTATCAATGAATGAAAGATAGCCATTGACTACGGTAATAGTGAGGTGTGAGCATTGTCTGAGAGTGTGCTGGATCTCATGGAAACTCCTATAAGGGCTCTATTCTATAACTGCATTGGTGGACATGGTATAATGGCCTGCTCCAGGCCAGTCTTTCCAGAAAAGGACTAGAGTTCTGAAGTTGAACTGAAGTCACATCTAGGGGCCACGCTTCTGGGCCCATGTAGACTCCCACCCTTACTTATGTGGTAAAGTTAAACTCTAAGTTTTTCTAAGGTAACAAGAGGGATGACTATCATGTGGCCACTGGTGTTGATCATTGTACTCATTGCACTCACCCAGACAGTTAATATGTGCACGTCACTCAAGTTGCTTTCAGAGGCACTGGGGTCAGTGCTCACCCTGCCTATACTAGTGCTAGTCTTAAAAGTAAGTAGAGGAATTGGTTGCTAGTAAACTATTTCATAGGTTATTCCCCTTCTCCCTGTGGTAGATCTGCATTCCATCCTTCTTCATTGCCAGTAGAACTGTAATTTCCTTTTCAAATCAGTAATATTTTTAGCCTAATACAGTGGATTGGCCCAAGACCTGTAGAAAGAAGTGACTGTGTGTCTGTTTTGACCCTTAGTAGCATCATCCTCTTTTTATCACCTCTCTTGTACTGAGTCCATTTCCATGAGTAGAAATACCCTACTGGCCCCAGAATAATGAGAACACATAGAGTAGACTAGAAACCTACCCAAGGCAAGCTGAAATCAGCACAACCCAGTCAAGTCTCTGATTCACACTAGGGCCCAGGGCTCAGCCAGCAGCCTAGCTCAGCTGAGTGGCAGACAAAACCTAGACCCACTGCCTTAATTAAAGCCACCCCAAACAACTGCAGATTAGTGAGCAAGAAATAAATGTTTATTGTTGTGGCTACTGAGATTTTGTGGGTGTATTTATGTAGCACTGTTAGACTGATACATGAGCAATTAAAAAAGAATAGGAGAGGCTGACATGCAGGTGAATATTATCTTCTTTATACTTTTGTCAGGCCTGCCCCATACTAGCTCAGAAAGTCCTGTGGCCCATGGCTTATAGGACAGCAGAAGCTGCGGCCTGCCTTTCTTTCTATTTGTGACACATGTGAGACTTACAGGAATTCTGTGGAATTCCTCATGCATACTTTCCCACTGAGGAGAGGAGGAAATTTGGGAGAAACCTCTCACGATAAGTGGCATTTGAAATGTCTCATCCAACTATTTCAAGTACTAGCCATGCTAGTTGAAAGACACCTTTTGCTTAGAGTCCTAAAGGGGGATTGATTGCTTCAAGCATTGTGAGTAAAATCCCAATTCTTCTCCAGAGGCAACATGGTGAAGTGGAAGGTATAAATCTGAAGGACTGGAATCAATATGATTCGGTTTGAATCCTGCCTCTATCAAGCCTGACCACGGCCAAATTATTTAACTTTATGGAGACTCAGTTTCCTCGCCAGCAAATTAGGAATAGCAATATTGAACTTGCACAATTATTTGGAGAAATAAATGAGTTAACATATGCAGATTCCCTGGTTCATAGTAGATGGTCAATAATTTAAAAGTAGTGGTTTGTATTGTTTTTCATCAAATTTTTCATTTCCCCTTTTCTACATCAAAAGAGTATAACTGATCTAATAACATAGAAACATATACATAATTCCATGATTTCTGTTTAAAATTTAGAGGTCATCATGGTAGGATATATATAGTTTCCCAATAGTGGACTAATCCTTCTCTATTTCAGGTGGGTTTAGCTGCAAAGTGTGAAAGATACTTCTTCCCCAGTCACTCTGAGTAGCATGATAGAAGTAGGGGCCTCAGGGGAGGCTGGCAGTAGAGTCCTAAGCTTCTCAAGCATACAGAGGACTTTGCCAAAGAAAAGCACAGTATTATTAAGATTAACAGTTTTCAGATGGAGTCAGCCCTTTCAACTAACTTGAGTTAGACTTACTAGTAATGAAGTTCATGAGGAGCCATTTCCTGCCAAATAGTAAGATGTGGAATTTGTTAAATTAAGCCATGTGATGGGTCTGAAATGTATTAACTTAATCCATAATGAATGTCATTCCATCCCTTTTAACATGCTTCCCCAATTAAACTATTTAGGCCTCAGATATCTAAAGAAATTGAGCTGTCCTGCTTGTTGCCAATTGGTTAATTCCTTGATGATGGATAAAAGCTACTAACTGCTTTTGTTTTTAAATCTACGTTTTCTTCAGTAATAGCAATCTTTTAATCAGCTGTTACAAAGAAAATGATAATATCCCATAAGCAAGTACTCAAGAAAGTCAAATAATTAGGAAGATGAATATAAAAAAGCACTGGTCAGCCTGCCTGAGCACCTCCAACAACACCCGCTATGGCCACCATTGCAGTCAACATGACACACAAAGGATCCACTGGGTCATTTTTATTTTTTTTAGTCCCATGTTGGCTACACAGCAGACGTTCAGTGTTTATTCGGCTGATTGAACTGAATTCTGGAAGATTCTTAAGATTTCCAAAAAGTGTCTCTCCATAAAAGAAGCATTTTCAGATTTCAGGATGCCCTTCCCTTTCACGGGGATATGTGATAGAAATTCTTAGTAGGAGCAATATGCCTCTACTGCACCCCTATCTCTGAGGAACAGGAAAAATCTTTAGATAGGCAAGCAACACACCACATGTCACAAGTGACTTAGCAACCTTAGGCTGCCCCTGCCTCAGCTACCAGGTGGATATGATGCACAACAGATACCCACTGAATTTTCTGGACAGTCAGTGTGTGATTTGCCTGCAAATGCCTGGTGCGATCTTATGCCATGTGGCCTATCAACATGTAATCAAATGCAATATTTCAGCTTATAAACCTCACCATAAATGGGAGATTATACCAATTGGAAGGAAGCTTTTAGACAAAAAGCTGTCCACAGTTTCTGTGATAAAGAACTAATGTTTCTTTCTTTTTGTTATCTTTGTTAACATTATAAGACATGATTTATCACCAAAGCCTCTTATTATAGGGGAATTGGTGGAGAACTGTGGTGGTTTATTTCAAGAGTCGCCAAACTACAGCCTGTAGACCAAATTGCGTCCTGTTTTTGTAATAAAGTTTTATTGTAACACAGTTATAGCCATTTGTTTATGTATTACCTATGAGTGCTTTCTGAGTTACAATGGTTGAGTTAGATAGTTATGACAGAGAGCATATATTTTGCAAAGCCTAAAATATTTACTATCTGGCCTTTAACAGAAAAGTTTTGCTGACCTCTGGTTTGATTTTTCAAATATAGTTACTCTTTCTGTCTTCTGTCTGGTAAAACCATACTTTCTCCCACCCCATTAATGCTGGTTTGCCATGTGATGGTGAGCAGAGTGCACATTCAGGCCTCTTGCTTTGGGGTCTGTGGTAGACAAAACACGATTTCTATCCCCTGACTATTCAATTAGTCACGAATCCACACACAGCTGTGAGGGGGTTCCTTCCATTAACAGTTACCTTAACTTTGGGTTTGAACTTACAATTTGCATTTATTAGTAGAATGTTATCAGAAGTGATATAAATAGAGATGTTAAATGTCCTTATGAGGTTAATCTTACAGTTAATCTTATTCTTGTGTGCTTCTGCCATTGCCATGATAAAAGAATGCCCTAGCTGGCCCACTTGTCTACGGAAAATGAAAAACACATAAAACAGACCTGAACCCAAATTGAAGCTTGAAGCCAACTGAGACCAGCCTGGATCAGCTAACTTTCAGCTGATCCAGAGATACCTGAAGGTTATTTTAATCCACTGGGTTTAGTGAGATTTGTTATAGCATTACTATAGCAAAAACTAATGATACAGGAATTCTTTTTCCCCCTTTCTCCCAAGGATTTCATCATGATGAACACCAGTGGCAAGTCCAATATTTCCTATTCTTTTTAATATTCTTACCAATTAGTCATGTAGCTGATAGACCTCTGCTTTGGAAGCTAGAAAATCTGATTATGAACACCAGCTCTGCCGTATACTAGTTATATGATCTTGAGCCCATAAATTAAAATTCTCCAGGTCTCAATTACCTCATATGCAATAAAGATAATCATTCTAACTTCATGGGGTTCTGTAAGGATGAAATGAGATAACAAATTTGAGGAAAGAGTGTGCTGCCTAACATAAAGCAGGGCCCCAATATGAGTCAAGTCTAAATAATTGGAATGGGTTACTGGATGATTCCCAAGTTTCTTTCTACACCAACAATAGTATGGTGCAGAGAAGCTCTTGGTCTACAGAACAATACTTATTCACTGATGGTTGTTTAATGATAACAACATTTTTATTTTATTATTTGAGGCAATCTTCACATTGAAACATCCCTGGAAGAGTTAACGTATGTACTTAAATTTATACTGTATTGTGAATGACTAACATCAGAGCACGTTTAATAGAGATTCTTGGGAAAAACACAAAGTACAGTCGACCTTGAACAAGGCAGAGGTTAGGAGCACCAAACGACCACCCATGGATAACTTTTGACTTCCCCAAAACTTTACAGTCAGCCCTTTGTACCTATAGGTTTCACATCCAAGGTTGCAACCAACTGTAGATCAAAAACAGTATTTTTGATTCACAGTTGGGAATCCCAGATGCAGAGAGCTAATTGTACTAATAGCCTACTGTTGACCGGAAGCTTAACTGGCAATAGACAGTCGATTAACACATATTTTTTATGTTATATGTGTTATATACTATAGTCTTACAATAAATAAAACTAGAGAAAAGAAAATTTTATTAAGAAAATCATTGGGAAGAGAATACTTATTGAAAACAATCCACATACAAAGAGACCGATGCAGTTCAAACTTGTATTGTTCAAGGATAAACTATAATTGGGTTTATGAATGGATTTCTAGCACATATAAAGTCAATATGTAGAAATGGCAGAGAACACATCCAGTTAGTTCACAAGCCAAACAACATTCGTATATTGGTGGTAGTCCTAGAGAAAAACACCCAAAGAGTGTGTGTGTATATATATAATCAGAAAAGGTACCAATACTACTTTCAAGAGAACAGTACAGCCTAAAACACCAATCAAAAAAAAATAACAAAAATTGACCCAACAACTTACTTAAATTTATTTTCGAAATGCACATTGTATTTCTAAGTACGGTAAAAATCTTTATAAACCAAAACCAGAGCTTGGCATGTATAACTTAAAATATCTTATTTTTCAATATATTATTTCAGTCTTTACTGTTGAAAAACATGTGTATAATACATAAATTTGTTTTCTTTTTGTAGGAAATAATAATTAGTAGGCTTATTTTTATTTGAGAATTCTTGGCATTGCTTGGTCTCCAGGTCATCATTATAAATGGGAAATCTCAGCACAGGACTGAGGCTATGTAGGTAGCAGAGGTTGAAATAAATGTCTACTAATTATATTAAATAACCTTTAAATTAACTTTTTGATTAAGCCCCTAATAACACCTTATTTTGCTCTGACTCTTCCCTCCAAAGTTGAATATATATAGAAACAAATAACAGATAAAACATGGCTCAGATTATTTGAGGAGTCTGTTCAATTGGGTTTCAGTTAATTGCGGTTTTGCTGTATTTCTTCGCAATGCCATTTTCCTTACCATAACTCTGTAGATTACCAGAGTGGACTATTTCATGCACAATTTATTGCAGAGACAGGCAGTATTTATCAGTTTCTTCATGGCAAAGAAGAATCATCTGCTTGAAGGCCATCACTCACACTGCTGTCAGCAGAGTGGTTAAGAGCTGAATAATGAAAGAAAAGAAAAGAGCCCCCACATATACTGGGTTTGTGATAACTTCATTAATTTGAGAATTAGGAGACTTTTTTAAATGGGGGGGGAAATACCCAACCTTTTAACAGAATATCCTAGATAAGATATAAAGTCCAAGCCTTGGCTCATCCATCATTGTTTAGAATTAGCTTTCATGCACTTGACCTTAATCATCACTCTTTTTGTCAAGCCTGGGTGTCAACACAAAAGAAATTGGTTCATGGATGAGAGTACTGAATGTGCATCTGATCACACTTCTTTCAGGCGCTTACCTTCTCACAGTAAGGGATCAATTAAAACCAAATGGAGCAGATTTCTCTGGATATCTGGGTCGTTGATGTGGAATGCTATGGTTTGGGCAAAGAAGCATTTAACTGGAGGAGAGAGAAGCTCCTGGCCCGAGCACAAACAGGCCAGGCATGGATGTCATAAGCTGCAGTATGTAAACACATTCAGCACTGGACACAAAAGGACAAGGACACAAGAGACCGTCTGTCATGTCATTACCTGAATATCTAGCTGTATTATTTATAAACCAACTTGCAGCAGATGTTGTCTTTTTTAACACAAATTCTCCTTCTAGGGCATTATGCATGAGGCCTAATTGTAAATGCCTATATTGTTCCTTTCCCCTACTGATTTATTGTTCTATAGACATCTACATGGGAACGCAGTGTGGAACTGTGCTGTTTTCTCTATTAATTATTTTCACTCTTTGATTACTAATTTCAGAAGACAAACTTTTCACTGTTGACCTCCTCGGGAGCGGATTGTTTTACAACGAGACCGTATTAGGGAAATGAGTCCCCAGTGAAAGCAGAAGGGCATGAAAACCTTGTCTCTTATTTACATTAACCCAAACACAAGTTTCCCAGTCATTTCCTTCTTAAATCTTTATCTGCTCATAAAAGGAATAGTAATAGATCCAGGAACAGTGAATCCATAGGAGTTATTGCCCAATAGTAGAGCTATTGTATTAAAATCAAAGTCTGTCCCTGCCCCCTGCCCCCCAAATCATCATGGTTAGAAAATAAGGCCCTTACACATATCTCTGTACCAAGGATGCAAAACTACCAACCACCACACTGGGCACATAGTAGTTGCCCAGAGATTATATGAGTGACCTTGACATTTAAAATCTGACATGGTTTCCAAGGTAAACTTTCAAGATATGAGCTAAATTGGGAGGAGAGATTGGAATTCCTTTCAAAAGAAAAATTTTAAAGCTTTTGCTTTGTCATGGAATTCAGTTGGACCCTTTGTCCAAATGCTTATCTCTATGTGTGATTTCCCACCCACCTGTCCACTGGGAGAGAATTTCAATCCCCATGGAACATTCAAGAAAACTGACCCTTTCTTCTCCTTCTCTCTCATCTCTGCTCAAAAAATAAGGTGCACCCCATAGTATGAAGACAGGTTAAAATGCAGAAGCAGTCTGTTGTCCTGAGACCTGTTGGGGAGACAGGATGGGAGAGTATTTGTTGCTTATTTCACATGTTGCTGGTCTCTGTGTGGGCCTCACATAGTTTTCAGGAGTCCCTGCTGAACTAGGCGGAAGCATGTGAACTTGGTCTTGGGGAGGTCAGAACAGACAGTCTAACACAAATCTCTGTCCTGTGCAGCAATTTCTTCTATTCCATGTTATTTAAATGACTACCTGGCTTCTGCAGGAATGCCCCCCAGGGATGGCAAACGGCACTCCCTCCTGAATTAGCAGCTCATTCTGTGAGAGATCTGATAGTTAGGAAGTCCTTAATTGTTCCAAGTCCCTGTCCTGAGGCTTTGTGACTTTTACTGGTTTTACCTGCTCTCTGGAGCCACTGGGGGAGAGCTTAACCACTCTTCCATATAACAGATATCTTGAATTTTTAAATAAAATTGTGCAGGGCCATGTTTCATTTCTGAGCACAAGGGACATAGTCACTTACTACCCACTCTGCCTTGTCTCTCTCAACTTTGTCAAGGGTGAGCAGAGGTCCTCCCATCCTGGATGAGATTGAGCAGGTGAACCTGGTTGGGGCTGGCAGGGCTGTCCGCCCTATGGAGGGAGGAAAAAGGAGCCGGTAGAAAATGTGCAACTCGTGTTCCTGAAAGAGGCCAGGTGGATGGATCATCTTGGGGCGTGGCTTTCCCAAAAGTGATGTTCTTTATTCTACTCTGATGGAACCATTTCATGGCCATGCCACCCTGAACAAGCCCGATCCCATCTGATCTCGGAAGCTAAGCAGGGTCGGGCCTGGTTAGTACTTGGATGGGAGACCACCTAGGAAGACCAGGTGCTGTAGGCATAAATAATAATAATAATAATAATAATAATAATAATAAAGTCAGGCCTTACAGGACCACTTCAATTCTCAGGGACAGCAACATGCTTATAAAAGCTCAAAGACACTTGTGTGCAGAAGATCTGGTGGCCTCCCTCCCTTCATTGTCAGACTTTTCACCTGCCCTTTACAATGGAGATGTAGAGATGAAAAGTATTCTCAGGTTCTCAGCACTGGAAGACACTGTCACTGTCATTACAATCATGTTAAAAGGTCTGTTTTTATGATCAATTGTGCCAACCTGCCTATATATTCTTTCTCCCATCCTCAGCCTTCCTGGATCTTGGACTCTCCTCTCAAGAACACTGGCAAAGGAAGCACTGACTACTATGTGACAGCAAGGACAGGAGATAAAAGGATCTAGAACTCATTACTGATCATTAAAACCAAGAATGGGATCCAGTGTAAGGAGTGGGGATGCAGGTGAGGTTATGCAAAGCAAACAGCCTTCAACCAGGAGGCTAAGGAGGACCTAGGTACCTAAACAGGATAGCAAAAAAGGGGCATGAGGGAGATGGGAGTTAATCTGCGACAAGCACATGCTCAGTATTCCCCAGCAAAGTTATATGTGCTGGGTCATGAGGTAGGGAGCTGGGACAGAGACCTGGCTCCCTCATAGAAAGGCAAACCCCACCTCACTGTTCCAGCACTTTGAGTTTGAGCTCCCTACTTGTCAAGCTCCCAGGACTGGGAGAATCTTAGGAAGATTCTAGCACTGGGGAGGAAAGGAAGGGGCAATGCAGGTGGGGGCACCTTCCCAGCCAAAAACTACTTCAATTGATCAGCCAGCCTCTGAATAGCAGCTTTTGACATCTCAGTGGGCTGCGAGGGAGGTGTGGTCATCACAAATGAAACAGACCACAGGGGGTGGAGGAGACCTCTGCAGGGCCCCTAATCAATTACTAAAAACACAGAGAGGGTCCAAGGAAAATGAGTGAAGGAGACAGATGCATGCTGACACTCAGTGGTATTTCTGGGCACCAAAGGAGAAGTTAGGGGTTTTCAACTTCACAGAGGATGGGGGTGATTGTTTTCTTTCATCAGCCGTTGCCCTCAGAAACAAAAGAGAAAGCAAAAGAGAAACATTGCCTATGGAAAAAAAAATACGTACAGAAGCTGAAAAGGAAGAAATAAGAGGAATGGAATTCTGCTTTTCTGAAATAATTTAAATAGTCTTGAATGCCCAGAGGGCCTAGGCACTATATTATGTGCTACAGAGAGGTTGGTATCTCCCAAAGGGGATATGAAATGGGAGATGAATATTATTAATCATCCTTATTTGCTACATGTTAGGAAACCGAGGTAAAGTGAAAATGAGTGATTTTACCTCCTGACTCACACGCTGTGGCAGCCACAGAGCTGGGATTGACAGACAAGAGCTTGATGCCCTGTGAAGCGTACTGGTGGGGTTCATGTTGCTGAGTGAAACAATGCCCAGAACCTGATGTGCCACAGATCAAAGGTTGGTCATCTTCTACCTGAAGATGGGTGTGGCTGGGGACTTTCATCCTGGGTCATGTCCACAGGCAGTTTGCATGTTTGACCCAGGTTGACTCCAGTCCCCTTATAGAGACTTTAGCTGATTTGGTTGATATTGAACCTCATTGATCAAACTGGGGCTACAGAGAACAGATTAGAATATCAGATATATTTGGACAGGAACTGTCTATTTAATTCACTTTTATATCTCCAGGACCTTGACCATGCCCGTGGCTCAGTCTATATTTGTGGGATCATACTGACTGCTCTCTTGATGCTGGGCAATGACAGGCACCGGAAACAGAGATGACTAAGTCAGCCATTCCCCAAGTAGTCCTCTGAGGTATTAATGGGTGTTCTGTGGGGGTTGGGAGAAGAAAGTTCTCAGACTGAATAAATATGGGAAATGCTAAGTTTAGCTTTATGTTGGAAAGATTTTTCATGGCCATTAATAAGTATATATGGTTTGTGAATTCCCAGGGGAGGATAGGTTTGTGTCATTTTCCTAGTAAAATTGATTATGCAAAGCCCCTCCCCTTTCTACACATGCCTTTAGACTGTATATTGCTATTGGTGTTTGTTCCTTAGAAAAAACATAGTTCCTGCTCTCAAGCAGTTCACAATCTCTTGGTGGTCACTTTCATCCAAGATCTGCCAAGCGATAGCTCAATCTTCCATGCTTATTGGCGATGATTAGGATCACCACAAATCTATGGCTGCCAGTTATTGTACTCCAAAGCATTTTCACTCCCTCTGGACCCTACATAGTGCTTTCTTGGTACCTCTTCAGCCTCCAGTGTGAAGCCATTGCATTCCCTGAACTGGCAGCCTGGGACACATTGGTAAGTGTTGATCTTCCCAGAAGGAATCAGTTCTAACTCTAAGCATCAGCCACAATCTGATATCTAACGTTGAGATAGAATCAGAAATCATGAAGCCAGTTCTACTCTCAGTAATTCTGACCCAGTAACACAAAGTCTAAATCCTGTCACTATGTCCATCATAAGCACAGAGATGAAAAACAAATAAAACTGCACTTTCAACCCCATAGGCAGAATATGCTTTCATAAGACGGAGCCCAGAATTGTCAACTTGTGACATTCAGAGTCCCCACATCCCAGCCACTGTTTCACACACGGAGAGCAGTGCATTCTCTCAGGCAGAGGACTCTGTCCTTGCTACAGTCCAAATAAATCACCAGTGCCCTTCTAAAGGGAGTTAATTGCATTTGGAAATACTCCAGGTACTGGGGTTTGTTTGGTCAAAGACATGGGCAAGGGTAGAGTAACATATGTACCCACTTTCATGAAATCCATGTTAAAAATAACAGGGCCTATGTTACCTAATTTATAATGGATACCACACACACTCCTCCCTGCGTTCCTTTCCAGGCGAAGAATGTAAGAGGAACCATGGCAGTATTTTTCTTTTAGGTATAACAGTCTGTCAGTATCAAATTCTCTCAGTCAGTGGGGAGCAAATAGTGTTGATTTACTGAAAATCTGGGATTATGTTTGCTCTGTGGTGAGTGTAGATTTAAGAGAGGAGAGGTAAGGGGTCTCCAAAAGGTGAAGAAAAACACAAATGAAAGCTAGCAAGGAAAAAAATAGCTTGACAGTTAAGATACAGTGCAGCCACCATCAACATCTTCTCGAAAGAAAAGCCCAGGAACAAACACACACACATACAGAGAAACACGCACGTACGCCTGTTTCAAGCCCCATGCACTGGAAGGTTTGCAACCTTTTCAATTAACCCCTTTCTCTTTGGGGCATTACCAATGTGTCAATGAAGGCTTAAATACTGTCATGTTTCATGCTGGAGAGAAATTGTGACAACAGACTCAAAATTTTGTTTCAGTTTTTAAGAACTGGTTTTAAAAAAAGGCTTGTGAGGAGTAAAGAGGGAATTCTTTCCTTCAAGAGCCCTCTGACACTTGACTTCATTCCTGGACCTTTTTGTCACCAACATTTCATTATCCTGATCATATCCCTAGTCTCCTGCTCCTTTTCCCCTTTGCCTCAAAATAACTGTCACCCTGTGTTATTTTACCCCAGGAATATTCCCTAGAAGTGCCTCAGAGTTTCTGTTTTCCCCTTCTTTTTTTACTTTTCTTTCTCATAATCCTATTTGAAATGGAATATGGTAACTAAATGGAATTAAAACGTAGAGAGGGGAAAAAACAACCCTGTGACAGTACCTCAGAGCTTGTGAGAAGGGATTTTGGGCACCTTTCCCTTCTCTGGGACAGGGCTGTAGGCAAAGGCTGGTAAGGACAGGGTAACATAAGTGGTGACTAGTGGCCAAGGTGAGTGCTGTTGGTGATTTGACTCCATATACCTCCCTGATCTACACCAGCTCCAAGAGATATCTCTGGACTTCAGGACAGTTGGCAGGTGAGCAGTGATTGTTATTGTCATGGGTCCCAGCAGTGTCACTGTGGATCAACAACTCTAGAAAAGACTGTTGAGAAGGCAGGGGCCAAGGACCTCATCTGGCAACTGGAAGACGTTAAATGTGGTGTTTGTGAGGGTCCCTGATAGCTACAGAGGAGGTAGACGTTAGGGGTGGGGTAAGAGGGTGCTTTCAGTAACTCCTATGACTATGATCACCAAGAGACATGGGCACTGCTATGTGTTCCAGAGCTAGAAAAGAGAGAAGAAGTGATGAAAAAGAAATAGAGGTAAATAACAGTAACAAAAATGCCACTAGAATTAAGCAATTCTAGAAAAGAATATGAAGCAATCCACTTGTGAAAGAAATGCCATTGTGTCTCTTTATTTTTTTAATCATAAATCCTTAATCTCTATAGTTGGGATTCCTATGTTATTTTGCTAAATACACGCTCTCAGCTTGTGATTCTCCAAGACATGCTTCTGAGAGCTGTGGATTCTGCTGCTAGACCGGCAAGACCAGCCAATGGGTTGAGTGGCCCTATGTCCTAGCTTGCCTGGGAAAATCTTAGGTTATGCCTCTTGAATGATTATTAATAACATGCCTTTTTACTCTTCAAAGTGTCTTAATTTTAATGATAAATTATATGGCCAGCTTGCATATAGGCAAATTCACGGTTTCTTTAAATAGGGCTATAACCACCTTCCTTTGCTGAAAATTAAAACTGTCTGAAAAAAGCTAAAAGCAAATGAACCTTCAAAGCAAAGAATAACTCAAGATCACTTGTCATTCTTGAAGACAAGAGCAGTTAGACCCTGGAAGAGGTCCCCATTTGTGTATACTGGGCCCCATTTGGATAGACTTTCTTTTTCTTTCTTTTTCTTTTTTTTTTCTTTTTCTTTTTCTCTTTTTCTTCTTCCTTCCTTCCTTCCTTCCTTCCTTCCTTCCTTCCTTCCTTCCTTCCTTCCTTCCTTCCTTCCTTCCTTCCTCCCTCCCTCCCTCCCTCCCTCCCTCCCTCCCTCTCTTTCTTTCTTTCTTTCTTTCT
>CM053504.1:55465344-55625344 GCA_028627145.1 Eidolon dupreanum
TTCCTTCCTTCCTTCCTTCCTTCCTTCCTTCCTTCCTTCCTTCCTTCCTTCCTTCCTCCCTCCCTCCCTCTCTTTCTTTCTTTCTTTCTTTCTTTCTTTCTTTCTTTCTTTCTTTCTTTCTTTCTTATTTCTTTTTGGCACATACATGCAGCTATTCAATGGTACGAGAAACTGGTTGTAACAAATGTGGTTCACAAAGCAGTATGACAACGACAAGTGTATTAGTGAGACCCACATAACAGTGGGCCCAGCAATAAGACCCACAAGAAGTACAAAATCTGGGCAGAAGAGGGTCCTTTAAAAATTTAGCCCAAAGGGCATCTTTCAGTTTGTTATCAAAACCCAGGAAGAATGCTGGAGACTATGAAAGAAAACAACTGTAACTCCTCTCAGATTCTCCCTCCCACTGTATGGTGCAACAAAGCTTACCTTTTTTACATTTCAAAAGAGGCTGCTTTCTCTTTAAAAAGTAGGAGCGACTTGGTCTGATGCGGCTGCCTTTATCAACCATGAAGTTCCCAGCAAGGTGCTGTTAGTGCCTGATTAAACCTCATACCAACCCGTGTCCCCCATGGTAACCCAGAAGACATCCGCTGAGACTCAGAGCACTGATTCAGTTTAATTGCCCCAGCTCTCTGTGATGGCCGGATTTCTTGTCTCTCAAGGCCTGGAATGGAAATCTATGTGATCAGATGAACTATCCGGGTGTCTTGACAGATCTGAAATATGAATATGGAGATGGCAGTGTGTTCTGCAGTCACTTCTGAAACCCCAGTGATAAAATCTGATCTGCCACTGAAAAGATTTCAGGAGTGTGTGATTCACGTAAAACTCATTTTCTAATCAACACTAATTATTAATAAATCAGGCCAAAAAGGGGAAAAAAGTGTGTGTATGTCTGTATACAAATACATATAAGATGTATATGTATACCTGTGTATAAGATATGTATATGTATATATGTATATATACACATCCATCTATATGTATAAATAAACAGGGCTCCATTCAGACAATATCTCCACATATATCTAGATAGATATATGTGATAGATATAGATATATAGATATATATGTCTGTCTTTGTATTCTTGCTTTTGGGGGGATTTTAATAATAAGAATAACTTGTATTTTCAAAACACTGTACTCCAAGGAATTCAAACATTGAAAATATCTGGTTTAATCTGCCTTTTCTACAATAAATGGAGAAATGGATGGTGCCAAGCCCCTTTATTTCCTAGAGATAAAAAATAAAAAACTAATGGAGGCAGCAACCCCCTAGAATCTGCATCGCTTTCCTGCTCTAACAGAAAATGGAATGCAAGGAAGAAATAGAACAAGACACCCTAACAAATCCCGGGGTCACTAGATTACTTGGAAAACCTCTCTTCCTTCTGGAAAGGCATCAAAAGCAAAGACACTCGTCCTAGAGGACTGAAAAGTCATCTAAGGAAACGACAGAGCAACTCTCCTCGACTTTCTCCTCCTCAGACTCCCTTTTAGAAATTGCTTTTCTTCTCTCCCCCGCCCCACCCCTCCCCCCGCCACCTCCCACTATTTGCTCCAAGATTTTTAATTTACCAAAGTAATGGGGCTCTAGTAACAGCTTGAGATCTACTAGTCATACCCACGAACCCCTGTGATGACAATGACATCTTTCCCACTCACACAAATTATCCATCCTTAACACATGGACTTGCTATATTTCTAGCCTGTTTCTAGCCAAATGAAAGAAATTGTACTCATTTCTTCTGCAGCCTTATTCTGAATAAATATATGATTTCCATTAGGCTTTTTGAAATATGTAAAATGTAGAGACTCCCATTACTACCTTCAGGAACTCTAGGTGTTTGGGGATCCCTTACTGGGAATCACTCCTGTGCCCAAAATGAGTTTGAAGATGAAAATTATTGCTAAAGGGAAAAGAACTGTTGGTGTAACAAGATATTTAAAAGCAAATTTTTCCCCACTTGAGTTGGTCAGGGCCAAGCAACCGAGAAAGGGATGTTTTCAAAATGAGAGTAAGTGCTAAAGCAAAATGTGTAAAACTGAGACATGAGGCCAAAAAATAAGGGCGTTAGCTTACAAGAGAAGAGGATTCTATTGTGTTAAGCTGTTCCCTCTGAAGTAACATTTCCATTCAGGCCAATTTTTTGGGCTCCCCAAACTTTATTAGGTTTTTGGTAATTACCCCAAGGAAACCCAAAGAAAGGCAGGTTATAATTACAAAATTGACATGCATAGCATGACCGGAATAAAAGAAGCTACCCACAACTTTTCATTAATTAACGTATTTTTTCCTCCATGCAATAAGGAAGGAAATTGTAAATTTGTAATCAGGCAGGTCTCTAAGTTTTCCAACATGGTTGTTCTTCCCCACCCCTACCCCCCCAACTAGGGAAAAAAAGACAATATATTTCACTAATGCAAATCCTGACTTGTTTCTCACATTATTCAAATAAAGTTTCAGAAATAATGGCAAATTTCTTTTATACTTATAATTAATTCATTTTGAGAATGAATCAAGGATCTGTTTGAAAGTTTCCTGAGTCTAGAGTTTCATGGAAAAAGGTTGGCTGAGAATCAAATTCCACCAGTGGTTTGGTGGTGTCTGAGCACAGGCCATGAGCCAGAACATTCTACCACATCTACAATGAGCACTTTTGAGGGTTCTTTCTGCAGAGAAGCTATATGGATGCCATCCGCCAACACTGTAAGAACTAATTTCTAGAAAAAGGACAGAAGCACCTAGTCACCCTGGTGAGAAAGCCAATCGCCTTGTCAGTAAACAGAAGAGATAACTATTTACCAATATAAAATTTTCCACTAACTCGTTAATACAAATAATGATAGCTAACAGGCAAAATTTTCATATGTATTTCATTTATAGAGTTTCTCCACCCCAAATGTAAATGTAAAGGCTCCTGACTTGAGTGCCTTATAACTTTGGTTTACTGATGGACAATCCAGAACCAGATTCACATATCCCTCAAAGAGAAGCCACTTAAAAAAATCCCCATCTTTAAGCGTATCAAATAAATGTCTCCTGCAGGGGGTGCAGTGGGCACAGGAACCCAAATCCACCTCCAGGAGAGAAGGCCTTGAGGGATAGCATAAAATCAAGGAAAGGAAATTTGGGTATTTGGAAAGTATTCCTTACAGTCAAGTCTATGAGGTGAAGGAGGTATCTCCCAAGGGAAAAAGTGGAAACCCCACCATCAGACATATTTAGAAGGAGGCCAGGCTGGAGCTCTGGAAAATTAAGCATAGGAAGCAATCATGCCCTGGCAGGAGTAGAAGAGAGGTTTTTTCAATTCTAATTTCTAAGAATACGATTAGACTACAGAGAAAAAAAGGAAAGAAAATTTGAAATAGGAAAAAAAAAAAAGGAACAAAAGCCAGAAGAGAGAATAATGTAACAATATTAAGGGACACAGTTAGAAAACACACTGGCAAATCCTTAATAGTCATCTAGCTACTGTCCCATCTAGGCTGTCAGTGAAGAGTGGATGTCTTAGAGGAACACAGGCAGGGAGCTGAAAACCAGAGGGACTGAGAGAAGACCTCTCTGAACTTACTTTGAATAACACTGAGAACTTGAGACCCTTTCGTCTAAACAAAGTGCTGAAAGAAAGAAAGCCTGCTTGAGGCAGCAGCTAACATTTCTTTCCTGGTGGAGTTTGGCTATTCCTTCTTCTTTTTAATCAACACAATCCCATCTAAACAATCCACTTTCTTTAGCAGATAAGTCTGGACTTAAGCTTTGGGCTCACTTTTTTTTGAAAGAAGTGTCAGAGATATCGCAATGTCACGTTGTTTCCCTGATTGTTAACATGCATAGTCACAGATAATCTGAATATCCAGGGTGCTAGCTGCTTCACTCCCCTGCCTATTAAACTTAACTTAAATCAGCCCAGATTAAATATTTAAGTTATATATGCTCCAGCATGAATAAACAAGGCCCACATATTTATAGTTGAGTGTGCATGTGTGCGTGTGTGTGTACCAAGAACAGTAGACATTTCATACTTATGATTCTTTTTAAAACTGGTCAAATGATCTTGATCTGAATGGAGAGCAAACCAGGTTCCAAAAAGGCAATTTTCCTGAACATGTACAGACAAAGGAAATAGTTTCCTTACGGAAAGGAATCACTTGAAAGCTTTTGGGCCAGACCCTGCTCCAGCTCAGATTTCCTTTCTTTTAGCCCTTTGATGAACAACTCATATGGAGATTCAAGCGTCTTGTGCCTGGTTTGAATTTAAGCTGTTTGCTGACTTTAGTGGAAAACTTTCATAAACTCAACTCAGGCTTTCGTCCCTCCTTCCCCCACTACTGTAGACCAATTTCCGATACATCCTTGGATATTCATCTTGACTCATTCATGTCATCCACTTGACAGAAAACCATTTTTTGCCCAGGAAAGACTGAATTCATTCTGCTCCTTTCTCGGGTCTCTGAAGGCTGCCTTCCGGAACAGATAGGGGGTGAGGTGGAGATGGAGGACAACTGATGCAGGAGGGTGAAATGGAACAAGAGTGATGCTTTTGGACAACTGCTGGAGACCGCATATCTCCATGGCAGAGTTACTACCAGAACAATGTCACATGGATTCCGTCCAGTGCCTGAGCAAGAAGCCAGTCTCCATATTCCACATTCTAAAGCCTTTTTTTCAGGAATGGGCTGGGCAGAGAGTATAGTTTTAAAGAAAAGGCTTTGCCTTCAAAACAGGACTCTTTCTTCCAGTCACTTGAGAATAGTGTTCCGAATGGATTTCCCCTCCTCTTTGCCAGGCTGTTTGGTGAGAGTTGAGAAGCTGGGATGCCCAGAACATTTTGTTCAGAAACCTGTGCTGCCTTCAGGATTGTGTGGTGAAAAATAAGAATCTTGGAATCAATCCAGTCTGGATTCAGAGCCAGCTCTGCCACTTAAGTGAGTAACTTCGAACAAGTAACTGAAGTCTTCCTGGTCCTCAGCTTATCTGCTAATTTGAGATATTATCTTCGATTTATGGGTAATTGTGAGGGTTAAATGAGACTATATTTCTGAAGTTCCCTGTCTTGGTTTCATTCTTTTTCTCTGACCCTATGCCCTTGTTGATAACTTTGCAAATTCTCCTGGTCCTACGTAACTAAAACAATTGCATCCAGTCCAAGAGTGAAGGATCCAAGAATCTCCCTGGGGTATGTGGGGCCTGAGGCAAATCATACTGTGTGTCCCCACTCCTAGCATGTTTACAAAGACACAATCAGATTTTTATAAATTTCAAGGGCAGTTTTGTATTAAAGATGAATATATCACCAAAGGAAACATCTAAGGAATATGTGCGGAAGTAGGAAAGGGGGTATCCTGTACAGCCTCAGGATGGCAATGTGGGGAGCTCTGACATACATGTCATGGACTTTCCATTTTTGGTTTTGCATCCCTCACAGCTCCAATCCCCAGATGGCTCCTGCATTATGCTCAGAGCTTGCCGACTACAGCAGTACACCAGGGCCCCTAGCCAGTGGGACCACTTTGATTGGCCAAAACTTTCGGGAGTGACTGACAGAAACACTTCTCTCTTGCACAAATGATAGTTCCTGAACTTCAGGCAGTTTATTTGCCACAATTCCTTTAAAAAATTTGGTTAAAAAAAAAAGCCAAGTAGATTGATGATGAGGCAAATCTGACAGATAGCTACCCACACACCCACTTCAATTAAAAAATATATAATTCGTCTAAGAAACATATGGATGTAACTACATAGCTGAAGCTTCATCCTGAAAGTAAGCCATTGGTATAAAATGGTGCCTTACTTCCTTCTGGATGCTGTAACAAATTGCCACAATCACGGTAGCTTAAAACAATGTGACCTTATTCACTTGTAGTTATGAAGACCAGAAGTCTAAAATCAGTTTTACTAGGTTAAAGTCAAGTTTGACACCTTAAAACCAGGGCTGGTTCCTTCCAGAGGCCTCAGGGCAAGAATCTGTTCCTTGCCTCTTCCAACTTCTTGTGGCTCTAGGCATTCCTTGGCTTGTGGTCACACCACTCCAATCTCTGCCTCTGTGGTCACATTGTCTTCTCTTCTGTTGTCAAATCTCCCTTTGCCTCCTTTTTATAAGGACACTTGTAATAACATTTGAGGCCCATCTACACAATCCAGGATAATCTCCTCATCTCAAGATTCTTAATTTAATCACACCTATCAAGTCTTTTTGCCATCCATACGAGTTAACATTCATAGGTTTCAGGGGTTAGACTGTAGATATCATTGGGGTCCATTATTCAGCCTATCACAAATGGGATTTATGTGATAGTAGTTGCCTTGTTAAGTTGTGTTCTTTGCCGAATTGGATAGAAAAACAATTCTTTGGCCCCCTATCTTTTTTTCCTTTTAAATCTATAATTCAGCTACAGACCAGTGTATGAAAAGAGCATCATTTCCTGCAACTGCCATTGTCTTTGCCATCTCAGGAAAGGATCTGGAAAGTGGCTTCTGAAGATAGTAACAATCTTAGACTTTACTCTCCTCTATGAAGAATTACCATATACAAACATCTAATTTTCTATCATATCAAAATTGATGATGTGCTCCAGATCTGGCAAGAAAGCATGTCATCTGCTTTTTCAGACACATAGAAACCTAAATATATACCCCCTTCAGGGAAAGAGAGTGGCATTTAAACAGGGAATGGTTGCCCAGTTCAGAAAAAGGAGGTTGAAAGGGGACAGCTATTTAAAAGTCACTCTGATATGACCTGTTCCCCAAACAATTCATCTCAGAGTCACAGCCATTGTTGCTAGGTGGCATAACATTTATTACGATAGTGTCCTGGGCTCCTTGGATTGGTAACAGCCATCTATTCCTCAGAGCATGAGCAAAGTTGATAATGTTCTCTTAGCCTAGGAGAGCTGAACTTCAACCACCAAGATACCAGTTGACATTAAGACTTTGCAACACCTATCACCGTCTGTCACCTCCTGAGATAATCTCTCTTGTGACCGATTTCTCCCGTCACTAGTCACTGATGCCACTGTATTTAGTCTCTTTTGTAGACGAGCTCTTGGGTCCTTGACACTGCCTGGCTTCCTGAGTTTGGTCATATGCTCAAAACTAACTTCACAGACCTCCAGACCTCATAGTGTGAAGGACAGAGGACCTGGACAGAGTAAGACTATCAGAGAAACTGCAAATCAGCAAAAGAATGAAAGCCTCTTGACCCTGAGCACATCTGCCACATATTTAATTCCATATTCTTGCCAAGTACTGAAAACCCAGGCTGGGGAGACTTGGGAGCAGTGTGGGGTTATGAAGCCTAGGAGACAATAGAGGTGAAAAGCCTGGCAGGTGGCCAATCATGTGGTCCACGCTCCGGGAAGGAATCAGACACATGGGTGGCAGGGCAGGGGATGCTGTGAGCCATGAGGAGTCTTGAACACAAGCGTAAAGGGGTGTGGGAGTGTCTGGGTGACCAGCCGCCAGTTGTACTGTACTGATTTTATTTGCTTGTTACTTTGCCAGCTGGCCCCAGACCAGAGGAAGCAAATGAGGCTTTAGCTGTTGTTTGGGGTTCTGATCTCAAGGCTCCATTAAGGAGATCCTGACATTTGGGAGGAAGTCATCTAGTGAGATCCTAGGTGGATCTTCATTTCCACATTCCGGGGTCAAATTGAAAATAAGCCAAGTAGAGGACGGTTTTATTTTGGGAATAAAAGAAGGACTTTCATGATCAAGCCCCACCTACCTCTCCTGCCTCCTTTCCACTCTGCTCCCCAACCAATTTCAGCGTACCCCCCACCCACACACACATGCATACACATACACACTTACAGTTTCAGGAAGTTGGAATATTTACTTTTGGTTTCTCTTTGCTCTTCTCATTTTTCTCATATTGTTCAAATGTCATTGTCTTTCGCATTCTTTCCTCAATTTCCTAATCTGAAATAGTTTACCCTTTCCAGGTCTCCCTTAGCATCCCTCATAGTGTTTATTACATGAAGTGCTACAATAATTAATCTACATTTCCCATCAAACCAAAAGGTATATGAAGATAGAATTCTTCATTACATTCTCAACCTAGTAAATGGTAGTGACTGGATAAGTGTTTGGTGAGAAGATCTCATTCTTATATTAGACACTCATTTGTGGTACAGACCTGGGCCATGGACCTTTGCACATGGTGCCAGACTATATGTGATGGATGCACTAGAAGGAATACATATGAAGCCTCAGGGCCTTCATGTACAGTATTTTTTTTTTTAAAGAAAACAAAAGTGGCCCCAATTGTTTGTTAAAAATTTTTAGTTGCTCTGATATATTCTTTTGGAGAGGTGAAAACAGAATCCTGGATTAGCAGCAAGATAACCACATATATTCCAAGCACAAGAAACTTGACCACCTTGAAGATGCCAACAGGAATTCTGCCCACTATGAGTGGTCCATACTGAACGCACCTATGCCAACCCAATCAAATCTCTCCTTGGGAATAAAAGAAAGTCAAACAGAGATCAGAGATAATAAAAGAAAGTCAAACAGAGATCAGATAATGCTTTGAAGTATTCCATATACTGGCCTACATTTCTTATGTCCTTTTTAGTTAGACTAGGGCTTATAATTTGTTCTGGTCAATTGAAAGTGACATGTGTCACTTCTGGACCAAAGCACAGAAAAATAGGCATGAATTCTCCAAACACTTGTTTCCCTGGTGTGGTGATCATGGAGGATTCGTGTTGAGATGGCAGAGCAAGAAGATCAAAGTAGCCTGGATTGCTGAGTCACTGCATGGAGAATAGCTGCCTTGGAATGTTGCCCAAATTCACAGTGGAATTTGCAAAAGTGAAATATCAATATTTGTTGTCATGAACCACTCAGCTTTGGGGTAGCAAATAGCCTATCCTGACTAAAGCAGGCTAGTTTTTCTAAAACACTTTCTTGGACATTTGTAAAGTAGTACTGTTCAGTGCCAGAAGCATTGAGATAATGTGACATCCATTGGTTGACTGTCTTTTCTCCTCCATGGTAATTAATATATACCTCTCCTTGAAAACCCAAGGAACTGACAGACTGATAGGCTCAGAGTGAATGTAATGAGTGTGTTGTAAAAAATTCAGAGGAGATGCACTGCTATATGGGCTATAAACATCTGTGTACCTTCTTTACACAAATTCTTGAATTATAGCCTCAAAAATCAGTCATCAAATGGCAGGGTCAGAGATGATGGAGTGTCAGGGTGGGGATTTCAGATATTTCAGATGTCTTATCACACACAGGCCTTTAAAAGACCCCAGCCTTGACACCATTATATGACCACTTACATGTGTTCATTACTTAATACTTATTAAATGACTAATAGCTACAAATTTCTTATTTGGTACAGATATATATTTTTTTGGTCAGACTCCTAGATATGTCCATCTCGTATGGGTATTGGTCAGCATTCATAGGCCACTATTTCCTGACTCAAATGCCAAATTTCCAATTAGAGCAAGTACTCAATACAGTTTGAATGAACAAATTCATTATACTCCTATCTCGCCCTACCTTAGATCTTACAAACACAGAATTTACTAGCCTGAACTAGAGAAGGCAATTACCTTTTAAATAAACAACTACCTGGTTGTTTACATTAGGCTCCATCAAGAATATTCTAGAATTTATTTTCCACAGAAATAAGTAATTATTATCTAGACCTAGAAGGGAAAATGAGTTTGATTTGTAAACAACCTTAAAATACATAGTCCTCTCTCTCTTCTCTTCCTCTCTGTAAGCACCATGAGGCATTTCTTATTAAAAATTCCAGCTCTGCTTATTTTTACCTTTGCCCTCTTCTCTGCTCAGGCTTTAAATTCAGGAGATGGTTTCCCTGGGGGATATAGATTCTTGTGCCATGTGACCTGGCCTAAAGGGTAGTATGACAGAGCGAAACAAAAGGGGATGCTAACCTTGCTTTCTCCCATCCACATACCACCTCCCCTCTGCCACTGTCTTGCAGTGAGTGAGGCTCAACGATCTCAGTAACACCTGCTAGTTTGTGTGATTCCATCCTTGGCTGATTCTGAACTGGAAAGGGAACATGGAGTTTGCAAAATTCTAGCATTTGAAAGGGACTGGTGAAAAATGTATTTTTAAAAGGGTTTTTATTGTTTTTATATTTTCTTACTACAGAATTAATGGCTGCTTATTGTGGAAAAAGTAAAAAACATACAGAAAATCAAAAAGAGAGAAAATTTATTTTTTAATATAACTATTAGAGATAATTGGTGTATTGAAAAAATGTGTATTCAAGTATATTTATAATAATATATTCTTACTATTATCTTCATAACTAAATATTAATTATCTTAAGAAATCAGAATTTCCATTCTGGAGAAAACTGTGTGTGGGCAACAAACACATTGTTTTTGGTTAAACCACTGAGCTGTAGGGAGTTGTTACTGAAGCATTAGTAAGCATAACCTGAGTAATATATTAGTCACAAAGCTTATTTCCTCCTCTTCCTGGTTACTCAGCCTGATTGCCTTTCCCAGCCTTCCTCAGCTTTAGTGAATGGATTGTGAGCAGATGTGCGTGTTACCTTTGTGTTGAGATGAGCAAGAAGTAGGTGTACCTTCTCTCCTCTTTTTCTCTTTCTACGGATGAACATAAAGCCTAGGAAATGAAGGAGCCTCAAGTTTAAAAGAATTATGGATCCTTGAAATACTGCTTAGAGGAGCATTACCAATGATTCAGAAACACTAGTGTCAGATTTTATGTGAGTGAGACTGAATTTTTATCATGTTTGAGTCATTCCACATTTTTGATATTGTTAAAGCAGCTAGCAATACCTTAACTTCTAAAGAAATTGGTTCTTTGAAGAGGAGTGTTTCCAAAACCAAAAACTAAAATTTGCATCATCTGGTTTACTTGTAGAATGGCAGATGGCAAGGAAACTAGCAGTCCATAGGCTGAGTACCCTAGCTTTCACTGGCAAACATTTGGTAAAATTGTTGACTACAATAACTTAGAAGGCCGACAATGTCCATACCAAAACTACTGACTCAGGGAAACTGTAGGCAGGAGTTAGTATGACTATGTGATAGCTACTATTATCTGATCTTAAGAAGGTTTTATCAGAAAAGATATGCTGAGGCAAGAACTAGCTAATTTTTAAGCAGATAGAGAAAAGAAAGGAGAGAGTTCATTTTGGACTTAATATGAGATAGAATTAAACTTCAGCATGTGGACATTTTTGGCTTTGTTTTTTTTTTTAAACAGCTATCATTACTTTAATATGGTTGCATAGTATTTTATTATATAAATATGTCCTACTTTGTTTAAACAAACCCCTATTGAATAGTTAGAATGTTTTCAGTTGTTCTGCCATTGAGAAGAGCCCTACTTTGAACATCCTGATACTTTATTTATGTAGTTATTGCCTTAGAATTTATCCTTGTAATTGTAAGTGTAGGGTTAAAACATGGATGTTTTAAATTTGATCTATTTTGCTCAAGTGTCCATAACTAAATTTACATCATTTTAAAATTTCACTAGACTAGGCTCATCAGATCAATTTTTATCTTTAAAATAGATGAGCAAAAAATATGATGTCTTATTGTTTTAGTTTGTTTTCCTTTTCTTATTAGCGAGGTCTAACATAACCTCAAATGCTTACTGCCACTTGCATTTAGACATTTATGTCTACTTTTCTCTTGAGATTTTTGTTTTATTTATAATGACTCAGTTTAATTTGTCTAGCACAGTTCTACTTTCTTCTGACATAAGTAAAAATAGCAACTCTTTTCACTCCCAATGTAACTTGGTTTAGACAGCAAATTCTATGGTCATGCTAAATATAATCCCTTAGTGTGACACTGTTATTTTTTTCCCCAAATTGTCACTTGTCTTTTAAGTTTGATTACATTTTTATGTTACAAATTTTGTCCATTTTTTCTTTTATGATTTCCAGCTTCAGTATCATGTTCTGAAATGTTTTCCCCATTCCAAGTTTATAGCTTTATAATTTCATTATTTACATGGCAGTAAAGTGTTCCTCACCTTCTTTTAGTCTTTTCTCAAATGTCACATTTTCCACTTAAATTATGCCCCATATATTTTACTTATTTAATTGCCTTCTTGTGTCTTCTTCCTCCATTAGAGTGTAAGCTCCATGACGGTGGCAATTTTTGTCTTTTTTAAAACTTTTTAGCTCTAGGAGCTAGAACTAGATAGTAAATGTTCAACAATCACTTGTTGAATGAATTAAATTAAATCTTTGATTCATCAGAAATGAATTTTTTTGTAAACTATGAAGTACTTTAATCCATCTTTTCACATAGTGAATTAAAATCCCCTTTAACATATACTGACTCTTTATTCAGTAATATAATTCTGTTCTGTTAACCAGTCTCTCAATTCTTTCACCAGTACCATGTTTTTTATATATATATATATATATTTGGCATTAACCTATTTCACAATGTCTTGCAGGATAAATTTTTTAATAATCTTTATTCTATAGTTTTTCTTATCTTTGTTCTCAAACATTTACTCTTATAAATAGAACTTAGAATCATTTGTTATGTTTCCGTAGATTCTCTTGGGATTATGATAGTGTTCAAGTTACAGATTAATGCAAGGAAAATCTACATCTCTACAATGTCGAGATCTCTTGGATAAAACAAGGTATGAACCTCTATTTTTCAAGTTTCTTTGCATTATAGTAACATTAGCTGCTGAAACAGTTTACTTCTAAATGCAATAGCTGAACACAAACAGTCCAATCAGGGGTTCATGGGACTGATTTCCACTTGGCAATTCAGGTCAAAGCTTCTTCCATATTTTTATCCTGTTTCTCCCCTCCCATACCAGATCCTTTAGCAGTGGATGGAGAAAAAATGGTAGAGAGGGTATACATGTTTCTTAACCAGTTTGGTCCCAAATAGACACATGTTGTTTCCACCTTAGGTCCTTATCAATGTTCTAAAGAAATTAAAGGGAAAAAAATCAGAAGAGTAAGAACTGGAAAGAGAAAGACAAAGCAGACATTATTTGTATGCAAGGGGATCTTCTCTATAGAGAACATTAAAAAAAAGAATTCATAGACTTTAAAACTACTGGTGCCTGATTTGGGATCAGTTTATAAGAATGAGTAACATTTTTTTCTACAACAGTAATAATCAAATAAAAAATATAACAAAGTTTATCTTTTATAATAGCAAAAACAAAAAATATTTTAAAAAATCCCACTAATCTATAATGAACATAAGAATAACAGCAAATAGATAAGACCTTTTTGGAGAAAATTAAAACTCATAAAAGAATATAATAAATAGTCCATGCTTTTTCATGAAATGATGTAATATTACAAAGATGTCAATTCTTTCCCAAATGTATTATAGAACAGAATACATATATACGTATACATGTACATATAAAACATATATAATTATTATATAAATTCAGTGCAATCTCAAGTAAATTCTATCTGGATTTGCTTAGAAATTTGATGAGTATTCTAAAAAGCATATAAGATAATAAAGGCATAAAGTTGAAAAAGTGCAGCAAAGTGAAAGAATTTATCTCATAGTAACAAAGCATTGGAGTCTCCAGATATAATTGTAAATTTGTTTGCCTTTCATTTTTATCAGTTTTTTTACTTTATGTATTTTGAGGGTTGGCCGTTTGATGCACACACATTTAGATTGTGTGTTTTCTTGTTGAGCTGACTCTTTTATCATTATGAAATATCCCTCTTTATTTTGGATAACATTCTTTCTTATGAAGTATACTTTGTCTGATATTAATATAGCCACTCTAGCTTTTTCCTGATTGTATATTATTTTCCATCCCTTTACTTATATGTTATTCCTGGCCTATATATTTAAAGTTTATTTCTGAGACAACAGATAGCTTGGACTTCCTTTTTTATTTAAATGACAATTACTGCCTTTTATTTGGAGCATTTACCACATTTATGTTTAAAGAAATTATCAGTATGTTATTTTTTTCTTCTATTTGGTCAATCTGCTTATTATTCCTTTTCTTTCCTATTTTTCCTGTTTTCTTTGGATTAATTGATTACAATTTTATACCCACCATTGACTTGCTAGCTATATCTTTCTTTATTTTTAGTGTTTGTTCTAGGTTTTACTATATGAATCTATAACTTATGCTCTATCTTTAAGTAATATACTTTAGGAATGCTTTCATTTTCATCTTGCCATCATTTGTGCTATTGTTTTCATATAATTTACTTCTCTATTATGTTATGAACCTTACAATTCATTGGTATAATTTTTTTATCTGAAAGTCAATTATCTTTTGAAGAAAATAAAAAACAAGAGAAAATATTTTATATTTCCCACTTACACACTATCTCCTCAGTTTTTTATTCCTTTATGTAAATCTAAGTTTCTATCTGGTGTTTTGTAATTCAGCCTAAAGAACTTCCTTTAACATTTCTTTTAATGCACATCTCCTATTAATAACTCTCTCAGCTTATGTTCATCTGGAAATGTCTTTACATCACTCATTTTCAAAGAATAGTTTTGTTGAGTAAGGAATTCTTGGGTGATGAAATTTTTCCTTAGCCCTTTAAATATTCATTTCACTATCTTCTACTTGCATTATTTTTTAACAAAGGTCTGTAGTATTTTTTATGTGTGTCCCTGTCTATGCCCATGTGTTTTTTTTTTAAACTGGATATTTTGAAACTTTTCTTTATATTACTTGGTTTTCAGAAATTTATTTATGGTGTGTCTTTATGGTGTAAAAAAATATTTATCCTGCTTAAGGATCCTTGAGTTTCATGATTATTTGAATTTATAGTTTTTATTAAATTTGGAAAATTTTTCAGCCATTATTTCTTCTTATATATTTTGTCTTCTTCTCACTCCTCTTTTTCTGGGACTTGTGTTATGCCACTTGACCTGTCTCATGGGTCACTGAGACTTTATTAAAGTTTTTCAGTCTTTTTTCTTTATATTTTATTTTACATAGTTTCCATTGCTGTTTTCAAGTTCATTGATCTGTTATTATGCAGTCTATAAATTCCATTCAGTGAAATTTTCCTTTCATATGTTGTATTTTCTAATCTCTAGAACTTTATTTTTCTCCCATATGTTCATTTTTTTTCTTCTTCACTCAATGCTTTAAGTCCTTGAACATATTATAATCGTGGCTTTAAAATCCTTTCCTGATAAATTGTCAACTCTGTCATTTCTAGATCTGTTTCTGTGATTGACTCTTTGTCTCATTATGGGTTGCAGTTTTCTGCTTCACCTCATATCTTACATTTTTTGATTGAACGACACAATGAATATCATTGTTGTTGAATATTTAGATTTTTTTGTTTTATTTTAAAGAGTATTTAAATTTTGTAGGGAAAACAGTTAAATAACTTGGCTTAATCCTTTTGAGATTTGTTTTTAAGTTTTATGAGAGCAAGCTTTTGTGATTTGTTTTATTTTATTTTTTTCTTCTTTAGGTCTAATTATATACTTTGCCTATTTTTCTTCATTTATGGTCTTATTGTAAAAATATTTAAATATATAGAAGAGTTGAGGGAACAGTGCAGTGAGCAACCATATACTCAACCTAGATATAATAATTATAAAAATTTGTTTGATTAATCTACCTATAATATTCTGTATTTGTTTAATTTATTCTCACTATTTAGAATGTATTTATTTTATCTTCAAATTTTTAAAGTATTACTTTCATGTCTTTATATATTTGCTCAAACCTATCAAAAGTTGACATATTTTTTATCTATTCCCTGAAAATATGAGAAAATGTATGCATTTACACACTTTTATAGTTTTCTTCATACTATTCACTCTTTTCACTTCCTAGTGTGTGTGTGTGTGTGTGTGTGTGTGTGTGTGTGTGCACGCACATGTGTGTGTGTTTTGCCTGGTGTGAGGTTTTGTCTATATATATCATGTTCAAATTATTACTTTTATACTGTATATATCAATAGATATCTATCTATATCCACAAGATATTCCATCACAAATTTCACATTAATTTTTGTTTTATAATCAAAATAATCATAGTTATTGAAAATAAGATAGATGTTGAAAATAGCATCTGTGATTTATGAGTTCCAAAGAAGGCCATGGATTAATTTCCATAGATTTCTGAATAATTTAAAATATTACATACTTTTTTATGTATAGGTAATTTTTTCTGACAAAGTCCATGCCTTCTTCAGAATCTCCTAGGGGTTAGGAACAAATAAATCAATTGATCCATTTAATACCATTAAATTTCCTATTCTTCTGATTCTTTTTCCATTGCTGGAATACTTCTGCAAATGAATTTTTCCATAAATTATTTATTGGTGATATACTTCCCAAATTCTTACTTTAATATACTTTTCTTTTGCCTTTTCAAGAATAACAACTTGACTGTTTATGGAATACTTGGTCAAAACTTTCCACCTTAAAATTCTCTAATACTGATAGTGTGATTATTTCTAGTGTTGGTTACATATTGCCTCTGGTTGAATGTTTGTAATAATAGATGACTTTTACCAAGTACTTATTATTTACCAGGCAACAGACTAAGAAGTTTTACAGAAATTTTTACATTTTATCTTATGATAATCCTTAAGTTGTATACTACCTAGCATCAGAGTAATGCAATGTGAAGCCAAGGCAGTATGACGATAGTCTTAAGCAGTGCTATACTGATTTGAAAGATTACTTTTTTTTTTTCAAGTTCTGTCCCTTTGCTTGAAGAAAACTTGGGATTTGATAAAGTATTATGCATTTTTCTGGTTACAGTGAGCCTTTAAAAACTACATTTTCTTCTTTTTGTGTTTTTGGTTATTACTTCTGACTTTTTCAGAAACACAAACTATATGTCTACTTTTCATTGTTTGATTTCCATAGCTATCATCTTCACTCTGATTGTTTCTTTCCTTTGTTGTTCTCTCTTCATTCTGAGTGATTTTCTTAATATAGTTCTCTACTGATTCAATTTTTTTAGGATAAATTTTGTGCTTTGATTTTTCCATTGTAATTTTACTTCTATAATAATCTTATTTTTCTCCTTTGTTTTTTACTTACCTGTGGCAGTTCCCTTTACATTTTGTTATCTTCTCCCATTTCTTGTTTAATAGGTTCATTCATCCTTTCCTTTTCTTAGGAGTGTGATAGAGTTGTATATTTGTCATTATGTCTTCTGTTGTAAAATTTACTTCAAATTATGCTTTTTATCCCTCTTACCTCTGTTTTGTGCATTAGGCTTATTTACTCTCTTTTCATTGAATAATTTTTCTAAGTCTAAAGCTTATGTTTTTATTCTGCAGTCTCACCTTCGAGTGAAAATAGGACCTTGGAGTTCTGAATTAATCAACAAAATAGAGAAAGCCAAATCTCTTAAACTCTCATTCCATGGGAATTAACATGGCGGGGGGAGTTGTTATAAAGTATCACTTCATTCTTTACCCAAAGAAATTGTAAAAAGAGCTAAGATCATGGACAAACTTGTCCATTAAATTTTGATAAGCTTAAATAAAAACTCCTTCACTGAGGCCAGCACTCTAAGGGAGTAAAGAAAGGGGGTCATCAGGTTTCTATTTGTTCACATACTACAGTACAAGTAGGAAATTTGGCTATTCTGATACCTCGCACTTAAGCATGTCATTTGGTGGGTCATTAGTTTCTCAGCTCAGTAACTATTGTCTGTTACTGCTGATCCAGGGTTGCGATGTTGTTTCCTAGGAGATTGTCTCAAATTTTTCATTTGTATTGACCTTATCTCCACATCATTCTCTCAAGCTGGAAAAAACAATGTGGAGCCTCTGAACCTGAGGCATTCTGCCAGCTTGGTGTCCACTGCTGATCCACAAAGAGGTAATGGACTCTTGGTAATGTAGTTTATCTTTTCTGTGCCCACTCGTATCCCTGTTCCCATATCTCAAAGTTGGGAAGCATTATCAGGTACGAATAGAATTGTCAGTCCACTTCCTTTAATTCTATGTTATTCTCACAAGCATAGGAATTATACATTGATTCTTGGAATCCTTTTTTAATTTGGTATAAAAAGTTTCTTTTAAATTTTATTGTATCTGGCAGGTATAAATCTTAACAAATACTTATATTTTAGAGGCAGATAGATGTGATTAAGAGGGATTAATCAGAAAGATTGGAGAGTAAGATCAGAGAAGACAAGCAAAGCAAGTATTTTAAGGGGGATAGTGTGGTTATTAATATTAAATGCTGCAGAGATAACATATCGAATGAGAATTAAGAGGCGTCCATAGGATTTACTCAACAGGGAAGTTTCAGTAGAATGTCTGGAGAGATTGTAGGAGGTTACTAAATACATTAAAAATGTGAAATAAATGTGAGAAGAGTATGTGGTAAAAGAGATAGTCAGTGATCTTTCTGGCCATCAGTTCTCTTTCCCATAAAACAAGAAGCTGGACTAGAAATTTCCAAGGTGCCTTCTGCTGTAAGGGGCTGCCAAGTTGAAGTAAGGGCTCACTCTCCTTGATGCAAAGTACCTAGAAACTTCACCATCAAATCTACAGAAAAAACACCAACTGTGAAGTACTCTTGCTGAAACAAATTGAAACATACTCTAATCAAGCCTTTTGATCTAGGTCTAACTCCCAGTGCACAGGAAATATGAGGGAGAGAGGAAAAGTTTAAGATACCAACAAGGAAATAATAGGTCAAACCCAGAGTTTACGACATTTTACAGGACGAGTCAATGACATAAAACAAAACATAACAAAACAAAACAAAAACAAACAAACAAAGAAAATGAGAGAGATATAGATAGGGTGAGACAGAGAGAAAGAGACAGAGAGAGAGAGAGAGAGACAGAGAGAGACAGAGAGAGACAGAGAGAAGGGGAGGTATATAGCTGACACTTACCTGACCCCACCTGAGTTTTCAGCTGCCACAGTAAACTTCTATCCATGTTGGCAGTATTCACCAGAGTCATCCTGGATTCTCTGCTTCTCTGTCTCAGGCCTTCTTCTAACATCACCAGGAATTCACTCAGCCCAAGAACAGGGCAGCCCAAAAGTAACCAATGAGGAGTGAGAGTCGGGGATAAAGACCCTACATTTCCCAACATTTGGTGGGACAACTCTGAAATGCATGCTGCACAGTTCTTCAGCGTATCCCTTGAAGAATTAAACCCCAGCTGCCACAGTAATAATCCACTCATCACTGTATCTTTTATTAGTCTTTCTTGTCTCACTTTTCTCATTCTTTCATTTTTATATCCTAGCACTGCCTCTCAAATAAAATACCTACACCCAAGTCCTTATCATGAAGTCTGCTTTGGGGGAGACCCAAACAAAGATAAGAGAACTATTTGAAAGTACAATAGACTTAGGAGACAAAACACCCAAATATATCATGTAGACATCAATTAGATCTGTGTTTGAACAATCTGATTGTAAAATAATGCATTTGAGATAATTTGGGAAATTTGAATACAGACTTAGCATTAGATGACAGTAAGAAATTATTGTTAATTTTGTTATTTGTAATTATAGTATTACATTTGCAAGAAAATATTTTTATTTGGAGATGTATAAGGATGAAATGACATGATGTTAGACTTTTTGAAAAATATTATAAAGAAACAAAAAAAGAGAGAAAATGGAATAAATAAGGCAAGTGTGGCAAAATGTTAATATTAATAATTATAAAATATGTGTGGTATATATATGAGGGTTTATTATAGTACTATGTTATATTCCTCATTTAGTGTATTTTCAAAATCTTTCACAATAAAAAAGTTTAGTCTTTCTTTTAGAAGAGGAAATTTTCAATTCCCAGATAATACTAACTTTGATAGGAGTCAAAATTAATTCCTCATGGACAGCTTATTTTCAGACCTAAATACTGAAAAGACTTTCATATAACTCTTTCATACAAGACAAAAAACAAACAAAAGACCATCATTCTCTCTCTGCAAAATGACATCCATTAATTACTCAATGTCTATATTCCCTGCCTGCAGCCTTATCAAACACTACATTTCTCTCTCTGAAGTATCAGAAACCAAACAATCTCTCCTGAAATCAGCATATTGCATTGCACGAGGCCAGACACTGAGAAGTCACATGAGCAGCACTCTGCGCACCAGAGAGGGTTTTCAAATGTTCTGGCCAAAAATAGTTCCAAGGGTAGAGCTCAGGCACATCATGCAGCTCACGTGAAGAAAAGTCCATACATTTTCCACAGTTTGATTCAAGATATCCATGGAAATAGACCAAGGCGTTGCTGAGTCAATTCTTGAGACAGAAAGGAACCTCCTAAAAAGAAATAGCTTTTGGTCTCCTGCAAGGTAAATTGTGTGCCTCAGATCTGCAAATGAAAGAGTATCACAAACATATGGTTAATGACTCATCCCAAATGGAAAAACAGAGTTTGTTATATTTTATGGAGCTTTTACATGTTGAAGGTACATCTGTTGCTATTTATGCTGACATGTATGTAGAGATTGGCAGACCAAGTTCTCTGTAGGGATGAGCGAAATCCAAACCAAACCACAGAACTTTCTAACTTTGAGGCTGGCTCCTGGGATGGAAAACGGTTTCCCGATCCCTTGAAACAGTACCCAGCTGAGCAGGGTGACTCGGAGAGGCCCACATCACAGGCCTGCACAGTTGGATGAAGCAACAAAAAGTCCTGTTTTGCACAGGGTCTCAAGAGAGAACAGAATAATGGCAGGAAGCACAAGAGGTGTTGGAGAGCTCAGGGACAGACTAACAGCCTTCTCATTACTGAATGCCTTCTTTGGGGGACTGTTTCAGGCAAAATAAATCATGTCTATTCTGACACAAATGCCACCCAGAACCAGGTAAAGCCTACTTCTTTCAAATCTGTTAACAACATTCTCTAAGATTGTCCATGTGCTCGGGCAGACTTTTTTTTTTCCCCGAGTTGAGAAGTTCTGATACGTTTAAAGACTCTTCCTCAGTTATATACTTATCCACAATATTCTTTGTTAATAGCTTGTTGGTCTTTATTTTTGTTAAGTTGCATGATGGTTCAGTTGCATGGTGTGTGTCATGCCTGTTTAATCTAACCTCTGTCTTCCTCCCTTTTTCCCTCCCTCTCTCTTCTCTTCTTTGCTTGTCATCCTATAGAGAAGAAACAACAGGAAAATAAGCAACTATAACACAAGGCTGAAAGACAGAAGTGCTCTGAGATTGTTATGAGCTGGACTATGTTCCCCCCAAATTCATATGTTGAAGTCTTAACCACTAGTACCTGAGAAGTGGCTGTATTTTAAGATAAGGTCTTTAAAGAAGTAGTAAAGTTAAAATAAGACCGTTAGAGTGGGATCTAATACAATATTACCAATGACCTTATAAGAAGAGATTTGTACACTGACAGATACAGAAGAAAGACCATGTGAAAACATAAAGAAAAGACAGCCATCTACAAGCCACAGAGAGAGGCCTCAGAACAAACCGACCCGACTGACATCTTGATCTTGGCTATCTAGCCTCCAGAACTGTTAAGAAAATAAATTTCCATTGTATGAGCCACCCAGTCTGTGGTATTTTTTTATGGTAGCCCGAACAAAGAAATGCAGAGAGTCAACCAGATAAAGTGCTATGAGAATCCAGAGGCAGAAGAAGAAACTTCAGTTTGGGGGGATCAAAACACATCATCTGAAAGAGGGAGAATATTAACTATGGCTTAAGCATGCGTAGAATCTGCTCCTGTACTAAATGCAAGGCTGAAAATAATGAAATAAGAAGCCCACTTTGCTTACACAGACCTGCTCAAGGTCTCATACCCAGTCCCTAGCGAGTCCTCCACATCATCCACCAAGACATTCTCTCCACTCCTGTGGCCTGGGTGCTTCCCCGGCAGTACACACTGTCCCTGCTTGTCTAATCCTTTCAACAGTCGACTCTACTATTGATTTAGGTAAACCTACATGAAAATTAAAGTGCTTGTTAACCCCTTTCTTCTTCGTGCATCATTACCATTTAACTTTGGCTAAGGGTCTATTGTGAGCCAAGCACAAAAAATCATCTACTCCAGGTTAGGTGTCTTGAAAGAAATTAAGTACAAAAAGCAGAAACTTAATAGACTATAATACAGTCTCAATGATACCACTTCAGTTAACTTACTCACTATTTCTAATCATCCTTGGTACAATTGCTGCTGTCCAATACAATGCTACCCATGTACTAAATTAAACTCAAGTTACTTTTAATATTGTGTAAAGTATTCTCAACTAAATCCACTCCTTCAAGGTCTGCATTTTTGAAAATCCAAGAACATTTTACTAACAGTCATGGAAAATGTATTTAATATTCTTATAAATATTATAACTCCCTTTTTGGCAGAGGGCAAAATTGCTCCTATTGCATTTATTTAAGTTAGGTCTGGCTTCTTCTCAGTGAAGCTCAGGGAGTTGGGTTAAGAATGACCAATAGTGTCAGAAGGCAGGTTTGGTTTCTGGTCTCTCTTGTTTTAAACCCTCAACTTCAGAAGAAAGATCACAGATGTCATTCAGCCAGTCATAAAAAACAACATAGGTATGGCCGATTCTATTTCTGAATGTTAGGGAAATACAGTAAGAAGAGACATTCCAGGTCATTAATGAAAAACTTGAGTCCAAGCAGCACTAGATAAATTCTGATAGGAATGTATATGTATTTGCTATAATGAAGGCCAAGGACCAAGCTATCCTCTTTTAAGGACTTCAAAACATTTTTAACATTTTAGTTGTAAAATTTCCTGTGTTAGATCCAGCTTCCTCCCAAGCACTTTCAGTCATCATAATATTTATACATCTACACTCTTGATGAAAAGGGGCACTGGGACAATTACTCCAATAACTCAGGCCATGGAATTTTTGTCTGAAAGAATCAAATGGTATTGGAAAAGGAAAAGACTCCATTTTCGGGAAGTTAAGAGATCTCATTTCTAGATGTGTGGATGTGTGTGTTTGTGTGTGTGTGTGTGTGTGTGTGTGTGTGTGTGTTGGAAAGGGGGCAAGGAGTATTATCCAGGCCTTAGGGCTTTGGAGTCAGACCTGGGTTTGGGTTTGTATCTATGCAGTAGGGAGAATAATTCTTCCCCCTCCCACACTCCCACACACAAACACATTCTAATCTCTAGAACTGTGAATATATTACCCTACATGACAAAAGGAACTTTGCAGATGTGAGTAAATTAATAATCTTGAGATGGAGAGGTTATTTTAGATTATCTGAGAGGAACCTATCTAATCACAAGGGTCCTTATAAGGGAAAGATGGGGGAAGGGAGTCGGAGACAGAGAAGGAGATGTGATGATGGAAACAGAGATCAGAGAAAGATGAGAGATTTGAAGATATTATGTTGCTGGCTTTGAAGATGGAGAAAGGGGCCAGGAGCCAAGGAATGCAGGCAGCATGCAGAAGCTGGAAAAGACATGGGAATAAATTCCCCCCTAGAGTTTCCAAAAGGAACTGGCCTTGCCAACCCATTTAGATTTTGATTCCTGGACTATAAAACAATGCATCTGTGTGGTTTCAAGCCATGAGTTTTGTGTTAATTTGTTACAACAGCAATAGGAAACAAGTATACTCTGTTTTAGCACTTAATAAACAGTAACTTACTCTTGGACAAGTTAATGAGATTAAACCTCAGTTTGTGCATCTATAAAAGGTAATGATATTATTACTTATTTTATAGGGTTGTACAGTGAGGACCATCTCTGCCTCTGATATTGTGATTGTAGGTCCCATCTTCGACATCTCTGTATTTTCAATTCTCGTCTGTCAAGTATGACTTTAGGCCTGTCTTAGTCATCTTCATCTGCTTTAACAAAACACCACAGTCTGGGTGGCTTAAAGAATGAACAGACATTTATTTTTCACAGTTCTGGAGGCTAGGAAGTCTGAGATTGTGGTGCCAACATAGTGGAGTTCTAGTGAGAACTCTCTTCCTGGATTGCAGATGATAGTGTCCTCACATAGCAGACACACATAGAGCTGTAGTCTCTTCTTGCAAAGACACCAGTCCCATCATAAGGACTCTATTCTCATGACCTCGTGATACCATCCATTTGTATTAAGGTTTCAACGTATGAATTTTTGGGGGAACACAAACATGCAGTCCATAACAAGGCCATAACTTCTCGGAGTGATTGTGAGAGGATCAAATGAATGAATAATGTAAACCAGAATATTTAAGTTGAGATTCAGTTAAGTAAGAGCGATTCGGTTTTTTTCCACTTTTTTTTTTTTTATTTAAGTATAGTTGGTATACGATCTTATACTGATTATTATATTAGTTTCAGGTGTACAAAACAATGATTTGACATTTTTATACCTTACAATGTAATCATCCCACTAATTCTAGTAATCACCTTTCACCATGTAAACTTATAATATTATTGACTATATTCCCCTTCCCCTTTTCATCCATCCTCTCACCTCCTTCCTTCTGGTAACCATCCCTCTGGTCTCTGTTTCTGAGTCTGGACTTTTTGTTTGTTTACTTGTTTTGTTTTTAGATTCTACATATAAGTGAAGCCATAAGGTATTTGTCTTTATCTGCCTGTTTCATTTAGCATAATACCGTCTAGGTCCATCCATGTTGTCATAAATGGCAAGATTTCATTCTTTTTTGTTGCTATGTAATATTCCATTATACATACCATATCTTCTTTATTCATTTATCGATGAACACCGAGGTTGCTTCCATATCTTGGCCGTTGTAAATAATGCTGAAATAAACATAGGGGTGCACATATCTTTTCAAATAAGTATCTTAATTTTATTTAGATAAATACCCAGAAGTGGAATTGCTGGGTCATATGGTATATCCATATTTAGTTTTTTTTAGGAATCTCCATACTGTTTTCCATAGGGGCTGCCTTGTTTGCAGTCCGACAAATAGTTGCCAAACTTCCCTTGTCTCCACATTATTTGTTGACTTTTTGATAATAACCATTTTGACAGGTGTGACGTGGTATCCACTGTGGTTTTGATTGGCATTTGCCTGATGATTACTGATGCATCTTTTCATATATCTGTGGGTCATCTGTATGTCTTCTTTGGAACAATAATTCTTTTCAATTTTTTAGGGGGGTAATACCCAGGGATGCTTCATTTTCCTCCCACATTTGCCTTCCCTCCCACCTCTGCTTGTACGGGATTTACCATCTCTGCTATAGTCGTGAGCTTCTGAGTCTTCCTCTCTCATGGTCCATGAGCCCTTGGGGCAGAGCCCTGTCTGATTCTTGTCTGCACCTCCAGAATCTTGTTGTGGGTGTTTTCCTAGAGTTGTAGAAGCCACACAAACCTTCCTGTTCACTCAGTCCCAGGCTTTCTTTTTGCTTCTGCTGTATGGCTGAAACTATTTTGCTGTAAACCAGTAGTTTTCAACCCTGGTACACATTAAGATCACCTGGGGAGCTTTTAAAAAATTACTGGTGCCCAAGCTCCACCCTGGACCAATTAAATAAGTTCTCTGGGGGTGGGGCCTGGACATCAGTAATTTTTTAAAAGCTCCCCAGGTGATTCCAACATACAGGCAGGGCTGAGAAGTAATCCAACGCACAGCCAGTCACATCAAACCACTAACTGAACTCAGAGTTCAACATCAGAAGTGAGAGGTCATTTATCTATTTCTCTCACCAAATCTGAAACAGCCCTGGTTCTTAAAGGCATATATTCCAACTCTCTTTGAGACAAAAGTAACCAATTGTACAAACTGGACAAGTGGATGTTCTATAACCAAGGAAAAGGAATAATGGCTCCTGTTTCTGCCAGTTTTTTGAAATGGTATCTGTAAATATAAGTCTAGTTTGCTGAGCAGAGGACGGTAAGCATACACTTGAACAAATAATTTCAGATAATGGGGAGAGCGATATTAAATCTATACTTTTATTCTATTTAAAGAGATACTTATTTATGTTTCCGAATATGACAATGGTTAACCATGTCTGCCATGACATTAAGCTACTTGGTAGTTTTCTGTGAGCCTGCTGTGATCCAAGCACCACAGCAGCCCTGGGTCAAGATCATGGGGCACTAAGTAGTCTCAGAAGCCATGGTAAGTTAACACAAGGCACACAGGAAGGTGTCCTAGGTCAGCACAATGTCCTCTTTTACCACTCCCAGGCTGAGCTGAAACAAATCAAATTGCACCCTGCTTTTCTTTTAACATGCAATTTCGTTTCAAAACACCTTTTGGTAGTTCTGTTCAGGCACTGCTGATAGCTGTGACATATTGACACAGCTATAGGAATGAAAGTCGGCTGACTTTCATTAATATCAGAACTGAAACTCTTCTATGAATTCCACAAAAAGTGTGCACAACTATTGGAGAAAACAGTTGTGCCATGGGAGCTGAATGGGCTCATAAAAATTCCCATTTTTATTTCCAGGTCTACTGAAATTTGACCAGTGTTCTAGAACAAAGTATATTATTAAAAGCTAAAAAGCTAACTATAGCTTATGGCATACACTTCACCATGGGTCAGTATTCACTATATTTACAGTGGGTTCTTTGTAAAGGGGTTTAAAGATCCATTAAAACAATGTATTTTTATGCTACTGTACATTAATATAAGGGAAGTTTAAAATAAAACTCTAATAATTTCAAGAAAATGTTCAGCCTTTAATACCAAGTCATTGAATGATAGCCCCAAGATTGTCATCTCTCCTGATATATGGATCTTTTCTAGCTAGCAGAGGGATATTTATGATGGTCATTAGATACATATAAGTAAATGATACAGATGGCTTGAATGCCAATTAATACACATGAAAATAACCAGCAATATATTTTCTTTTCATAAATGATTATAATTTGACATTCTTGAAATAATTTTATCCAGTTCTTCTCAGTTCTCTTCTCCTGTTTCTTTTATTTACCTGTGTCACTTGGAACACATGCACACATATTTACAACTCACACTCAAAGGCAATTACCATCATTTAAATTTATGTGAAAACAAAGTCAACTATAGATGTAGAAACTTAAAGGCTCTTATGAATTCTCTCTAATTGACAGTTTCTAGTTTTCTTTACCTATTAAGGTAAATATTTAAGAAGAAACACATTGTTTCTATTATATTTTTTCTTTTGCATATTTCTATTATATTTATTCTATTTGCTGTATTTTTTTATTGCATTCCATTTGCATAATAAAACTTTTTCTTCACAAGTTTTGTAATTGGAATAAATACATTATATACTTTGAGATTTCAAATCATGACTTACATAAGTTGTGAAAAATTAGTGCAGTTCAAATAACAGGAAGCATTTGAAATGTTTTTGATAGATTTCATTTTTAAAAATATGTTTGATTGTGCTTTTATTCTCTGATTGATTTATAGCTTTTGTATATTTTTCTTTAAATTTTTAAGTTATAATTTATACATAATAAAATGCACATACAGCAAGTGTACCATTTTGCTAGTTTTTGATGAATGCATACAGCTGTGTAACAAACACTCCAGTTGAAATACAGAAGATTTCCATCACCCACTAAGTTTCCTCATGCTCCTTTGTAGTTAATTTCCCCACCTTCGACCTCTAGATGCAACCGCTGTTCTGGTTTCTATCGCTAGATTTATTTGCCTGTTCTATAACTTCACATGAATGGAATGAAGTAGCACCTGCTCTTTTAATTTTGTGTTTTTGCTCAGTATAATGTTATAATGATGTGAGAGTCATCTGTGTGGTATGTATTATTTATTTGCTCCTTTTTATTCCTGAGTGTTATTCTTCCATTAACCTGTTGATGGATATTTGGGTTGTTTCTAGTTTGTAGCCATTATAAATAAAGCTGCTACGAAAATTCTCGTACAAATCTTTTGAAGGACAGATGTCAACATCTAAGTGTTACATATCTAAAGTAATGCATTTTATATGGAGAAATCAAATCAAGATATTTATATATCCTAACCACGAACTCCCATACATATCAAAATCTAAAGGAGGTAGATAGACACATGAGTATGTGGTGGGATGCTGACCAAAATAATATCTTGGCTCTTCCAGGACTACTTATATACCTTACTTAGTACCCTTCGTATAACTAGAGCTGACTTCTTTTTTCTTTTTTTCTTTTTTTAAGCAGGAAAATATCGAGATATTTCCAATATCAGGATAGAAAGGTAACATTTTGGTTTCATGTCTGTCATATTTTTATCTGATTTCTCAAGAGAGGTAGAGGGTGCTGTTTTTCAGCCTCTCCATACCTCACTGAATATTGAGCTCATTTCTTGCCCCTACATGGCCTTAGAAACCTATCTGATACATTTGCTTGATGGACTCATATTGAATTACTCCAATAACATTATGTGGCCTAAATATATAAAGTAGTAGTTGCATTACACAGTAGAAAAGTTGAAAATTAAAATAAAATATCCTCAAAGATCTATGGCCCAGATTAAATATTGCCCCTATTGTCATCCCACATACAGAATAGAGGACCCAAGTGTAATCTGTTTTACAGATTAAAAAGTCAAAGACACAGGGAAGGTTATCCAGTGAGTTTCTGGCAGAGGCAAGCTGGACTATCCTATATTTTACAGCTCACAGTAATGGCTGCATCCCCACAAATATATTTATGGGACTTTTAGTAGAGAAACAACAGAAAAGGAATTTATATTCTCCCAAAGAAAGTTTGAAATTGCCCTGAGTTTTCCAGTTTGGAAGGTCAGCTGAGTCCAGCCAAGGCCTGTGGTAATTTAAAGAGCAAAACAGTAAAATGGCTCATCTAATTAGGGAATCTTTATAGAATATTTTCAGCCAATTACGGTGTTACTAAGTGATGCCATAGAAAGGGATAGAGGAAGGACTATGTTCCCCTTTTTGTGTGTGGTCATTTACATGTGGTAATTTCATATCTTTTCATATCTGCGGCACTGCCACATTCAGCACTGTTTCCAAAATGTTAGCTCTGAAATGACGCCATTGCTCCAAGGCCAGTCTTTGAAATTGTTAGGGTGAAGGACTGGCTTTGGTCAGCAGTTATTTTCTTGTCACAGTCTGGTACATCCTTAGGTTGAAAGATCTCTCTAATACTGGATACCCACTAGTAGCTTTAATGTGATCCTGGGTAGACATGCTGGGAGTCTCCATTGTGCCTCTCCAATGGCAAGGGGAGCTTGGAAGAGAGTCACAGTCCCAAATGCTGCCACCCTATCTATCCTGGTGTCAATCTTTCTATATCAAATTCTCCATAGTGCCACTATCTGTTAAATCCTTGGTACCAGAAGGAGCACATATTAAAATTTCCTCTTTTTCAATGAATTTGATCTTAGCATTCCCAGCCAAACATTCTCACCACTTTCTTGGATACACTAAATAACACGAATTACAGGCAAAGAGTGAAAGAACAACTCTGGCATGAAAAACATGGAAACAACTAGCCATGTTAGGTTTGATCTGTGATTGAGGTGAAGTGAGGTGGCAATGTTTTGTTTTGTTTACTTACCTTCCTCCTTTTCTTTTACACTCCATCACAGGAGCTGCTAATCCAGCTCAGGCAAATATTTGGTCATCTCTGATCTTTTCTCATTTCCACCTAACAAGCTCTATTTTGTGATTCCAGGTCTCTGCCTATGCACAAATTTATTCCTTTGGACTCATTCCTAAAAAGTAGCCTGTGTGTGTTAAAACCACAAAATGGAGCTCATAATGATTTTGCTGCTGCCTTATCCATACCTCTAGCTGCAGGCAAGGCATTGAAAACCAATGAAATCAGGCAGCTTTCCACAACACAGAAATTAAGATGTCGGAATGTTAACAGAGACCTGCAGATGAAAGGACAACAGCACCTGTTCATTGTTGGAGAGAAAACACTGTCTTTATGCTTCTTTGACAAATAAAAACTGCATGTCTGTCTGGTGATGACCTAGGACACTGTGAGTGCACAATCAAGCAGAATCTACTAGCGTATTCTTTAACACAGAGCTTGCAAGGAAATTTCCAGTGTTCCTCCTCCTTTATCAAGTTTGTAGACTCTTTAGCAGCGAAGGCCCTTTTGCCTTTCTGGTGCTGTTTACAAGCTGAAAATGCTTCTAGAAGCCCAAATCTCAACTTTCGAATAAGGTGTGAAATGCTGTTTCTAACTTGAGGCTTTCTTTCAACTGCCTTTCTCTTCAAGGAATAATGACTCCCTTCAAGAAGGCTCTGGCAGGGAAGGTGATGGAGAGAAGTAGATCCTTCTCCCTCACAGAGGAAATTGAAATTAGCTTAATTAGATTTTCTGAGCGCTTAGATACCACAGTGATAGACACCATCTAAATATACAGACAGATAGGAGAAGAGCACAGATGTTGTGTGAGACCACTGATTTAGTTCCAAGTCAATACTCTTAATTAACTGCAAACTGTTTAAATATATAACATTCCCAACATGCAGCCAGTAACACCTTTATAGAACTCTTCACGTGAGTACCTTAAAGTAGAAAGTGAAATAGCAATCACATCCAAAAGTATAAAACTGTAATAAAAATTGTTTATATTTAATGTAGATACACTGCCTCTGATTCCAGGACCCCTAATGGTATTACACACTTAGTAGATAATCATCTCTTGTTCAAAACAGGAATACCGCCATCAGTGAAGAGCAAACAAACAAACAAACAAAAAAGCTGCCATCTAAAAGATACCAATTATCCTGTATAGACAGAGATTTTTGGTTTTTGTTCTGTTTGTTTAATGAGCACCTGACCTAAGTAGAATTCATCTGATTTCTAAATTGGTTCATGCTTGTATGTTATGGTATTTGTTGTAGGCTGAGCTCCTGGTCCAAAGTGGAGGTTGAAGGGGAGGCTTACTCCTCACTTAAAGAAATGACAGTATGTAGAGCCTAAGCATAAAGCAAGCCTTAAAAGAAAAGCAAAATGCCTTGTGGTTGTCAAGCCACATCCACTTGTATTTGGGAGCCCCTTGTTGAAAATTTCCAAGGCCGCTGGCAATACTCACAGTTGGCATATTCTTTTTTCTAGAAGTTGAAACAAAGTGATTTGCTGGTAGTTTATTCTCTTATCAGTCATACAAGAAAACTCCACTTAATAAACATGGTACCCCTACTTTTCCAAAAAGTGACTAATAAGCCTGTAAGAAAATAAATAAATGAAGGTCCTAGCTCCTGAAGAGACATACCCTATGATTAAGATGATGAGAAATTAAATGAAAGCAGTAAATACTTGTGAATGCAAAATGGACAGATTAATTGTATTTCAGTAGCAGTCTGATTTTTTATTTAGTCGTATAGCAAATATTTATTCTGTATTAAAACCTGAAGAGCAGCAAACAATGGTTTTACTTATTCTCATGGAGTTTACAGTACCACACACAAAAAAATAAAGATTAAGATTAAAGATATAAACACAAGAATTTCTAGTAATGATGGTGGAGTGGGATGGTTACATGAACCCTCCCACAGATAATAATGATAAAATCTGCATAAAATGTTTTTTTTAAAAATTATCTAGAAGAATGAGAAAACATTTAAAAGCAGACAGAAGCCAAAAGAGAGTTTAGTTTAGAAAACTGAAACTGGAAAGGGTAAGAATTGGGAGTTTGCAGTTAATTGTCTTGCCTGACCTCCCTGGCTAGACCAAAAGAAGACAGTACCAGATAAAGGAGCACAGAGGAAATGTTAAGGGGGAACTCTGTAAGCAAGAGAATGACGAAAGGATTAAAATCCAAAAATCTGAGTATAAATTTTGCTGAAGTCACTGGTTGACCACTAAAGTATGCATCTGTGGGGAAGAATCTGACAGAGGCATCAAAAACGCAGCAACGGTCAGAAAGGAATCTAGCCTTTAAAGATAGAGCTGTACCACATGAGTTCTCAGAATTTCAAAGGGCAAATCTAAATATTAAGCAGCTGGAAGTCAGAAGAACTAAATGGAGATATCTACAACTACATACCATAGGAAAGACAGAGTTTTCAATTTCACCCAAAGCAAATTAACTGCCTAGTAAAACATCATCATCAACAGCAACAATGAAAACAATAACAAAACAAAAATATTTAGAATATGACAGAATTCAGTCATTACATTGTATTTTCTACATTGTCCACTTTTCAAACAAAAATTACTAAATGTGCAAAGAAACAAAACTATGACTCATAGGAAAAACAAAAAGTCAATTAAAACTGACCCTAACTGGGCCCAGATGTTGACTCAATTAGGTTTCAAACCAGCTAATATAAATGTTCAAAGAATTCAAGGAAAATGGCCTTAATGAGCAGTTAGGAAATCTTGACAGAGAAATGACAACTATAAAAATGAAAATTCTAAAGCTGAAAAGCACAGGAACTGAAATGAAAAATTCGCTGAATGTATTTAAAGGCAGATTACAAAGTTGGGAGAAAGAATCAGTGAATTTAAAAAGAGTTAATAGGAATTATCTAATCTGAAGAACAAAGAGATAAAGAATTAAAGAATAATGAACAGAGAATCAGAGAAGTCAAAAAGAAAAATAACAAATTAGAATGATGTCAACTTGGAATAATAGACAAGGAGAGAAGAGAAAGAAGCAGAAAACATTTTTAAAGAAATAATGGCCAAAAACTTCAAATTTTCTGGAAAACATTAACTTACAACTCCAGGAAATTCAGTAAACCCTGAGAAGGATAAACCATCACAGTCAGAGTATTGAAAGTCAAAGATAAAGAGACAATCTTTAAAGCAGCCAGAGAAAGATGACATGCTATACATAAGAAAATAATAATGTGACTAATTGCCGATTCCACCTCAAAATAATGGAAGCTATAAGAAATTAGAATAGCATTTTTCAACTGGTGGAGAGAGAAAAAATACTGGCAACCAAGAATTATATATCTGAATAATTCATCTCTCAGAAATGAAAGCAAAATTAGGTATTGCCTGATAAACAAAACTAAGATATTCCATTGTCAGCAGAACTATACTATTAGAAATACTAAAAGAAGTTTCTGAGGATAAAGAGAAATGACATCAGATGGCTACTCAGATTTACAGGGAAAAATGATGAGCACCAGAAATGGTACATGTGTGAATAAACAAAAATATCTAAATGTGTACACACACAAGATACATTTTTTCTGTTCTTCTTTAATTTCTTTAAAAGATACATGGCAGTTTAAGCAAAATTGATGAAACTATATTGTTAAGTTGATAACATACATTGATATCATAGTCATATGACAACAATTCATATGACAACACTAAGAATAGTGGGAGGGTCAGGGCAATGAAAATATACTGTTGCAAGGTTACTATGCTTTACTTGCAGTAATTCAATATGAATTCTAAATAAATTGGGCTAAGTTAAAGATATATGCTGCAACCTCTAGAACAACCATCATAAATATGCAAGAATTAGCTTGATAACTAGCAAGCCAATAGAGGAATTAAAACAAAATATTAAAAAATATTTGATTAACACAAATAAAAGTAGGAGAGGAGGAACCCACAAAGAAAAGAAATAGAAAAATGGCAGACCTAAAGTCAACTATCTCAATAAATGCACCAAATTTAAATTGATTAAATATTCTGATCAAAAGGCATGAGTATCAGATTGAATAAAAAAGCAAGAACCAATTTTTTGCTGTCCATAAGAGATACTCTTTAAATACATAGGAACAAATAGATTAACAGTAAATTGATTGAAAAAGATATATCATGCTAACCGTAAGCACAAGAAAATGGGAGAGGTTATATTAATAGGAGACAAAATAGATTTCAAAATAAAGTATATTACTAGAGATAAAAAAAAGGAAACTTCATAATGGCAAAATATCAAGAAAATATAACAACTATGAATATTTATGCAAATAATAACAGAGCTTCAATATATTCAAGTAAATATCGACAAAGAAATAGACAAATCCACACTCATGATTAGAGACTTTTAAGACAATTTTCAATAATTGATAGACTAACCGAACAAAAAGGAAAGAGAGAGGAAGAAAGAAAGAAAGAAAGAAAGAAAGAAAGAAAGAAAGAAAGAAAGAAGAGAGAGAGAGAGAGAGAGAGAGAGAGAGAGAGAGAGAGAGAGAGAGAGAGAGAGAAAGAAAGAAAGAAAGAAAGAAAGAAAGAAAGAAAGAAAGAAAGAAAGAAAGAAAGAAAGAAAAAGGGAGGTAGGAAGGGAGGGAGAGAGGGAGGGAGGGAGGGAAGGAAGGAAGGAAGGAAGGAAGGAAGGAAGGAAGGAAGGAAGGAAGGAAGGAAGGAAGGAAGGAAGGAAGGAAAAAACTTCTAAGGATCTAGAAATGCTAAACGAAACTGCCAAACACTTTTACCTAATTGTAATTTATACAAGAGTATACCCAACAAATGCAGCACATACATTCTTTTAAATTTAGATAGCAGATTCACAGAGGTAGAGGATACACTGATCAAAACAAATCAATATATTCAAAAGATTGCAATCTTACAGAGTGCTTTTTTCCTACAATGAAATTTAATTATAACTCAACAACACAATTTTGAAAAAACTCCAGAATTTCGAAATTAAATAATTCACTTAACAAATTAAATAATCCATAGGGCAAAGTAGAAATCATGAGGAAAATTTTAAAATATTCCAAACTAAGTAATAACGAAGCACAACATACCACAATTTGCTAAAAGCAACGAGAATGCTGCTTAGAGAGCAGTTTATAGTTTTGAATGCTTATAATAGGAAAATATAAAATTAACTACTAAGGCTTCCATTTTAGGAAGTTAGAAAATGAAGAGCGAATTATACATGGGGTAAATAGAAGAAAGAAATAAGAAAAATTAGAGTGAAAAAGTCAAAATAATAGAAACAAACAACAAAAAAACACAACAAAACAAAAAGCTACTTCTTTGAAAAAATCAATAAAATTAATAATAGATTAGATAGACTGATCAAGAAAAAAGTGAGAAAACATAAATTACCAATATCAATAGCAAAAGAGGAGATATCCCTACAGGCCCTACAAACATTAAAATGATTACAAAAATATAATAAACAATTTTATGCCAATAATTTAAACTGTGTAGATAAAATGGACAAATTCCTTGAAAGACACAAATTTCCAGAATAGAGATAAGTAGAAAACATGAATAGCCCTATGGCTACAAAAATATTTTTAAAATTAACTATGAAAACCTTCCCACAAGAAAAGTTTCACTGATGAGTTCTGTCATACATTTGAGGAAGAACTGATACAAATTTACATAAACTCTTGCAAAAAATACTTTCCAACTCTTTTTTTTTTTTTTGGCCAGTATCACTCTGATACTAAAACAGGACTGTAAACTTTACAAGAAAAGGAAACTACAAATCAATATTCCTAAGAATATAGAAGCAAAACAGTCCACAAGTAATTAAAATGAGACCGAATATTAAAAAAAAAAAAAATGGAAGTATCTATCAACTCATAGGCAGCTCAAGTAAGTACATGGAAGCTGGACTCTGAAGGGGAAGAGATGCTAGTTAGATGAGGAAGGGTGAGGAAAGAACATCCCATACAAAAGCAACACCAAGTACAAAATCCCTGAGGATAGGAGGAGGAGGGTATTTATAAATATATATGTATTGGAAATATATATATATATTTATTAGAAAGGAGGAAATATGTCTTCATTTGATGATTCTATGATGAAGCAAATAGAAAATCCAAAAGACTTCACCAAAAATAAATTACTAGGTCTAATAAGTACATTTATCAAGGTCAAAGCATTCAAGGTCAACATACAAAATCAACTACATCCACACATGCTAGCAATGAATAACTGAAAATTGACATAAAATTACAATTCTATTTTACCATAGCATCCAAACATAAAATACTTAGGAATAAACATAACAAAATATATGCAGAGCTCTTCTATCTTTTTATTTATTGAACTCCTGCATGCAATTTCACATATTAATTATAGTACTTTGTTATAGTGAATTGTTTATTTGTAATAATTTTGGGGCAAAGATGCTATCTCATTATCATCTTATCAGTGCCTAGCACAGAGCCTATCTAAATGAATTAATAAACATCTATGCATATATAATCCTAAAAATGAAACATACATAAATGAAAGAAAGTTTTAAAAATAAAAAAAAATGTAGAGAATATGTCATTTCTTTTGTTGCCAATATTTGGGATTGTTTCTTTCCAACCTCCTTTTTTTTTATATAGGCAGAGTTTTAGACTTTTTCTTAACCTGTTTTCCATACAGTAGCATTTCTATAATAATGGTCAAATTTCTACCTTATCCATGCTGAAACTTCCTCTAGTTACAATCTGCTGTTTTGATTTACGGAAACAAAAAAAAATGCAGCCAGCTACCAGAAATTGGAAGGAAGCAGCCCCATCGTAGAAGCAGTGAGTCAGTGTTTAATGCAGTCACTGGGCTGGTTCCTCAACGTCAACCCTTGGCCTCGCATTCCCATGTGTTGTATTGACTAGCAGAGGGTTTGACCCAGGTGTTCTTTTGTAATACTCTGGTGTACCCAGTCTTTCAACTCACTCCTACAAGGACATGTCAAAACCGGAAAGCAGGAGATGAAATGTATGCCCATCATAGGAAAATTGGGGCCATGATCTGAATATCTCCAATATAGATCAAAACTGCCCTAGAAAACAATGCTGTTCCAAAAAAGTACCTAAATACGAGTAAAATAAGTTCCTGTCCCAATTCCTTGTGCCTCAAGAAACAATTTAGGTCACAGTAGAAACATGAGGTTCAAAAACAATAAACTCTATATACTGAGAAAAATAAGATTCAAACAGGGAAGAACTTTTCCAGATAGACCAATACAAGTGTTTGTCAGCCACAATAAAAATGTTCAGCTACCAGTATCAAACATCCAAGAAGAGTCCAAAAGCACCGATAAAACTCTGGTCATTAGACACAACAGGCCAATGCGATTGTTGTCTTGGAGCCAAAAACGGAATAAAACCTGGATTGAAATTTCCTATATAAATTCAGAGATACACGGGCTTTCTGAAGTGGTACCACAGACAAATACTCATTAGCTGCTGTGAGAAGCAGTCCTCCATAAGGTTTTTCCTTGAAAATTAGATAGTGTGGTTCCAAACTCTGTGCCTTCATTTCTAACAGAGCAGAGATATGCCTGGGGAAAACAAAAGGCATAGGGTAAGAGAGAATCAGAAAATCGCCTAACAGCCCTTTGCAAAACTTAATCTTCCAGACACCTGAAAGAAGTGAGCTGGCTGGGCAGAAATAACTTCTAGGTGACATTTTGTATGTCTTCATTGATGCAAGGAGAAATCAGACAGAAAAGGGAAACAAAGACTAATTGAATGGAAAGAACCAACTGAAATGAGAGAGAAGTGACTCTTCTGGAAACTAAGGTACTTGCCAACCATGCACCAGGGTCCTCCCCTCAGTGAGGGGTTCTTAAGGACCAGCACCGTCAATATACTGCAAGCTCACAGCCTCAGGGCAGCCTCCCCCGGTAGCCTTGAATGTTCTCCTTCAGGTACATGCTTTTGGAATTGAAGCTGTTAATCTTGCTCTCTCCACCTGATCAGAGCAGTCTGTTGCAGTGAATTGTTTATCTGTAATTATTTTAGGGAAAGACTATGTTGCATTCATTGTCCTCCATCAGTGCAGAGCCCAGCTAAATGAATTAACAAATACATACACATGTATTAACTGAAACTTCGGGAGAAAAGTGTCTTTTACCTCTTGTTCTCTAGAGCTCAGTGAGATGCTTGACACATAGCAATCACTCAATACCTTCTAAATGAAATCAAACTTTGAATCATGCTCAGGTTAACTTCAAACACAGTAAATGACACTATCTTGATTTTGCAAAATGGACCAGAACCAAAATGAAAAATTATACAGCAAACTATTCCTTGGGCAAGGTCATCTGTTTTAGCAAATTGGAAACTCTTTTCAGAATGAAGGCATCTGGATTCAGTCTTGGTCGTGCCCCTTCTGACTTGGTGATCCCATTATCCTGCAGCAAGCGCACAGGAGCCTGCTTGAGACTCAACACACACCCTGTTAGATAAATATAAGATGTCTCTTGAGTAAGTCTGAAGTAGCCATCACCAGGGACAGACCTCAAGAAAAGATGGGTTGCACCATATCATAACAGCAGACGCTGTCCTTGATTTCACATTTCCCCCAGCCACAAAGAGAGAATTAGAGTTCTTTACTATAGCTAACTCTAAAGAAGAGAGACTCGTTAGAAGAATAGGAAAGAAAACTTAGTGGCACACTTTCAGACCCAGGAAAGAGCAAGAAAATAGGTGATCTGCCCCGTTATAAAAGAAGAGTACGAGGTGCTGAAAAGGCTTGCAGTGTAAAAAAGATTCTTTCTCAGTAGAAAATGAAGCTGCACGCACATAGAGCCTTGAACAAGTGGAGAAGAGCAGAATTGTCAATACGAGAGACTTGGACTGGCTCAGAAGTGCTGGTTTCCTTAGCCTCCATATTGGCCTTGGGGACAGTTAAATCTCAAGGAAAATGAAAGAGGTAGCAACTCCAAGTCTCACCTCAGTTCTACCTTCCAATGTTATTCAGCCTCTTTTGATGGCTTGTTCAAGCCTCCCCTTGGGTGGGAATGCATCCACTGGGCTGAGGACCCTCGGAGTCATTGCCGGGACCTGCCTAAAAGCCACTCCCACCACCAGAGGCTCCACCCCCATCAATGGCAGCTGCATTGCTGCAATGGCCCACTTCTCTTCAGCTCCTACATTTCTACTGGAACCCCTGCTCTTGCTGCGTCTAGTGGAAGGACATTTTTTTTCTCCCAGATTGATAGTCTTCTCAACAGACCTGAAGTTCTCTTATTGGTAGGTGAACGTGGTTTGTTTAGCTTTCTATTGTGAGTCTTTATTTTTAGCTTTCCATCGTCTTTTCTTGAAGAACTCATTTCAGATGCTAGTCTATGGTCTCATTGGGAATCTTGCTCTAAGCCACATTATCAGCCTGCTTCCCGGGCCTCCACCCTCTGTCATCAAGTATCATACATGTTCTTCGAGTTATCCCTGCTTCAGGGTGGTACTTTCTAAGTACCTCTTTTCCCTCCACATTTTTTCCTTCTTTCTTATTTTCTAATACTAATATTTAGTCTGACCTAAATTCTTCTTTATTATTTATCCCAGGAGAAGAAATGGAATGTAGCTGGCACATGTAACCACTGCCTCTCCCTCCTTTGGCCCTGGCAGAAGTTGCTCTTCGATCACAGTCTGAAAGCATCCTTCTTCCCCACTCGGCCAGTCGGTTCCTGCCAGGCAGAGAAGGCTCAACACATGGAACTTATTTGTCATTCCTTGCATAGGTGCTCTATAGCTTAGTGTTCCTAAGATGGATTTACAGCTTAGGGGCCATCCCCTTGAGCGAAAAGAAGCTTTCTTATCTCCTTGGTTATTTGCAGGAGAAATTAAGGGAGAATCGAGGGAATAACAATGTTAGTTTTATGAATAGCCAACAAGGCTATAGGTCTGAGATGCTTAAGGATGAACCTGTTTGGAGAAAGGAAAGTGTAGGTGATCACCAAAGCCCTTTCCTTGGAAAGACACATTGCTAAGAAAGCCAGAAACATTCAAAGAGTTTGTTGACACTCATTCTGCCTGACCTTTTTTAATTATCCAGCTGAAATTTCTCAACTAGTCATATTAGGGCAATGATAGGACCGGCTTCACACGTTGTGGAGATGCCTGCAAAATTATGTGATTTAGAAAATTATGGAGCATGAAAGGGGTTTAGAGATTATCGAGTCCAAATTTAGAAGAACCTGAAGCTCAGATAGGTGAAGTGGCCTGTTGTAGAATTTTAAAACCAAGTAGTAGCAGAGGAGGGCCTGAGACTAAGCTGTGATCTTATGGTCAGGTGCATCTCACTGGGATGAACTGTCTTCCTCTGAGAACCCACAAAAGGTCTCTGTCTTATGTTCCCCTCTTGCTTTCGGGTGTTAGATGTTCTTCAATGAAGTACACATCTGTGAGGGAGAAAGTTGGTGGAGACAAAGAGAAACACTACCCATTGTACATTTTTGTTGATAAATGATCCTGAAAATTGAAAAATAAAATGAGACTGAGTTTGATTTTCTCGAATAGAAAGAGAAATAAAACCCTAGCCAGCAACCTTTTCAGATTAAAAAAAGATTCGACATAAGAAAGATAAGATACAAGAATGATTATACACATGAAGGCCACCAATTGGTACCTTATGTGCTAAGATGGAAAGTGTAGACCAAGAGACTGAGCTTCCTTCACCAACATGTGGACCCCTCGAGGAAAGGCCGGGCGCCCCATGTGGTAATACACAAGCAGAGGACAGTACAGTAATCCCAAGCCGACCCTGGTTCTCTTCTCCATCTGCTTCAAAGGAACTTTCTATATGATGCCCTGGGGAGATAAAGTGGACACCGGCTGTACTATAACCAAAATGTATCAACATTGTCATTATTTAAATAAAACTTCTTCTCACCAGTGATCTAATTTCTTGGTTGAAACCACAACACAAATACAAATGTTTCAGGGTTTCTTGCTGGTTCTTCCCTTTTGGGGATGAAAAGGAGAACTTGAAGAAAATTACCTGGGTAAATTCAGGTCAAAAGTAATCCTATCTTTAGCTTCGCATGGGGGAATTCACAGGGAAGGTGTTTATTCTGTTCCTCTTGAAAGAGTTAGACAATTTACTGACTTTTCTAATGAAGATTTAAGTGCCAAAGGCCCATCTAACATCCTTCCCCTGGACCACTACATCTTTCTTAAACTCTCTGGGGCACCAGCACTTCCAAAAGTAGTTATGCTGCCCCTCCACTTTAATTTTCCTCTCCACAATTTTGTTCTCATGCTTTATAGCATTTAGCCTTAGGACCATGCATTCATGTGCACACACACACAGATATACACACATACAAGTATGCTTGCACAAACACACATGCACACAACATTTATGTGTATGTACACACATGCACACCCCCACACTTCTGCCCCTGCTATGATCTTCAAGTTCTTCTGGTCTCTCTCTTAGACTATCCCCAAGACCCTCTCTGGCTTTCAAAGCACTGGCAAGTCACTTTTCCCCACAAATTCTAGTTTCTCGGGGCTTTTAGGCATCCTATAAACGTAATGATATACTCTCTGTTACTGCAATAATGATAATTTATATATACAGTAGCTTTTTATCCACGAGTGCTCTAACATTGACATATGCCATGAGAGCACAGAGCAAAGCACCTAGCCTCTCCCTCCAGTGGACCTGCCCTTGCATGGAAGACATCACAGATCTCTCATTCTTTATGGCAACACCTCATAAACATTGCAGGCAGGAAGTAAGGAAATCTGTCCACTCAAAACTGCAGAAAAGAATTAGGTAATATAACACTTTTTCCTTCTCTTCTCCAGAAACTCTGCACTGATTCTCAGAATGATTGACCCCCTCAACAGTCCCCCTGAGTTGTTACTTTTTGCCTGGGGATTACATATTTCCTGGAGCAGTGAATTTTCTTCTCCCCTTGTCTTATTTCCATCAGTACTCTATTTTTTTTTTAGAGCATAAAATAAAAATATCTGTATGGCTAGGCTATCAGCCCTTCACATGAAGAGTGTGATGATTCTATATTGTTTGTCTGTGATGGAAAGATTTCCCAAAGAGACATACACTTCCTCCATAAAAGGCAGCATGACTAGTAACCCAAAAATTAAAAAGAAGGAGGAGAAGAAAAAGAAAAAGTAGAAGATAAGGATGAAGAAGAAGGAGGTGCTAACTAGTTTTCTCAAGAAAATATAATGGGGGAAGAAAAGCACCAGCTGGGGACAGGTCTGGTTTTAGATTCTGCCTTTGTGAAACTTTGATCAAGTTATATACTAAGCTCCAATTTTCTTCTTAGTAAATGAAGATAAGAATACACACTCTATTTGGTTGTTATGAAGATTAAACAATAATTGAGAAGTGACTGGCACAGAGTAGGCACTCTTATTTCCTGCAGATTTTGAAAACTGAGATGCTTTGTGCTAATGGAGAAGCTAAAAGATGGTAGGCACTTTATATTTATTTTCTCTTTGAGATGTTCTAACCTGCTATTGAACTTGAGCTATTGCATTTAATTATCGACTCACTCACCCTCTCCACCATTCCTGGCTGTCTCCTGTTCAGTGCCAGGCATCATGCTAGGCACCAGGGATCTCTGTCTGAGTGGGAAAGAACCCCCTGTCACAGGAGCTTCAGGCTAGAGAGGGAGTGAGCAAGAGGCAGTTCATATGGCATGTGAACGAGAATGAAGCCTGGGGTGTCATGGTGCACATAGAGGAGATACCTAACCCAGTCTTGGGCACTTGGCAAGGGGAGAGTCCAACTTTGCCTTGACTTTCTTTTTATACCTTTAAATCTGCACCCAAGGAAGTTCTTTATATTTTCAGATTTTTAAAAAAATTATTATTTATGAAAGGCAGAGGGTCTAAAAGAGCACAGCAGTAGTTCAAATTTTAGCTGAAAAATGGCTTGAGAAGAAAATAACCAGATGACCAATCCTAGTAACCAATTCATCTTCTCAAAATATGCTGATCTTGATGAACTTCCCAAGAAGCTCTAAAAAGGTCCAGGTCCTAATTAAATGCAACAATTATTCACCTGTTAGAGTCATTAGCTTAAGGTAAGCCAGCTGGGAGACATTCATCTTTTAAGACAAGGATAAGCACCTATGTGATAGGTGTGACCATGAGGTGCCAGGAGTAATTATGGTGGTATGGTGCCTCTCCCAACCAGATATAGCTGCTCTTGCCCTCTCTTTTCTCAGTCTCTTTATTTTTCTGGTCCCTTTCTCTCTTTTTCTTCCTTTTCCTCTTTCCCTCATCTATGCCTAGAGCCTGCAAATAGCACCAAGGGGCACAAACTATTCTGTAAGCACTCACATCTAAATAGATTGTTGACTTCTGTCTTAAAATATTATTACAGCCTTTCTCAGTAAGCATGAAACCAAGAAAACATTGGTGCAACGCCAGAGAATAGAACAATAAGCACAGTGTAAACCCAGAGTATCCTTTTAAAAAAAGGAAAATGCACATGGCATGAGAGCTTATCCCATTGACCTTAAGAGCAAGCACAGTGACGTTCAACATTCATTCAACAAACATCTCACTGAGCATTTGTTTGGTAAATCTTTTCTGGGCTCTTGCGATGTGGATATATTAAACATAGGCCCAAATCTGTTGGGAAGAGAGACATAAAAATAAATAATTTAAATGCAATTTTATTTGTTTGAATCCATGTAGGGAAAAGTGGAATAGATAGAGGGGTCATCTAAAGCCTTTTCTTCAAAGTCACTCTCAGTGATTTTTTTTTTATGTGGCCTTGGATAAGTTACTTGAAATTGTCTCCCTATAAAATGTGGGAAGTAATAACTAGTCATACTTGAGTTAAGGAAATTTTTTAATAATGAACATGAAAATAATTTTTTTAGGAGGAAAGTGACAAATCCAAGATATTGTTGCTGCTATTCTGTCAATTTGCAAAGACTAATTTATCTATAAAATTCTGGTATATGCTTCAACTATTTTTAGTAAACAGGTTTTCTTCCTATTATTCCTGCTTATCTGTTGTCTTTCATGCCAACTAGGAGAGTCATCCCAACAATACATATAAAGTGGTGCTTCTGTGTACAACACACACTGCTAGGCCTTGGAATAGAATAGAGAATGAGATAGATGCAGTATTTATAAATGAAATGTCTCTTTACCAACTATGAATGTAGACTGTGCCATTCTATATGTTGAGTTTTCTTTGGTGTTTTGTGTTTTCTTTTTAAAAAAGCATGTTTAAGGCTGCAATGCAGAGGAAGAGGGGCATGAAGTATACACAGGCCTGAGTTCCACCTTCCTCTGGGTAAGAAACTGAAAGGGAATTGAGCTGAGCTGAGGGCTTGGGAAATATATTTATGTCTGTGGCTGTGCCTTATCTTTGTGGGCAGGGCACAGGGCCAATAGCACCCTTGTAGGTTATAGTGGAATTCCCCTTGAAAGAAATGGACATTCCACTGGGAATCATTCTGGGAAGAGATGTATCCTAGGACAGGAAATTAAGTTATAGGAGGTGGGGCTCAGAGTGGAATAAGGAGAAAAACATCCTCCTTGTTCTACAGCCTAAAGTTCATGTGAGGGAGAGGCCTGCAGACACAACACATGCTCCTGGCCAGTGTGCGTGTATGGTTGTAAAGCAGGGAGGCCATTAGTGGACGTGGAAGATGGCTCAAGGCCTATGCAATGGCTCCAAGTCACTGTCTGCAATTCACTCCTTGCCCCCAGATCTACAGGAAATCTCCTCATCTGTTAATAGCCTATGGGGAATGATGGGAAATGGCTATTGTGTGAAATTAAGGAAAGAGTGTGTCCTCCATTGGAAATAGACTGGCCAAGGGGAGGGCAATGGTCACCTATGGAGGATACAGTGGCCTGTCAGTTCTTCAAGGCCTGATGAGGACAGGCTTGAGGAGGGAAAGAAAGACACAGAATTTATTCAGTGCATGCCTGAGCCTTACCCCGAAGTAGATGCAGGCACTTTGACTAGGGGAGAGTGAGCAGAAGCTTACACCACTGTAATCGAAAATACACAGATACTATACGTTTAACAGGTGCAGGTAAACATGATCAGTAAGTCAACTTAATTTACAAAGTAAATAAATTAATTAAAAGATAATAAAAACAACTCTGAAAGATGCTGTCCTTTTACTTCTCATCTAAGGAGGTTTCAAGGAGAAGCTGGATCTAAGAGAAGCTGTGAGGAAAGGGAAGAGGTAAACAGATGCAAAGAGGGAGAAGGAAGGACTTGAGATGAGGACAGCAGAGAAATATAGGCAGGAGGCTGGGGCGAATCTGGAAACTGTACCATGGGCAATGGAGAGGGTAGGCGGTGGGAGACCAAGCTGCCTGAGCTGGGGAGAGATGACTTTGATTACACAACATGGGGTCAGCCTTTTAAATTGAGGTGACTGGTCTCCACCTCTTGCTCCCTTGGGCTGTCTGCCTGGGACACTACAATGCAAAAAGGACTCAGTTTCTAGGGAATTTGATCTACAGGGAAAGCCAATCAGGAAAATTCAAACTCTTAGAATCTCTGCTTATTTCTCATTAACATGGGTTTGAGTTTGTTTGCTTGTTCATTTGTTTAATTATTTATTTATTTTAGGCGAGCCAACCCTTGGTTGACCTCACAGATTGCAAGGATCTTGTCAGCTTACGATCCCTTATTTTTTATTTTTTTACAACTATAGCACCTGGTCTTCCCAGGGGGTCTCCCATCCAAGTACTAACCAGGCCCGACCCTGCTTAGCTTCCGAGATCAGATGGGGTTTGAGTTTAAATTATGTAATTTCTTCAACTCTCCACTTGATTTTGCCTATAAAACTTACCCTCAGAGGAGTATTCTGGGGATAAATGAGGTACAGGAAAAATACCTTGAACTCCTTCAACGAAAAGTAGCATATCAATACAGCCTTCATATAATTAAGATGCTTCAAATTGCCAATACATGTATATTTATAACACCTATTATAATCACTGGATATCTTTTCTTTTTTTTATAAGAAGAAGGCAGGAAAAAAATCTAATGTTTTTCAACCACACTACTTTTGTGCACTTATCATTAACCTTTCCTTCCAAATGTCATTAGCTGCTAATTAAGATGTTGATTTGCAGATTGTATATCTTGCAATAGAAGTGATTTGTGAATGCTTACTAGGTGTTTATCAACCTACACCACTCATATTGGTTTAGCAAGAGCCTGGTGCATTTTAATTTACTGAGCAGTTTCCCAATTCTCCACTTATTTCTGCATGTGCATAATGAGAAAAAAATGGTAAGAGAGGAAAAATGGGAAATACTATAAATAGTTTCTGAAGAAAAATGCCATAGGAAAAAGTTATGGCTCTAAGTAGGTGCTAAAAGAGCGAATGGGTTGAATTTATTTTCTCTTTTTAATGGGGTATTTTAAGAAATAAAATTTGCGCATTGGTTATGCGAGTAGATGTCTACATGTACCTGTATGGATGTGTGCATATATGAACCAATTATGGAAAAGCAAAGGGAAAACAATGAGTGAACTGTCTTAATTTTCTATAATGCTCTTGTTTTCCAAGGCTGACCTGCTCCTTTGCCAGATTCCTGCCTTTAAGTTTTCACAAAGAAACTTCTTGCTTCTAAGGCTATCCTTAAGTCAAAGAAATAAAAGGATTATTCAGTTACTGCAAAGGATTCGGCAATGTAGGGGACACTTCCACAGGACTTTTTAATATAATTTATGAATATTTGCTAGCAACATAATTGTCTTTTCTGCTGACATTTTCAAAGCAACACTGTGATTTGTTGGGTCTCTGGAGAGTCCAACTACAAAACTGATAATTATATTAAATATACATAGACAATAAAGAGTGTGTTTACATAACTATACCCATAAATATCTGATTGAACAGTCATTGTTCTCAAACCCCTTTTAAGCAGCTCTCTAAGGATTCTAGTTCTAATGACATGATGGTTTAAAAGATGTTGCTCAGTCTTGTTCCATATTTAATTAACTTTCCTTTTTTAAACTTGTGATGGCAGAGACAATAACAAACGGCTCTGAAAAGAGGGAGCGCTTTGAAACATGAGCAAGACCTTGTCAGGCTTTGTGCGACACAGACAGGAGGAGATGGGTGTGTGATTGGCTGGCCTGGGACCTCTGGCCCTCCCCTGGGATTCTATTATGAGGCCATTCAGAGCTCTCTAATCCCACACACCTTCTCTTGAACAATCTCAACTGCGTAGCCATGCCTTGTGCACGTGCATGCAAGCAGCTGCATCTCTAATGATTTCTTCCTCTGGAAAAGAAGACGAAAGCAAATCAGAAAACCAACAAGCCATGAGAGGCAGAGGCAAGGAAGTGTGGTGGAAAAAAAGCAGGGGACTGGGAGGTCTGGATACTTAGATTCTGGCTTTGGCTCTGCTATTGCTATTCGACCTTGGGTAAGTGTATTCGTTTCCTGTGGTTACTGTAACAAATGACCGACTTAGTGGTTTAAAACATCACAAATTAATTATCTTACAGTTCTGGATGTCACAAATTAGACATGGGTCTTAGAGAGCTAAAATCAAGGTGTTGGCAGGGTTGGTTCCTTCTGGAGGCTCGAGAGGAGAATCTGTTTCCTTACTCTTTCTAGACTTTAGAAGCTACCCACATCCCCTGGTTCATGGCCCCTTCCTTCAACTGCCGAGCCAGCAACGGCTAGTGGAGTCTTTCTCATGCTGCCTGACACTGATCTTCTTGCCTTCCTCTTATAATCCTGTGATTATATTGGACACATCCAATAATTCAGGGTAATTGTTTCATCTCAAGACCTTTAATTTAATGACATCTGCAAAGGCTCTTTTGACATGTAAATGAATACATTCACAGGTTCCAGAGACTCAGATGTAGATGTCTGTGGCAACCACTGCTCTGCCTACCTAAGAAAATCAGCTGACATTATCTGTTACTGAGGGAGCCTGTATGAACTAGATTAGTTCATGCAATAAATGAAGGCCCGGGTGACACGATCAAAAACAAGCTAGACTTAATCCTTGTCCTAGACAGAGCTTTCGGTATTGAGGGAGAGATAAGCATTAACCAGAAAAAGTAAACATAATTTTTTAGCTATGTTAAGGGCTAAAAAGGAAACATTAAGTATAAGGAGAGTGTTTTACAAAGTGATCCGGCCCAGCTGTAGGTAAGGGGGCAGAAGTAGTCAAAGAAGGCTTCCCTGAGGAGGTGGCAGTGAAGCAGAGAAAAAAACAACTTATTTGCAGTTATCAGCAGAGTGTGTGGAACAGTGGGACTGGTGGAGAGAACTGATGAAAATTTCTAGAGGGAAGAGCCAATGCTCATGCTTAGGCCTTGGGGCATGGAGTAGAAGAACGCCATTCACAACTCTTTGGGAGAACTGAAAAGAAGTCCTTAGGGCTAAGAGCACAGGGAGTACAAGGGAAGTGTGCTGAGAGAGGCAATGGGAAGGGAAGTTAACACTTAGCAAGTGATCAGGTGCTCTAAGAGGTTTACATGTCACTTGTTTTCATACGCTAGATACTATTATGACCTTCATTTTGTCAGTGATAAAACTGAGGGTCAGATAAGCTAAATGACCTCCCCAATGTCACCCATTTGGTGGAGTCAGGACTTGCAGGGGGGTCTGCTCTCATCATTATGTAACTCCATGTCGCGGGCAGCATTGTAAGACCTTGACATTTAACCCTTATGTTAAGAGCAACTGGGAGCCATGGAGCAATTTTCAACACTTTAGGAAGATTACTTTGTTTAATCAATTGCAAGCATCAGGCCAGAGAGGAAGCAATAGCTCTTAGGTAAAACAACATTGGTTCGGTCTAAACAAGAATAGTACAGATGATGAGAAATTGAGCGACTCAGTAAATGCTGAAGAGGTAAAATTGATGTCTTGCTAACTGACATAGGGTGGAAGAAAGGAGGTGCCAAAGATGAGGGAAATCCAGATCATCTGGAAGGTCCATCAATTCTATTCTTCTAAGATAAGGAGCTTATACAAAGCTGTGGACCAGAAAATAAACGTATACTAAAGCCCTAAAACCATCAAGGCCCTTCACACATCAATAAGAAAATAAGCAATGAGTAAAAAGGTTTGAATAGATTTCAAGTTCCCAACAAAAATTCAGCAGAATTTCTCCATGGCAATAATCTTGCAAAAGATGAATCCTGCTTGCCATCATTGCTTTGATTCTGTGTTTGTGCTGAACTCTTTCTAATTGTCATCAATTATGATTCATTTACTTTTAGGTGTCTTGCCTGTCATAATATTATCATTTGTAAGTCTTTCCCTTTGCAGTCAGTGAGAATCTGTTGTGACATCTCAATAAAGCAGGATTCAATCAAGGTGTGAATGAATTGTTAATCTTGTTATAAATAGAAGGTACCATATGTCAGTATGTAAGGGATGGCTTCCTCTTTGTTGAAAACAATGTTAGTGAAACAAAACAAAAGAAGTTTCAGAAAGGGCTGGTTCAGCTCACCAAGCTTCCAATTATAGCCAACAATTCTCTGCAGCTGATTCATATTTCTGAGACAGGTATTCACACATATTCATTTAGAATCACGATTTGGAAGAGAAAATTGATGTCGAATTTGGACAACAGAGTCCCAAGCATATCCATCCCTCCTGTTTTTGACCTGTGGTGGTAGCCTTACAACTCTCTATGTCCTCAAGAGGCAAATCCTATGAGCTATTTCATCAAAACATTGTTTGCTCCTTCTTTGTAGTTCTACATGCAATACAGATTTTTTAAATGTGGCTAAATTGGCTGAGTTCCAGCCCAAACCAGTTCGTGAAAAATATACTCTGAGTCTTTTTCTACATGTACACTCTCTGAGCAGTGAAGGCTTTCTCTGGCCCATTCTATTCTTGATAATGCATCCAAAATGTGATGCTCAAGTCAGTGTGTGTTTTCTGAGGAGAGCCCGTGTTTGTTTAGAGGTCCTGCTGCACACCAAAACTGGTAAAGCTTAACTTAGCATCTCAGAATCTAGAGCTGGTTCCTCTTTGTTCTTCTGGAGCCCTCCTCACCTCCATCTTCTATCCCAACTCCTAAGCCAATAAAATGTGCTCTACCTTGTTCCACTTCTTTAAGGCCTCACTAAGTGACTAGCTTGTTAGTTCAAAATCAAGTTAGTGGCTCATAACAGTTCTCCTCCAGTGCCCAATGGCCTTACTACTGAAATCAATGCAGAAGAGTGGAAAAAACTTGGATTTTGCCACCAGCCACTTTTGGGTGCCAGTCCTGAGTCTTCTATTCACTTCTATTTATTTTTGGTGTCCCGAGAAAGTTAAGTTGTTTAAGATGGCATCATGTGTAAAATAGTGATTCATATATCACAAAATTGCTATGAAGATTAAAGAAAAAAACATATGTTCAGAGACTGGCCTATTGATTGACAACTGAGAAGAGGCCAGATGTAACCCTCTGGAGACCCATTCATTGGTCATCACTGATGATCTAGACACCATGATTTTCATTTTCTCCCTCTCTTCATCTCTCTCTCCTTTCCTTCTTCCCTTCCTTTATTTTCTCCTTTCTTCCCCAATGATTTATTGAGCTCTTGCTAGGTTCAAAACATTTTCTTTCCTTATTTTTCCCTATTCCCAACACAAGGTACAGAGGGCATTGGTTGCAGCACATAAAATGAAAAAAGTAGGTGGGATGTACCATGCCTGGTAAAGAGCCATTTAGAAAAATGACCCTCCTGCCCTGTATCTCCAAAATTCATTGTAAACTTGTTTCACAATAGTCATTAGAGACACAAAGGAAGTGTTGATAAGCTCCATGATTCATTCAAGGACCAAGGTTAATTTTTATTTATTCCCAGGTCATCACAAACAGAGGCAGATGGTGGTGGCATTTCCTTGTTGCCGGGAGCTCAGATATTATCTGGATAGATTTCAACAGGCTTTGTGTCCATTCCCTCTCAGCGCGGGCAGCTTTCCTGGATAGAGCTCTAGCCACCCGAACTGCAGACGGATTTGATTTAACTCCAATGACTTGTGGTCAGCAATTGAGGTCACTTGGGCCTGGCTGGAAGCAAGCCAGCATCGCCAAGGAGAAAGCTTGACATCGTTTATCCTTTAGCGGCTCTTCCTTTGGAGGGTTTATTTTTGGTGACCTATTTAGGCAGTAGCTTACTAATCTGTGGCTATCAGTTCATTGAAGTCGCTTTCTCTCATTTTACTAGTACTGGATGACTGAGATGGTTTAAAATCACAGCCTATGGAATCTACTTATAGAACATTATAGGAATGATCTTAAAGGGTCATATCCCTGGTTAATCCACTTCTGTGCTACACAAAGAAGTAGAATGCATAGTCTCTGCTTTCAGAGCTTTTATTCTAGGTAAAGAGGGCAGTCATACTACAATCATGAAAAAATCTGAGACCATAAGATGAGGTATGGCTAGTGTATTTGTGGGTGGTTTGTAAATGCCAATCAAATCTCCTCCCTGCTCCTTTAGGTTCTTAGTAAACTCAGATCACAGAAAATAAGTAAAGAGTAAAACAGTATCAACTTTTCTTCTAGCTGGACAAAACTCAATAACCCTTAAAGCAGAACTTCTGGTTGTACTGAAACCAGAGCATGGCTTCCATCTAGCTTTCTGCAAGGAGAGTTGGAATGGGGACTAGAGAATTGGGTGACTAGTGCAGTTCAGGGAGCATGGAACCTACTTTGGGCTCAGACAGACAGACAGACCAAAGAGCAGCAAAGGAAGGCCAGATCCAAGCCACTGGACCTGGCTCCCTTCCAGCTAATGTGGCCCAATGGTTGCCATCTTCTCTCTATCTCACCAAAAATGTCACCATTTTCTGCAGAGAGGAATAAATAACAAGGAGAAGGGAATTGTCAACTGTTATCATGCCAATATTGCTCCTTCCTGGGGGTATGAAGTTTCTTGCTGTGGAAATGGAAAGCCAGAATAAGTATTTGCCCCCTAGTTGCAATTTAATTTCAGAATATAAAACTAGAGCTAGAAAGCAGCAAGAAAGACCAAACTTGGAAGTATTGAGACCTGGAACCTGGATATACTCTTTGGGTGGAGCATGCTCCTGCAGTGCAGAATTAAATGCAGCTCTGTGTGAGAGCCTAGCCAAGTGGGAATGTGTGGTACCTGCAGAGTTTGGTGGGAGTTCATACAAGCAGGTGGCATGAAGGAGGTCCAGCCTGAGTAACAGGTCTTGTCCAAGCAGCTAGGCCAATCAGAGGGACAAAAAGTAGGCAGTATTCAGAGAACCAGGTAGACCAAGAAGCTGGCAAGTTGGTGAGTACCAGAGAGGTCTGACGTTAAGTCCCAGTGTGGTGCTTGGACCGAGACAGGCAAGAGGAACGCAGGAACACAACTGTGGGGAAACTGAAGCCTCATGCAGATACCCAGGGTCAAGCTCAGGAAGATCAGGGCAAGAGAAAAACCCTATAAAAATCCTGGAGTATCAAATGAGAAAAAAACCAGAAGACCAGTTGTGAGCATGAGATTTGAGGACTTTGCAACAAGACTGATCTGATACCGACTACAAATACTACTGAATTAAAGCTCACAACATGCTTAGCACAGTGCCTGGCACCTTTGAGGGCTCAGTATATGTTAGCTTTTATTATCATCTAATTTTAAAGATAAAATTAGCTGGAGTACCAGGTGAAGTCTCTCTATTTAAACCTATTTTGAATAATGGACTCTTTATTCTTAATTGATCCTAAACGGTGATCAAATCTGGGTGGATGCAGAGCACAGTTCTCACGGCCCAGTTCTAGCAACTGGTCTTTTGCTTTGTTTCTCATTTGATACTCCAGGATTTTTATATGGTTTTCTCTTGCTCCAGTCTTCCTGAGCTTGACTGTGGATATCTGCATGGGGCTTCAGTTTGTCTCCCATTAAAGAGGATAATCTTTGATTTATCACTTTACAAATTCAGAGGTTTTGGGTATTCCAACTAAGTCAAAGTCAATTTCTTTCTTATGAAGCCAACTTTTAGCCATTATTATATTCTGTATCCTCATGAAATTCATCAGGAAATCTCTTTCTGGCTCTTATTGGCACCTCCTTGGCTACTATCTCCATTGCCAGGAACTAAACCTGGCTTATTCTAGCCTATTTTTTTTTCTTAAAGTAAAAGTACCTTCAAGATAGAAAATATAATTCTGGAATTTATGTCCTGATGTTGGGGGGAGGGGTGGTGAGAAAGAGACAAACCTTAAAACTCAAATAAATGTTTCCAAAGCAGAGGGTGACAGTTCCTATCAGGTTAGCCTCACCAATCTTTCTCCTGCTTTCCTGGTATGTTGTAAGGATTAAACCACATGTATAAATGCCTCATGCAATGCCAGCATCCAGTATGTGTTAAAAGTGTTTCATTTATTTTAAGCGTAAAATTTCTAGAACACACCCTGTCACCTCACTACCCCATTTCCACTATTACACACGTAAAAAAAAAATCTGTTCTGCCAACACTACATCTGATGATTAGCTGATCTTCACAGGAATAACCATTAGAACCTACATGATAGAGTTGTTATGAAGATTAAATGATTTATCTATGTCAAGGACTTAGAAAAATGCCTGGCAAGCAGTCAGTGTTGGGTGCTATTATTAGTGGTAGTTGTCATAGTCATTTTTATCATCCTCACAGTATTTTATATCAGATGACTCTCTCTATTTCTCATCACCCTGCAGAGCAGAGGGCTAGATTTCTGAGATGATGTATAAAAAGAGAAAGGGCTATATTGACAGGAATACATTCTGCCATTCCCTGGTTTCTCCATATCACCCTTGTGTTGTCCAAGACTTCTTTTTGACTACATACACACCTACAATCCCCATTACATTAGATCTATGTTCGCAGCCATACCTTTTCCTATACCTATATGCCATTTCAGTGTTCAGATACAATCTTTATAAGAAGTAGAGAAATGAAGACATAACCTAAGAGGCAGAGAGTTTTATCTTGAGATATCAAGTATTTAAATAATAGCACCCTTCACTGACTACACTGGACTAACTTTGCTAGACTGCATTGAATCTAATTGTTATTTTTACATGTCTTCCCAGCAAATGGGTGCTCATGAAAATGATCAAATTAGTTAATAGGAAAATAATGATGCTACATGTTCTTTGAACACCTAAGGGTAATATATGTGATTTGACCTTGCTACACCATGTGTGAGCAGTTGCACTTTAGCTATTTAACATGAGCCATGTCTAAGAACTTTGGCTCATGTCCCCTAAGATGTGACGTTCTACTATCTCTATTAATAAGCATAATATTTGGTAGTGCTCCAGAGTTCCAAGGATAGAGCAGGTACACAACAGAACAAGGAAAGTTAAATTAAGGTCCAGAGATTTGTATGGCGAAAGTGCAGCTATATGTTCCAAAACCAATCGATGAAAACATTGTCAGCTATTGTCGCACTTTTAGAACTGCTGAGTCTTTGCTTTACTTTTCCTGCCTCTTCCGTGGTCATCAACACCCAAGGCAAGCAGATATCCTCTCCAGGACCCAGACAAGTCACAAGTGTGGGAAGGTCATCCTGAGCTTGGGTGTAGCTTAATATTTAATCATTTTTCCTGTTATCTGTTGACCTGAAACAATGTCCACAGTTTTGCACACTGAATCTGAGTTCCCATTGATATAACTTGACTGCTCCTCTCCTTCTCCCAGGATCTAGTCTCTCATACCCTGTTTGCCCCTACTCTGATATGCGTGTGATGTCTAGGACTGTGATCTCCTGGAGTTTGTTATTTGAGAACTCCCCAAAGCTGCTGGCTTACTGGTCAACTTGTGTACATTCCATGTGGCCAGTCTGTGTCCTTCTGTGGGGAACCCCCGGGACCTTCCCAAGGACCAATATGTGCCACTGGCCTTAACTGAGACAAGGAATTGTCAGGTCTTTGGATGTGGTACGCAGGCATACTAACTCTTTCTTAGCCATCAGCTGAGTCCACTCTGACCAGAAGGTGGGTGGCACATTTAATCTGTAACAAAATCTGCCTAGCAGCTAGTATGTACTAGCACTCTGCCAGGATGCTAGCAACACAATAAGGATAAGACAACCATAGCCCCTGTCCTCTGCAGGGCTTTGGTCCAGCTCACGTATCAAGGGACAGGTTATAACTGCCCCCCACCACAACCCTGATCCACACACTGCTTTGATAACTCTGAAAATGTGGCATGAACTGTGTTCTATGAATAGAAACATTTTTGATAATTTCAACAAAATGACAGAAGTTCATCTTTCTTTGTGTGCAGGCTATCTCTTCTGCCTGGGCTTTACAATCAGCAAACTCCTACTGATTTTTCCACTGTTCCTTCCCCCATGAAGCCATCACTAAACTCACATGTAAACATCTCACTCCCTGGACTCTCACAGTACCTTTTCAATACCCTGAAGGAGCAATTCTCATGCGAATTGTCACTGTGTGTGGGTTCTCTGTCTCTTCAACAGTTAGTGAGCTCATTGGATGAAAGATGGTATCTTACTCCATTCTGCAATGCTAGTGTCCTGCATGGAACCTGGTAGAAAGATTGATGGTAAATAAAATTAACAATTGTTCTTTAAATTCTTGGTTATTCCCAGGCTAAAGGAACTTTCAGCTAATAAATAGGATCTAAATTTTATTGAGGACCACCTAGGTGGCAGACATTGTGTTGGATGTCTTATATCTGTGTTCCATATATTCTTCATAATAGTCTTACATGATATGGACCATTTCCTCCATTTTAGAAAAAAGAAACTAAAGCCCAGAGAGCTTGTTCCATGTCCAAAAGCACACGTTAGGGCTGGAAACTAAGACTGCATGCACCACATTGCCTTCCAGTCATAATTACCTTGTGAACTAACCACCCACTTAGCTTCCCTCAGAGCTCACATGGCCCTCAACCTCCCTTCTCATATAAGAAGAGCCCCCCTGCCCAAGACTTCCTACCTTGACTACACCCATGGGGGAAAATCCACTTAGGTGCATTGGGAAAAGAACAACCAAGTGAATTATAAAGTGGGACCATTACCTCTACATGCCTATCAATAACTAAAGCATATGGTTGCGTAAACCAAGTTATTCCCTTCGGCTTATTACACTCATTACTTCCTGTCAGTTAGAGTTCACCTGTTTCAATTTTACCAGAATGTGTGAATTGCATATTTCATATATTACTTAGCAGGAGACCACCTGAGTTTTTCTTTCTTTTTTTCTCCCCGCCAACAGAATGATAGTAGTAGGGCAGTTAAGAGGTCTTAGTTGGTCTGATAAGTGATTATTTTTCTCAATGGAATGCCAAATATGATGCTAATTAATGTTTGTAGTTATTCTGTATTAGCTAATGCATAACTATGGATCACATAATACATACTTCTTTTTCACATATTCTCCTTGATTTTGAATCATGCCTCCACTTAGCTATGAGACCTTGGGCAAATTGTCTTATCTTTCTGAGCTCCACTCTCCTCATTTGTAACATGAGGATATCATGGTTCCCATGGTTGTTGTGCAAATTCAGGGAGACACATAAGTAGTTCAGGTGCAAAAATTGTTATTTTAACACAGCACCAGAATTTCTCATAGGGACAGAACTTTGTACAAAAATGCTTTGTTAAGCCTCTTGGGGTAGAGACTCTGAGGGTAAACAAATATCTGCAAAAGGCAAAGCAACAAAAATGAGCAACCACCAGCCAGTTGTAAGAACTTGTTTTTGCTGATGTGAGGGGAAGAGAAAGGAGGTTGGAAGGGTGGGGAAGAGAGAAGGCTGGGGATGGTGTGAAGTGGGCCGCTCAATTGGGAAGCAGCCATGAATTTCTCAGGCAATTGACTGAGGACACATCAAGAGTTGGGTGTTGAATGTCCATTGGAAGCTGAGCTGCTGCAATACCAGCCACTCTGTCACCCAACTCACACTCTCAGTAAGTCTATTCTTCTCAGGATTGCTGCTTGGTGTGGGTAATTTAATTTATATGCTGGCCATTTTCTTGTCCTCCAGCTCCTGAATAAGTGTCTGTTTTCACCTTATATGAGGCAGAAACATAACTCAGCACCTCTTTGAGCTCTACATGAAGAATCCACTCGCCCAGAAGCATTAGTGAGTGATATGCTTTACTGAGGATTTTGTGGAGAAGAGAGCAGAGACGGTTTGCCTTGTCTGATCCTCAACAAGAACTAAATCAAATCAACAAAACTTAGAAATATGTGTTAGACACTTCTAATCTCTATAGTCTTCACTGGTGGCCACAAAACTGGGTGTGTGGCCTATTCTGATCCTTTCTTCTCCAATGGAGAGCCCAGTCTTGCTAGCTCTTCCTCAAGGACAATGCAAATTCTTTTCCTTGTCTTATAACTGGACATTTAATTATCATTTGTTACATGCACAGACCCTTGGGCACTCATCCTCCAACCTAGTAGCTTATCAAAAGATTTCTTGCTCTATAATGTAGCATTCTCTGGTACATTAAAATTTCCCCAACTGGAGAGTGAAAACTAGGGGTGACCTGTGGGTCTTTGCTATAGTGTGGATCAGAGAGACAGCTCTGTTAAAGTGAGACCCCAGAGTCAGAGGTGGAAATGCTGGCAGGAGAATGTACAACCCATTCTCTATAAACTTCTTCCCACCCCTGGATTCCCTATCTGCAGAAGGGGGAAGGGAAGGACTAGGGAAAAGATGAGATTTGAATTTCCATTGGGCAAAGACTAGTCAAAGTGATATTCTCTCTATCTCAAGAGGCTAAGAGGTCTAATTTGATATGACAGCAGTATAGCTCCTAGTCTATAGTAGGTGCTCAATAAAAGTATCTCTATTTTCCCCCAATCATGATTAACATTGTCTTTACTCCCTACAACCCTGATCAGAAATTAGCTAAGACAATAAGAAACCAGGACTGACCTGTGGTCAAGCTCATTCTCCAGTGGCATCTAATCCTTGCCATCCTGTGGTCAAAAAACCTGCTTAGAAGGACATTGACATATATAGAAAGACTTGGGTACATTTTGTTTCCACAAAAATAACACCCACCCTCTTGTTTTTTGTTTTTGTTTTTTTGAGCTAAATGGCATGATGATTCTCAATGGAATTCTTACAATTCTCTCTGGGAAGTTTAAAGCTTCCTGTGATTTAGTTAAACAGCTTTTAGGTATCACAGAGAAACTTGTTACTAGTGGAATTAAAATGGATCCCCATACTCAATACTGGGGACCTCTTAATGTCCATATGGGGCTGCTTGATTCGCTCTTTTCCCAAAATGCAGTGAAGGGGCAAACGATACGTGAGTTTTCATACCATTTGCTGCTGTTCTGTTTACTACTTCTTTATTTACATAACTAGAAATTCACATCCTAACATGTTTTGCAAGCTGTCATGACATGAGAAGCTAGTAATCTGCTATATTTTGCTTGCTAACATATTTTTGACATATTTTAGCTTTTGATTATAAGATTGCATCTTTGCCTGCTACCATCTGTCTCAACTCAATGGAACTTTGGCATTTACAAAAACAGTGGGGTGTAGTATTTCTTATATACTTGAACTCTACCAGAAACATGCTATTTTCAGTCATAACCAATATGTCATGCTTTCACACATGAAATCTAAAATGTTTGATATCTTGCGAGATCTGCCAGGGATAAGGAACATATCTTCACATCTATTTTGGCTGAGATGAGAAATAAATTAATGAGAAGGGAGCAGTACTTAGATTCTAAACAGAAGTAGCTTTTTATGTGGTTCATATCCTCTCCACTATGCTTATTCATCCCTTTATAAGCATGATTAAGATCATCTGTGGAAATACATCTTATTTTGGACTTTGTAACCTCCTGGTGGCCGACATTCTTGAGACATTTTTCAGTGTGGAGTAGTTATCTACCAACATTTGGCAATAAGGCATTTCCTACGTGGTATCTTTTTCTCATTCCTATTTTGACTCATTAGGGAAAATTACCCCAGGTTTAACCCAGAGGATTAGCTTGGTTCATGTCTCTGCTGACAACACTAGGACTGTGCAACACAGAAAAACGTGACATTGTATTTAAACAACATGTTGGAGGAAAGGCAAAAAAAAAAAAAAAAAAAAAAAAAGAAGCACAGGCCTAACATGCATTTATTCAACACCAAGCTTAAATGAATTTATTATGCTCCTGGATTGCACCCCATAGGCCAAGAAGCTGTCAACTATTGACATTTTCTTTTCTCTCCATGTTCTGAGTTGAGTGTAAATATATTTGTCAAGGGAATATAAGTGTATGCTTAGTTCAGTATATGCCCGTTTCATCGGAAGGAAAGCTCTTATTATTTGTAATCATAGTCATCTTTGTTGCTTTAAGAAAGGAATGGGCTGCAGTTTAGATTTACATATGCATTTGGTACCTTTTCAGATTCTGTTTTGAATACTGTTTTAACCCCCCTATTACATATACGCAGCATTAGCCGTTTTTAGTGCAAAACTCCATTAATGATAGAGAAATGATTTTGGTCAGTCTGGTGTGGACCACAGCATGCCGCCGATTGTTCAGAAACAGTTGATTGCAGGATTTGAGAGCTAAACACATCCACTGAAATCATTACTGTAGAAGAGATCAAAGAGGGAGGCATTTTGGACATCTAATTCCAATGTCTTGTGGCTACAAATTGAGTCTATGCTGACCTGAGTTCCTGTTGCCCTTCCTCATCTGGTTAATGAGGATGATGGCAACTGTTGAACTAAGAGAAAAGGCTGACACTGAGTCTCTGGGTAATTATAATTGAGAGTTTCTAGGGAGCAGGGATCTTGTCTTACCCCCTCATCCTTTGTATTTGGCACAGAGTAAGCAAACAGCATGCGTATATTGAACTAAGATGGACTGAGGATTGTAGTCAAGCTAGTAATTCATCAATATATGCTTAATTGAATGTCTATGAGGTGTTATCACTGAGGGTAGGTGAACAAAACATACAGAGAGCAGATTCACCATCTTTGAAAGTTTTACAATCTAGCTAGGACCACCAAAACTAGTTTTCAAGGCAGCCATTATTGCTAAACTAGGTTGTTAGTGCAATAGGACTTCAGAAAAAAGAGATAATGGTGCAGATTAGAGTGGGATTTATGGAGAAAGAGGGCCTTGGTCTGTGACCAGAAGATCAAGCAGGATTGAGGTAAGTGGAGAGGAAGAAAGTAAACTGTGTGAAGAGTGGGAATAGATAGAAGTGAATAGTTTTTAAAAAGAAAGAATGAACTAGATGTGCAAAGTAGAGTGATTTGGCTTGACTGACATAGGTTGAAGTTGGATAGGGTATAAGACTGGTGGGTAGTTGGGCAAGGTTAAAACACTTGAAAGTCAAAGAAATATTCACCTTTTTATGGAAGATAATAGACTATTATACAGGTTCTTAAAAGCAGGAGACATAGCAAAAGTGGTGGAGTTTTGTTTTGTTTTAGGAAAACTATAAAGGTGTGCTTTGAGGGAATCAAAAGGGTAAGAGGAGCAATGGGGAAAAAGCAGCAATTCTAGAATCAACATAAAAAGAGCCTGGATTAAATAATAATAATACTTAAAGCAGTAAGTTTCCCACATAGGGCATCTGATATGTTTTGGGTATTTTTAAGCATTGATAATAATATCGGCAAACATCCTACAATAATTTGTAAGTATGCTCACCCTCAAATGATGGAAAAAGAAGTTTCAGAAAAATAAAACAGGTTTGTCTAGGCTACATAGCTAGTAAGTGGCAGAAAAGGATTCAAACTCCATTTAAACTGTGCCCTTTTCATTACACTACTCTGAGAGTCACTGGTACTTATTGAATGGGGAAATAATATGAAATAGTGTTTTTTAAAGATTAACATGGTGGCCATATACAAGAAGGATTAGAGAGAGGAGAGACCAAAGGTAAGTAGATAAAAAGGGTCTCCCTAGAGTTCTGTCATTGGAAATAGAAAGGAAAGAATAAACATAAGAAATATTGCCAAGCACAAACATGGGGCCTGGTGACTGATGGTCTAAATTATTAAAAGGCAGAGGAGATGAGAGGATTGGGGGAAAACACCCAGAAAGTTTAGGGGGGTGAGGCCACTGGTGACCCTGGAAACACATATTTAGTAAAATATATCGATGCAAGCCAGCCTGCAGGTGAGGAAGGAGTGAGCCGATGGAAAGGAAATGGAGGACGTGGGAGTAGACTACAGATTTGATAAATTTGGAAAAAATTAAAGGAAATAAAATAGTCTCGTGAGGAGGTTTCAGGGTCAAGGAAAAAAATTGTTTTTGAAGACGGGAAACCTGTGCACACATTTGAAGATGATATTTGAATGGGAGGAAGGTATTAAAGGAGCTAGAAAAAGAGGGGCCTCTGCACGTGGAAGGGGTCAGAAGGGACAGGCAGGGTGGGTTGGAAATGTTGGACAGCCCGAGACAACTGTCCACGATGAGAAAGTTCCATATGTGTGCTGTTCCATATTTAGCCACTAGCCCCATGTGGCAACTGAACACTCGAAATATTCCTAGTGAGACTGATGAACCATGTTTTTTATTTTGCTTAATTTGAATTGATTTAAATCTAAATAGCCATATATTTCAATAGCTAGTGGCTACCATGTTGGACAGTGCATGACCCTTAGAGAAACAAAGGTTTTGTCTTCTGTAGAAGGGAACTAGACTCTTATTCCGACTCAGGAAAGGAGAGTAGAGAGGGAGACAAACAAGGGATGTTTTATATGCAGGGTAAGAAAAAATGACTTTGCCCCTGACAGGTGACCTTAATTTTCGTTGGTTATACTTTGGTGACAGCTACATTATGAGATCGGTAGATTAGGAGAGCCCACCTGAGTTATGAGGCACTTGAATTTCACATCTCCATGTAGATGTTGTGGCCTCAGTTCTAGTCAGCATTGACCAGATGAATTAATGAATTGCCAAATCTCATATGTCACTACCAAAACTTACCTGCATTCCATCTGCAGCTCTTGATCAAGATGTTCCTTCCTCATGTGACAGGGAGATAGAGAGGTTGGTGTCAGAATGATGACAAAGTCCATCTCTGATTTCCTAGTGCCCATTGTACTTCCTCATCTAGTAGTCACTTTGGATTTGGGTATTTTAAAGCCAAAGGAGGTGATTCCCCTCAGAATGATTTCACTTAGACGTAAAAGTTTTCTTGAAGAACTTGCCACCCAGAGAAAGAGGTGTATGTCCTGCCCTGTATTCTGCTGGTAAACAGATTACCCCAAATAAATGTCTATCGTTGCCCTGAAATGGCATCACGCATCATCATTTCACTGGTGTGCCCTCTGCTAGATCGTGATGTGTGTTGTTTGGGCTGTTTTTCATAGCCTCCGCAGCTGGGAATTCAAGATGCTATACTTAGGCAGAAGTCCATGAAGGAATTAATTGATATGAGCCAGAAGTTGATTGCCATTTAAGTACTCAGCCTCCACCATTGCCAAGTTTCCCTCTTTGCAGAAAGAACTGAGCTTATCTGAAAACTGGCTCATTCAGGCTGTGAGCACAAGATGGAATTCAACCTTTAATATGCTGCAACACCTGCTTAGAAATAAAGGGGCTCTGTGATTTTGCCCCCGAGGAGTTGACAGCTGACTTCATTACAGAAGAATCTGGCGGAGATGGTTGTGGCTACTCCTCAGGCTCTGGAGGCACTCGCCCAGGAGCACACTGGCAACCAGACCTGAGATGTGGGACTTGGCCAGAAACCCAGGCTGGGCCGCTTTACCTTAAATCATTCTTCTTCCTTGAACTCTAGGAGTTTTCAGTATCTTTGGTAGAGCTCCCCCCACATAACTGTGATAAGAGGCTCTGGCCTGCGGAAACTAAGTGGTGAAGCATTTGCAGGTGTTCTCTAATGGGATCTGGATTTTCCAACTTCCTTTCTCAAGGGTTCTGCAATGTCGCACCCCAAGGCACCAAAGCAGGGCTGCCACGCTCTATAGAGTGGAACTTGAAGATTCATCAATGTCCTTGTCCAAGCTCTGGAAAAGACACAGCTCTGCTCCAAGGAGCCTCAACCAGCCTGCAGGGGACCCCTAGAGGTCGTCTCCGGTACTTTGACCTTTCAATTGGGCAGGGACGGTGGTTATGCTCACCACCTTTCAAAGTAGAATGTCAGCCCTATCACCCATTTGCATGATTTCGATAGCATGTTAACCTGGCTTCCATTAGTGACAACAGAACTAGCATATCTGACTTGCAACAGAGATTATTGACTTTCTACTATTTGTTATTCTTCATCTTAAAAAAAAAAATCCATCTGAATCTAAATGTCTAGAAACTGGGGCGGGCTTATAGAGAACACACTCATTTGGTAGATCACTACTTAGCCTGAAGCAACAGAAATATGAAGGCCACAGAGTGCCTTCGAAACTGCCTACGAGGCTTATTTAAAACAAAGCACAACACAAACATATATAAAAATCATATAATTATATTTTAAAACATTTAAAATAGTCTGGAATGAGAGTAATTATAAAAAAACAACTGATGCCAGAGGTCAAAACTGGAAATCCAAGAGTCAGACCTGGCCTGAAAGTCTATCTCATATGGCCCACACAGTGGGAGGGCAGCAGAGTTTGAACAAAAAATGGAGTAGATTGCCAACACTGAGAGATTGGCACATGGCACATAACCACCCGGATCGTGGGCTTCTCCTGAGACACTGAGCAATCTGCTTCTACTGGCTGCTTTCCCTCCAGGCAACAGTTGAGGCCAGTGATGGGGACTTTGCTCTCTGGGATGCCAGGGTCCCCACTGGGCCAGGTTTCTCACTCACTGAGTTTGTAATCCTGGACCAGGTGTCACGGTGGTGAGGTTCTGCACCATGTTCCCCTTTTCCTGCTTCTGTCCAAACTTGCTATTGGTTCTTATTGCTGGAGTTAAAATAATCATTAAATGCCTAGTTGTAAAAGCGATATCAAAGGAAGAGTCTGGCGCCCCTATTACTTACCTGCTTCTCAGTTGTTATTTTCAAATTTCTAGTCTTGAGTCCAGTACACTCGCCTGTGAATGTTACTGGCCCACTGGTTCTCAAACGAGGCTACACTCACCTGGGGCACTTTGGTGCTCAGTTTGCACTCTAGACCAATTAAGTCTGAACCTCTCAGGATGGGATTCAGGCAGTGAGTTTTTAAAGTTCCCCAGGTGATTCCAATGTAAAAAGGTCCTTGAAAAATCATATAAAACTTCATATTAGAACTGTTTCTCAACCTTGGAACTATTGGCATTTGGGGCCTGATAATTCTGTTCTGGGTCCAGTCACATGGGATGTTTAGCAGCTCTCTGGCCTCTACCCATGTTTAGAATGAGATAAGAACCACTGACTTAGATCATAAAATTATGGTCAGGAATAATGGTCATCGTATTGGCCACCTGCCTTTGAGAATTTTTTTGAAATTAAGTGCTAGGGAAAAAAATCTCTCCTAAGAAAGTGGTATATTCCTTTCTTTCTCTTTTTTAAACTTTACTACCAGGAAACTTGAAGTTAATGCTAAAAACACATTCGAACCAAAAATAAAGCACAAAACAACTACTTAAGCATATTTTTTTCCTCTCTACATAATGCCGATTTTCCTTTTAATGTTTTGTTAATCTTAATGTTGCCTTATATTCTTAGGGAATAATAAAGTTGCCTTATAGTCTTATAAATATAAAGAAGGTAATAAGCAAAAGATGGGAACAACCATTCCATGCTTGTTCAGAATTTATGACCCAAAGAACGGTCAGTTATAAAGATAGACCAGATCGGCCAGCCACATGGACCAAATAAGGGTCAACCCCTTTGGCCTTACACTCTGAGATGCTGCTGCTGTGTGTGTGAAGGAGCCCAGTGGCCAGCCACACAGCAGCCTGCAGGAGAATGCTAAGCACTGTGGCTTCCTGAGAATTCCAATCCTGGTGTCAACTAGAAGGCTGGGAGGTCTCTGAGAGGCGATGCTGTTCTAGGCAACTTGGGAATCCATCCCTGGATAACACCATCACCTGCTTTCTGTGAAATGAAGGGCAGCTTACTTTTAGTGAAATAGAACATATTCATTAATAACCAGAAGTTTTAAACCTTTTTAAAAAATCATTATTAAGTGTGGTTATTTCATTTTAAATGCAAAATCCTTGAATAGATCAGAGATCTTAATTTTTTAAATATATTGCTGAGTATTTTAATTATGAATGTACTTGCATATTCTCGGCATACTTCATTATTTATGTAGCCGGTGAAAAAGCTTTTTAATTAAATAGCATGCTGGCAATCCATTGTGAAATGTATACATTTGGTTCCCCAGCATTAAAAAACTAAATACACGCACACATGGAATATTTTGGCAAACGTGCACATTTTAATCACTACGAAGAACGTGTTTCTGAATAATTCTAAAATTTGACCAAACTCTTTTTATTGGTAACAAATGAAATAGTATAATTTGCCAGCACTTTGCATGGTTATTTATATTTAATGCACCCAACTAACTGGGAAATGGGATGAGCCGTGGTTCTCGGTGAGGCCCCCACACAAGGAGCACAGCACCACCATGAAACTACCTAGCACTGGGAAATTTTGAGTCCCACTGCAAGCAGACAGAATCGCAATCCTGGGGGTTGGGGCCAGCACTCTGTGATGAAGCAAGCTGTCTAGGTGATCCTGATGCAGGCTAAAGTTTGAGAACCATGGGGTGAGAATTGTGCCTTGTGGTGCTGGTAATCTGGGTTTCATTCATGAGTCCCCTAGCGACAGGTGGCCACAATGAAGTGGATGCGTCCACACTTTAGTTCCCCATTAAAAAAGTGCTGCAAGGATTCTTGCTTGTTTACAATTTAAAGATCTGCTTGAGACCCTCTTTGAAATATCAAAGAGGTCAAGAGTCAGCGAGGGAAATATTTCAAGTGTAATATGTTTGGAAGTTGTGCATTAGTATCAGGTGTATACTTACAATTTTGGCTAAACATGTATATCAGGACTCAATTTACACCTTGCTTTTCTCTTCTTTCAAAAAAAAAAAAAACAACTTTGAAATTAGAGCTCTTACACATTCACCATTTTTTGGCAGGTAATGGTGCCAGCAATCTTTCAGAGACACCCACACCTGGGTGAGGGCTCATGCCCAAGCTGCCTTACCTCCCCTGGCTGGGGAACTGAGGCCAGGGGGTGGAATGATCTGGAGAAGACCACACTGGGAGTTGGTAACAGAACTAACAGTCACCCGGCTCTCTGCTCTGTGCTTTGTCTTCTGAATGAACAAAGCTGCTTCTTAAGTACACATAAGCCAAACTGCCTCTCAAATTGCAGCCATCTACTTTGAGTTCAGATTTGCACAGCATGACACGAATTGGGCTGCAAATTATGCAGAAAACAGCCATCACATCCATCTGTGATGTCAGAATCCTCTAGTACAATGTGACCTGGTAGTATCTGAGAGAGGAGAAGTGTATTGGGTCTGATTCCTTCCCTATGCAGTATGATGAATATCTTCCCAGCTGCATTTGGCCCAGTGTGAAAAGGTTAAATATGATTGAGGTTGTGCCTGTGATAGACTCAAGAGCAGATTTCATTTCCAACGGTGCAGGCAATTAGTTGTTGTTGTTGTTGTTTTTAATGGTAGAGTAACTAGGAAAAGAAAACACACACATACACTCATACCTAATGGTAAACTGAATTTATTTCCTCTTGGAAAACAATTCCAGTAATCTCCAGGTTCAGACCGCAGAGTAAACATTAATAACAGTAACATACAGGTTAGTTCAACTGATTCAAGAATTTGGCTGTGTGAAATCATTTAGGAAAACCTTGAACACTCAAAGCTTCAAATGTATCCAGGGGAAAAAAATCTTTGACAGTCTACATAACAACTATTGCATATATAGTGATGCTACCTGTCACATTGCAAGGCTTACAAATATATATATGGGCCTTATCCAGCTGTGGGGCTCTGTTCTGTGAGAACATCTCTTCATCGGTTGCAAGAATCTTCAGCAATAAAAAATAGTCTTGGATTTAACTGTTGATATACCAAAAGAGAAATTCTAGGCTTAAGGGTAAATAAAAGGAAGTCCAAAATAGTCTCATGTGTAACAGTTGTTTTAATCTGTCTTCCTTGAAAATACTTTCTCTTAAGCCACTTTGCTCACATTTTTTTTAAATCTTGCCTGAATAGGGCCCAAGTCCACTTGTCTTTATAAGACCATTTTAGTATCAGACGACATAATACATGTGCAACACTTTATATACAAAGAGTCTATCCGGTGCTCAAAAGTTCAAACACATGAACATCCAACAGTTTTGATAATACAAGTTTTATGGTACAATACAATGTTTCTGAATAATATACATTAACAATGAGAGTTTCCGTGCAAAGAGTAAAACATGTTCCCTTTTTGTGCCACAAAAGTAATTCTCCTTGAGAGACTGTACTTGCACTAACTGCTGTGTTGGGTCATCGTATGATTCTGTAACAAAAGAGAAAGGGGAAATAACACTTCAGTGATTATATTTTTATCATACCAAGTATCTATAAACTCTAATTGATTTATAAGACCATGAACAATTTATTTCTGCACCGTGATAAATAGATGCTCATGCTGGCATTGATTCCTCGCTGCCCCCCAGTGAGTACCGAGGGTGGGGGAGAGGCAAGGTTAAGGGCCCGCATTAGGTGAGATGACTGGCCGTACCTTTCCTGTCCTCTGCCTCTGCCATACCTTCCCAGAATTCCCTTCACCTTCCTCATCTCTTATCAAAATATGATCTGCTTTCAAAGACCAGGGTAGCACTATTTTAACAGTTTTCTTTACCTGTGCATAATTTCCATTGATTACAAATGTTTTTGTTCTAATCACTCATAGATGATAAACACCTTGACAGCAGAGGCTCTATCTTTCCCTGAATATGGACTTTAAAGGTAAAAGCTGCCTGGCCAAAAAGTGACAGAGGTGGTAGGAAGCTTCTCTAGCTCCTCTCCTGGGGGTAGGCTTGGAGCTGTGTCATGACCTGGCTCAGGAGCGGATCACAGTATTTGGCAACCTCCACCCCCCACCATGCCCAGCTGGTGCAGCCTTTGTTGTATTTTGGTAGGTTCCTCTCCATCCACATAGCTTGTCTCCTTTCTGAGCGAACAACCTCTTTCCAAACTGTGAGAGGCCAACTGGAATACCTGGGCCTGTGGCCTGTAGGGGATGCTCCCAGGCATTCATTCAGAGCACACGTCAGGATCTGGCCTGATTTCCACTTTCTCTCCTCTGCACTTGCCCTGAGCCATGTTCTCTCACTTCTTACTTTGTAAACCACCCGTTGCATCCTTCTGATGAGAACCTTGAAGCCTAGCTCAAAATACTACCATGTCCATGAGCATTCCATCAAAAATGGATTTCTCTCTCCTCTGATTTCCTACTGTACTTTATACTGCTTACATAATACACTCTTAGGTCTTGACTTCTGGCCATTTGCAGGTCTGGCTCTCTCCCTATGTCATTAAATCTGGCGTTCATTCATTTATTCTTTCCTTTGCAAACATCTGTTGAACACTTGTATCACCACTTGGTATAGGCCACAGCAACACAGTGTTCAGAAAATAGGATCTGGCTAAATGAAAGACTGAATAGCAAGGAAAGGGCTACTGAAGGGGAAGTGATGGTCCTTGTCTTCATGCCTTCAAAGTGCTCATGGTCTAAAGAAAACAGTCATGTGGGCACATCATGGTAAAATAATAGAATGATATTAGAAACGGACACAGAAATGACAGTGCTACACCTGACCTTGCCTGCCCTTTGGGGAAGGCTTTGCAGTGGAGGCAACATGTGACATTTCAGCTGTAGAAATGTGAGAAGGCGTCTGGGATACAGGGAGGGCACTCCAGGTCAAGAGATTCACATGGGTAAAGGCAATGAAACAAGAATATGCAAGGTGTTGTTGTGGACCTGCAACTCGCTCGGACTGGCTGGAGTCTTCCAGAGTGTCCAGAATCGAGAGTACTGATGAGAAGGGAAGATGGAGGGAGGTTTGGGGCCAAATTGGGAAGCGCCTCTGTACCTTGCTAAGTAGTTCTGACTTTGTCTTATAGGCGAAGAGGACCTACGGGAGTTTTTAAAGCAGAGGGCCTTGCCTTAGAGAACTTCGTCATCTTTTTATCCCCAAGAATAACTAGCAAAATGCCTGCTTCATGAATGTGCTGATGATGACAGAGGTGTGGCTGTTGACATTTGCCCAACTGTGGCTGAGGGCACAGTGAGGGAGATGGGAGACTTGTGAAGAGAATCTAGTTTTCTGTTCTTTATTTCAAATCCAGTCCATTTTTGAAGATTCACAACAAATAATAATGATGAGGAACATTATTCCTCTCTCTCTTATTTAACATATAGCTATTGCAATTAAGTGAAAGGAAGACTTTTTCTTTTTAGTAGTAGTCATACTTTCAAAGTGCATACAGGAACAGACTATTTTTATGTCAACTCTTCTTCTCTGTATTGATTTTAAATACTTCTAAAAATTACTTTTCCCTAATATGTAGACAAAAAAGTAATTAGAATACTGATGGGACTAAAAGACTTTCCTATTTCCTTAAAAATCAACACAATTATAATCAGAGAGGTTATAAGCAATACAAAAGTTCAACTACTCAAAATATACTGTATAAGGTTTCTTATACCTTTTGCTATCTCGAAGAATCAAGTCTGATCTTATAAAAAGGATGCTTTTATTTTTAAAAGAGAATTTAAAAATAAATATGTTATGATAATAATTACATAAATGATAAGACACTGACAGCAGACAGGAAACTTTTTGTTTTATAGCATAATTAAAGTAAAAAACAATAATCAGTTTAATAACATTATTTGTAAATGTTTAAAGTGCTTACAATAGACATTCTACATTCGATAGGATTCTAGAGGTTAATAAAGGAAGATACATTGCAAAATCTCCAGTGTTTTTCTACGTGCTTATATTAAGATACTGCAAAACAAAAACCTAACACAAATTGCCCATAATAGTTGGCAACAGTTGTGTCTCGGATGCTTTCATCCTAAACCAAAGCCATATAAGTCTCTTCAGAGCTGCAAAGAAATGAACAAATACATCTGAATCACTTATTGCAACAGATTGAAGTTGCTACACTAAAGGAGTTATGCTTTGCATATTAAAAGAGAAGAATTTAAATCATTTGAGAGAAGGACAAGAGTATGGTCTGTGAAATTCAAACTTATACAGAAATAAAGAGCCCCAATATAAATAGCATCTAAATGGGAAATCTGGCGTGAAAAATGGCAAAGGCAGACAATTTCCTTGGTGTGGAGATGCCTGCGTACCCTTGAGATCACTTATATGCTGTCATCTTTTTTCTTTTTCCTTTTTGTTCCAGCTCAACTGTGGTCTAGGACAAGGTCCCCTTTCTTGGTGTCCACCATTGGCAGGGACTCCCAAGGTGGGAAGGGGATATTCCCAGATGATCTTGGGAAAGGAACATATTTGCATTGAAAGCCCTCAAGTGCTTGCCTTTACATCCTTGGAGGATCCCTGGGATGTGTCCATTCCCCTCCCCCACACCGTATTGATGTCTGAGTTGCCTAAGTGATCGGGTAGGCTTTTCAAGGCTGGAGAGATCAGATACAAAGTGTCAGTCTCTAGACTTCACTGAAGATCCTCTGAGAAGAGAAACAAGAAGTTGCTTCATAGAAGCCCTCTGTATTTTGTGTGTTTTAAAAATCAGACATCATTTCTTTAGAAAGGGAGACGAGAAGAGGGAGGCAGAGACGAACAGCAGACCAGTCGAGCACTAAGCACAAAGAGAGGGTAGGCTCTGCGCACTGTTCTCTCCTGCCCTGGCTCCTGGCCATGCCACAGCGCTGGTCCGCGTCACTGCGGCACACACGTGGATGCGCAGAGAGGAGAAAAGGCTGCCAGGCCATCAGCGAGCAGCCTTCCCCCTGTACGCTTTCTGCTCTTTAGGTCCAGAGGAAACGACTACGCTAGAACAAAGCAGTGGGTAATCTCACCAATTTTACACAGCAATTCACAGTCCCCAAAGTACTTTAATGCAATGACAGGTTATGAGAAAAAATATCTGTTCCAATGAAGGGGAAATGTTTTACATAATCGAGGAGAACATCAGCGCAACATCAATGGGGGCGGGGGGTGATGACAGAAAAGGAAGTACGAAGAGAAGAAAACTTCTGTAATCCCACAGAGAGCCATATTCTACTCTGCAAAAAGCCATCTCTTGGAGACCCCATGTCTAAGTAACTGAAAATTGCAAACCATTAATCCCAGCTATGAACAGTTGTTTTACACGAGGGGGGTTTGTGTTAAAAAAAAAAAAAAAAATCAAATCCACAACACACCTTAAAGCTTAAAAGATCTATCTAGGTATGATACCTTAATAACTAGGTTTCAAAAAAACACTCTTTACTGTAAAGGGCCCCATTTGAAAGGAGTGTGTTCTTTTTTTCCCTTTAAATGTAAAATTAAACTTAGAAAGCTAAAAAACAGATGAGGACCTTACAAATTCCCTTCAAGCACTATGTATATTTCTTCTTCTTCTATTTTTTTTTAATGTATTTCTTTTAAAATATGAGATGCCTTTCATTTTACAAGACTGGAATTCTCATTTTGGGCTTGGCACTCTAACAAATGATTAATTCAGCCTCCTCCTTTCTGAGAGCTGACCACATTTACTGGTCAAACCATTTAATCCTATTTAAAATGCAATCCAAGCAAAATATTCTTTAAATAAAAATAAAAACCCATGATCCACTGAAACTGTTCACCTTGGCCAACCTATCCCATTTTCCTGTGATCTTGATGTAAATTCGAATATTTGCTCCTACAACAATGATGAAGATAAGCTTCAGAGGAAAGCCTGGGGGAATCTACCTTCCCAGGATGGAAAAATTAAGTCCCCACCATGAAAATTTGTGCCACAGATTGTCCAATCTTCTGGCAGAGGTCTCGTCTGGTCTGTGTTTTGTAACCTTCTGTCGGCATCGGCAAAATGTTAAGTAGCAATGGTAATAATAATAAAAAAAAAACCCAAAAACTGCATTTGAATGGAAGTTTTGTGAGATCTGTTGATTCAAAGACGTTAATCATTTTTACCAGGACGCATCTATTTATAGCCCTTTGTCTCAAACAAATTCTGACAAGCTTTTAAAACTAAGAAAAAGAGCCAGCAGGCTATTTTAAAAGGAATGAAAAAAAAAAAATAACAAGCTTTCCACTAATTCACCATGTCATTAGAATCTTGAATTTAAACGGCAGTTGTATTCAATTTAAATGAGATGTTTTCTAACCAGATGAAATAGTAGGCAATCGTGGCCCTGCAACAATGCAAGGCGGGAAGAAATAAAGAAATACAAGGATTAAATGTGGCTGTTGGTTTCAACAGATGGTGACAGCACCACGGAGGCATGTTGCTTTTTCCTTTAGTTGAACACAAACATTCATAATCAATCATCACTGATTAACTAATTATATTACTCTTCCTTTTATCACTAGGGTTGGACCTTTATCTCTAAACACTACAGATAATCTGTATGCTCTAATTTTTCTGGAAGCAGATTCAGGCACACAAACAGCCATGCAGTTACAGGCTGCGAACAGAATTCTACATCACTGTCCACCTTTAATCACTCCTGCTTTTTTTATTTTTTATTTTATTTTTTTTTTTAAACAAAAGCAATTGGTTTCCAACAGGCTGGATAATAAGTCTTTTGACCTGCATTCTTCTTTGACCCATTAAGGTCACCCCTGTGCTCGGGCACATAGCTGACTTAGGAAATGCCTGCAAGTCCTACATTTCATCTCCTGCCCACTCAAAATAAAGCTTTCTTTAAATGTGTCTGTACGGGTCCCTGAAGGCCAAAGAGACATCCCTGTAGTGGGCAATGGAGGGACAGAAGCTTCTGCCTTTATTAATGAATGCAGACCATTATGAGTCTGGCTGGCTCCTTCCCTGTTCCCAGAAGCATATACTGTACGTGACTTAAAATGCTAGAATATTGACACAAAGCGAGCCAGGCACCCCTAAGGAAAATTACTCCTTGGATATAATGTAGGCTCGTAACAGCTATTAGAGTACAAAATAAAACCCTCCGGGATCAAACTGACATATACCGCATTCTACCTAGTTCTCAAACATTAGAAGAATTTCTTTGTGAAGGCATTCTCAAGGACAGCATTAAACTGACTTTTGTAGCAATCTGCAACAGCATTTTGGCTTAGAGCTTTTAGTACTAAATCTCTGGTTTGAATCAATATAAGTACTATATCTTCTACATTAATCAATACATCTGGTTCAATACATGTTCTATTAAATTATACTTTCTAATCAAGATTTTTACATTTACCCTCTCTTTCATTTCCAACTTCTTTTGCTAGTAAAATAGTTTTAAAAGTATATACAGATAATGATGACAGGATACTGGGTTATTTCCTCAATACGTTAGAGAAAAACCTGTCACAACGCAAAGGGCAGCCTTTAAACATCTTAATAAGGTTAACGGGATGTGAATGCGATAAATTAACATTTTCAAAGTCCACACAATTACAAAAGTACTCATAGTTTTAAACTAATTAAAAGTGAATAGCTGCAGCTGTGGAAGCACCATTAGAAATGTTCTAAAAATTATACTGAAGACCCAAATCATCCCAAAGTACCAATTAGATTGTATTTTGCCACCCCAAATTTTCCATTTTTCACAAACTATATACTTTCTGGCAGGAGAAATTTGGGGCAATTGTGTTTTCCTGGGCCTTAGCTGGTAAACATGAGGAATATATACATGGGTATGCGCATTTTTGTGAGATATGTTATATTTCATTGAGTATTCTTTAAAAGGCAAATATACAAGGTTTCCCAAAGTGCTATGAGAATCTAAGAAACATATTCATATAATGGATTTTCATAGCCAGAGAAGTTGACTCATAATTTGTACTTCGGTCGAACTGACTAAAATGAGGTTCTACTCTTTTATTTTGACATAACAATGGCATTTCTGAAACTCTGTCATGATATGTTTTTGCCCCCCTCTTTGATGCCATAAATGTTACATTTATGATCATGTTTGCACTGACAGAATTTCCCTTTTTATTTTTTCATATGGTAATATCATCACAATGAACTTACAGAGACACTGACACATTTTCTTTTGACATTTAACAGTTCACATGGGGTTGGCCTGACATCTCAAAGCATTTTCTGGATGACACTAAGCTATATTAAAGCAAAAGGTGAAATGGCATCATCAGAAGTGATTGTAAAAATACAAGATATTAAAAGGCAGAAAAAGACTATTAGGTTATTTGGTTTGTCCCCTTGCTGGAACAGAATTGTTTTATAAAGTTTATACTCCAGGCCAGTTTTAAATGGTTCTAACAATGAAATTTCCATCATACCTGCCATAGGAAATGATTTCACATTCTAATAAACACCAAAGGACATTTTTTTTTGCGGGGTGCTGTTGTTTTTCTCTGGACATTCATGTTCAATAAGCCTAGAGAAGGGTAGTCTGAGATAACACTATAAGCTTGTTCATGAGTTTATAGTCAGCAGCCTTGAATATATGTATATAAATATATGTATGTACGTATGTGTGCATGTGTGCGTGCGCGCATGTGCACACACACACAGAGATTTCCCAAATAACCCCAAACACAATCCAGTAAGCTATTTCTTAGTCATTTTATAAAATATATATTATTCATTGGCTTTATGATGGATTCCAGAAGGTCAGTAGGACTGTCTTATGACAAGATTTCCCAACTTCAACACTGTTGGCATGTTGGGCTGGAAAACTGTTTGTCCTAAGGGGTTGTCCTGTACACTTTTGTTGTTCCGCAGCATCTCTGGCCTCTATCGACAACATGCCAGTGGCACCTTCTAAGTTGTGAGAACCAGAAATGTCTACAGACTTTGTCACATGTCCCCTGATGAGAAAAAAAATCACCCTCTATTGAGGACTACTACTTTACAGTGTTTTGAAAACACACTGAACTTGCCAGTGTCATGCTTAAGTACCCTACTAGGCCTTTAGTCTAAGAGGTATCTCTATCAAATTTAAAAAGAAAAAGAGTAGCAAAAGGGATGCATATATACCACATAGAACTATATTGCATGACATTTTAAAATACAGTCATGAGTGAGAGTGGGCAGTCACTAATAAATTGTAGAAAGGATCCTCTGAGATATACAATAAATGGCATTGCTCATGTGATGAACTGAGTATCTCCAAAAATGTCCACTCATTCAGCAATTTACTAAGACCTTCCATGAACCATCAATGAACAGAGGTGGTATGTTTAGGTGGCAATTAATCAAGGCTGCTTTGGGAATATTTGCAATCTAATAAAGTATAAAAGGACCCAAATATTACACTCTGGAAATTAGTATGTAGGGTATGGAAAGATCTGTCTACTGTGAAAGAACTGCAGAGCCACTATCCTTAATTTGCTGGGAGGGTTTTGATGGAATCTGGTCCAATATCTTATTTTATAGGTGAACAAATTAAGTTCCAGAGTTTAAGCCAACTTTCAAGGTCTCACAGCTACTCCGGTAGCTGAGTTGGCTTCAGACATGGAGTAATTGCTGAGTGGTACTGGTTGCTGTGTTCTAATCCCTGTGCTGGGCCAGCTACAACGATGACAGATGCTCTCTGTCATGGCACAGACCAACTCAGGGAGGACAGGAAGCTATGGGCCATAGAGAAAGGGTCCCCTCTCTTCCTGTAAGAGGCTGTGGGTTTAGTTCCCATAGGAGTCACACTTATTTGTTGGTGCTGAAGCCATGATGAGGAGGAGGTGAGAAGGGAGTCATGGGCTCCTGAAGAAGGGAGCAATAACGAGTCAGGCTGAGAGCCACAAAAAGTGGACACTGTCTAGGACTCAAAGTTATCTCTGAGGCTGAAGACCCCTCTGGCTGGGCAGAGGAATGGGGAGACAGTTCAAAAGGGCCTGTTTTCACTACAGATGGTCATTTTTACATCAAACCAAGCTGGAAAAGCCTATGGTAGTTAACAATGTCATAAGAATACTTACTAATTAGCCTAGCTTTAGTCTAATACAAGTCTTCTGAAGCCTACACAAAGACTACTTTTTAAAATAATGCCATGTCTAAATTGCTAATGCAGAACAATTTCTAGTATTTTCACAAACATTACAGAGAAATAAAACAGGCCACTCTGGTCCATCAGCTTCAAAAGGACAAATACTGCTTATGGATCATAAATAGGAAATGTTAACATTATAATAATTTCATTTTTCATTAAGAACTTAAAAAATGACCGTAAAATTTCAGTCACTAGCTGACACTCATCTGTTTTCCATACCTGATAGGCTTGAAAATTTCTCTTTTTGAAACTGATAACAGCCTTCACTAACTACCACATTGAGGGGGGAAAAAAGTGTTGAATTGAAAGAATAGGCTGAGGAGAGCAAAATGACCTTTGGGAAATATGTTAAAAATGCAAAGTTTATTTTTAACAGACAACTATAAATTGATCTACCTGTTTACATGCAAGGAGCCAACAGAAAACTTACACTATATGAAGGCAGCAAAAGTGAGAGAGAGGCTGGAGCTTAAAGATTTTGTTCAGATTCTGAATTTGTAGGATTCTAGCATATTGTGGGACAGAAGGCTTTGATGGGCAATACAGTCTAATAAGATATTCAGGGATTAAGGCAGTGCTTCACAGACAGATGTGTCCATGTGCCAGTTGTTGCTAAGCTTTAATTTCTCCCCCTGTAATGTTTAATTTATCACACTGGCGCTTTCTAAACTAGAACATCTGTAAACAAGGTTAAGAATGACCTCCTTCCAATTTTACATCCGTTAACAGTGCCCCTTCTTCGTGCTCTAATTTTAGATACCTTAAAGATAAATAAATCTGTGGAAGGAAGAAAAAAGAATGCTTGTCTCACTGTAATGTGTTCATCTTGGGCGAATACAAATTTCTTCTCTGCCTGGCTCTTGGTGCACACAACTGACTCCTGATGCTCAAGCCATATTCAGACATCCCCTTCTCAGTCAAATGCAATTAAACAAACTTCTGCTAAATATTTAACAGCCTTGTGTAGTAATTAGCAGCAAATAATGGGAGCTTAAATTGATAATTGCTCAGGAATGTCCTTTTGCAAATATTACAAATTTCCTGCTCCTCTTTTTTCTTTTAGATTTTGAATCCTAGAAGGTTTTTAAAAAAATTTTTAAAGGATTTAGTGAAATTACCCATAGTCACATTACTTGGCCCAAGGTCTTGCAGCCAGGTTGTGTTGATCTACCTACCATCCACTTCGAGATTCCACAGGCCTTACTTCTTTCACTTGTTTTTGAAATCCATTGAAATTTAAAGTTATGTACCTGAACTCTGTTGGAGTAGGGCATTGATTTAAAAACTGACTGGCAGGCTTAGGATTTAAACTCTGGTCCACTAGATTCAAAAGGTCATCTGATTAGAATGGGAGAAGCACAAGGCGTTGTAATTTGTATTCAAAGAGTAACCTTTGTAGGGAGAAGGAGGGAGAAAGGACTCTTTCTGCTTTTCCATTTGATATGGACAAGGATTCCCTTTGACCAAATTCCAATAATTATGAAAAATAGTTTATTGAACTTGGGCAAAAAGCAAAAGAAATGCCACTTGCTTGTAGTGTATCATTTCTTTTATTAAAAATACTGCCACACTCTCTAGGAGGTAAACTCACATTAAGAGTAAGTCAAACACGTAATAAATCATCAAGAACAGAAAAATATCTTTCTCCATCATAGGCAACCAAGTGCTTGTCTCCTAGGGTATTTGCTCTAGGAAAAACACACAAAAAATAAGACTGTGAATGGACAATGTATTGAGTCACATAATTTACATAGTTAAACTACGTAAGTATGAGTGTGTGCACATGCGTGCACCTGCGCACACCCATTCCTGAGCTGGATATGGGTGCCAGCCTGTGCTGTGGAGAAGCAGGGAGTTACATATGTGCATGAGTTCTACAGGTAAAATCCTTGGTGTCTGCTTTGATCTTTTTGTCCCTCAGGGCTCATATTCCTGCATGGAGAATGCAATTAGAAGGAGCCCTAAGCTTGTTTTGAATTCTAAGGAAGTCTTTTCAAAAGGCAAATATTTCACAAATCCAATTCTATTTTTTTAATTTAAAAAATTATGGTTTGGAGATTGGAGAAAAATTTTGCAATCAAGGTTGGTGCTTTTTTTCTAAGCTTTCTCTCTTTCCTTTCCCTTTTCCCACTATGTTTTTGTGTGCTGTAGAAAGTTTCAAGTCCCTTTTCCTTAACAATCTCCTGCACCCCCCTTCCCCTGAAATAACCTCTGCTTATTAGTCAGTTCAGACAAGCAAGCTGAAGGAATCAGGAATGCTTAAGCACATCTCTTATCTTGTGTGGGAACGTGTCAGGTCTTACGACATATTTGTATTCTCTCTTGTCCATCATTTCCCCTTGTCTCAGAATCTTTCAGGTCTGAAAATGGCAGAGCTGTCCCCACTCTCCACCCACCCTCTACTTGCTTCAGAAACCCACACTTGAAACTCCCGCCTCCTCCTGCTTCTCGGGCTCCTTTTCTGGCATTGCTTCTAGGTCTCTGTGGGACAGTTTGCTCGTCCCTCAGAGTGCACAGAGCTACTAGAAAGACAGCCCTTTAATTCCCCCACACGAAGATGTGCTGTAGCTATGGTGAGAGTAATCTATAACCCTCACATCCTTATATAATTTGCTACTCCAAATTAATTTTAATTCATTACCATAAAGCAATATAATTTAAAAAATAACTCTTTAAAGTGAAGTATTTAACATGATCCTGGAAGAAAGACAGCTTTGACTAAGAGAGGGCCAGGCAGCAGGCATGGTGCATACTCATGCAAATTCAAAGGTGAGCTGTAAACAAGTATACACAGCAACACTGCCGAGCATAAAGGGCCTGCGACGGGAGGCCTCATTCTAATCAGCCCTCAAAGGAACCTGCCAGCCAGAAGTGGCACTTATTCTAATTTAAAGCCCTCATGCTTGCTTCAGTGTTGCAAAATTTATAAAAGAATAACTTCATTAAACCGCCTGGCACTTCAAACGCAAATGCAAACCAGCCACAACACAGAAGGAGCTGGACAAGAGGAAGAGAAATATTCCCAGAGAATTGTTAACTCAGATTAAAATAAAGTCTGCATTTGGGTGTTTCACTCTCTGATGATAAGGTTAGCCATGCAACTTTCCTTCACCAAGGACTTCTGCCACATGGCTCTTTACTTGTTATGAGGCCTGTTGCTCCTGTGAGTCTGCTTAATAATGCTGAAAATCATTCAAAGCAGTTCAGCAAGCCACGTCACATGCAGAAATACATCCGGCAGTACATAAATGAACACCATTCAATATCCCTTTCCTGGTCTGCAGAGGATATTGACTGTGAACCCACCATTATTACAGCTCCCATTTACTAGGGTATATATTTCAGACTTACCTAAATTGTTAAAAAATTAATGTTAAAAAAATGCTTTCCCCTTAACCTCAGTCCTCAAGAAAGAAAGCAATGATAAGGCTTCAGTAGAAATAATCTGCTGAAACCATGCACAACACTGGAGAAAAGTTACTGTCACATCCTAAAACACACACTTTTAAGCAAAATAATTCTTCTCCTCTGAATCAAAGAATCAAAGAAACGCTACAGTAAAATAACTTCAGGCTAGATTCCTAAGCTACAGTGCAGTTTGTGTCAGAACACACATCATTTCATGCTGAACTGTCAGCATATTTTTCAAAATCGTTTTTTTTGGAATGCTATGAAAAGACAAATCTCGAAGCCTGTAGAAAAACGCCAAACCTCTGAGAAAGTACGTTTCACACACACATTGTAGGATGCACTGCAATCTTGAGAGACACCAATAATGAATGACTCCTTTCCTGTCCAGTGTTTCTCATTACCCAAGTCCAAATCAGTGCTAAGATTTCGCTTCAAAGAGAAGTAGCATTCAAAAGCATTGAAAACTGTACTTCACGAAGAGGAAACAACCTTTGGGTGAAATCTCTTCAAGTGAATCTCCAAGGACAATAAGACGACTATTTATCCCCATTGCTTCTCGATTTTGGAGTAGGGTTCCTGCTGAAGAAAGACCTGTTACCATTCTCACACCAGGATGACTAGAGGATGTGCTGACACAATAGATGTGATTAAAGTCATCACCCAAAACTGCAGTGTGATGTGATTCATACTATTCCTTGGAACAAATATTGAAATTACTTCTCTATTGTCCTTATAAATTGGTTTTATAGTGCTGAAAGCTCTTTTACATTCATTTAATGCAATATATCAATGAAGGTAAGTTGTATTATTTTTCTTCTCCATGAATAAAATAGGACTAATCAGATGGAATAAATGAGCTAATTCAATTACAGGCAGCCTTTATTATACAATAAAATATGGATTATCGATCTTATGGAGTAGGCAGTGCACGATGCAAATTCAGTGAATGAAACCTGAAGATCTGTGCTTAAGACTATTTTTAGTCATGCTTGAATTGTCAGGCTTAGAACTGTTTTCACTTTTGAAAAGCCACCAAAAGAAAACAACACTAACTAATTAACCCAGTGTTTCAAAAGGGGATGGATGAAAGCTTAACCCAGAGGTCTGGGATGGGAATCTGAGAAGGCCCCCTTGTTTAATTCCATGTTATACTCCCACAACGGAGGGAGGAGAAATGAGCAGGTTCTTTTGGCCTGTCTGTGGAGTGGTAAGCAAAAACTTACTTAGTAGACTGGAATTTACTCCATAAGCATCTTGCTACAAATCCAATCTCTTCCTGTAATAAGAATGAATATGCAATGGCTTTGCACTTGGAGGCGGACTTGTTTGAAGTACAACGCTGGACTGTCCTAGCAAAATCCTTTTGTCTTTTACCTCTTAAAAAAGTGCAATAATCAACCCTGGTTAGAAAGAAAGCAGTTCTGAATATGAAGTGGAAAGAAAAGCCTATGCAGCTAACACAGTGAAGGGAAGAAAAAAATGTTAGCTTGGATAGTCAATGCATATTTACACACTTTAGTTCTGTCTTCCCATTTCCCCTTCTCTATCTGCCCTTGAGATACTAAGGTGTGCTGACTGCTACCTATTCTCTGCTACAAAGTCGGACCAGACTGTCTCCTGTATTCCTTGTAAACTTCTCTCAGCTCTTCCCTACAGAGACAGCACTCTTCCTTTTGACTAGATTCATACACCTCTCTACCTTTTCTGCAGGCCGAGCCCCCACATGGCAGCACAAACAAAAATAGTCTCTTTTCTCTTTTTTTAAAGAGTAGAAATGGGGCCTGTGTTTTGGTAGGCACCTCTCCAAAGCGTAGGTAAGTGTACATGTGGCATGTTTTCTAAAAAGACTCCAACGAAAGGGAGGAATGAGACATGCTCGACAATGCTGCACAAAGTTGCAGACTGTTCGGCTACAGTCCAGAAAATGAATCCAATTTTTCATTCTGTCATTATAAATATTTCATTGCAAATGGTACTGATTTTCTGCAACTGTGGTTAAGCAAAGGCCTCTGTGTGAATATTTAAGGGAAAAAAAGGAGGAAGACAATGAAGAAGAAGGAGGGGGAATTAAAGGTTAGCAACCAATTAATTTCTTACTTTAAATATAAAAGATGCTGGGAGAAATTCAACAGTGATGTAGTATGTGACTCAAAGAAGAAGAAAAAAAACATTTACTCTGCTCTTCTTCTGACAGTTTCTCATAAAATATCTGCAGTCCATCTATCTTTTAGTACTCCAGGCTCCTCTGGAGAGCAGAAAATGGTGGTTTAAAGCTCACTTCAGTGCCAGTCTGCGGGAGATTGCTTTCCACAGGACCCCCGCTGATGGAGGCCTAGGGGAAGACGCCCAGGAGTTATTCAATCAGCCCGAGACTCTGGGGCGGCTGGGGGTCCTTTGAGGGCTGATTATAAAGCTGCCCTCCTGTTGCCTGCCTCGGAACAGAACGAAATGAGCAGCCTCTTGCTGAGCAGATTCTGCAAGAAGGAATTTCACCTGTCATGGAGTTTGTCAGAATTTCAGGATTTATCTTGGTGCAAAATTAATAAAATACCAACCAGGATTTCAGGCTGACTACTCAGCTGTGTCATCTCAAAGTGATCTTTCACCCGCGAAAACCTGGACAGCGAGCACAGCCATCCTTGGCCTACTTTTCCTTTGGAGGGTAAGCGAGACGATGTGACTAATGCCACCCAGACACCAGGATGAGATTCTGAACCAATTACACACAAGGCTGAATTACGTGTGGGTGCTGCTGTCTTAATGTGTGACCTCTCCCCTCACTGCTGTAGTTCGAAAGCCTCTTTGGAACAAGCCCGAGTCTGAAGCATAAAAAGGCCATTTCCGTAGTTTATAACACAGTAGGTCCCTATGGCATCACATCTGTTAAATTCGTACACTGGTATTTTCAGGCCTGGATTTGATTTATCTTTTAAAAAGGAGTACTAACAACGGACTATGTTAAGAGCACATATTGTGAAACATTACAAATTAATCTTGAGTCAGTCTGAGCAACAACGTGGTTGTCTTTTGTTTCACTACACACTGCCCTCGTGTCCAAGCACCCTCCGGGCTTCCAGCAGAGAGAGAGTGGGAGTGGGAGTCGGGAGGGCGGGAATAAACTTCTGCCAGCTCTGAGCTGCAGCAGGCACGGCCATCTCTGCTCATTCAGCTTCAGAAGGTGGCTTGTACCACACAAGTCACCACAGCTATTTTAAGTGGGGTTCTGTGAAGCCCAGGGTTTGATACCTTTGAGCTGTGGCTTGGGTGGCCGGAGGCAACTAGCTCTGGTTCTCAGAGTGGGTGGGATCACATCACACATGGGGGCAGTGTGTGGGCCTTGGGTTGGCTCTCATGTCACTGGCTGGCCCGAGCCACTGGGCAGAGTGGGCAGACATTTCTCAGGTCTGACTCCGGACTCTGAACTCAGGTTCAGAACAGGATTAACTTGGATTGCTATGTACACCTTGAATGATATCCCTAGCCTCCCCCCACACTCAGACCATGGGTGCCTCTTCCTAATTGGTGACTGGCAGTGCATCTTCGGCTCCCAGAGTCGGCTGTTGGTTTAAAGCAATTGCTGCTTCCCTGTCCATTTTCTAATCAACGTTTTCTAAATGAGACATTAAACAACACTGTAATGTGTTCCTTCCAGCTCTTTCCCTAGTTAAATGATAATTTTGTTTTGGAGAGCCACCTTTACAAAGCAGCAGTAGCTGGACAATATTAACATCAAGAGATCTCAGGACAGTGAGAAAGAGAGAGAGAGAGAGAGAGAGAGAGAGAGAGAGAGAGAGAGAGAGAGAGACGGAAAGAGAGAAAGCTTGCAAGTGAAGGCACAGATGGTGGGCGGGGACGCAGGGTGCTCTCAGCAGGCTTCAGTGGAGATGCATTAACTCCACAGAGGGATGAGGGCACCCCACCAGTACTATCATGAATTATAACTGAGTATGGGAGTGAGGTCTCAGTCCCTGGCTCACAGCAAATAGACTGTTCTATTTTCCTGCACGATCACCTTTCACCCTTATAAACTCAAAGCACAGCAAAGCACACCGCTGGTATTTAATGGTATCACAGTAGCCTTTTATGTGTCTAGAAGGCACACAAACTTAGCAGATGTGCCCAGTGGTATAAGTCAGGTAATTATAAAATTGAGTTTTGGCAATGTAAAAAAAGAAACCTTTTTTTATGGGCGATTCGAGTTTCCAGTGAGAGATGGTCTTCTGCCAGCTGAGGAGGGGGGCCCCCTGAAAGATGCCAGCCTCCCAGACACACTGGGTACGACGAAGAAGCCTCCCCTTTGCAAACTTTCTCCTCCTCTTACGGGAAAGCAGTTCCTGCCCAGTTAGCTCTCCCACTCATTCATTCAATGAAGTCATCAATGAAGGGGGCCTGTTATTTTAGGCAGTTTAAAATTTCACTACTTTTAAAGGTCTCGTTTACCCTGACTTTCACTCCCCTTTACGCCTCGGAGTTGCTGTTCTAAATGACAGCACCGCGAGCACTGCTTTTAAGCACTATTCATCTCGCCCGCCACATCTCCGGCTTTTACAGAACACTGCTCTCTCTCCAATAAGAGGAACTTACTCCTTCATAGCTGCAGGGCAGAGCCTGTTACGAGCTGTAGATTCGCTGCAAATATAGCAATAAAGGATACAAATGTGAATTCCTCTTAAAATACATGCTTGGCTCTGAAGCTGCCTTGCCTTAGCAAACTCGATCAAGAGCAGCCTATCAATCTTTCCCCAAATGCACAGCAACAGCTCATTTCATGCGCTGTCCAAAGGATTGCTACATCCATGGATCAGAAGATGCTGGGATGAATTCTTTGCTCATTTCAGGGGATTTATAGTTGAAGTCCATGATTACCTTCTCTCTTACTCTAATTGTCACAACAGTTGGATATGGAGGTGGTGTTTTCCAATAGTCGGATAAAAGTTTGCAAACACAAAGCATCTATTCTTGGCACTTTGTCTCTGCTAATGTGAGGAAACTGATCCATGTGTGGAGCAAACATCTAAAATAGGAACACATGTGGGAATTCAATGTGCCTCTCTGGATTGCAGAATGTTCTAGAAATTTGGACTTCCAGATCTCACCGATAGATCTGACTATTAAGGTGCAGAGACAGAGCTCTGTCTTTACAGGACAATAATGCTCGTAGTTTCTCGTTTCTAATGGAGGCAGATCTTCTGGTGCTGTGGCAGCAGGCTGTCTTGGCGACACAGAAGACGGTAGGGCCAGCAAAGCTCAGCCAAAGCAGAATGTGGCAGAGGTGATGAACATTTCCAGGGGGTAGGGAGGGAGGGGGCTGCAGAACTGGCCACAGTGCTCTTCAATACACCCTAGCTGGATGCTCCATAAAGTCACACTGATGGCAGTTCGGAGATGGCCATCTGTTGTCAACTCTGGGCCAGACAAAAAAATAATGTAATGGCAGATCGCTAACAACAGGGCTGTTGGAGGAGGGAATCAGTCCTAGAATGAGGAGGTGGTGCTCTCTCTCTTAATAGCAAAAACCAGCCATCGATATGAACATCAAGAAATTAATGGATGGAGAATTTTTAAAAACTGAGCTGGGGTGCCGTAGAAACAATGCAAATGTAAATAAAGTGGTTTTAGCTTATTGCAATTACCTCTGGTGCCCTTACTTCAGTCATATTAACCACTTGATTCTTGAAAATTTCACTACCAGGACACATGGTGAAGCAGTGAGGGCCAAATTTAGGGAAAGGTGAGCCCAGGTTGTGCTTCCAAGCATGCACACACAGATTAGACATTTATTGGTACAAAATGGGTAATTGAAAATGCATTTACTCACTTAGTCCTAATGAGTTCATTGTGACAACAGGCTTATCTATCTTTTTGTATGCTTGCTTAATTTCTAGATGCAGTTTTATTAAAAAGCAAAATAAAGATACCTCACTTTCAGATGCAATATAAATTCTACAAGTTTTAAACCCTCTTCTTTGCTCAAAAAAGCCCAAGTTCTGTGCTACTGCATGGATAATAGGAGGAGTGAAAGAGAGAGAGAGCGGGGAGTGTGGGGGTGGGGGTGAGAGAGAACAACAAATTGAGGTTAGCTGTGTCCTATTTCTTTGTCCTATATGATTAACTTTCTGCCTGCAATGGTGAGGCCAATCAATCCTGATTGAATTATCCAATATTAACAGCTGAAAGTGATCAAAACTAATGGTGAAAACATAGCACAAATCAATAAATCAATGCAAATGATTCGGTTCCTGGAGATCCGATCAAATAAAAGAGATAGATCAATTTAACCACTGAGCAAATTAAGTGGAGGCTGCTGTAGCACCAATTTACTTTAGAAGCCCATAGGCCCACAAAGCTGAGAAATGAGGCAGTGTAGAAATGGACCAGTTCCAGAATGACATGCTCACTTCACACAGTTTATACTCCTACAGATCTCTCAGTCTATGTGACGTGTTTAGGGCTGTGATTACAGCCTGAAGAGCAGGAGATACACGGAGGTCCAATGGAGCTAATGAAATGGAGACCTAAGGTGCACGGCACAGACCACCAAGGAAGAGGTAGGAAATAGATCTCCACACTGACTGCTTTCTCAAATGACCAATACGGAAGCTGGCTATAGTAGGCCCAAAGTGGTGGGCACCTCTTTCCAATCCAGGGGTCCCAAAGGAAGACTGCATGATAAAAGACGAGGCAGGACACGGTTCTGAGTCTTAGAATTGGAGTGTGGATAATGAAAAGAATTTAAAGCTCTGTTAGACATAAAAATAACACAACTGAAAAAAAGAAAAGTTGTGAGAAGATGAGTATGAGAAGCAAAGGAGATTTAAAGGCACTTCTTTGAGATGTGCTGTGAGTAGTAACACATACTTTTCCATTCCTCTTGTTTGCAAAAGAGGGTTTCAGACTAACTAGGAGAAAAATATGAAAATAAAATAAACTAAAGCAAACCTTTTGCCACACCCCACCCAGATCCTATCTTGTCTTTCATAGATGGGCAAGATAAAACTTTTTGTTTTGCCATAGGTCCTAAATTTAAGAGGGGGTGGGGTCAGGTTGTTTTGAAATACATTCTGAAAGCAAATATAAATGTTTACTTTTACAGTTGTATGCTAAAAAGAAAAAAAAGAAAAAAGCCCAAGACGTTAATACTTTGAAAAAGATAAATGTTTAAAAATAAGAATTTTTATCTGGAAACCAATTAATACGAAACTATGTCAAGGTATGATTAACTGGAAATTTATTCTAGTGAAGTAGAACAGAGAACTAAGGGATAGTCTGACATGTCTGGGGAAGGGATTTTATTTCCAAGTAATGAAGAATCTTGATTTTGTCTCCTTAGGTCAGCTTTCAGGAGCAGGAAGAGGGCCAGGGAACCCACATTCATCGAGTGCCCATCCTGTTCCTCACTCTGTGTTGAGTGCTCAGTATCAGCTACTCCACTGCACTTTGCCCAGGGCCCGCGGAGTTAGGCATGATGCTCTGTCATCCCCGACATGCTTGTTTTACAGATGATAAAAACTGAGGCTCACAGTCAACAGCTTATAAGTAGCAGCGACCAAAATTAAGCCGTGGTGATTCTTTTCCACAGCTCATGCTCTTTCCCTTGTATTAAGTTGTCTATAGAGACAAATTAAAACACACACACACACACACACACACACACACACACACACACACACACACACTACAGTTGACTCCCTGAACAATACAGGTTTGAACTGCATGGGTCCATCTATATGCAGAATTTTTTTCTATAAATTCTGTAAATGTATTTTCTCTTCTTTATAATTTTATTAATAACATTTTATTTTCCCTAGCTTACTTTATTGTAAGAATACAGTATATAATACATGTAACACAAAATATGTGTTAATCAACTGTTTATTGGTAAGGCTTCTGGTCAACAGAAGGTTATCAGTTAACTTTTGGGGGAGTTAAAAGTTATACTTGGACTTTTGACTGCATGGAAGTCGGCACCCATAACCCCTACGTTGTTCAAGGGTCAACTGTATTATTTTAAAACTATTTACCATTTGAGATATTATGAGTGGCTAACTCTCCCACCTTCACAGATATTTGAATCACATCCATCCTTCAAAACTAGCTTGAATGTCTCCCACAGGATAGCTTTCCTGATTCTCCCAGCTGGAGAATAAACATCCTCTCTTGGAATACTTATAATAATATTTTGCATATTACATCATGTAATAATCAAATGCATATTTATCTTTTCTAGTAGAGTATAAATATGGTATATTTCTAATTATTTTTGATATGTCATAGAGTGCTTGGGATCGCAGTGCATTTAAAATGATGAAATTATATTTTTATAAATATTTTTAATTAATAAATATATTTTCTTATCTAATAATGGCACTAGGATGATAGTAGTATAGATTATAGATAGCACTGTGCTTTGACTATTAACAAGGTTTCTTAAATGTCTTATCACATATTGCTTAATAATTTAAGACACAGATTTGTATTACATTTATTAAAAGGCTAGTTTAGTGTAGTAGCTAAGTTAGTGAGCAACCCAGTGAGTCACTCAGCAGCCACATTTCAATGCTATATTGTTGTCTTATATATTCTATCCCATAGGCAGTAATTCATTTTTCTTTCAGAAATACGACCATAAAACTTGAGCATCAGTTAAGCTCTGATGTGAAAAATATGCATCAAAATTACGTGATTTGGTGGAAAAGTGATTTGAGAAGAAAATTAAACAGCTGTAGAGACAATTACATGTTTAAACTTTAGTGATATCTGAAAGTCTTGATATATCTTTCAGAATGTCAAATCACTACTCTATTCTGAATGTGGAAAACACTGTATTCGTGAGTTAATAAGGGAAGGGCTGAGTATCAAAATGATTTTTGATTTAAAAGGAATTGATATACCAGAATCTCAGAGCCTTAAGTTCATCTAGGCCAATTCCCTCTCCTCCTACAGCTGGAATTCTCTCCATATCCATTAAATTCATAACATGATGACTCCTGGAATTTTCTATGGGGACATGTTGGGAGGGGATGATTTGATCACTGCCATTGAAATACAGTTTTTCTAGAGGCACCAATTAAACAGTAATTACTGTATTGAAAGAAAGTGGCCTATTCAACGGAATTTTTACAAACAAACCACTTGCTCACACCTGTATAAACCACTTTGGATACAAATATGCATTGTAGGATATTATTCTTGGACCACGCCATCCCTCTCTCAAAGTAGCTTCCTTAAGTTCTGCAGAAAAGTTATGAGGTCTATTAGGAAAACATGTGAAACATTCAACATATTCATTCATTTTTAAAATAACAAAATGTTCATTTAGTTTAAATAATGCACTGTTATTCCAAAACACATCTTCCTTACTAGCATGCTAGGTGGCCTTGAAGTATATTAGAATTCCTCGCAAAAATGGGAGAAAACTCTACTAGAAAGAAAAGATTACATCCTGCCAAAAACAATATATTTCTGGATTGGCATTTAGCACTTTTGGTCAGAAAGGTTTAAGAGGTCATGTGAAGAATATAGATTCCACATTGGCAAAAGGTGTGTCCTAGATTGAGTGTTCCCGAGAAATAGAGGTTTCAGTTTGCTCAATTCTAATAGGAATTGTGATCTGTGATATCCAAAGGATTATGTCTGAGTCCTTGATTTTTCTGAAGATGGACAGTGTATAATGAGAAATGATCTGAATTCTGAATAGCCTTGTAGGCAATGTTAATGAAAATAACAAACATGCATGTATGTGTGTGTATGTTGAGTATAAATTTTATACTCAACAAAGCACTTCTATCCATAAAAAGATGCTTTTGTGATTTTAACTGGGTATAAATAGCGAAAAAAAAAAAAGAAATTACTTATTATGCTCATGAAATCATTTATGCATCATTAAAAGATACACTATAGTTATGTCACTGGGCAATTCTGGAATGCTCATCCTAAACTTATCTTATTAGTCTCTCTCGCTCTGATATAAGAACCAAGTCCACTATATGCTTTCAAATCTCCAATAGGATTTCAATTATTGGGCATTTAGTTTTATAACCAAAAAGTTCTTCTTTCTGAACTTTAGTGGCATAAAAACATAGATGAATTCAAGTGGAATGATGTGACAGTTTTAAAATTTGCATTTATTTTACATCCCAAGGCATGAACTACAGTGGGCTGATACAATAGATTCATTTCATTTTTCTACTCTGTTACTGTTTTGGTTACCAATCTTATTTTCTATTGTCACCTTAATTTCAGTCAATTTCCCCCATTCTAGATATTAACAAAATTGTTTTATGGTTTTTGTGTACTTACCATGCTCACTTTCTATGCAAGAAAAAAAACCCAATATTTTAAAATTAAATTAATGCCTTCCTCTAAACACAGGTATAAAAAGTAATTTGGGTAATGAAAGCAAATGCAGAGGACTGTGAACCCCTAAGGTTAAAGCATAAAAATCCAAATGTACTCAAAACTAGGAAAAGTTAATTCTAATCATTTTTCAAAATGTATCAAACCTGAAAGCCACTGCTATTACTGCAGATTTGAAAAAACAGACCTATAGATTCCAGTGACTGTGTATATCAGCTTTGCAATAATTATCACATACGAATTATAAATACTGTTCTTATCTAAGGATGGGGCACAAATTAAGCCCAAGTGTTCATATCAAGACCAAATAAATATGATTATGAGTTGTGAGATTGAAAAAATAATATTTAATTATTTTTAATAATTAATTATTTTATAATCTAAAGCTGGCCCACTTATTTTGGCCCAGATCACAGTATGAGTAGGTCAGAAATATTTTGAGAGATGTTTGACCTCTCAAAATTTTAAAGAGTCATGTGTGTATCATATCTTCTATGCCAATGTTCTGGAAGTGTGACTTGGGGACCTTTGGGGTTCTCCTAGATCCTTTCAGGGGTCTGTTAGGTTAATATTATTTTTATAATAACATTAAGACATTATTTGCCCTTTATACTTTTGTTATCTCATCAGTGTACAGTGGAGTTTTCTAGAGACTTGGCATGTGATGTTATCTCTGACAGCTAGTAGAATTGTGTGTTTGCGTATTCTTGCGTTTAAAATATTTCTCAATTTTGATTTCTAATATAGACAGAATATCAATAAATGATAACCCACACAACTCAAAGCCTTTTGCAGTCCTCAATCATTTTTAAGTGTAAAGGCATCCTGAAATAAAACAGTTTGATAACCAAGGGTCTATACTAATTGTAGAAAAGCATGAATACTATATGTTCCATGAATCCCTAAAATATACCATAAAAGAAACCTGGAGTCTTGAAGGATGAGTTTAACTGCTTAGTTTTGGCTGCCCTACAATGGGCCACAGGCCACCACTGACACAGTGTTAGGTTCTTTTAACAAAAGACATTGAAGTTTTACCACTGGGTTACTTGCATTAGAATCTACTAATACAGTAGTCCTGCCTTATCCATGGTTTTGCTTTCCATGGTTTCAGTTACCCACAGTCAACTGTGGTCTGAAAATGTTAGATGGAAATTTCCAGAACTACACAACTCTTAAGTTTTAAATTTTGTGTCACTGTGAATAGCGTGATAAAATTTCTAGCCATCTTATTCTGTCCTGCCCAGGATGTGAATCATCCTTTTTGCCCAGTGCATCCACATTGTGTATGTTCCCATCCCATTTGATTTGTTGCTTAGCCTTCTTGGTTATAAGATCAGTTATGAGAGGGAGAGAGAGAGAGAGAGAGAGAAAAGAGAGAGAGAGAGAGAGAAAGAGAGAGAGAAAAGAAAGAAGAAAAGAGATAGAGTAAGAGATAGAGCACATTATATAACTTTTATTACAGTATACTGTTATAATTATTCTATTTTATTATTGTTGTTGTTAATCTCTTACTGTGCCTAATCTATGAATTAAACTTTATCACAGGAACATATATATAGTAAAAAACATAATATATATATAGGGTTCAGAGCTATCTGCAGTTTTATGCATCCACTGGGGGTTTTGGAATGCTTCCCCCTTGGGTGGGAGGGGGGGACTACAGTCCAGTATGAAGTGGAATTTTTTTGCAAACTTTTTTCAAGAACATTAGATAGAAGTCAATCCACAGAATCTCAACAACTTTGATTTTTAAGCTATTATTAATTCTGCTTCACAGTTTGCATACTAAGTAATAGTACCACTAGGTGTTTTGGCTGTATCCTTTAGAGTCACAAGAATATGTTTTCAAACAGAAATTTAGGTTGTTTTTTAAGTCATAATTTTAAACAATAGTCTTACTCGGTTCACAAATATATGTGTCAGAGTAGAATTCTATTTAGAAGTGATAAAAAGTAAAATAGTAACTTTAATTTTGGTCTACTGACACATATGAATTAAATGGGCTCACCCATTTTAGCATTTATTTTTTATTTCATCTCCTTGATTTGCTAGTTGTTCATTTATACAATGATAAACCCTAAATTCCTTATTCTGACATACAACATAAGTCTGCCTTCCCCAGATCCCAAGGAGGCAAAGTGCTGCCCAGGGTCCACAGTATGGGATGGTAGACGAAGCAGTATGTGGGTAGGGGCTCAGAGTCCCTGCTTCAATCAGGTTAGCTCCTCTTCAGGCTGTTTAAGGAATTCGATACAAAAAATAATTACACCCTCACCCCATTTTAGGGTAAATAAATTTATAATAATAATGCCCATAACAAAACAATTTTGAGTTCAAATCCATTCTCCTTCAAGGGCACCAACAAAGTTTAACAAGAACATGTTATTCTTACATGACTGCATCAGAAAAATGAGGAAAAGTATTATGCCCATTTTTTAGATAAAGTAACAGAAAAAAAAAACAAGAATTAGTTTCCTTTTACAATAAGTGACATTCTAGGATAGAATCCAGTTCTCACTTTTAGCTATCCGTTTATTGCTAAGAATAATAAAACCAAGTGAACACTGATATATTTTATGGTTTATATCTTATAACCAGACCTATTAGTTCATGTTTACCTAACAACAACACCATAAGTGTTATATTCGTCTATCATTTCTTCATATCCGAGGTTCGGAGACATAGGCCTGCGCCAGGTCACATATCTAGCAAGTGGGACACTCAAGACTAAACCCAATTATCTTTAGGTGTCAACATTTTAACTGTAAGGCTGTTACTAAGTAATTATTATCTTATTAGATTAAGTGAAAGAAACATATACTGGACAAGAATATAGCTTCTTTTTGCTTTTCCTTTCTCCCTTCCAATTTCAAGCCCCTCAGGACAACAATAACCTAGACATCCATTCAACCTGGAGCCCAGTGGGAACAGAACATGAATAAAACAGGGTTTGGGAGAATAAGTTGTGACAAGCGAGGTGAATGATCCCACAGTCCAATAAACCTGACCCCTAAGTCTATCGCACTGGGTCAGAAGGTCCAATTATAGGTCTGTTCTAGTTCTTTTTATGATTGACAGCAGCTGGAGGCAAAATTACTTTGGTGTCTGTTAATCCAGCCTCTAATTTTCTCTTTGCCCAGTACACACAAAGCATCATGGTAGCCTAGGGTGAGTGATACTGTGAATCCAGATTTAAAATGCCCTTGTTTCCTATAAGAAGAGCAACTGAGTTCAATCCCAGTCCTCCTCATGGGGACATTACCTGCAGCTCTGTTTGGAAGAAAAACTTCTGTGGACATTGTGTACAGTCATAGATCTTGTCTTCTTGTCCATGAGCAGAGAAAATATGCTGCTGCAACTTGTTTGCTTGAACAAACACTGAAATGATAAAAGAAGGGTGAGCTTTGGGTTATTTCTTTCCTAAATGCCCTTGGTCGAGGACTCCCCATGAACAGACCCAGACTTAGAAAACGGAATGGCATGACTTCTGGGTGTGACCACTGCCAGGGACCTGAGAGAGCTGAGTCACCATTGCTCTAGGCTCATCCTCTGGCTTTCGTTAAGATGCACTCTACTGGGCCCCTAATTCAACCCAAACAGCTCCAAATTAAAGGTTTATGGAGGCCCAGCTCCCTGTAAATCTTTTAAAAATAAAGTCAAAAATTGTCAAATGCACAGCACTGTCTGAACCAAAATGACTCTTATTTCTCAGCAACCCACAGGTTAAGAATCGTAGATGCCAAAACCCTATTTATTGTATTTGCCTAAAGTTATAGCTAGCAAACAGTTCTCCATTTAAATGTGTTAATGCTAAAAATTATATCCCACAGCTACTCTGGGGCATTGTCTATAAATGTGAAACAGAACCCCAGGTAAATTCTCTTTGGATACTTTAAGATCAACTCAGCCTACACACTGAATGCAAGGGTTTCAATAATATAAACATGTTCAATTTTAATGACTACAAAACAAGGCCCTAAGACTGTGTAACAGTTTACCTAGGAGACATACTATTAATAATTAAATTGTATATGCCAGAGGCAGTGTTTGGGTTGGCAGAACTGACTTCTGATGGATGCCTGGTGCACTGTGACCTAAAAAAGTTTGCATCTACAATATTAATCTGTATAGGCAGGGAGAGGATTTATTAAAGATGTTGGCATTTGACTTTGACTCTACTCTAATCATTAAAATTATTCTAATTGCCAGCCAACCTAAAATATTAGAATATTGTTCTTGTGAGTCATACATTTTAATCACATTTCTCATTACCTTAAAAAACTGCTCATATTTCCTCTCTCACCTAACATGCTTTACAGTGAAAGGATTTTTTTTTTTAATTGTTATTTCTAAAATCACTTCAAGATACACTAGAACAATTCAGGTCTGTCAACATAGAAAATGCAGACTGTTCATGATTAATGCATTTTTATCTCTTACCGACATCGACAAAAAGAAATGAGGTTTTTATACATATTTGCAACTCATGTCCATATAACAGCACATTTAACAAGGCGTCTGGTCACAACATGAAAGAATTATTTTATTAGGGGTTTTAATCATGAGATCTATGACCCAGTCCTTCTTATGAAAACTTATCATGAGCTTTTATAAAGAATCCAGCCTCCTGACCCATATCTTAAGATAAATACTATGCTACAGAAAAAAAAAAATGGAACACTACAGATCTTTTAATTACAAATGTGGAAGAATAAAAAATTTCCAAAAGGAGTGACTGATGAAATTACTGAACGCAGGAGCCTTGCAGGCATACGTTGAAGGCAGAGCCATGAACACATTCAAGTACTACTTGTGTTAACTGTGCAATAACCATGGCCCCTCTCTTTTTATTTTATTATAGGTCAGAAATCTACAGACTGAATGCAGAGAAGGTTAATAATCAATGCTTGGAATTTTGCTCTGCAGCAAAGAAGTCAATTTTGAGAGACTGTATTTTTGTTTTGTTTTACTTTTCCTGACAAATAAGAAGGAAACATAGCCTTGAGGGACTTAACCACTAAGTCCAAGACACATGTAAAATGATCACAAAGGATTTTCCAAAATAACTGTCATTGTTGGGGAAGTACCAGAAATGTGTGTGATCATATTTCAACCCCTATGGGTTTCAAATTATAGTTTCTGATTTACAATTCTTTTTTTTTGCTGCTGAAAACTATACTGTTATAACAGCTGATAAAGTTTCTTATTAAATGTGTGAATTTATACCAACTTCTACTTTAAAGATTCCAATTACATAGGAAAAAAATGCCTCATCTAATCTATTCACCTAACTTGTTTCTGAGTTTAAAGAATTTTGGGAGGATTTTAATACTATCTTTTTATTTCTCATAGGAAATGTTATAAAATTCTTCATATTCAAGTAACAGACATGTGCTGACAACATGGCTGCACTTTTAGTCAAAAGTCTTGTGATTATAAAGCAGCTTTGCACAGGGCAGTCTCTGCCTTGGTAACCTTTTAACGTCGAGAGGAGAAAAGTGAACAAAACATGGATGTCATTTTCCAAATGGAAAAGTATGAACTTCTGAGAGAACTTGAAATGCCATTTGTTCATCCTGATGGTTAACCTTCATGTCCATTTGAGCCTTTAAGTAGGCCGCAATCAATAATGCTAATAAGCAGAAATCAAATCTCTTCTCCCCAAATTGAACTAAAGTCATATCTGTAAAAGGCCAAAGCAGTGGGAAAAATGCTTTGGTAGGAAAGACATGACGTGACCATGAAACTCTCCAGAGTTTTCCTGACACAATCTTCCTACCTGTAAAGCAGACTGGACACTTGAAGGTGCCTCCCATCCCTTCAAAGCTGTGCTCTATCAGGTGGCACTGGAGTTTGGCAGGGGAGTCAAAGGTCTGGCTGCAGAGTTTGCATTCATGGTTAAGTCCTTCATCTGTCAAGTAAAATACATGAACGGAAAAGTTGACACCCATCATATCTTTAATGGACTAGCGAGATAGCCGTAATTGCATACATTAAACCATTTCCATCACCAAATATGTAGTAGTATATATGGTTTCTAATTATTTCACATTATTTATGAATTTATAGCAAGTTAAAACATTTCTGGAATTTAAAATCAAAGATAATCAGGAGGCAGATTTTATCTTAAGGTAATGCATTTTATTAAGCTTTTAAAGTATAAGTGGCATATCAATAATGAGGCATCTCTTTTTCTCTAATTATTATAATTTTATTAGCTATGTATTTTCAAAGTCCTAAAATAAAGGACCCATGAAAAAAATGGATGGCTTCTTCCTCAGGTCTTGCCCCTGGTTTATCTAAAACGTTCTAGAAGTCTCTATTTCTAATGATAAGGTTTTCAATGGTATCTCCATTGATAAGAATTTTTTTTCTACTTCCAAAATATTTTGGAAATTTTGAAATATTAACGCTTACAATGTCTCATAAATGCTCTTTCTTCTTCTTGGTACACTTAGTCCCCATATCTTCTCAGTTCATTGTTTTTTTCACTTTGTTAGACAGTTTCAATTTTAACCTTAATCTAGACTCTGCCTTTTTCCAAAGGCACTTTTACGAGCTCCAGGCTTGCTTTTGACTAGTCCCGTATTTTTCTTTGATGCCTTAGGAATAGGATGCTCGAAAAATATTTTGATGTAATAACAACTGCTATATAAAGTGAAGCATTCATTATTATTATTTTGCTTTATTCCTTGTTAAAATGTTTCTGAAATTTAAAGTTTAGGGATTATCCTAACTTGTTCGAATATGTAATTTTAAGAAGTGAAAATCAGTAGCACTGGAACAAAAAACCTAACACCTCCTTAGTAGCTTCTTGTGTTTCAGACACTATTAAACTAAGTGCTTACAGAAATGAATTCATTTAATTTAACAACTCTATGAGGGAATACCACTATTACCATATTACAGATAAGAAAAATGAAGCCCAGAGAGTTTACGTGGCTTCACTCTGAGTTACTTAAGCATAAGCAGTCTAGATTCAAACTCAGGCAGCCTGTCTCAGAGTCCGTGGCCTTAGCAGATATGCTATAGCACACACCAGCTACTGCCGAGACTACTTTATTTCTAAGAGTAAAGGCTGCAATTTAACCTGGCTTGTTATCAAGTTATACTTTTATCGTCTCTTACTTTCAGTGATTGAAAATGCTACTAAGGAACATCTGTGTGGAACATTCCAGATCTAGGGAATGAAAGGCAAATTCACACTGTGGCGGTAACAAGTCTATACTTCAAAGTTATTTCCTTTCATTCAAGACAACATGAATGTATTTAAGTCCTTCACCAGTTGATATTACTGGCAACACAAAAAGCCCAATTACAAAGTGAATTATTATTAGCTAACTAGGAGTAAAATCACTCTATTTGTATTCCTAATCTTTCTTCTCACACAAGTATGAGTCTTTAGAAGCAGAGGACTGGAATTTGTAAAAAGAGAAGCAAAGCACTAATTAAGCCACCCAGTACTGTCTACATTTCACAAGAGATAAAAACCTACTCTGTATTTGGGTGGCACAGTAAATTCCTTGATTATAATTATGTAAGAAGGAGTTTAATTGTGCATACTGACATGACAAGGGGTTATACAAAGGCTTTAGGGATTATATAAGATCAAGGGTTTTCCATCAGTTCTTTTCTTTTTTAAATCTTAAAGTCACAAAAATTTTCTAAATTTTAGGTATTAAGAAATATAGGAAACACTACTTTTTGTAGATAATTGAGCCAGTAAGTCATTCACCAAAAAGACTTGCCAAATGTAATGGTTTTGTATTTGCTCAGTGTTGTATACTTTTATTTTGACAGTAAGATGCTAACTAAGAGTTCTAATTTCATCTTTAAATTATGTGTTTTGTATAAGAACCAAAATGTGTCCTATGGGTATGAGCAGGTATATACATTTTCTCCAGAATTCTTAAACTTGCAAAGTAACATATATAGGCCTGGTGGGTTTTCTTGGGGATAATGACTGTTATATGAACATAAAGTGAATTATGAAAGTTAGGATATCCTTTAATGTGATATTATCTTTCTTGACTGTGAGTATTTTGTTAGGAAAAATAATATAAAAGAAAAAAAGATATATGTGTATGAGTACAACAAAAATGTCTTCATCAATTTTTATTTCTTATCCAAAGATCAGAGACATTCCATCACAAAATGTGAAATAATCCAAATTTAGTCAAGTGAATTCACATAAAGGTGACACAGAATCATAAAGTATTTGTGCATTATTGGCATAGATTTAGTTTTCATGAATTCCACACTTTATTTTTGAAAGCACTAACTGACAGCAAGGATAATAATTATCGCATCCAGCCTTTACAGAATTCTTTATAGTTTAAAAGCACAACATAATGTTGAAAACAGGTAGAAAGTTCTACTTGCCTTTTATTTCTAAGTAACATAGTAAAGTCTTCTCCAACAGATAACTTTTGTAGTTATTTGAGTAGGATAGAAAAGAAATCTGAATTGTTAAACAGCAAATGATAAATAAGCAAAAGCCAGTAATGCTCCAAACTAGACAGTCAATACATCCCCATACTCTCTCGTCTTTATTAGCTTCCCTACTCATGCTCCCCATCTCACTCTTGCCTATTATCACAGGGTTAACCGGACAATGAATGAGAGAGATGGGGGACCCAAAACATTTTTACAATGGGTCAAAGGAATTCGTTTTACATATTTTTGTAATTGAAGAGGGTATAGATAGCAAATCAAATTTATTAATAATAAGAATTTCAAAAGTTTATCCTTATTTGGAATCTATTTAACTCACCTGTTATAAATCCTAATGTTTACATTGTGTGGCTCAGAGCAATATTTTAATTTTCAAAGAACTGCTGAAAACCCTTAGTATGGCAGGGTCTGGCTGAGTTAAGCCCTATTTCTGTTCAAAATTGAGCTTCTCTCCTTTTTTTCTTCCTATTTGGTATAAGGTAGTAAAGAATAGTAAAGAATAACTGTGGTTTGAATTTAATGTCGATATTCATGAGGTGGTGCTATCAACACCTCCAATTTCAGGTGAACTTAAGCCTGAGACTCAGGATTTTGCCCACAAAGCCACAAATTGCACCTTGTTTTTTTTTTCCTTCTTCTTTTTTTCCCCTAAATGTGACAAAAGCTTTAAAAATTCAATCAAAGTAAGCATTTCTGCTCCTTGGAAAGGTAGCAGCTGACAGTAATTTGATAATACAGCCTTACTCATTTATTAAAAAGAGATTTTGAGTCAATTGATTTAATAATCATTATAATATTCCATTAAGGACATGATAGACTAGTCCAGAACTATTTTGTATTAAGAGTTATAGATGGGATATATGGATGACACTTCTAGTTTTATTCTTTTTTTTTTTTTTTTTTTTTTTTTTTGCTTATCTATATTCTCCAGATTTTCTACAATAAACATGATTTGCCTCTGTAGGTAACTTTGGAAATTAAAGAATAAAACACATTACCCTTTCTATACCCTATTAATAAAGATTGATTGCAACACTGAAATTTTAATAGCTAAAACGTTAGACAGGAAATGAGTAATATTATGCAGTATAGAAAAACTCCAGTACTGAACATTAGACTGAAAAACATTCTAACCAAATACCTTGGAAAGCAGAAATTAGCACAAGGAAAGGGAGAAAGAAACTCAGAGTGTAAATTAGTCAACTTAATGAGAAGATGGAGCTTTCAGTATAAAACCGTATCTTTCCAGAACAAACAAACAAAAACCCTCTCTGTTGTATACTGGTGGTGGTAGTGGCAGAGCACACATGTGGCCAGCTCTTGGGTCCAATGTCAGGAAAGGCAAGAGTGAAGCTCTTACCACTGAGAATATGCTGGAGGCCAGCAACTTCCTTCCTGTCCTTGTCAACCACTTTAAAGCATGCCCAAAGATGGTTTGGGTGTAACTGAAAAATAATTTCATATGTATATAAATTTCAGCTAAAATAATTATTTCCATTTGTTAATCTTCATTTAAGTATGAACATAAATGTAAACAGGAATCCAGTCTACACAGAAGAGACTCATGCTAATGTAAATATTTACCGTAATATTAAATGTGTCAAAGGAAAGAGTCTGAATACATAATTGCAATAAAGCTCATTGCCTTAGTAGGAAACGTGACAAACACTTACAAAACTGTGCTGAGAACAAAATCTGTCTGAGGCCAGTTCAAAGGGGAATGATAATTTTTCTCTCTCCAATTTATAAAACCTGAACCAATGCAAGTATTAATCAGCCAGTTTGCAACAGAAAAAATAAGTTACCATTTGGAATGCTCAAGCACGACTCAAGTTATAAGCTCCAACAAGGCCACTGTGAGCCTAGTACAAGACACTGACATTTCAATATAAGCTTTAAACAAGAGAAACCCTTTAAGCAGCCTTGACTGTGTGTCCCATGTTTATATTCCTTTTCCTTCAATAAAAACAAAAGTCTAGAGCTACAAGCAAATGTTCAGCGGTTGACTTACACGCAGCCGTTATCCCAGGAATCACTGGAGGTCCCCCTATATCATCTGATCAACACTGCAGCTATTACGGAAGACCAATTTGTAACAGTTTATAAGTAGAACTTCTTCTCTCATTTACCCTGGAGACTGGCCAAAGGGTCCTCCAGTCTCTTCCACTGCATAAATCTATAGGCTAAAGTCCAAAGATATAAATCCCTCCCGGTGTATCATCACATGGCAGGGGCCATACTTAAAAGCATTGATCCGAGTGGGAGTAAACTCTGCCCCTGGAATCCAAACAGAGGCATCAAATGCCCTGCAGTTGTAATTTTTCTAGTTTAAATGCGTGTACCACTATATTGTTATATATATTTTTAAATCCAAGAAAACTATGCCTTAAACCAATTCCCATCTCTCAACCATTTCCTTTGCTTCTCCTCTTCCCTGAGTTAATTTCCAAGCACACATTTATAAGCTTGGGGTCTGAAGAGTAACAAAGAAAAGCCATACATGACAAAACTCACCCCTTGGCTACACTGGGTCACCCTAGAAACCAGAAGTAGAAAAATAGGCAGACTATACTGTAATTTGCCAAGCACACAGCCATTACATCCTTCTAGATCCATAGCACTAGGGCCACTATAATTTGTTGTATTATATACTACATATATTTCAAAACTGTAGCATAAATTCACTGAGGTGCTAATTTGGCAATGGAGAACATTACTTACTGCTCAAAGTCTGCCAGTATATTAATCATTAAGCCCCCAAAGAAAGGCAGAATTTGAGAGTACTGAATATTGTGTGAACCTTTCCTTTACACTAGTTTAAAAGTCCTGCCCTGTTCTTTTGAACACTTCAACATGAAAATAACTATTGGCTGAAGACTGACACTAGCATGTTCTTGGATTTTTCTCCCTGGCAATATGGGAATGTTGGCCACTGCCAGTATTTCTATGCCACATAAGAGAGGAACACGAAATATAAGCATAAAACTCAATAGAGAAAGGGCATTGTGAATACTAAGAGTAAATGAACACCAGGTATCTTGATTTTGACTATTCACACAAAAAGTGCCTAACTCTTAGATGTCTCAAGAAAAGCAAAATGTTATACATTCTGTGTGTCTCAGCTGGAATCTAAAGTCTAGGAGAACTACAATGTACAGGTCTGCATTTACCTCAGTCACCACCTGTTTTTGGCCAATGGTCCAAAGGCTATGATGCTTTTAGACTTTATAAGCAAAGCCATTGATATTGACACTGTTATTTCCTGTCTCGAACTTCTCATTATCAGCAGGGCTGGAGCAGGAAATGATTCAGCTGGGGTAGGCTGCATGGTACCCAGCAGATTTTAAAGAGCCCAGGGGCTTCCTAGAGCCCCATAAACATCAGCAGCTTGGAAACTAGCAGGAGGTCCAGGTGGGTCGGGATAGGAGAGTCAGGCAGTGGGATTTTAGATGCTCTGAGATGCAATATCGTCCAATTCCTTGGCTATTATTATTGGTTGTGGGTACTAGTTATTAGAATATTCTCATGTAGGAGAAAACACTGCAATGCTGCTGAAACAATAAACACTAAAACAAACAACCCATTAAAAAGGTGCTTCCCTCCACCTGTGGGGACTCGGCAGCAATATTTTGGCTCAAGTTTGGACTTAGGGATGAGCATGTAGACTAAAGGTACCTTTCAAACCTGGCCAGTGTGTCCACACCTTCCAGGTCTTTATTATTTTCTTCTGTACTTTCCTAATCTAAACATGTGCCCCACATGAAGGCTCAGGGGGAAAAATTATACAGTGCCAGAAAATAGCTTTAAGGGTAAAAATTTGGGCTTCAAATGTTTTCATTTTTTTTAAAAAAAGCAAACCTCAGTTTTTGGTAAGACACTGATAAAATCACTTTGAGCTCCCTTTACCCCATCCTAAGAAAAAGCATTCTTAACTAAGAAAAGAAGAAAGTACAGGTTTCTTGGTAAAAATACTGCTAGTTCTAGAACAAAGGCAAGAAAAAGGATATGGGTGGGAGGGAGGATTGAGACCAACTGAGTCTGAAATCCATCCTCCAGGCCTGTTTAAAGCAATTAGGATTGCTTTAAAAAAATAGCTTATTGTATAAAGCTTTGACTTCAGTATATGTCTCTGTATTCCACTGAATGGAAACCAGTTAATTTGAACAATTTTCTTTTTTATTTATGCTCACTCGAATACATGAAAGTAACCTTTTTTTCTTTGCAAAGTTTTTCACCACCTAATCTTTAGTGCTGCTCTGTTCTCTGCCTTGACAGAAAGTTTGTGAGCACCGAAAGACAGTATTAAAAAGATCCCCTTTAATTTCTCATAATAGTTACACATATAATATGATTGGAAATAGCAGTTTTTCAATTTAGTCATCCACTTCAGCTCTTGCCTTGCCTATTAAAGAGTGGTGGGTGGCGGCCTAGGATATCGTAATACTAGAAAGTGCCAAGAATTGGTGTGGGTTATCTATCAATTTGTGATACAAGCCAAGTTTCAGGAGGGCAAGGATATTTGTCTGTTTTGTGCATTGAAGTATGCCAAGTACCTGGGACAGTACATGGCTCATTGTTGGGAACTCAATAAATATTTATTAAATGTATAGGAAATATATATTTAGCTAGTCCTACATTTAACTTCATCAGAATAAAATGTAGAGACTAACATCAAAATACTTGTTATTTATCAATTGAGTTTCAAAAGGTTGCTCTATTTCCTTGTACATTAAATCCTACACATATGACAAATTTGGACTAGCAAAATTAATTTATACTGCTTACCTATATTATTTTCTGAAATGAGATTAAAATGCTCTGGAAAATAGAGCATTGACAAAGTAGTGGTCTTATTTGCTAGCTTTTCTCCGGCAAGAAACTTATAAGTCAAAACGTATCCCTTATTTCAAGAGGAAAATGTCATTATATAATTTATGCCTGAAAGACAAGTTATATATGTATATATATGTGTATATATATACACATATACCTATATATATATATACATATATATGTACATACATATATATACACATATATATAAAGAGATAACTGCCTTTTGTCCCATCAGAGAGAAGTATTTATATCATACACCCAACGACCCATAGTTCATGTTTTAAACAGTTTTTATTAATAGTCATGTATTCTTATATTGCAAAGCCCCATTCTTTTAACTAATTGGTTAAATCAGATGTATGCAATTATTTCACTCTGCTTAAAATTTCTCTTGTTTGATATTAAATACCTACTATTAATGCCCTCACATCTGGGACTTCTGGCACTGGTGGAAGTACAGGTATATTTACCTTCGAGTACTGCACAAAAAAAAAAAAAACACAAATTGGTAAAATTGAAGGAGGAGAGTGCATGCAGCATAAACTAAATGTTATCTGCTTTAAAGTTAAATCTATTGGGAAAACATCTTCAAGAACTGGGATGGTGCAATAGTCAATATTAATTCCACACAGGAGTGGGCCAGTGATGCCAGCCATGCACTGGACATGGTTCTCATCAGGTAGGTTTTCATGTTACTGTGGCGAGTTTATAGCAAGGGTCAGGGCCATTTCTTTCTTCTTTCTTTCTTTTCTTTCTTTCTTTCTTTCTTTCTTTCTTTCTTTCTTTCTTTCTTTCTTTCTTTCTTTCCTTTCTTTCTTTTTTTTAAATTTTCTTCTTCTTGGCACAAAGCCACTAGTTATCAGAAGGAAAAGAGTCTTAACGCACTGTAAAGCTGTTTATTCTTGCTAGAAAGCATAGCTTGTTACTGCTGCTGATTTTAAAACAAAACAAAAGATCCCTTCAAACCTGAATCAAACGAAAGAAATGGAATGAGGTTCACCAGCTTCTGTAAATGGTGTGGATCTCAAGAACAATGGGGTTTTAAGTACCCACAGGTTTAAGACAAGAAACTAGTTGGGCATTTCAAAAGCTAATGATCTTTTTCAGTAACTTATAGTATTGATGATTATTGCAAAGATGCAAAGATAAACTGTGGTGTTGGAATCAGGGTTCATCACAAAGCACAAGTCACATCTGCAACAGGGTGTGAGGGCATAAAAGGGGCCAAAATCTCTCAGATTTCCAAGGTATTTTCTCCTCCTCTTCTCACTTCGTGGCAATACTAAGAAAATCACTAGCAGCAATGCAAAAATCACAATACTGTGCGTTATTTGCAAATGACTCACATTTTATCGTTCTATTGGTGTGACCTTAGATGCTTGGCCTTGAAGAATAAAAAAAGGTAATGGCGCAATAAATGCAATAAGATATCTAAAAACAGTTTACTGGAAATGTGCTGTGAAACTTGAATTCTTCTAATCAAACGATGCCACCCCTTAGAGAAATTTTCCTGTGCATTATTAAAGTGATATATTGCAGTACTAGTTAGAGCTCCATAACCTTTAAATTGCCTGATTGTAATTAAGGCCACTAGTTTTATATAGGAAGGTTCAAGGAGGCTCAATTTAAGTTGGCTTAACTAGTGTGAATTTAATGTCATGCTGCCAGAAGGCAGAGGAGCGCTCTGGCCTGGCTGTTCTGTGGCATATGCAGCTGTGGGGTCATGAATTCTAAATTAAGCTCAGATTTAAAGAAACTACAGATATCAGGAAATAGCCGGGTTTGTGCAAGTACACATCCCCATGTTTGCATATGTGCATCATTCATTCATTCATTTATTTATTATACTGCCAGTTTCCTAATCTGGGAATCTAAATACATCTAATTATTTATAGTTACTCTTAAGGGTATAATGATCACTTTCATTGAAATGCAGGGCTTAAGGCTATATCTAATCGTCACTAATGGTTTAAAATGAAATACACGTATAACTAAGTTATAAAGGCAAGAATGTTATTAAAAAAGAAATTCTAAGAAGGAAAATTTAGAGTTAGGAATATGAGAAAGTAAAGGGTACCACTTACATAGGCCCCTAAATGGAGTGCTAAGAATAATATATAAACTTCATGGAAAGGGCAGCAAATCAAGGGCTGAATGCAAAAGACATGAGAAAATAAAGATACTCAATGAGTAGACTAGAAAAAGCAAATAACAGCAGCAAAAAGAAAATACTTAAGAATTTGACCCATGTTCAAAATTTTGCTGGATGTGAACTCAAAAGCATTCATCTCTAGATAGAATGCTGGCAATTTTCTGTAGCTCCAATGGCAATAATGATAAATGAATTTCTTTACAGCCAAGTGTCTCAAGCAGCCAACTAGTTACCACTATATAATTAATAACAATAAGCAATTAAGAGAACAGCAGGTTACAACTATAAGGTGTCAAAATATATTAGCAAAGGGAAAAAAAACTGCAACAACACACTTAAAAGAAAAATAAGCATACAGTATGTGAATGTACATAGAGTTTCTTCTTTCAGACTACATTTTGGCTAAAGCGTTTATGCTTGAAGAAAAATAGAGGATGACATAAAACTACTATAAGGTGATTAACATCCCTCCAAAAACAAATAATGCTCCCTACGCTCAGAGAAATCTGAAAAGCGATATGGGAAACGTGGTTGTGAAAGTTCAGGAGAGCTGGCTGACCACCATTTGGCATTATCCTCTTACTAAGAAATATTCTAAATAAATACCTCACAAAACTGTATTTGTTGGCTCAAGTATTTTTAAAGATCCCAGAACATTGTGCTTTTTCATGTAAAATGGAGAAGCAATAAACTAGGAATGTGTAGAAAAAAAAAAAAAGAAAGGGTAATTGTACATTTGGCTAAATGCTGGGTTATTAGATACAGGCTAGAAGGGACTTTGGAGAAAATCTAATTAATTCTGAGCTTGTTTAAAAGATGAGAAGGCTGAGACTCGAGATATTAACCGACATGCACACAATGACAAAGCGTTTTGGTCATGGCCAGTACCAGAACTCAGGGTCCCTGAATTCATTACTCACTGTTCCACTAAACCATTGCTTAAAAACAAAGATTCCAGTCTATAGCCACGCCCCGCTGAATGTGCCAGAACTCGTCTGGTCTCAGAAGCTAAGCAGGGTCGGGCCTATTTAGTACCGGGATGGGAGACCACCTACGAAGACCAGGTGCTGTAGGTGTTTAAAAGAAAAAGTTTCCTCCCACCTAAGTACAACGATTAAAGTTGTCTTTTAAGTTACCATTTTTCTAGATCTCTTCCTGAAGTGCATACATTTCCATATCGCCTGGTCACTCCTTTGCTCCCTCACAGGACAAAGCCTGAATTCATTCTGATCCACTCCATCTCCTATTTCCTAGGCAACTACTAGAAGAGTCTGTCTTGCCCCTGTGAAAGCACTCCTCTCCCTTCAGGAAACTGAAGCCTGAGCTAATACGCAGCACTTGTTGATAATGGAAAGTGAAATTCCCCATATCTCCAGATTCTGTGCTAAGAACACCAGTCTCGGTAAAGCACTTTGGTTGAGCTGTCAACCTGAAAGAAACACTTATGATTATACAACTTCTGACACAGAAGGCATCCATGGCTGAATGCTGATGCTTTCTCTCAATGGCAATAACCCAATGATTTGGTTAAACTGTCAACTGAAACCCTGTGGAGACTGGGCTTGAGCTCTCTTTTATGGAATTATAATTATTCAGAAACAAAGGCTGATTCCTGAATTCTATTCTGCCTATAGTTAATTCTACTTTTTTAAGTGCCTGAATCACTCCCTGATATAGTACTAGATCGAGTATTTGGGAAGAAACTGGAACTGTATGCATATTCCTAAGTGTGTGGCTTACTGAAAAGGTAGCTTCATACTTATGTATGGAAAATAGGTTAGCTCAATATGTTCTTAACCTACTTTTCTCTCTTGGGCATCATTCTGGATACACCAGCACACCTAGACACTCTATTCTAAAGCCAAGATGTTACTGGCATACCAATGAATCATACTCATTTCTATTTCCTTCTGTCTGTTTCCTGTCAGTCAAGAGCAACATAAGTGAGAGAGTTATTATACAACTTCTGACATCTCTTGAGATGGGAAAAAAGGAGAGAAGGGGGAGAGGGAGGAAAGTAAGGGTGAAGGGAGAGAGGAAGAAAGGAAGGTCGGTCACGAGATACATATTATAACAAATAACAAAGATTTCTTTCTTGTTTCTACTTAGCTTGGAAGTATAGTGAAGAAGTAGATATTACTAGGTGTTTTGTTAGGTCAAAAACCAAAGATAAAGACAATGAAATGGGCCTAAGAAAAACCATGGCTTAGTTAATAAGTGTATCTGTTAAATGAAGAATAAAACATAATTAAAAATAGCTCTTTCTCAGACAGCAATTCTTCATATTGCCTCCTGCAAAGCTATTAAATATTTCTAAGACTATAATGCCAAATTATAAAGATGCTTTGGGCACAATAAATTTTTAATCCCCTATCTTTACGACAATTTTTCTAAAACCCAAACTAACTCATTCAAGATCTGTTTTAAAAATTTAAATGTTATATACTGTCGATATAAAAAGGCTGATAATTTCCTAACACAAAAGGAAACTATTGAAAAAAAGTCACGAAAATATCTATCAATGGCTTTAAACATTTTATATATTGAAATGCTCTGCTTTGCACCTGCATGGTATGTGATGTAATTAGCATAGAATTCCAATGCTGTTTTAAACAATCTAAGTAGAAATATGACACAACTATAAAGTTTATATCCGTTCTAAAAACAAATCATTTAAGCTCACTTATCAATTTCATTCGTGGTAAAGAAAAACATGAAAGTCCAGGGTAAAAGGTGACCTATCGTGATTTCTTGGCCTCCTACTTTTCCTTTGCTTCTGAAAAGCAGTAGCAATGTTTGGTTTCTTAAAGACAGAGATTAGCATTAGAGTTTTTATATTTGACAATCTTGAGAAAAGTAAATACTTTATATAATTTTGTAGGAGCAACTGTTGGATAAACTAGGAGGCAAATAGTCTGATAGGAGCTAGCAATGAATGTTCTCCTTTCTCTGAATATTGGAGCAAAGACAGTTCAGAAATTAAAATGAGGGTGGGTCAATACAGATTATCATTTATGAATTTGCAGAAAGAAATAAAGTGCAGTAAATACGCTGAGCATATTTTCAACCAATCACAACAGACCACGCATAGATACTTATATTTAGAGAAAAATGTCTAGTAACAAAATACATTGTCTTTTCTAGAATAGGAAGAGAAGTTCCCTGAATTAAATATTGTCACAGCTACTTCAAAGAATTAAAAATAAAATAATCTCAGAGAATTAGGCATAGCTATCACAGTATACTTATGGCGAGCGCATGCTAAACTGACCTCTTGGTCCATCTTGTCTATTCTGAGCCTCCTTATGTTACCTAATGGCACCCACAATATAAGTGGACACCCCCTCAAAAGAGAATAGAAAAATAAGAAAGAAGAAAAATGCAATTAAGTGACACGCAGAGAACCTAGAATCTAGACATCTCTCTTTTGAAATGAATAATGGAAATTCTGTCTTAAAGTGATAGCAGAGAAATTCCAAATCAAAGTAGTCACTGTGGCCTTAGCTCACCCCACTAGGTCTACACATTACCTCATCCACTGCAGAAAAGCATTCTTTGTGTTCAGGCCAACCTGACTTTTAAGCACAAGAGGCTGAATGAAGTATCTCCACAATTCAAATTCAGTCCTTCTTTTTTTTTGAAAGCCCCACAAGAAGGAGGCTCTCTTATCATTGCTAAGACCATTACGTTGGTACATTTTCCTCCCATTATCTCTACCTGAGGATGGTTAAAAATATAACAATTCCTTACATTTATACACATTTTACAACTTTCAAAATATGTAGCGTGGGTTTATATACATCAATTCTCATTTAATCTGCTCTATAAATGGAGTGGGTCAAATAACCCAAATCCTAAGAAGAGACTGACTGATTTGCTCAAAGTTGTGTGAGTAGTTAGTAGAGCTGGGCTCAAATCTTGGTGTAGGTTCCAGATTATGGGGAAGAAAAAAAATTAAATTTTAACATGGAACTGTTTTTAGTTAAATCATCTATGATAGTTTACTGGGTCCCTATGCTCAGGAGGATAAGAGATCACCCAGCAGCTTGTGTGGATAATGTGTGTTTAATTAAGGTGGTGAATCACACTAGGGAGAAAAATTAGAAAAATGTGCTTTCAGCATGGACATTTCTGATTCTCTTAATGTTTTATTTTAGTGCCCTTTTAAGGTGTAAGGGCAAACATACAATGCTCTTTTTTTTTTGTAGGTTATTATTTTCAAATTCATCAAGATTGAGTTCAAAAGTTGGCATTCAAACATCTGACTAACTCATGAAGAAATAGCACATTTTAATTTTGTGAGTATGGGTAAGAAAACTGATATGATTCATTTTATTAACTAAATCTGTTTTTAGAAACCCAAAAGGTCATTATTTTCAAACTGTAGCAAGGCAGAATCATTTGTTTTCCAAGTGGAACCAGTTATAAGGCTGTTTTCTCCTCATGTGGAGAGTTTCACTTAGACTGTTAAATATAACTTACTGAGTTGATTTGGAAAATACCAAGAAAACCATATACTGTACAGCACAAGTGATTGGAGTTAACAAAAACAAACAAACCTTCCCTAGCCCCCAGAAATGCAAATAAAAAGTTAGATTTCCCTGTACTACGTTTGATTGCATTAATTGATGTTTTAAAAAAATCTGTTAAAAATAAAGCCCAGCAGTAGCATTTTTCTTTCCTAAATCACAATAGCAGCACATTACAAACATTACCAAAAAGTCCCCTGGTACGATTGTAAAGTTTCACTCTGGCAGTAAAATGCATCTACTGTGTGTTCTCCATTTTTTTCTCTACCCTCACAAATATGTAAGAAAGCAGGTCACAAATGCAATTAAGCCTCCTTGCACATTGATTAAATATTAATTTCTGATGAATACTCAGAAATTGAGTGGTCAGCCACTAAATCCCTTTTAATTTATCAAAAACAAAATTTATTCCAAAGTAAGGCTCGCAAATCTGATAGCCAGGGGGCCATTACTGAGTTCAGTTCTGTAATCTGTCATTTTCCCACTGCCACGAAAGTTGGTTCTTCACTGGGAGGGAAATTCCTGATATATGTGACATGCACTTGGTAGACCTAGCACGATAGCAAACATAGACCTCAATCAGAGGCTTAAATTGACTTACACTATAGTGGATAGAAGAGTATTTTATATTTATAAAAATCATCATAGACATTACCTGCAAGGTTTCTCTTCGCATGTACCATGGTGGGGTGGTTTTAAAAGCTTAGGCTTTGCAATCACTCATTAGTGGGTGGGATGCCCAGCCCTGCCACTCACAAACCATGTAATCTCACAGACGTTATTTAACCTTGCCTTAGCTGAACCATCTATCCAATAGGGCTACCAAGTACCTACATCGTAGGGATGAGAAGTGAGAGAACCTATGTCAAGTGTCCAGCACAATGCCTGGCCTACAGTAAGCATTTTGTAAAGATCAGTTATTTTTATTAAGTGTGAAGCAAATGTTTGCTACATTTTTACTCTTTAGTGTTCATTTATTGATTTTGTTCCTCAAAATTCCTCCCTCTCCCCTCTGTAGAGGAAAAAGAGAGAGGGAAACAAAAGAAGCAAGAGGCTATGGGGCAGAGAGGATTACAGGGCTTGGTATATTCAGATGCAAGAGAGAAATGGGAGGCCACAGTTTCACAGAAGTTGCTTTCTTCCCTATGGTCAGTTTGTCAGCTGCCCCAAAGCAGTTGTGGGCTGTAGGGCTTGAGAGGAAGAACTGAGACAGTGGCTACATGGGCAGAAACACTGAGACTGCTCAGTGGTTGGTGGAATTGGGAAAGTCAGCTTGGCCTCCAGAAATGGTTGGGCTTGCCCCTCGGGCCCTCCTGCTCGAAGACGTTGGCAGGGCTGTCGAGGGCAGTGGTCAGGCTCCTAGACATGTGGATTCTCTGGATAGATCTAGCAGAGACCTTTTCAACTTAACCCAGACATTTACGAGGAAATCTCAGTATACGGTAATGATAAACTTTAAAACAAAACTCAGAAGATGTTAATGCTGTTAAATTATCCATTTTTGAAAACCCCTTTCTCCCAAGACATTGCCATCACAATATTGGTTATTTTTCCCCCCTTTATCCTCCTCAATCCAAATGTGTTTGGTGGGGGTGGGGGAGGGGAGAAGACTAATGTTTACATAATTTATCAGTTTATTTGTTGGGATGACACAGAAAATTCATCCAAAAATGAGGAAGAGTACAGCCTGAATGGAAAAGAATTGTCATATCATTTGCCGTTCTTCAGGCCTGAGTCTCCAGCTAAGTCTCTTCCCCACACTCAGAGTTAATTTCTCCTCTGAATTCCTACCATACTGTACAGGACTCAGAGCATTTATCACATTCTCCCTCCTGGCATAAATACATATCTTATTTCCCCTACAAGATACATTCCTTCTTGATCATCCTCATCACTTACTAGGCCTGTTCTCAAGGCAATTGTGCTTTTCATTGTTGCTGAATGAATGAACAGAAGCCAGGAGACCAGGAAGGAAGTGAGGGAATATGGGAGGGAGGAAGAAGACAGACTTGGGAAGCTACTGTATTGTAAGGGGTGTTGAGTGCAGCCATGAACTAGGTGGTACTATATGGTTGGCTCTTCTTTGTGTCCCAAACAATTCAACCTATAGCCAAAGAGAGCTTTTTCAAATTCATACCATTCTTCTATCAGTGATATGCCTCTTGCCTAGGTTTCTAACTTTTAATCAGCCCAAAAGTTAAAAAAGAAAAGAAAAGAAAAAGAAAAGCGATTGTGTATTTAGCCCTGTCCTCTATATTTCTATTTTAAAAATAATATTTTCCCTTTTTCTAGCAGGGCCTACTTACTGCCTGCTAGTGTTCTGGTCGACTTTATTTTCTCTTGACAAGCAGAAAAACAACGCCCAGGCCCTGTTCCGTACCTTCTACATTTAGCTGCTACCATTTCCTAGGTATAAGCCTCTACTGAGTTCTCCCTACACATTTTTCTTTACATTTTAAAGTCTCAAGTAGAAAGAATGGGATACAAAGAATGGTCTTAAGAATCCTTTCAATGCTGCACCCCACTTGTGCCACACTGTCCCTACTGACCTACGGGCAGTCACAAGTTTCTTTCTTTAGCATGCCACCTCACTGTAACCTCTAGAAATCAGAAAATATCGGAAGTTGCCAAGTTTGAGGACTAGTCTGATTTTTAAAACCCAATTAACTTATAACAGTTGCTAGGGATATAAATATATCTCAAAACTCCAGTATGAAATATCTGCACTAGGTATTTGCATTGTACTAGTCTCTCAAGACCTTTACCCTCTTAACTGACTGCTCTGCTGACCAGCTGTTTTCAGTACAAGGGACACCCCTGGTCAGGTGGTGAACAATGAGTGGATAAGAAAGAGGCACACGCACAGCACCCTGTGGGCCAAGGTGACACTCTCTCCCATTTTAAGGGGCCAAAGTGCCCATTCATTAGCTTCTGCCACTCTCACTTTCTGAGGCCCAGACTTGGGTCTTCTCATCAGCACTGAAATCCCTGCCTCTAAGAAGGGCACAGATGTCAGGCGAGCCTTACCCAATATCTGGCTGATCAGATGCTGTTTACTTTCCTAAGCCCCAGGTTTTAGGGCATCTTGAGCCAAGGCTGTGGGATTCCTCTGCGGCCCTTCTCGTTGGGGGAAGTAATGGAATGCACAACAGGCTTGCAAATGGCTGCAGCCCACAGCCACACAGCTGTGTTAGGCGAGGGCTGCTGTTTTCCACGGGAAGCTTCCCTGAAGGACAAAGAGTCCAGGCTGCTTCCCTGCAAACAAAATCTGCAGGAGGCTCTAGTCCCTTGAAACTGCCAGGCATGCCTTGGCACATCCAGCCCAGGGCAAATGGCCCCGCTCTTGTCCTCCTTAGAAAACGTTCTTTGTATGGAAATAAATAAATAAATACATAAGCGCATGCATACATATATGCATACATACATACAAATATGAAATGAATCTCTTTGATAATCTGGAGACATCATCTCAGCTCATGGATGAGGCAGTCGTTAGGGGCCTGTGACAAAGGGCCCGTTGGGTTTTTGCCTTACCTTTGATCTGCATTATGAAATGTTAATGTCCACCCCATTGTGCCCCTTCCAGAAACACACCCTTTCTGGGACGGCTTACTCCTGCCCACTGCAACTTCCACTCAGATTTCCCATGTATATTTAAGTGCTGACTTTGAGTTCATGCCCAGAAGCACTAACAGTTTTAAACAGGGCTAGCTAAATTGCTAAATAAAATGTATTGATGATAAAGAGCACAGCTGAGATTCAATTGTGGCAATTTAATAATAAACACACTCCTACCCCATGCACCTTGACATCATGCTTCTACTAATGTATGAAACTTAAGTCCAAGTGTTTTGTCTACAGTAGGTAATACGGGGCAGGGGGAGTGTCCATAGAATCTATAATTTTGTGTTGATTAGGTAGGAAACAACCACAAGCACATATTTGATATCTCTATTAACAGCCTGTTCATGTCTAACTGCAAAACTTGGTTGCACTTCTTTCACCATCTTTGCCCAAGACAGACCAGTAAACACAATTCCTCTCTCTATAATTAGCCTTTTCTCTGAGGGCCCTGAAGTAAGTCTGCATGCCGTAGATTTAATATCCAGTGCTATATCCATATGTGCTGCCCTTGCCTGGTCCCAGAGCATATAAACTCCCCTATTAGCAGCCTTGACTGCTTAATTATGCAGATTTTTTTTGTACCCGCCTGCCTGTAAAATTACTGTGTCTAACCTTTTTTTTTTTTTCCTCTTTGCACCATGCTGGCCATTCTAATGAAATCGGCATAGGGGAAAGGGCCTGATTTGCAGTTATGGAGGCTGGATCGTACTGGCAATCTGTCCTTAGTGGGAGTTACAAAAGAAGTCAAATGCCTTCATCTGGTTCTACCCTATCATCCCCAAGGTGATTGAGTTCACTTCCCGATGCTTCCCAAGTTTTCCTCAGGCTGTCCAATCAGCACGTCCACCAGGGAGCCCAGCCTAGCTTGCAACAGTCTCTGTATCTAGTTACAGCCCCACCAGGGACAGTCAACCATCCACCCCCAAGCCTTCAGATGAAAACCTTTTCTAACAAGGCCGCCCAGCGCCAATGAAATAACACACATCTGCATATCCACTGGGTCCCATGTTTCTTGTGCTCATGGATTATGTATCTTGCAGCCTCTAATAAAGAAATGCAGTTCTTTGTTTAATGTTTATCTTGTGCTTGTTAAGCAAATGCTAATGTTGTATCAGAATGCTTTAGTGCTATTTGGGTTTTTGGTGATTTACTACAAGACAATCTGCTGTGAAGTAAATTTAGAGAAAGGGAGAAAAGAGGAAAAAATCATTCTGGTTAAAAGGGAGAAAAAGAAAAAGGTTTGACAGAAAAAATCAAGGAAAAAGGAATGAGATAGTGTGGGGGGAATGAAGAAGTGTGAGTGCCCTCGAGAGACAGAGCAAAGCCTGAGACAGAGAGAGAGAGAGACAGCGGGATGGAGAGATCCACATGCACATACACACAGACATGGGGGTCAGGGAGGTGCAGGGAGAGAGCAGGGCCTTATATCAGTGCCCTTGCCCCAGGCTGACATAACCCTCTTTATCACTGGACAGTATGAGACTGGAAGCTAGAGAATAAACCCAGTACAATTTCCAAAAGGGATGCGATGATAACTTACCTTTTAGTGATAAGGTAAACAGTGTCCTGAAGGGTAAATAGAAAACAAAAAAGTCTTTTTTGTTGTTGTTGTCTGCCTTTGTGCCCTGATGGTTAGCACTGTGCACTGTTATTCACAGACCACAGGGAAGCCCTAAATTTAATTGTTCATGCCTAGCTCTGCTAGAAATAGGCAAAAATAATCAGAACCTCCCCCTCCCAATTTCAGGGAGAGGTGGGGGTTGGTGGAACAGAAAGGAAGGTGGCAGCTTGAAAGCTGATGAATGAATGCCCTTTATTTATCCTTTGGCAAGATGGGATATGGATATCTACAGTGCAAACCTTTCCTGCTTGCTTTCCAATGCCCGCAATCTTGTTAGGAAAGAGAGTGTCATTTTTATACCGAAAGATCACACATTTCCACCCTATTCACATTTTTCACAGGAGGGGCCAAAATGAAATTCTCCAAAAGTAAAACTGAGAGATCTATATGTTTTATAATTACAATTATAATTTGATGACAAATTGTGAAATTAATGAGGTCTTAGATATTGTGTTTTATATCATACAAAGGCTAATTGATAAATAATGATCTTGCAATATATACAGATATTGAATCATTATCTTGTACATCTGAAACTAATATAATGTTATATGTCAACTATATCTCAGAAGAAGAGAAATAATGGAGAGAACAGAATGGTAAGTAGAATAAATAATATTTTGCTCAAGAAGTATACTTGTCGCAAATCACAGTCTTTTCCTTTCTCGTCTGTCTGCATTTCACAAACTAAATCAATAAATTTCCAAAAGGATAAAAAAACTCTAAGTGGATAAATGAAAAGCAAACACCTACCATACGAATACACACTGTCAAGCGAAAATTACATCTGCACAGAAGAATGCCATGTTAGCTTTCTTCTTGGGTAAACATCTCTATCCTTAACACACTATAGAGGCTGAGGATAAATTTAGTTTTCATGATTAATACAATTAATTATAAGTGCTCTTTTTAAAAAAATACTTCAGCGATGTCACAGGTTTCCACTACAAGTATTAGCTACCTCTTCAGAAAATGTATACCTAGTATACTTAACTTTTCTTTGCTGAAAACATTTTTTAAAATGTTTATTTTATTTTTCCTCTGAACATTATTTTCCTTAATTCGTTGCTTTCTCATGGTGCCCTATTAATACAAAAAGGCTGAACCTAAAGCCCTTTATGGGTCAATGGAAGAGATCAGAACAGACAGAGAAGGCATCCATTTGCTCTGTGAACAACTGGAAATCTAAAGTCTGAAATCCTCCAAAGTACTGCCTCTAAAGTCACCTATGGCCCTCTGCAGAGAATGAAGCTTAATTACAACCAGTGGGCATGACTTGGGGATGTGACACTTGTTCTTTGGGGTCTGACCGGAAGGAATCAACTTCCTTCCATGATTTCATTACACCAAATAACATGCATGACAGACTTCATTTAGACTCAAAGCAAATCTTACTGTTGAATGGTCACTCCTCCCATTGTTTTATCTACTTGGTCCCCATTGGGGGCTATTATTAAAATTGGAATTCAATGTATCTCTTTTCCCCTTTAAATTTAACATAGGGTCAAAAAGACAGAAAAAAGGAAATCAATGGCATATTTCATTAGTTGGCTTTTATATCTATGGCAGGCCATGAATCAAGGGGCTTTGCTGTTCATAAAGTATCACAAAAGCTCTCCAAATAATATATAAAAGCAAAATATGCATGTTTGAATCTGCCTTCTCAGTGAATTATAGGACATCCCATTTTCTTATCATTAATTCACATTACATTCTTGGAAGCAGCTGTGTTCTGTATATTATACTCTTTATTACATACCTAAGAAAACGGAAATACAAAAATACTGAAAAATTTCCCTCAAAGGTGAATATTTAATTCCAGATCTCCTGACTTCCCTAGAGAAGTGGACTTTGGGGGTGTTCAGTCTGCCTTAGAACCTGGTGCCTGTGTAGCCACAGCTTGCTTGAGGGGGAGTCTGACCCCAGTAGGTTTTCAGAGAGCTTCACCTTACTTTCTCTGTCAAAGTAACCTCAGTGATGCTCTACCCATCCTGGCCTAAATGCTCCATCAATGTAGTATATTTTCAGAGATATGCATTTAGGATTTAGATGGTAAAATGACCTAAAACTTGAATACAACCATATTTTCCTTCTGGTACTTTCAGTGACCAGAATGACCCAGGGGAATGGGTGACTGTGGAGATGTGACACTGTGGTCTTCTCCAGAGACACCAGAGCACTGTAGAGTCAGCTGCTAAAACTTTATGATGCTCCATGGAGAAGAGAATGCTGTAGCAATGACATCACCCAGAAGCAATGCTAAATGATCCTGGAGCCCTCTGAACTGCTGTTGGAACAGAATCCAGGGTGAGAATAAGATGGTGGGTTGCTTGGGGGAACAGAGAGCTAGAATGAGAAAATGGGTTTCTTGGAGGGTGGCAGTTAGAATTAGAAAATGGGTTGCATGAAGTTTAAAAGAGATTTCAGTTGAGGAAACTTCTGGTAACCGTTTTATTAAAAAATAACAAAGGTCAGCCCTTGAAGCTCAACTTAGAACAATATTTAAAGTATATTAATACCTACATTCTCAGGAACCACCCTACACACAAATTTTCTAACACTTGTGGGATGGGAATTCCATTTTGGATTGGCATAATAAGCTCCTACTAGATCAAAGTTCCTGCAGATAACAACTGTAAATTCTGGACAAACACAAACAAACAAGCAAACAAAACAATTACCCTGAAGGTATTAGCATGTAAATAAAAGCAGGCAGTCTGGAGAGAGTCAACACTTAGAAGAAGGGAATAACACAAGATGAATTTCCTGTCTTTCACAGATTTTCGCTTCACATGGATGCAAATAGTCTAATAGAAAAACAGTATTTCTGGAAAATTTTGAGTAAGTATAGTCACTAGAAAGTAAGGGGAAAATATTGGAAAGGAAAGAGCCTGGAGGGGGTGGAGAAAGTACCAACCTGTGCAAAACTCTGCCCAAATCTCTGGATGACTTCTAACCATACAAGTGCTAACTGCAATCAGCCAAATTAAATATTAAAAACAAACAAACAAACAAAAAACAAACAAAAAACGAACTGACACTTGAGCTGCAGTCCAAGAGGCAAAGTTTGCAGTTTGAATACAGTCAAGTTATTTGCCTCTTGAAAACAAAAATGTCAGCCTTCTTTGAAGGAATATAAGAGAATCCAAACTATCTAAAACATAATATTCACTATATCCAAGATACAAATCAAAATTACTAGGCATACAAAGAAAATGAAAAATGTGATCCATTTTCAAGAGAAAAGACAATCGATTCAGATATTAGAATTAGCATCCAAGGATTTTAAAGGAGCCATTGCAACTATGCTCAATGATATACAGGAAAATATGAATAAAAACACAGGAAAACATGGAAGAAGAAATGAATCTATTAAAATGGAAATTCAAAAACTAAAAATTATAATTTATTAAATAAAACAATAACTGTATGGGCTTAAAACAATAATGGAAAAAGTCAATGAATGTGAAAGAGAACAATGGAAATAATTCATTCTGAAGAATAAAGAATAAAATATTGAAAGAAATGAACATAGCCTCAAGAACTTATAGGACAATATCAACACATGGGGTAATTGTGATACCAAGGGGAGAATCAAGAGAATGATAAGAAATAACAGTTTAAGAAATAATGGGTTAATATTTCCCAAATGGAGTTAAAGACACAACTCTACAGATTCAAGAAGCTTAGAAAACTCCAAGCAGAAGTATAAGAAAACCCCATAAGTATACCCTTGAAAACCGAGATAAAGGAAAATCCCCAAAGCACCAACAAAACAACAAAATCTCACAAAAACGCATTATATAGGGGAAAACAATGACGTGAATGCTCTCTGACCTCTCACTAGAAACAATGGAGCCCAGAAGAGAGTGGGCCAACAACTTACAGGGGCTGAAGGAAAAATAAACAGCCAACCTATGATTATATATCTAAAAAATATATACTTCAAGAAGGAAGGTGAAATAAAAATAGCTCTATGTAAAGAATACAGAGAGAATATGCTGAAAGCTAAACTGAACTACAAGAAGTGCTTCTTCAGGCTGAAGGGAAATTATAAAAATTAGATCTTCAGAAAGAATGAAGAGCCATAGAAATGGTAAATATCTGGTAAACATACACACACAAATTTTTTTTTTAATTTCTTTAACATACATATGATTATTTAAAGAAAAATTATAACACTGTCTTGTAGGGTTTATTATATATAGAGATATAATACATATGAAATCTATATTATAAATGGATTTACACAAAGTTTTTACATTTTATATAAAGTGATAAGATATTAACTCTAGGTAAACTGAAAAGTTAAGGATGCATAGTGTAATCCCTAGAACAATTACTAAAATAATAAAGCGAAGAGGCATAACTAAAAAGCCTATAGATAAATTATGGTGGAATTCTAAACTATACTTAAATAATCCACAAGAAAGTAGGAATGGAAGAAAAGAAAATTAAAAGAAAAGAAAAGAGGGAGCAAATAGCAAAGAAATAAGAAATGGTAGGCCTGAACCCAACCATATTTATAATTACATTAAATTATAATGGACTGAATACTAAAGGCAGAGATTGTCAGAATTAATAAAAAGTAAGCTCCAACTAGATGCTGTCTACAAGAAATGCACTTTAAATATGAAGACTGAGAGGTTGAAAGTAAAAGGTGGAAAGAATACATATCTATAGAACAAGCACAAGAATATTACAGAGACTATGTTGATACAGTTTTTAAGACAGTATTGCCAGAGATAAAAAAAAAAAAAAAGTATATTTCATAATGAAAAATGGGTAACTGATCAGGAGGATATAATAGCCACAAATGTCCATGCACTTAAAAAGAGCTTTAGAATACATAAAGCAAAAACTGATAGCATTTAAGTAAAAAACAGACAATATTACAATCTTAGATGGATATTTGAACACCTCTCTTAGCAACTGATAGAATGAGTATATTTCCCATCACTCGGAAACATAAACCATCTGAACAACAATATCTACCACCTTGACCTAATTAATAGCTATAGAACATTATATTCAACATCTGTAGCACACACATTGTTTTCAAGTGCACATGATACATTCACCAAGATTGACCATATGTTCATCTATAGAACAAGTGTCAATAAACTTAATAGAATTGAAATGATACAGAGCACGCTACCTAATCACAATGGAATTAAATTACAAATGAATAACAATTGATATCTAGGAAAACCTCAAATATTTGGAAATTAAAAGCAAATTTCTAAATCTATGGATCAAAGAAATCACAAGGGAAATCAGAATATATTTTGAAGTAATGGTTACTGAAAATACAATATTTCAAAGCTGTGAAATGTAGCTATAGAATTCTTAGAAGGAAATTTATAGATAAAAATGCTTATGTTAGAAAGGAAAAATGTCTAAAACTAATGACTTAAGTTTTACCTTAACAACTTAGAAAAAGGAGATCAAATTAAACCTAAGTCAGTATTAGAAAGGAAAAAATAAAGACTAGAAATCAATAAATAGAAAACAAATCATAGGGCAAATGAATAAAATTACAAGTCAATTCTTTGAGATCAGCAGAATTGATAAACTTATCTAGACTGATAAAGAAGAAAAGACACTATAAGTGACCAATATAAGGAATCAGAGATTATCACTTTGATCCCATAGATATTTAAAAGACAATAAGGTTAGTTTGTTCTAAGTGGAGGGCCCGGGGAGGGAGGGAGCAATTGGGGGATCGTTTATGAATGTTATAGATGTCTAACCAATGTACTGTATACTTGAAACTAATTTAAATAAATAAAGTTATTTAAAAAGACAATCAGGGAATATTATAAAACTTATGCCAACAAATTTGACACAATGTTTAACAGAAAATTTGAAAGACCTTTTATCTATTAAAGAAATTTAATTTATTATGAAAGGAAGGAAGGAGGGAGGAAGGAAAGAAAGGAAGAAAAACAACTAACTCCACGCTCACGTGGTTCCACTGGTGAATTCTAACAAACATTTATGGAGAAAAAAATTCTCAAACTCTTTCAGAAAATCTTTTATAAGGTCAGTATAACTCTAATATCATAACCTGAAAAAGATCTTATAAATTTGTAGAGTTGGCCTACATCCAGAATGGATTCATTCAACCATGTTAATGTACTAAAAGTGACAATGATGGGTAAAAAAATAAGTAAAGAAAACTATACTATTTTCCCTTTTTTTATTCTTACCTCTCTATCTATTTAATAATAAATAGACTGACCTTTTTAGAATTGAAAATTGATCCATGTACAAACACCTTGAACTCTGTTCTCACTTTTGGAGCAGGTCTTTTCCCCTCCTGTCAGCAGTGAGATGCTGGGGGTGCAGGTGGGGCATGATATAGCACAGATCTGTTGTTCAAGGTGGTGGTAAGAAGCCTGATTCTGGTCACAGGTCACATGTGCACTCAAGTCTGCCTTCATCAGTAATAAAATTTAATTCATATTTTGATCAAAAACTATTTGGAGAAAAACCCAGAGGAAAAAACATTTATATACACATATATGTCATTTTACTAAATTTGTTCCTGCTTACTTTCCCAAAAAGAAAATATGGCGAAAGGGAAGAAGGAAAGTTTTAAACATTTTTAGAAAGATAAAATATGTTCACGTGGAAGATGTGAAAGTAGAAAGCAGAGTATAGTGACCACTCCCCCTTTTCTTTGTGTGAGGGGGGCAGTGGGGGAATAGGGGTACTGAAAATTTTAGAGGACACTAATATTTCAAGAAGCTCTACCAAGAAAGCAGAAAAAGTGTTCATGCAAAGTTCAGAATATAGATGCTGTAAAGAATGGAGGAGCTTATAACTGAAATGTCAGTATGACAGAAATTTCTGAGTTCTTTCCCTGGCCATCCCAAGACCTGCCTTGGGCTGATGCTACAGAAATATCTTCTGGTGAAGACCAATGGAACTGAGATCTTGCTTTGTGACCTTTCTCCCCCAGTTACAGAACTTTATCTTCCTGTTATAACTCTCAAAGTGGTGGTCAATGAGCATTTAATTAGCAATTGTTCTGGTCACAGTAGAATAAAAGAACCAGATTTATTCTCCCATCTGAAACAACTAAGATAAAAATGGACAAAATATGTGAAATACCATTTTTGAGACAGTGGGCATGAGACAGTACAAGACAGTGATCTCTGAGGGAGGGAAAACCCAGGGTGAACATGGAAATCTTTCTGAGCTAGCATCCTAGGGAGGATAAGCTACAGTTCCTAAAGCAGAGTTCCAAAGAGGAGAGAACTATTTAGAGAGGGGGCTGAGGATCTACAGAGGATCCTTAAGCTAAGTCTTAAGCTGAACATTGAGCATGTGAAGAAGCTACCTGAGGCCAGGGAAAACCTCTCCTGAGAGGATGAGAGATAAACCTCCCTACAGCTCAACCAAGGTTGCATTCTCGCAAGTCAGAGCACAAAACCTCGACTGCGTTATCTTCATTGTGTTAACTATTCAGAAATGTATTGCCTCAGTAGTGAGGAAATATAGCCCTAAATCAAAGGTTGCTCTGGTACCCTAAACACATTATGAAAAATAATAATAATAATAAATAAATAAATAGATAGATAGATAAATAAATGCAAGCCTTGAAAAAAATCAAATTAGTATCAAGTAACTTAAATGTTTCCCAGAACGAAGCTCAAGAATATTTATATAAATACAAAAATATTTAGCACCTAAACAAGGTAAAATTCATAATATATGGCATTCAATAAAAAAAATTACTAAGCATGCAGGAAAATGCAATGTATAAGGCAAAGGCAAAAGTTAATTAATGGAACAGACATAGAAATGTCACGGATAATAAAATTAGCAGAGAAGGACATTTAAAAAGTTATCATAACTGTATTCCATGTATTCAAGAGGTGGAAGAAATATGGAACATACTCAATAGAGACATGAAAGACATAAAAGGACTCATATTAAACTTTAAGAGATAAAAAATAGACTGGGTGGATTTAACATAGGATTAGACATCACAGAAGAAAAGATTAGTGAATTTAAAGTCGCAGGAATAAAAGCTATCAAAAATGAAACACATAAAGAAAAGGAGCTAAAAAAAATGACCAAAGCATCAGTGAGCTGTGGCACAACTCCAAAAATTATATATGTATAATTGGAATTCCTGAAGGTGGGGTACAGAAAGTATTTGAAAAATAGAACATTTCTAACTGACAGACTATCACGATCACTCAGGTTATTCGAATGTGTTATAATTCTATATATTTTCATGGATTTAAGTATATACTATTTTCTGAATATGGTTATTAAAAATATATTATACCTAGAAATGTCCAATATTTAAGAACAAGCCCACATTTAAAATCTGGAATCATGTATATTCTACCTAATAGATAAGTTGTTTTTAGAATATATTCAAGAGGCAAAATGAAGTTCTAATATTATTTTATCTCCTAATTTTTGTGGATCTAAATGTTGATGTATCACTGATGAAGAAGTTAAAATATTTCTCACACATAGAAGGTTCTCCCCCTCTGACTGGAATGAAAGCAGCTTGTGAAAGTGAAGAAAAGAAAGAAATTTTGGTCATGGCTTACAGAGAAAAATCAGCAAATTGTGGAATGAGTGATATTATCAGAGAGAATGAAAATTTAAAGTTTTAGATCACAGTGAAAAAAAGGAAGAAAAAAATCAGGAAAAATATATCAAGTTGTTATGTTGTACCCAAACTTATAGAATGTTATATGTCAATTACAACTTCAAAAAAGTAGGGAAAAATGAGGAACAAGCTTAGAGAATGGGAAACAGAACTTGGTCCCATTAGGAAGGTATAATACATATATACTCAAATATTCATAGGTGTTTTGGTTTGATCAAATATAAAGCACTTCATTTAGGATGATATTCTTTCTGCTTCTTCTTAATTGAATTCTACTTCAAGCAGTGAACATTAGACATCACAGAAGAATTAAAGGATACTGACCATTGAAAATACTACCCAGATTTTTCTCTCTTTGGAATTAGGATGATAATTAGAGAGAGGAACAATAATTATTTGCACTGTGGTCTACTTATGACAAAGAAGAAGTAGTAAACACTGCTTTAATGCCTCCAAAATTTGTCTGTAGATCACATTGTTGTAAAGCATACTGTATTTTTCCTCCCATACACACAATGGTATTATTGGAGGCTGAAATGTTGAGCCAAGATCATTTTGAAATCTAACACAGAAATGATAAAAAAAAGATGTAAAGACAAAGAGAAAAGATACAATAATAACAAAACCTCCTCACTCAGTTTAAATACTAAGATTAATATTCTATAAACCAAAGAACTTTAGAGCTAAATTATGTTCATTCAATCTCCTCATTCTTGGAGGTAAAGACATTAACCTGGGTTATGCAGTGATTTAGTTTAAGGGAAGGAACTGATATTCAGATGCAAGTCTCCTGAATCACAGCCCTGAGCTCTGTCCATGGAACCCACCGATTTGCTTTAGAGTGAAGGGAACATGAACTGACTGTATACACTGATTTTACAAGGAACTACTCTATTGCATCTTAAAGTATATATTAACATTCATAAAAATACTTCTAAAATAACCTTTACCTGCCTTGACCTAATACATTTCTGTAAGAAACATTAATTCCATATTTAGTTACTAGTAATTTTTGGCTCTCAGAATGTTAGAAGCACTTTTGAGGGTGCTGGTTTGGATGACACTAGCTCTCTTAAAAGACCTGTCCATGAAATAAATGATTTCTTCTTTAATCCCTTGATAAATGATTCCTTTTATACTTTTTAAGCAATTCAAATTCAACTGATTGTTATTTTCATAAATTGTCATCCCAGTGTTTTTTAGAGGAATATTTGAGGGGCTGGGAGCCAAGAAATGTGTTATCTGCTTGGGGTTTGGATAGTCATGGAAACTTTATGGATCTCAGCTTCCTCATGAAAACAAGAGGACAGAATGATCTCTATTTCTCTAAATCTCACTTATTTTTAATTATAGGGGTTGGAGAGTAAGAATCTCTAGAGTCTTCTTTCATTTGTAACTATCATTTTTTTCCTCTTCCCTTTTCATTTTTATACCCATCAACAAGTACAAGGATCTGTGAAATGACATAGGGTGGGGATGAGCTAAAGTAACTGTTATAATTTTTTATGTCTCATTTTTTAATATCACCTCAAGGACTGCTTCTTTTTCTTTCCTAAGCTTACTCTCCGCTTGAGCTTTCCTTCAGAAAGTAGGTAATTCTAGGTTAGTAAAAACATTTTTCATCAGATGGCTTTTGATGAGCAGCATGGTGAAATGACAAAAGATGAAGAACTGGGAATGCCTTTTTGAAATGTATGGTTTAAATACAAGCTAATTTCAAGGCAACCCTTTTATTTTTTTCTTCTTTTACTGGTACTAAACTTTCACTTTTTCTTTTTGTTAACTCTTAGTCACATTTCCTTCCCTGCTTTTGTTGTCTAGGTGATTCTTATTTGCCAAGCTACTTTAATCTTATTTTAAATTATAGAAACCAATAAATGTCTTAACTATGGCAATGGTACTCTTAACTAATAAAAATTCTATCCCAGTGTTACCAAATAAGCAGAAATATTTTGCTCTAAACAAATTAAATAGCCATGTCAAATATACTACTCTGTAGAGTTAATACAGCTTCCAAAGCTCCTATAAATCATAAGTGTTAGGAAATATTTGAGCAATTGCTTTGAGTTATATAAATCTAAATTATAATTCATTATAACAGGTAGGGTTACTTCAGGTAGTTTTATAATCTTATCAAATCTTCTATTCTGGCATTATGTTAAAACATTCAGCCAAAATTCCCAAACACCATTTATGAGCAGTGTGTGTGTGTGTGTGTGTGTGTGTGTGTGTGTGTGTAAATGACTTCAATTAGTTGACATTATACGCCTACCATTGATGACTCAAAGAGTATGCACACATCAGATGTTATCTGCCTAAGATATGAAATTCAACTTCAATATTATATTTGATCTCATAAAATCAACAGTTTATACCTCAAGGGGAGGGCTGGATAGTCTGCTGTTTTTATTTACAATGAAAATTGAACCTTAACTAGCCACACGGGAATATGGTAGACAATAATCCATTGTTGAACATTAGTCTTAGTATTTATCTAATTTATTGATTGAACAAAATGAGGTCTCTGACAACTCAAGAGCTTGGCATTTTATATTTTTTATTCTGAAGAAATGTTTGATTGACAATAAATTTCAAAAGAGTCTACTAAAGTTGAGCAAAGTTGGTCAAATACTAAGAGATATCAAGACATACCTTCAGTTTAATTTGTGGTTCAACCTCTCTTCCTAAAATGAAACAATAATCAGTGAACTTCTTAAAATAGGCTCTCTCTGTGTGTGTGTGTGTGTGTGTGTATGTAACAAGTTTGATAACAGTTTAATAAGATTGCATCAATTAACCCTTTGGCTATGTGGCATCCAAATTAGGTGCTGCTTCAAGTAATTTAGAATAAAAATGACCCAAAAAGTGGATTTGGACAAAACCAATTGAGTGTGTGTGTGTGTGTATGTGTGTGTATGTGTGTGTGTGTGTGTGTGTGTGTGTGTGTGTGTAAAATGGTGTCATAAATTTTATCCAGTAAAATTCTACAGGAATTTAGTTTTTAAAATTGCCTTTTTAATATTATTAGAAGAAAGGAATGAATTGGCTGTGGTTTTGCTTTAGTTTCTAAGGAAAAAACTTGCCATTATTCAGCTGTAGCTGACACTTTGAATGTCAATGTGGATATCAGCCCATATTTTGCAAGTGTTTGACCATTACTTGAGGGCAAAATTAGAAAATGGTATATTTTATCTTATATCATTTTATTTATGGTTGTAGCAAGCTTTTGACATTAGTATAATTTTTTGTGCTAATCCCCCATACCTTCAATGACCTTTACAAATGTAATTTTTTCCTCTATGTATTTTTTAAAGTTAGAAGTTTCGATCCTAGGAAGAGCTTCAAGAAACAGGACAGACTCTTCTAGAACCATCTCACAGGGTTAATAACCTTGAAAACTTGAAAGCAGCAACACAAAACACATGGTAGTACTCCAGCAATTTTGTCCAACCCCTGGACCCATTTTTAGGTCTCACAAGGAAACCTTGGTTTCTCAGTACCTTCCCTCCAATTAAATTGACCAGAAAATATCCTTTTCCTCTCCCAGCTCCTAGATTGCAAACTCATAAATGAAGTCAAGCTGTTCATATTATGCTTACATTCTCCACAGTAATGTTATAAATTTAAAAATGAAGCAATATCTACTCTGTGTTCTAGCTCCTTACATAAACAGTTCATTCCATACATATCGAGGGATTATTAACAACTACGTTTTGTTTTTCTATTCCCTCTGTAGTTTTAACTAGTTATACAGCTATTTACTTCCTTCCCTTTACCTGTGTACTATTTTAAAGTCTTGATTCAACTGAGAAAGCAGCTCTGTTTCATGGAGTAAGTAAAGTGACTCATGAATAACATTTACTTCCTGAGGACTATTAAAGGGCTAAAGAGAAGCCACATACAAATACTCTAGAAAAATCTATTCGAATGGAAAGAAGTTGTTTTATATTTTGAAATTTTTTACATGGGAAACAAGTACAATATGATAAATCTTGGAAATTAGGAGAACATTTTAGTTTTAACACTTACAGTGATTAGTATGTATTTGGAATATCACATGAAAATAAAAATGAAAACAAGCCAAAAGGTTAAATTATTGTAATTACTGCACTTGTATTTTTTATGATGTTGTAGGAAAGGTTGTCACTCTGATAGCATCCAGCAGCTTAAACTTGGGTAAGTCATGTCACCTCTCTAGGACTTATTTAATTCACTTAGGCCAAATAACTCATAAGGTCTGTTTCAGATCTAAAAACACTGTGATTCTGTATTATTGGTAGGGAATACTTTAACAAAGTTCAGATTGACAAATGCTGACAAGCTATATATACTTCAAATTCAAAGACATGACATTACTTCGGTGGGAGAGGGGGCTGGGTGAGCAGTTGCAGGAGGAGAAACAAAGGAGAAGATATACTTTTGGGAGGTGAGTAATCAGTTTGAAATGAAAGGGAGATTTTCGTATGGGTAGTTATACCAACCTTTCAGTAGCAATAATAGCAGGTTGTTGAAGGCCCTGAACACTAAAATAGGGAGTTTAGATTTGGTCTGTATACAACAGAGATGAGATGAGACATTAAGTAAAATAAGGAGGACTGGAGACTCTCCAATGGGGTAACAGCAGCAATCATAACAATGGCTAAATTTTATTATGCATTTACTGCATGGCAGGCCTTGTTCTACATCCTTTGCATAACTGACTCATTAAAGTAATGAAAATAACTTCATAAGTCAGATACTATTATTATTCCTTCTGTTAAAAAAGGAAACTGGGGGAAAGGGGGAAATTTAAGAAGCTTGTCTAACCACAAATACAAAAATATATAGAAAAAAGTCCTATTAAAGATCCAAAACAATTTAGAGAGGAGCCAACAATATGAATTTACTTTCAAAAAGTTGATTTTTGGAAAAACACTTATTGCATTAAGAAAATATGTATACATTTTAAGTGTAGCTATCATTTATTCCAATGAAACTTTTATTTTGGAAGAGGAAAATACATGCACAGTGTTATAGTCATGCTTGTAAGTTTATGAGAGTGCACATATTAAAAAAATAATTTAAAATAAAATCAACCTCACCCAATCCAAATCTTATCTCTAATATATCTATGTGAAACAATGAATAGTGAATTCTTCCAATCATTTAAGGAACAAACAATACCAACTCTTATAATCTGTTTAGAAAACAGAAGCAGGGTGGACATTTCCTAATTTAATATATGAAGCCAGCATCACCCAGATATCAAAACTATACAAAGTTATTACAAGAAAACGACAGACCAATATATCTTGTGAGCATAGATACAAAAATCCTCAAAACTATTAGCAAATTGAATCCAACATTGTAGAAAAGGAACTATACACTATAATGAAGTAAAATTTTTTTTCAGGTATACAAGGTAAGTACAATATTTGAAAATCAATTAATGCAATCCACATCAAAAGGCTAGAGAAGAAAAATAACATGATCAAATAAAAAGATAAAAAGCATTTAACAAAATCCTATACCCATATATGATAAAACTTCTCACCAAACTAGGAAGAGAAGGGAATTTCCCCAATTCCATAAATAATGTCTACAAAAACTCTATGGTTAACTTCTTAGTAATGGTAAGAAACTAGAAGTATTCTCCCTAAAATCAAGAATGAGGCAAGAATGTCCCCTCTCAACACTCCTTTCAACATCATACTGAAGTCCTGACTAATACAATAAGACAAAAGAAAGAAATAAAAGGTATACACAAAAAAAGTGTTGGCGAAGATGTGGAGAAAAGAGAACCCTTGTGCACTGTTGCTGGGATTGCAAATTGGTACAGCCACTATGGAAAACAGTTCAGAGGTTCCTCAAAAAATTAAAACTAGTCTACGACCATGCTACCCTGAACAAGCCCAATCCCATTTGATCTTGGAAGCTAAGCAGGGTCGGGCCTGGTTAGTACTTGAATGGGAGACCACCTAGGAAGACCAGGTGCTGTAGGGGTAAAAAAAAAATAAAATAAATAAGGGATTGTAAGCTGACAAGGTCCTTGCAATCTGAGAGATCAACCAAGGGTTGCCTCACAAAAAAAAAAAAAAAAAAAAAAAATTAAAACTAGAACTACCTTATGACCTAGCAATTCCATTTCTGGGTATTTATCCAAAGAAAACCAAAACACTAATTTGAAAAGATATATGCAACCCTATGTTCACTGCAGTGCTATTTACAATAGCCAAGGTATGGAAGCAACCTAAGTGCCCATCAATAAACAATTGGATAAAGAAGATGTGGTACATAAATACAATGGAATCCTATTACTTAGCCATAAAAAAAAAAAAAAAGAAAAAGAAAAAATGAAATCATACCATTTGCAACAACATGGATGGGCCTAGAGGGTATTAATGAAAAGTGAAATAAGTCAGGCAGAGAAAGACAAACACCATATAATTCCACTTATATATGGAATCTAAAAAAACAAAATAAATGAACAAACAAAATGAAAACAGGCTCATAGATACAGAGAAGAAGCTGGTGATTGCCAGATGGGAGGAGGGTTGGGGGGCTGGGTGAAAAAGGTTAAGGGATTAAGAAGTACAAATTGTTAGTTAAAAATAGTTATGGGGATATTAAGTACAACATGGAGAAAGTAAGGGAAAAAAAGAAGAGAAAGAAAAAAAAGAGAAAAAAAAGAAAAAGAAAGGTATACAGATTGGGAAGGAAGAAATAAAACTGTCCTTGTGTTTAGGTAAAATCCCCCCGAATCAATGACAACGACAACAACAAATAACAACAATAAAACCCTCTTGGTACTAATAAGTGATTGTAGCAAGTTTGCAGGCTACAAGGTTAAAATTGTAAATATAGAAATTCAATTGCTTTCCTACATACAATGAGCAATTGGAATTTGCCATTAAAAACACAACACTATATTAGTTTCAAAAAAAGAGAAATAATTAGATATAAATCTAACTATATATATGAGGAAAACTACAACATTCTAATAAAAGAAAACGTAAAAAGATCTAAATAAATCAAAAGGCATTTCATGTTCATGTATAGGAAGATGTAAAGATGACAGTTCTTCCCAATTTGGTCTACAGATTCAAAGCAATCCCAGTCAAAATATCACCATGTTAATTTGTGGATGTCAACAAAATAAATCTAAAGTGTATATAAAAAGGCAAAAGACCTAGAAACGCCAATAAAATATTGAAGAACAAAGTCATGGAAATGACATTATTCAACTTCAAGACTTACTATAATGCTATATTAATCAAGATTGTGTGGTACTGGAAAAAGAATAGACAAATAGATCAAAGGTACAAAATAGAGCCCAGAAATAGACCCACACAAATACAGTAAACTGGTCTGTGATACATGAGCAAAGGCAATCCAGTAGAAATGATGCTAGAACAATTGAAAATCCATAGGCAAAAAAAAAAAAAAAAAAGAATCCAGACACAGACCTTATAACTTTCATAAAAATTAACTCAAAATAAATCATAGACTAAATGTAAAATCCAAAAACAAAATTTCTAGAAGGTGAGAGAGAAGAAAATGCAGGTACCTGGAAGTTGGCAATCCATTTTTAGACACAGCAACAAAAGCATAATCATGGTAAGTTGGAGTTCATCTAAACAAAAACTTTCTGCTCTGTTAAAGACAATGTTAAGAGAATGAAAAGATAAGCCATGTACTATAAGAAAATATTTGCAAATGTTTCCCTGAGAAAAGAAACTATATCCAAAACATGCAAAGAAAAATTTTAATTCAAAAATAAAAAAAACAACTCATTTAAAAATTGAGAAAATGATCTGAACAGGTACTTCGCTGAAGATCTACGGATGACAAAAAAAAATATGAAGAGATGTTCAACATTATTTGTCGTTAGTGAATTGCAAATTAAAAGAACAATGAGATATCATTAAATACCTATTAGAAATGGCTAAATTCTAAAGCTATGACAAAACCAAATGCTGACAAGGATGTGGAGCAACAGGAACTCTCATTCATTGCTGGCAGGGATGCAGAATGGTACAGCTACTTTAGAAGAAAGTTTGATAGCTGTGCACAAAGCTAAATATAGTACTATATTAACATATGATTTAGCAATCATTCTCCTACATATTTACCTAAATGATTTGAAAACATGTCCACATAAAAACTTGCACACAGATGTTTATAGCAGTTTTATTCATAATTGCCCAAACTCAGAAGCAACAAAGATATCCTTCAGTAGGTGAATGAATAAACTGTGGTACATTCATACAATGAAATGCTATACCAAAATAAGAAGAAATGAGCTATCAAACTATCGAAAGACATGAAGGAGCCTTAATAAGTGAAAGAAGACAATCTGATGGGCTAAATACTACATGATTCCAACTATATGACATTCTGGAAAAGGCAATACTATGGAGAGAGTAAAAAGCTCAGTGTTGCTAGGGCTCCCAAGAGAGGAGGCTGGGGATCAATAGGAGCACAGGGGATTTTTAGGGCAGTGAAACTGTTATTAAGTAACAATAATGTATTAAAATTGGTTCATCAGTCGTAACAAACATACCACATCAATGCAAGATGTTAATAATAGGGGAATATGGGTATGGAGTTGGGTAGAGAGAGTATAAAGAGATAAGAAGTTCTCTGTACTTTCAGTTCAATTTTTCTATAAACCTAAAACTGCTCTGAGAAATAAAGTCTATTAAATAAAAATATTAAAATTAACCTAATCTAAAACAGATTTTTTTTTTTTGTCTGTGGCATACCTATGAGGAAAAATGAATAGCATCATCAGAAAAGTGTGGCAGCAGCCAGAAAGATCCAGGGGAAGCAAGCACACAGCAGACAGAATTCTTCTTTACTACTCTTCTGATTCCAATATTGTACCTTCAATCTACATGGATGCCAGAATAACCCTGCTAGTAGATAATCTGAACATGTCACTTTACTGTTTAAACTTCCTTGAGAAAACCTATGGGCTGGCTGCAATATAAAATTTAAACTCCTTGGCATGCAAGGTCCATAATAGTCTGATAGATTCCACGCCTCTGTCTACCCTGAAGCTTTTCATCCCATCCAAGAAGTTTTGCAAGAACAGGAAAGTCCTCCTCTGGCCTAGTGAACTCCTGCTCATTCTTTGAATATCATTTAGGGAGTTCTCTTCCTGATCAAGCCTTCTGAGCCTTGCAGGAAGCTTTATGATTCTTTTTCCTGTGCTCCAGTTGACTCTAGTACATAACTCCAATAAGACAAATAGCACACTGTGACATAATTGTTCATTTGCATATCTGGATCCTCATTTGACCCAAGTTCCTTTAGGGGACCACTATGTTGTATCTGTCTTTATTACCTAGTATCTGGCACAGAGTCTAGTATATAGTAGGTGTTGAATAAATGCACTGAATATTTAAGCTCTGATTCACAGCAGCCTCTATGGTAATATCCTCTAGCTAGTATTTTAATAGTTCACACTTCTCTAATTAATTCTCACTTGTATATATAGTGAACTTTTGTTTATCCACAAGAGGATTATTCCCATTGTACCTTAGACTAGCAAATCTTACTTTTAACCTCTTGTTGACATCACCAGCTGCTTACTTATGTCCTTCATTGACATTTTCACCAATGTCATCTACTTTTCTCTTGCATGCAGGTAGGAACACAGCAGAAGTTGGAAAGAAAGGTACTTCTAAAGAAACAAACATTTATTTTCCTCTCTTTATCTAAGATTCTGGGCTTAAAAATGAAAGAGATCTCAAATACAGAAAAAAGAGAATACCAGTCAAAGACTGATAATTCTTTACCCCAAACTACAAATCTCTGAATAGCTTTGAAAATATGTTACTCAAAAAACAATAATATGTATCTTTATATTATATATTCTATGTCTATTATACTGGTGCTTTATAACTTCTAACTTTCTCAATTCTTTGCATTTGCAAACTTGATGACTGTACTACATGGAAGGATGTTTAGGAATAAAACAAGAGCAGCTGTACACTCCTAAAGTAATCATACATTAAAAAACAATTTTCAATTTCAGAGTGCTAGTAAAGATAAAAAATAAATACTTTAATCTCAGGCACAGTTTTCTTTTTTTGTTTTGTTTTTATGTTTCCCTAAGAATGTTACATGAAACTATTTTTTAATGTCATTTACATTAAACTCTTGAGCTACCGACAGTGCCTTATATTCTTCTGAAGGCCCCTGGTAGTGATTCTTCTTTTAAATTTAAAAGCCTAATAAACCCAGATTTTCAAAAGTAGCTAATATTGGGTTGAGGGCCAAACAATATAATGATGCAGAGCTACTCGCATTATTCCTGGAGCTATTTGATTTTGACAAGCCCACATTTGGTAATTAACATGAGAATGCCCCCTTGGGCCATTCTCCTGTTAGCTAAAATATCTTATAAATTACTGTAATAAAAGGAAAAAAAAAGGAACATGCTGCCTGTCAATGTTTCAACTTATCTAGCAAGAGGAGGAGACAAAGCCCTGATCTGGAAACATACAGATGCTAAATGGGAGCGTAAATTTTACTGTTTGACCCAACATGAGAGAGTCACCTATTCTATGGTGGGACATACACACAGCATCAACCGAGTTCCCAAAGCAAGAGGTGCGTTGGTCCTTTTGGATAAGTAATATTTTTGTTTCATAATCATGCTTAGTAACTGATATCACATCATCTACTAAATGCCAGGTCAGTGGACACAGCATCTGTAATTGAAGAAGCAGCTTCATATATTCCATTTTAAGGTCTCTTGGCAGAGTTTAATAAATAATGCCATCTACCAATGATGTAAAATACAGTCTAATTTATTGTACTAATCTAGATAAACGTATTAACATGGCCATAATATAGATTCTATGTGCATTTGTGGTTAGGAGTCAAATGTCTCTTCACCACTTCTGTTTGCTCCCATCTGGCTATGCACTTGTAATCGGCCAAAGGAATTGCAAGTAGACAAATGATCAGGTTTTATAGTTTATTTTCTTGAGGCTAGGATTTACCAATGATGTAATTCTAATTCTGGCAAAGAGAAGCAACAATCTTAGATTTGACTTTTAAAATTCCTCTAGTCCACTTTTTTTCCCTGTTTCATCCATATATTAATTTACAACGTATTATAGACATAGAGGCCACCAAAATATAATATAACACAAGTAATACATTTTCCATCAGTAATGGAAACTACTGTGTGTTTAAACAGATCTATATTGCTATACTATGAATATTTGGTAATCAGGTAATGGTATACGCAATAAATGCATCTAAAAAAAAAACTTTATTTTTCTCACCCTACAATTTTACCTACTGTTACCTAACCAACTTTTATTATCATTGATTTATTTTAATCTGAGACATTAACCACATTATTTTGAGTCGGCAGCAGCCACTGATTGAACAGAAGTTTTCTACGTTCTATTACTTAGGGTACTATTTTTTACTTCAGTTAAAGACCTGAGGGACTCAATGGGTATAAAATGTAGACTTATTGATAAAAATTCTAAGCCTCCAATAGAATATAGCTCAAAAATAGCTGTGTTTAATCCACAGCAGACATCATTTGCTACTACTGCTGAATTTTAACAGGAACAGATCCAAAATCATGTCAGTGTTCCCATTTTTGTGCCACAGAGTAATGACATTTAATCAGGAATATTACTACACTCTTTTGGTGACAGCTGAGACACAAAACCAGCCAGCTGATGCAATTCCTGTCTTATTGTTGGCGGCCCATAAGCAGCAGCCACAAACAGGAAACTGCCTTACCTTGTGTGTATCATCAGAGGGAACTTTACAGAGCAAGGCTTGCATATAGACTACAAATAACATCCATGATATTTCCCAAAGACTTCTGGAACCATCCTAGTTTCCACCTATCCCTGTGGCCAAAAGAAACTTAAGGAAGAAACTGTTCTAGATCTTTTAATACAATGGTGCTGCACTTGCCAGGTGTGAGGCAATATGAGGTTTGCAGAATACAACCACCACAGCTCCTGCTTAGTTAGATCGATGGCCTATAATTACCTGAGAATTACTTGGACACAAATCAATGGTGTATTATGTCCCATTCATAATGAGCAGGGTTAACTTTTGCCTGGTCTGGGAACGTCATGATAAAGACAATATCCCCATCTGTTTACTATGCCTAGCTCTGCATGCCCAAGCTGAAACTGATTCAGCCCAGAAAGACTGAGGATATGGGAAGAGGGCTTCAAACAGAAAGAGAGTGGGGCTGTATGCATTCTAACTCTGAAAACAGCCTTCAGTTTAGTGGTTGCAGGTTTTCATTCAACCCGATCTGCACTAAAGATTGACATCTTCGAGATAAAAGGCTTCACATTCCATTAGATGTCTTCAGCTTGGCCAGCCTCCTCCCCCCGGCCACGCCCCAAGGGATCAAGCCACATTTTGATGACATCCATCAAGCTCACAATTCCAGCTCAACAGTTTGCAGCAATTTCTCCATCTTACAGCTATCATTGAAAGAGGAGTGGGGGGAGATCCATGCAAGTGATAGGAAGGGGTGTTTGGTGCTATCTGAAACATTGAACGTGCAGCCCCATAACTAAGCTGCCACAAACACACAACTCTATCCTGTAATACTTCTTAAAAGTAAAGGAAGAGAGCTGGAGTCCTGCTGGATTTCCCTTAGCAACCTGACAGGAGCCCACAAGGTCAGCTAGCAGGAAGCGTAGAAAATTATACAGTGGGGAATTATCAGCTAAATTATTTCACTATACTCAGGATTTTTACTGTTCTTCCCAAGACAGTGGCCTCTTGCTACTGAGATTATAAACATGAATAAAAGGACAAGAATGACAAAAGAAAGGGGAAAGGAGAGGAAAACATTTTAAATAGCTTATTTATTTTAATGTGTGTGTGTGTGTGTGTGTGTGTGTGTGTGTGTATATGTGTGTGTGTGTATATATATATATATATATATATATATATATATATATATATGGCTTTGTTATTTGTTTTGAAGCAACTCCTTGAGGCTACTGCTCAGGGATCCAATCTGCTTGCTTTTTTCTCTGGCTATGATGCTTCTGATCCTTTTTGTTTGGGGTGCAAGGACAATGGGGGTTGGGCCAGAGACTGCCTCACTTTCAGGTTTGCTACACAAGCTACAGCAGCAGCAGGAGCAAGCATGATTTATCAATTAACAGGTAATGAAAAAAATTCTCTGCAATTAAAGATATGATTTTGCTCAAACAGGAAGCAGCACCATACAACTGTGTACCCCTCTGAGGAATACTCAGCTCCTGTCACTAATGTGGAACACAGCTAATTTTAACAGAGTGTGTGTGGGCCCCTTGGGGGACTCCATGTTGATGAAGGAATATACAGTAGGGAACCCCCAGAGGAACTAGCTGATTGGAGAGCCCCAGGAAAGGTGTAGGGAAATTACATTTCCTGTTTCTTAGGAGAGTTATTAAAGGGAAAGGCAGCTTTAATCACTGAAAGACCAGTTGCTGTATTATTTTTGATTTATACACCAAAACAATACCCTTTATTCCTTGGTTGCTTTTTAATATATATGTCAGCTTAGTCAATATTATATTTCAGTATAACATATAAACAACTGTAGGATCTTGTTAAAAATGTGAAGGGTTTTGAAAGATTATACAAGATAAAATATATTATTGCTACTTTACCAAAAATCAGAGAAAATTAAAGTAGACAGATAGAAATTTTCCTTTTTTTCCCTTTCACGTAAATCAACAATATTTTTTTAAAAAAGCAATGAACCATGAATTTCCTAATGATATAAAAAAAAAGTAGTAGGGTTCTCAGTATTTCCTTTTTCTGGATATACAGTTTCCACAGAAAGAAGATTCTCATTTCTCTGTAGTAAATGTAGAAAAGAGAGAATAATTTGTTAAGATTATGTTTATGTCCATTTGTTTAAAATATTTCTATATAGTCAATATTTTACAACAATAATTTAATAAACTTTGAAGATAGAGGAATCTTCAGATTACCTAGTTCAACACTTTCATTTTTCAGGTAAGAAAACAAAGAGGGAGAGAGGCTAAGTGTTAAGAATATAATGACGACTACGATAAATCCAACACTGGTTGGGTAATTACTCTGTTGGGCACTGCTCTGAGCTCTTGGCATACATTATTTTATTTTATTCTTACAAAAGTTCTCTGAGGTATTATCATTATTATCAATTATCACTATTATTACTTTCATCTAAGGAGAAGCTCAGGTTTAGAAAGGGTGAGTGACTTACCCACGGCCACACCAGAGAAGGACAGAGGCAGGATGTAGTACAGTTTTGACTTTAGAGTCTGTGTCCTTAACTACCAGTTATCCTTTCTCTTCTGTCCCACACCGACTACAGGGACATGCGCACTAGAGCCCAGTTCCCTTGATTTCAGGTCTAACAATAAAAAAGAAAACTATCTGATATGTATTAGGTTGTGATGAAATGCTCTCTGCAACCAATAGATCACTCTACAATGTTAAATTTCTAGTAGAAAGTCTCAATATCAATTCTAACTGTGAAACCAAACAGAACAGCACATGTGCAGGTCAGTAAAGTCTAGGAATGTGGTTGCTGGACTGAGAGGGATGTGAATGAACTTGGAGAAAATTAGGCGGGGAGGCCCGGCTCCCACTGCTGTGACCTCTGACCTTCCAGAAGGATCTTCATCATCTATCTCTCTCTGACTCCCAGGTTATGTCTCCTCACATCACGGTCCAGTCCAAACCTAATTACATTTATAAAAACAAACGTTCCATTTACGGTGCTTTTTAAATTTAATTGAAAGACTGTGTCTTCCTAAAATAGCCAAAATCTATAACTGTCTTTAAAAACATCCACGCTGAAAACTGCTTGCCAAAGCAGTACTAAAGAACAGCAACGGTGTGTGGCAGGAGTACAAACAGCTTTTCTTTTAAAACACAACCTCCCCCCCCCAAAAAAAAAAAATTATAGACTAACAACTGTAAGTGATGGAGTAGGCATCTTTAAACCCTGCCCCCCAGTATCACTTCGGGCAAAGGTTTCCTCTTCTGTTGGAACTGGAACATTTGGAAACAGGCTGCCCCTGCAAGCTTTGTTCTCATTCCTTGGGAGGATTCCTCTGACAGTTCCTAACTGCATTATCAGGATTTGTCTCGCTCGTAATGGCCAATTCATTTGTATTACCACATTTAGACCTTACACTAAGCAGATAGTCACAGGTATGAAGAATCGTCCCATGATTTCACTGGAACTGACTGTTCTGACTGGCTCAGAGGAACATACCGACAGGAAATCAACTCTTCCGTTCCTGTTTCCCCACCCCTTTTCAGACAGGCAGACAAATGGATAGACAGTGCGCGTGTGAACGCGCACACACCCCACAGACCCCAGCAGTAAGCCTCAACCTCACTGGGGAAGAACTGAGACAAACATTGAGCCCAATTCTTCATTAAACAGTTGAGGAACTGAGTCTGGGAGAGGATAAGAGATCTGCCACGTGTTTGTTATAAGTGGCAAAGTGGCTCGATTCTGAGGACATCTGACCCCAAGCCCATTCTTCTTTACAGAGCACTATTTCACTAAAAGCATAAAAAATCCTTCTCCATTAATGGACATGTTCAGGATTCTCCTTTCTATGAGCCCTTGTTTAGCGACTCCGTTTTATAACCAATCAGTTTCTCAGGCCTTTCTTCCACACGGACATCCTCACCCACTGGTGGAGGGCTCCGCTGCTAGAATCAGACACAGAACAGTGTCAAGGACTTCCTGGGAGGCCGAGGTAACAATGTCCCAGCCTTTCTCACGTGGTTAATGTGATGGTCCAGCTGGGGGGATGACACCTCTCGGGGATTCATCTCTGCTCTGAAAACAACGGAGTGCATTAAAGATACCTACTTTGTCAGCATCTACAAACACAGGGCATCAGAGACCTCAACACGTTCCAAAGTATTTGTGAAGGAAAAGAAACATTAGAAAGTTATTTTGAGGTTCAAAATCTGAAAAGAAAAAGATAACCCTGAGTCATATTCTAATTTTTATAGGTACACTTTGTACCTAGCTTTCAGTAGATGAGAGAGGTGGCACACGAGAAACGGATCATTAAACAGTAGTGTGAAACCAGGGAAATTAACCAGCTGCTGTGAAAGCCACCTCTCTTATTCTCTGAGAAAAAGTAGAGGGTGGGGGTGGGGAGGAGAGAGCATAGGAAAAGTAGGAGTAAAGGAGCTGATTGAACAGATAAAGCATTAGCTTAGAAGTCTGAGGACTGTAAGCTAATGAACGAAAATTGTTTGATGAAAAAATAATAGTTGCATGTGAAAGAGCTTCCATACTTTGAAATTATAATAATTTTGTCCTAGAAGGGCCTTAAAGATAATTTAATTCAATGCCTTGATTTAACATAACAAGAAACTGAGGAACTGAGGTGGAGAAAGAACTGACTTGACCTCATGTCCATGTAGCAAGTTGGTGGCAAGAGACTGGCCTCCTCTCGCACAGTATCTACTAGTCCACATTGCCTGGCCATCTAACTGGCCAAAAGGCACTAGAGAGCCCTTTTCAGTCAGGCAAGGAAGTACAGTGTACAATATGGTTGGGTTTGGCTGTATATTTTTCTGAACAGAGGAGGAATCTGTATGACTATCTGGGTTCTTAAGTGAGCATTCCATGTGCCTCCACCAAGCCAGAAATATAAAAAAGACCAGTAGTCCTTACGAGCAAAGGAATCTGGCAAAAGGCTACGCACAAAAAGTCAACACGAGGAAGCTGTCCCATAGAATACAGTGTCATACAGTCCAGAACCTTTGGGAAAAATGGAGTCATGAGAAAAATGGAGGTGGAACTACCATTTTTTGAATGCTTTAATTACTGAGAAAAGGTCTTACTTCTACTGAGGTCTTACTTCATTTGGTCTTGGTCTTCATACACCCCTTTCTCAGATGAGATAACTGAGGCCAGAAATGTTTAGTGACCTGCCTATTACACAGAGAGTCAATATTCTAGCCTGGGTGTGCTCCAGAGTCCAAGATTTTTCTATGTAACCATGTTTCTTTTCTTTCCACTTACAAGTGCTTTGGGTAAGCAAAACTAGGTCTTTTGGTGACCTAGTTTTGGGTGACTTTGGGTGACTATGGTATCAGCTCATAACTTACATCTTTTTTGCTTCATCAAATCATACATTCCAAATTTCTATCTGTTCTGGAATGAAATGAAAAGGCAGTCTCTTCTTAACTTCCCTTTCTGATCCCACCCTGATACTTGGAAGAACAAAAAGGATAGCAGCCAACATGAAGGAAAGTAACATCTCTCGGCTAAGACGGCTGTGCCAAAGAAAGAGATAAAGCAGGAACAAAGTAACAAATTATATTGTCAGAGCAAATGTGAACTTTTTGATTGGGGATGACATTTATTTTAAGTGTGCAGTGACGGCAGGGAATCTGTCAGGGTAAGACATGGCAGAGGTTTCAGCGTTTGTTAAGAGTGCCGTGGGAATTTAGCTAAAACTGTTAAAACTGACACCATTGGCTTTTGTTAACACATTAAGCATGGGAAAAGTGCCAGTCAGCATATCCTCCATAGCATCAGTTCAGTTAAATCATCTGGAAGATGCATAAAACTGGGGGAGATAATAATGGCTACATTTTTCAACACATGGGGAGACAGAGGGGAGAAGGCTAGTGCCTTTTTTATAAGAATAACAAATGATTCCTTTAAGATAGAGCTCCCAACAAGGAAAAAGGGGTGGGAGGGCATTTTTATCGACTCTGCTATATTCCTAAAGAGGTTTTAGTGTAGAAAACAAAGTTCACATGCTACTGTGTGATGCCAAGATTTGTAGGAGAAAATTACCCTTGATACACACACAGATGCACACACATGGAAGTAAAACTGAAGACCTGTCTCAAACATTCTGCTTTAAAATAAACTCAATTGTTACTTCGGAGTTAGGCTGAGAAAAAGCAGAAATTCAGATGTTTACCCAGTGAGATGAACTAAATCAAATGCAAAGGCACTCTTGCTTCTCCACAAAATCTTCAAAGGAACCCAATAAGCTGAACCTTGCCTTGACCCGATTCCTCTTAAGAAGCAGATCAAAAGAAAAGAAAATTGAAAGCTTGATAATGACATGTGCTTCCAGCAATTAAATGGGTACGAGCTCTTGGTGACCACAATAACATTATATTGAAATGGCAGCCTAAGCTTCTTTGGATAAATGTTTTGATTGGAGTTGAAGAATTTCATTCTCAGTACCCTCTGACTAGTAAATGAAAAATCACATGTTTATGTCACTAAAAGACTTAAGGAAAAAGTTTGGTGTTTATGTTTGAAGAGCACAAAAGACATGGTGGTGCTTGCCAAACTGTGCTAGAAAATGCAACGCCTTTTAACAGAACGCCATCCGTGTGCTTTGCATGACCTTGGGAAATGAAATATTCCTTCAAAGTTAGGAAATCCCCTGGGAGCCATTTTCCCTGAGGGCATAGAAAACTGAAATCTTGTCCGAGTGTCCCCTCACTAGCTCCACGACTAAAGAAAAGCCTTCAATTTGGCAAGACACTATGAAGAAAATGACTTACTGCCCTTTGGCAGAGATTGAACCCTGTGTGTACCTCTACTGCAGGATTACACTCTTTGTAGTCTGCAGAGGCTCAGAGTTTACTGGTCATCTGACTTGGGATTTTCTGGTCAGCTTCCAGGAGAATGTTTATTGTCCATAGGTTAGGGTGCGTTTAATTTAAAGCCTCTCTGCCTCTCTGGTTATCTGTAAATGATTATTCTGTGCTCAGATTTTTCAGCAATAGATTCTAATGAATATAAATAAAATAAGCCCTTGTTTTCCAATTATAGTGCCATGACCCTCTCTAAAACAACATCACCACTGACTGTAGGTGACCAGTGTAACTTTCCAGCATTCCATGTGCTAGGAAGTTTTTGCTCATTTGCGCCTGTCTGGCTTAGCTGATAAAACACAGACACAAAATTAAGGGCAAAAACATAGAAATTTGCTGCCAAGAACTGTCCTTTTATTAGGCAAACATCATCTTGTGTTGCTTAAAACACTAAGCATTTTTCCTAAAGGGCTGCTTCCATTATCCTCCCCCATAACACCAAAAAGAGAACATATGGAAGAATGAGCTTAGACCAAAAGGATCTTTTTTTTTTTTTTTCCTTTTGGCTACAGGAGCAGAGCAGTCACACAGGCACAGTACCTCATCAAATAAACCAGACTGACATGGTTCTGACTTCACCAACCTAATTTCCTAGATCTTTCAGGTCTTCCTATCCATCTCTGGCTATTCCCAAGCACAGGAACTCACCAGGCAAAGCACCTAGGTTATTCAGACACATTGCTACTGATTTTTTAAATTAATTTTTTTTTTTTAAAAAAGATCAAGTAATTGCCATAGCAGTGTCCAAACTTAGAAAATATTTCTCATCCCCAAGTAAAACTGACTGAAATAAAGTCATTGGAACTGGCCTCATTATTGGCAGCTTTCAATGGAATAATAGCTAACTAACACATGACTTAATTCTTAATCTTTCTTTCCTCACTGTCTACCTCAAGAGTTTTGGGGACTTCTTTTTTGCAGACAAGGAGCACAGTGCTTTCATGGAACAGATGTGGCTTGCAAGTCTTAGACTGGAACCTTGAGACAGCAAGACCCAGAAGAAAGAAAAAAATACAGGCAACTGATCACAAAACTGCCATCTATTTTTAACTAATGCATGGATATGTGGGTTGTTTCCTAGATTTTCAGAGATATTTTACAGTAGCTTTTCTTTTATAAATTATATATAATTTTTTCATATCTAAGAAAGGTAGAAGCATTCTTTAACTCTTATTTTGCAATAGTTTCTATTAGTTCCAGAAATAAAATTCAGGAGACAGTTACTTAAGAGATTCCTATTTCACATATGTCCTTTAGTTTAGTTTTTAAAAGCAATTCTAATTAACCATTCTAATAGGTTATGGTAATTTAGTTCCAAAGTTATTAATCTGCCTACAAACAAAATTACACCTGTTAAAGATGTTCACATTGTTATCAATAGATATGCAAATATACTGGTATTGACCTTCCCTTGACACAAACTATCATGACTAGAGAGCTTAATAAGCACTGTCTCACAAAACTTTGAAAAGACAGATTTAGTGTCAACACATACTCTACATTATATTTTCCATACTTTGGGTCCTCTTCTTTCAGCATTTCCAACACTTACAGAGTAGGTTTTCCCCAAAGCTAGTTTTCTATCAAATCTCATATCCATGCTTTGTGACATCCCAGAAACCTCCCAAATAACAATGAAATCCTAAACAAATTTATTATCATGTCAAGTTGATAATAAAAGATGAAGTCAGTCATAACTACCAAGAAGCAAGAATCTTGTTTTTCAGGAAGATATCTTTGCCTTCAGGAATAAAGAGATGAAAAATCAAGAAAAGATAACAAGTGACTATAAGGTAATGAGATGGATTTTCTTGTGTATCTTTTAAACTGGCTTTGAGAACAATTAAATCAAAACAATTAAAATCAGTGTTGTTTAGAATAAGTTGATAGCCTTCAGTGGTGACTATATGAAGAATAATCTTCATTATTACTTATAAGTACCCTCATTTCAAAATTAAAAGTAACATGAAATATATAATATTTAAAAATTTCTTTAAAAAGTTTTAAGATACTTTGCTAAATAACAAAAATCTGAAATTTCTATTATTTTATATATTTTTATTATTCAAGAACTTAAAAAAAGGAAAAGAAACATTTTCTGCCCCCAGTGGGAAGGACCAATAGATACTGAAAGTTTCTACAACTCTCTATAATAAATTCAACCACTGAATTTCACATGACGGGAAGAAATAGAAACATTTTATGAAGCAATTGTTCAATTTGTCCTTTTACTAAGTGATGCAATCAGTTATACCAATAAGACGGTAAATATTTTCTCTAGTACATGAAACCACCTTTTGGTTGGTTTATAATTACAAGAAGGATGCTAACTGAATCCCTTGCTTTGTTTCAATATCCCTTGTTAGTACCATAGACCTCTCTGCCTCTCTTGTTTTTCTCAAAAGCAATTTAGAAAATGCTTGTATTTTAGACAAAAGGAGAACATTTGGTGAAAGAAAATTCATCATTAGGTATCTAGAGGTTTGTTAATAGAAAAGGCAACTCCCACAGTGTATCCTAGTGCTCAAGCCAGACACACATGCTCAGGACCAGCAAGCTGCCTTCACAGTGGGCCAAAAGTCATTATCATAATTTTATATTACATAGACTACATTGAAAATTTAATATATCCCAGCAAAAAGAGACAAAAGACATTTTGCATAATGCTTCTGTGAGCGCTCTCTCTCTTGCTACTCTTTTAGCCACCCCATGCAGATAATCACACCAGGAAAAAGAAGTTCATTACCTAAGCCAAATCAAAATTAGGCTTTTCTTTTTGATAGGGAACTTCATTAGTAAGCCCTGTCTTATACAGCTGGGAGATTTGATGAATCTATCTTAGAGTAATAATTCAGTACAATCAGCCACCATTTTAAGTTTTATATCTTTATTAAGGAAAGTAGAAATATACAAACTGGATGCACATAGATAGATCTTTAAAGATGTTACATCAAGATGCTAACTAAAGTCACTTTTGGATATTTAAAACATCCTAGAGTGATAGAAGAAACCCAGGTAAGAAGAAATGCAACTCTTTGCTACCTAGCTACCCATGATTAAGGCTTTCAAGGGGAAAAATAAATCAAAGAAGGCAAAGCTGAAACACTTGAAGTTGAGGAAAGCGATATTTATTGAAGGTATTCAAATGAAAATATCTTCAAAATTTAAAGTTAGCCTTTGATTAACAAGAAAACACAGGAGGAAAGAGTCATTTTAGAATTCTTCTTAAGATAAAGGCTAAAGATCTATTGTCCCTACACACTGCCCAAGAAAATATCCACTGTAGTGCTGAGTCCCCGTTTATATCATACAAAACTCAGTTATCCCACAGACATGGAACAAAGAGCTCCATTCTCCGCTTTGTGTGACCCACATATGTAAGTAAGTACACCAGCATGCAAGTGCTCTGCTGGCTGCAGACGATTGTTTGTGGAACTCCTCCAAGATTGCACCCTTTCATGCTGAAAAATCCTATCTCTGTAGCCCTGGTTGTGGACATAGTTTTCCACACTGTGCTTGAAGCTAACCCTGACTTTTGTAGTAAGACTGAAGCTTCAGTATCATGCAGGGCTTCTTTGGCCATTGTCCATTATGCTTTTTCTTAACCATACAAAACCAGCTCTCCTTTAAGAGAAATATCAGTCTCACTTTGCCACATCATCCTCCTCTTATTGGCATCCATGAATCTACCCAAATACTTACATCAATATTATTGAAAGAATGAGTCCTGAATTTCTCAGGGTTAAGATTTTAAAACAGAGAAGATATTTCTAGGCCTCTTTGGTATTATCAATCTATAATTTTTAAACCTGGATAGTGGGCAAAGCTTATGGTAAAAGTATAACAATAACAAAAAGCAAAAACAAAACAAACCTCTTCTCCCTAGTATTAGATGTCACTTCATCCATATTTAAATGATAGGAGTGCTCAAGAGACAAATTTCACTTGACTTAAGCTTGAATCAGTCACTGAGCATAAATAGCCCAAATGACAAATCCTGACTTCCAATACTGTAATCCTCAACAGCCTCTTTTTGAGAAAGGACAAAGAGTTTAAAGAGTTCTTGGTTTAAAAGTTTAAAAGAGTAAATACTTTCCTGCATTTACAACGATTTAAAACTCACTCTCAGAGATTTCAGAAACAAATAGCACTGTAAATTCTAGCTTCCCCATAGGTTGGATTTAACTTTTTCAGATTAATAACATGGTCCATTTTATTCCTTTCTAATGTTTAATCTTCTTCTGAAAATTCTACAGTTCTTCTGAAAACTGTACAGTTTACATACCACTTGCTGCTATGGACAGAAGTAGAAAGTAGAAATGAAACATTTCAAGATATAACAACAAGGAAAAACTATAGAAAGGGAGATGATTACAATAGTTCTCATTTATAAAGTCTTAACTGAGTACCAGTCTTGATGGTAAATGTTTTTTTTTTCCTCTTAAAATAACCCTATCAGTTAGTTACTACTATTATTCCTACTTTGTGAATTAGGATACTGACTCTTTGAGAGGTTCAGTAACTTGCTCCAGATCACACAGTTGGCAAGCAGAGAGGCTTGGATTTACACTCATCATGTGACTCCAGTGCCCATTTCCCTAATCGTCATGTTCTCCAATCCTCCCAAGCAAGCTATGAACAATAAGTGACTCCAGGGAAAAAAAAGTTGCTTAATTCTCACAGTTGTCATATAAGTCATTCGTGAAAATGCCCTTCTAGATGTCCTCTGGGGCCAGGAGATATAAAAAGCATTTAGATATAAAGAAAACAGGCAGGGAGTTCTACAGAAAACTGGAAAAAAAATAGAGAAGGAGAAACATATGAAATATGGGCATATTTTACACCTTGATTTTGGTTTCTTTGAAAAAAAAAAACAATTTGTCACACTTTTATGTGGTTTTATAAAAAAAAAAAAACACTTTTATTATATAACCAACTTTCACTTTTATAACCCTTGCTACTTAGCCAGCTTAATCATAACTAATACTTTTTATACCTCTCTAGTTCTCCCTTCTCTAACCAAAAAAAACTGGGTAGATCAAAGCCCAGTTCAAGTCCTCTTTCCTCTTTGTTGACTCAGTGATATAATATAGCACTATTCTTAGAGTCTCTAAAATTTATCCTTCTCATATGACTTTTTATCCATGTTACATTACATTGTGATCATCTCTGTATATTTATGTCTCATTCCCCCACTTGCAACCAGACTCTATACTCCTGATGGCAGGAGCCATATCTTATGTGTTTATAAGTGAGAAACAAAACAAAACTGGATGCTCAAAGATTACCTACACATCATGTATAAGATACATACATAACCATAATTCTTTGTGCTTTGGCTTCCTCCTTTCTGAATCTTTAAAGAATACAGAGCAGGGCAAATATTCTAAAATCTGAGATTTTTAAAGATAACAATACATATCAGTGCACAGTTAACAAGACAACTGCAAAGATAGCCATCAACAAATGCCAAACAACTGAAAAATCCCAACAAGAGCAAACACAGCAATAACATCAACAATTAACAAAACAAGTGAAAACAAGGGTTTTGAGATTTATCTTCTATATTAAGGTTTAATAACATTGTCTAAAGAGGCATTTTTACATATTGTAGAAGAAAGTTGTGGGTTAGTAGAACCCTTGATACTTGGCCATGAAAACCAATCAAGTATCAGCCTGAAAGGGACCAAATATATGTACAGTTATATATATATTTTGAAATTTCCCTCACATTCAATTGCAATTTAGTCCAAGTTCAGAAAATCCAGTTCAGCTATTTTCTTTTTCAGCAGATTTCCACACGTTATTAGAAGTACACAGTTAACCAGGTTTCATGCAGTAGACAAAATGGCATTGTGGGATTACATTAGTTCGACAGCTGCTTTATGACTATAGCTTCCAGACCAATTTATTTAATATTGATCTTTAAACAAACATCAGTACAAATAAATTTGAGCACTCCAGTCCCGAGATTTTATATCTATAAAAGAGGCCTATATTCAGAGAAGCAGGGCTGCTTGTATTTCTGCCTTTGATTCTGTTTTCTTTGATCCTACCAGGTATCAAATACATCAATGCCAAATTAAAACAAATCCATCTTCAGATAACACTCTGTTTATAATCTTTCGTGCAGAAAAAGAATTTTTCTATCAATAACTTCCAGCAAGCATTTTAACTGATCTTTTCATTGCTTTATTCTGACTACTACTACAAATGGCAGTGGTGCCCTGTCCTGACTTGAGCAGCCTACCTGGCTCTACCTGGAATATCTGCTAGGAAGGGCTGAGTTCCATTCCCCCATCTCCATGCAGCTTGCTCTCTTTAACAATTCTAAGCCAGTGCCAGGGACACACCAAGATCCAGCTGCCCCCTACTGAGAATATTGCTGTACAAAGCTAGGGTCCAGGAGGCCAATCTCAAGACTTTTACGGGACTACAGTTGACCATTTGGAGGAGGGGACAGCTGGGTGCTAAATATAAATGGGAAAAAAGACTTAGATAGGGAAATAGATAATGAATCCTGGGATTAAACACTCAATTCAATTAGGCAGGCATATATGAATGTGAGGCATAAATGGACCCAACATAATTATTTGCACAGGACTATTTATGTCCTTCTTAGTTATCCTGATAGAGTACAGATAGGAGGCTCACCAGGGGATGGATATTCCTGTGGTCTAGAATTGGGATGAAGTTCAGAGTTTTTGGTCACAATTCATTCATGTCTGCCATCTGTTTTATGTTCACAGAGGTCTACAGATTTTTCAAAGAAATGAAGTTTTTCTTCTGTTCTTTTCTTTCCCTCCTTCCTCTTCCTCTCCACCCTTTCCTTCCTTATTTTCTTTTAAATAAAAATATTCTGGAAACAGAGTAGGTCAATGGAAAAGTCTTTATGAGAAATTAAAAACCCCTTCAGCAAAATATTCAGGTTTTTTCCAGACAACTTTAACCTGCACTATCAAAGGAAGCTATATCTGCTCTGAAACTGTAAGATAATTATTTTCTTTGAGTTACGAATTTTGGTCAATGAAGGATTGTTGTTAAGAACACGTGAATTAAACAATCTTTTTACTTTGTCATAAATTAGGGATCAAGGAGAAATTGAAAGGACACAGTATTTTAATGTTTAACATCAGAGATACATAAAAGATATAATTATTTAAGACTACTATCCCTCAGTAAATCTAAGAGCTTGATGCCATAAATAAAACAACAAATTCATTATTTATATAAGTACCAGCTTCTGCTGTGGCCTTTTTCAGCATGCTTACTTGAATGAACTTGGAGCATTATACAAATGTACAGAAGAACAGCATCTATCACATCTTCTTAATTTGAAAGAATTCTTCTTTTTTTCTTCATCAAACCATTAAAACAATTTATATTCTAAGGTAAAAACTATCCATGTGTCCAAATGTAGTCTACTCTTTGGTCCCCAAGGAACAGGTTAAACTGTAAGACACAGGTATTTGTCTGCTTGGCTGCTGAACCTAAGAGAGGATGCAGACCTTCCATGTAACTGGAAGGCAAGGATGGGTGCTACCATGGAATCTCCAAGTTGTGGTGGCTGGGCCAGCCAAAGAGGGAGGCCATGTGTGTTGTCAGGTGGGTACAGCATGATTTTTTCATCATAGAATTTCTAGGAGGATCAAATGGTAAGAACACATGTAAATCTTCTCTGATAACCAGATAGCAAACCAATATAAGGTTAACACTTTCCTAATTCATAATTATCATTATAAATATCTACAAAAGCAATAATTTTATTATAGGAAATCTACATTTTATTGCTAATATAGGCTTCTATATTGGCTGATATTTAAACCAGCCCAAGGGCTGGGATAGGTGAAAGAACTAGTCTTCTCTCTTGGTGCACCCCTTAGCACGCCAAATTCCCATATGTTCCATCTACACATCACTAACTAAATTCCCATAAAGCATCATTTCTACTGAGAACTCTATTGCTTTTGTATATCATTCCCACTGCATCCTTTGCCTGGCTGATTCTCAAGGAGTTTGGGACAGGCAGATGAAGGGAAGATATGCCCCAGTCCTGGGTGCTCACATCCATGGTGATTGTCTATGACAAAAGATGAATCAATAGTACCCATGAGACTCAGTGCCACCTGGGTGAGCCATGGTAACTGATGGTGTAAGTCACAGATATCAGCTATGTTCTGACCAGAGAAAATGCTGAGAACCAGGCCTCTGCAGACACTTACATTAAAACCTTTATAATGGTGAGCATGTGATTATTGATATTTTTCCTTTTACCTACTGGCCAACAGCAATCTGAGATATACTCAGCATATCTTGTAATTGTCAATCAGTGACAGAGTTCCTGGCACAAACCAGATGATGAACTAATGAGCACAGGCTAGAGAACAAACTCAGAGGAGAGGTGATGATGGTTTTGAAACCACGACAGATGAGTAGAGTTTGAAGGAACTAGTGGATGTTGATCTTGGAAGAGAATCAAGAAAAAAGGCATGTCAGCTGCAGTAAAATATACAAAGACTTTATCATTGCAGAAGAATTTGTTTTTCTCTATGTGGACTAGTGGATGGAAACTTTAGAGACAGGTTTAGAGCATCCTGAGACTCTTTCATCTCCCATACCTGCTGAGTCATAACTCCTGAATATTTCTGAGTTTCATTGCTTTTCCATTTCCATTGCCATAGTCTTAGTTCTGACCCTCTCCTAAATCTCTTGGGCTATTTACACTTCCCTGCATGTGGTATCTCATCCTTTTAATCCCACTCTCCACCTTGTTCCAGGTCTTACTATGCTGTCTCCTGGTTAAAATCTCTTGGAAACCTCTCCACTGTCCTCATAATAAAACTCAACTTCCTTGCCTTGGAAAGAGGGTCTTTGATGATCTAGTATTTCCCTTAGTCTTTTAACTCCATGCTTTAGACATACTCTTCTCTCTGAATAAATACCCTATTCCCCTGGACTTCCTGGGGGAACCTGTACTCATTATTCAAGATTCTGCTCAGAAGTCTCTCTTACAAAGCCTTCCTTGACCCTCTCAGGCATGCCCATGCAGTCACTTCCGTCTTCACATAATACCTTGTGATTTAGTACATTTCAATTATTTATATTATAACAATTATTATTACCTCGAGGAAAGGTAACATTCTATTTTATCTCTGTATCTCATTTACTCAATATTTAAATAACTTTGTTGAGTAAATAAGTGAATGACTGAGTGATTCGGTCTTCAAGTAGAGCTTCAAACACTGGACCAGGCTCTTTTGGGAAGTATTGAGTCCTTAGGTGTTCAGCTGGCAGGCTGCACTAAACTTTTATAGGTTCTTCCAAGTCTTTTCCTCCACCTGTGCTTCCTTAGGGCTCAGCGAGCAACAGGGTAGGAGAGAGTCAGGCAGGCAGATGTGTAGAAGTTTAATCAGAGTTTTCTGTTCAGGCAAGTAGACTATTCAAAATTCAGAGCTAGCTTTCATAGTGCACACATGATAAACTAGTACTGAACCTAGGTTTAAATATTAGAAAAGCCCCCACAAATAAGCTAAGACTGTCAGGTGCAGTACAAGAGGGTTTTACGTAGGAACTCATATGGCGCAAACAAAAAATGATTTTTATAAACTAAAGACTTAAGCAAAGTCCTGTCTTGTGGGATAAGGGTCAGCAGATCTTGATGTTGGCTCCTAATGGTTATTTCTTACACGAGAGAGTGTAAACACTAAGATACTATTCCATTGCCTATTGCCTACAGAGCTCTCCCAGAGTATTAAAGGGTAATGATTCAAAAGTACTATTTTTGTGAATCCATACTGTGGAATCTTTCTACACATTTTTTTACACACAAGCCATGTGGAAGATCACAGAGCCCTATGTTTAGGCATTTATTTCGTGCACTTCAAAGGCAATTTAGAAAACTGTACTCTAGTGATCCTCAAACTAATGCCCCTCCCTAAGTGCCCAACCAATTACCAAGAGTATGTTTTTACTGCTAGAGAAAATTTAACTTAAAAAAAAAAAAAGAATTTTAAATCTGGTACTAATGAGAGCCTGGAAAATTATCATCTTATGTTATGATAAGCAGAAGAATGCCTTTTACCAGAAAACTGTTCTCTGCCTAAATTCATCTTAAAGTTTTACACATAAGGTCTAAGATCTGCTACAGATTTAATTTCATGAGTAGTGTATTCAAACTCTTTTTTCTACTCTTAAATGTAGCCTTTGTCTATTTTTAATACTTCGTTCGCATTAGTAAAAGTAGCATAATTACCAGAGATGAGGTTAAATTGAAAAGTTAAGGTTACTACTCTTCTACGAGAGTCACTGAGATAACCCTGATGGAAGTAACTCTTACTGAAATCTGAGCAAAATACCTCCAAACACTGAAAAATGTGTAGGTATCCATCTTTTAACACAAACTATGAGATCTTTTAAAAAATAGTTACCTACAAATGGCAAAGCAGTCAGTTAAGACTAAAGGTGCTTACAGTTTAAAATGTGAATTTTTTAAAAGGTGCTGATGACTGTGTTTAATAATAAACACATTTTGGTCCATGTAATGAAATTACTATGTATATCTTGATGCTGTCAATGTGGAGAATGCTGGTCAGCAAAGATTTCAAGTTGCAATTGATCTACGCTAATATTTTAAGTAATTCACTGTGTCATGTAGATGAAAATCTTGTCTTAATTCTCTAATAAAAATCTGTGCTTTTAGATTAAAATTTTACTTCCTCCACTATTTATAAAAATTTCCTCACAACAGTATTTATGAAGTCATAAGGAAGCCTGCTTTGCCCTGCCCCCTTTCCTGTTATGTTCTGGTATCCAGGATAATGAGAAGCTTTGGCAACATGGCTTCAGGTTGGAATTAAAAGCCTAAAGCTCGTCCCACTCTGATTTTATGGGGCCTGGCTGCTGAGACTTCACAGGACCTTGCTGAAACGACCTGTCTACTTCAACTCCACATGGTCCCACTCCGGCTAGGCCTTTGGATCAAACCCTTCTCGTGTGAATACAGACAGCGTCTGGGAAACTGCGGTGCGGATGTCTCCACAGAGAATCACAGATGCTGTCAGGAGCGAACTTCACACTCAAACATTTGATGCATTTTAAAAAGGGATTCAGCCTCAGACTCAAACAGGCAGATGGATCCGTCTAACACTTCAAAGGCTTTAGCAGGATTGCATTTTTTCCCCTTTGTCCCATAACCCATTTCACTTGTCCTCCTTCTCCTCCCCAACGTGCCTTTGCACAGTTCTAAAGAAAGTGACAAAGTCTCACCCATCACAATAGAACACAACAGAACAAGCACAGACACTTTAATTCTCTTATATAATCCTGAGCTTTTCCAGTTCTAATATCAATGATTCCAAGAAATCAGGGATGGGCAAAGGGAGAAAGAGTCATAGAAACAGAGACAAGATGAAAGAAGCAACAAGAAAACACCCAGTTTTGTGTTCTGTTGACCCTGCAAAACAGTGAGCATTTTCCAAATTTGAACTTGCTCTGCCCAAAGAGTCAATTCCCATTAACAAAATGAAGGTATCCTAGACTGCAAGAATTGATGATTTCATTCTGGTTCAAGTCATTTAGGAAAAAGTCCTAAAATCAAAATGACCTTTTCTTTAAAAGGCTGTATTTCTGAAACTATTAAAGCAATTACTAAATTAGAAACACATTGTGACCTGAAGCTGCTAATTTCCACACAAGTTCAAAAATCACTACTGCTATTTCTCCATTAATTAACTACCGGGATTTACACAATTTGGTCAATTGACAAGGAAGGTGGACAAAAGATTTTCCCCAGAGACATCCAGAAATAGGTGTGTATCTGAGTCATGCTCCCTAAGGGCTGGTTGTTGATGGGCACTGGATTCTTAGTCTGGCTCTGCCATTCTCACCAAAAGACTTTAAGCAAGTCCATTTCACCTTATTTTTAAAGGGGATTTTCCTACTAGATAATCTCTAAAGTGTTTTTCAGCCTAATCTTCTCTGAGTTTATCCAAAAGTACATTCCATCATACTTCTTATATAGATGACTTTTTAAAAGAAACAGTATGTTCCACCTTTCCTAAGATTCTAAGGAATCTTAAGGTAGAAGTAGAGTATGAGGAGCAGAATGGGAAAAGGGGGCTTCAGAAGTTCAAATCAATCAATCGATCAATCAAATTCTTATAAGCTAAGGCATCAATGCCATCCCAAATAGTGGAAGAAGAAATTTTAACTGTCCTTTAATACTCAAGTTTAATGGGAGAGTGGAGATAATATTAATAGTTACTTACACAAAGCCACTTATAAATAACCCAAATCAGATCATATATGGATTAGGATTGCCAAGTATAGGAAAGGTGGAACAAGCTGTTTTTTTTTTTAAAAAGGCATCTATATAAGAAGTATGATGGAATGTACTTTAGGATAAATTCAGAGAAGATCAGGCTGAAAAACACATTAGAGATTATCTAGTAGGAAAATCCCCTTTAAAAATAAGGTGAAATGGACTTGCTTAAAGTCTTTTGGTGAGAATGGCAGAGCCAGACTAAGAATCCAGTGCCCATCAACAACCAGCTCTATAACCTTTCCATGATGTACGTGTACTCTATTGTGGAGATTTCGCTGTATAAAAATCTACATGTCAATGATCTCTATTTAAGAAGAAACATTTCCTCATGCTTCTTACCTCTTCAAAGCAGAGATGCAAAACTCACACATGTGCACACACACACACACACACACACATACACACACACACAGAGGAAGTATTTAAAAAGGTCTAAGGAGCTAAGTGAAGAGAATGGACCTGACTTAATCCATTCAGGTCTTGACTTAATGGCTGTATAATGTCTACATTCACATTTCAAGCAAAAGTATTTTCTTCATCTGTTGATTATAATTGCAAAGACTGGTATCCTTTATATATATCACAATTTAAAATGTACACAGTACATTTTAAAATAATTACAAGTTAAAAACATATATGTATTAAACACCATTAAAAAGACAAATAGCAAAAAGTGGAAAAATAATACATTGAAAGTCAAATATCACATTGCCTTAAATGTGAAGTTCTTTTAATTAAGTTAATAAAAAATTAAAGACAAATACTAATTCTTAACTGACGTAAGGCACGAATAAGCTCTAAAATACAAAATAGGATCTACAGCCATGTCACCCTGAACAAGCCCGATCTCGTCTGATCTCGGAAGCTAAGCGGGGTCGGGCCTGGTTAGTACTTGGATGAGAGACCACCTAGGAAAACCAGGTGCTGCAGGCATAAAAAATAAAAAATAAGGGATTGTAAGCTGACCAGGTCCTTGCAATCTGTGAGGTCAACCAAGGGTTACCTCGCCTAAAAATAAATTGATTCATTAATTAAATAAAATAAAATACAAAATAGGAATGGTGACTAAAGGATGAAAAATATCAACTAGTGGTAATCAATTAGTAGCAAAAAAATTGAAAATTAAAATGAGGTATTGTTGGTGTGTGTCAGATGGAAGTTTTTGAAAATTAAAAATCTTTATTTTTAAAAAGCCTATTATTCAGTATGGTCAAGGGCATGAGAAAATGGGTGTTCTCATACACCATGGGAGACAGTGTGTATCAGTACATCTTTTCTGACCAGAATTTGAAAATTCACATAAAAAATAATCATTTAAAAATTAATTCATTAATTAATTTAAAAAGAGTATTGAGAATGTCCTCATACTTTGTTACTCATAAGAATTTATTCAAAGGAGATAATCAGAGGTAATGTTACATTTTTATGGAGAATATTCATTAGTGTTGTTTAGAACAGCAACATAATGCTAATAATTTAAAATATCCAACTCAGACTCTGCCCAAGTGCACTGCTTAACTAAAGATGAGCACAAATATAAGAAAGGCTGTTTTGCAAATTAAGGCATAGAAAGTGTTGGTGTATTAGAACACAATCTCTGGACATCAAACTGCTTAGTTCAAATCCTGCCAACAATTAGCTTTGTGGTCTTGGGTAAGTAACTTCATCTTTCAGTTTCTTAGTTTTCTCAAATATAAAATGGGAATACAGTAGCACCTATGTCATAGAATAGTTACAGTTTAGTTAAATGAATTAATATATTTATTTATAAGACTATTGACAAATAATACACCCTCAATAAGTGTTAATTATATCTTTGATATATTTGAAGAATATGCAATGATATGATAATTTGTGCATTATATAGTATTAAGAAAAGCAAAAACCATTTATATTACATTGTATAGTAAGATTATGTACATATTTAAGGTATATACACATATGTGTATGTATTTGTATAAAAGGCTGAAGAAGAAAATTTTGAAAAATATATACTAAAATGTCATTTGGCTCTTAGAGTTGAGGTTGTAATTCATTTTTTAAAATATTTTACTGTATTTTCCAAATTGGCCATAATCATAAGAAATACTGATTAGTCAATGAAAAAACAGGAATAGTTTTTCTGTATCTTTATTCTCTGATTATTAGAGAAGAAATCTTCAGAGAAAAAGGGAACATCATTATGTATGAAACTACTAAGACATGAAAAATGGAAGCTCCATGAACAGTTTAAGAAGTTGAAAAACACAGGGCAGGAAAAGAGAAAGGAAAGGAAATAGGAAGAGTAGAAAATACCAAACAGAAAAAAATGAAAGAACAGCAAGCACTTATATAAAACTTAGGAGATAAATAAGAACATAAAATGTGGCCAAATGCTGTGCATGTCACAAATCTGCCTGTAAAAAGTGGTTTTGCCAGGTCACCCCTGTTCGCCAGAGCCTCTTTACACTGAAATGTAAAGTGATGCTGCTGCTTTAGCGGCTTTAGGATATGGTTACAAGAAAATGGTTAAAGGTAAATGAGAAGCTGATCATTATCCATTAAGCTGTGCTCACTTGGCATGGCAGGGTATGTTCTACAAAGCGAGCTAAATAGTTTCTTCCATGACAATTTTCTTTTTATTTCCTTCAGAGTACACTTATTTGCTATTTTTCCAAAATTTGGGATAACCTCCGAATTCAGGCATATCCTGGGGACAGGGTAGAAAGGAAAACATGATCTAATGATAGAAATGCAGTGTTTCCTCCTGTAACTGGCTGGGAAAGAATCTAAACAAGGAAACATGTAAAGCAGGAGTGTTGCTTTCTACAGAGGAGGAACGACTGACACTGAATAACAAAAAGGGACCACAGAGGTAAGCGGACTGTGTTGGGCCATAAAATAGATGACTAAGTAACTATGCCGTCTGTGCATAACGAGGGGATGTATTTGAGTCAGGTGTGCCCCGATTCAGTGAGTGAGTGGGTCAGTGCAAAAATCAGTGTAGTTTGGTCCACATAGTAAATACTTGGGAGAGAGAAGATGTGAACCTTGATAGGGACTAGAGAGAATAAAAGGTCTTTAAAAAGTCCAGTTAAATACATTCAATGGAGACATTTCATATCAATGTTAACTAAATTACACTCGCTCAGAAAGGCTCAGGGCTAGCTATTTGGGTTTGGAAAAGTTACTTGGCCTCTGCTGGCCTCCTCGCTATAAAACCAGGATAACAGTATAACCGGGTTATACTGGAGGATTAAATGAGACAACTTAGGTAAAAAAGCTCAGTTCAATGCAAGGGATTCTTCAAATGAGTGCTGAAAAATAGTATAAAAAATAGCAAAAGAAAATAAAGACTTGTTCGTTCATAACTATATCAGGAAACGCTTAAGGAAATTTTCTGGGAGGATTAGAGATGGGAAAATGAAGGGGTACACAGAACACCAGACAACCCACCCTCAAGAACACTCTTATGGTTCAAGGTGGAATTCTGTTAGACATAATGGGAATGAACTATCAAATAGTTATTTTAGCAGTATATTATTCCAGCCATCTTGGCTGGCAAGGCATTATATGCAGAACTCGTGAAAATGAAATTGGTAAGATTTTGCCCATCAGAGGTGAGTAGGCCATCACCAGCACACTATAGGAATTTTGCCTTTATGGTGTTGACCTAGATCTATTCCCAGGTGAATTAATGCTTCTCTGTCACTTTAACTATGCAGAGGATGAATGAATAAATGAATGAATGAACGATATGCATTTTGCTGAGTTCCACACTGCCCAATTGATTTGAAACAGGCAAGAAAGAGCTCTGTTTAAGAATTCAATTGCAAGAGCAAAAGCTCACTTGTAATTCTTTTATACAGAAGCACACTTGCACACATGCACACAGCACACTCACACACATACACACACACTCTAGGTTTCCTTATGACATCATTCCATTCAAATGGATTTTATTTACTACTCTTATTGTCTGGTTTGGAAGTAAAATTTCCATCGATAAGTTCACACATAAGCATTCCTTCGGTTTTGTGTTTTTTATAACACTTTGTATATTCCCATAGTGAGAAGAAAAACAAAAACCAAGGTGAGAATTCTTTTGATATTCCCACTGCTTTTTATATGAAACAAGAAAGCCGTATGCCATAATGGGAATTAGAGATGGCATTTGGGGAGGCTGCCAATTTTTAGGGGAGTGTGTGTGTGTGTGTGTGTGTGTGTGTGTGTGTGTACTGTTTTCTGCTAGAGTTACTATAGTAGATAATTCAAAATAAAATTCAGCAGGTCCTGATGTTAAATTTTGGGCACCACGCTGAATTTAGGGAAAGCAGAAGTACCAGGCCTCTCTGGGGACTTGGTCTAATACCTCCTGAGGCCCCTGGCTCAGCTGTGGCAAGCTAATAAGGTTACCCTGAAGCAGATGCAGTTGTTAATACAGATGTGGCATGGGACCTCCTGAGGCAGGTCACAGTCATGATAACTCATGGTCATATGCAATATACTCATTATGAAAGCTTGTGACGGGAGCACCTCACACTAGAGGTATCACAGTGCGTCACACTCTCTTTGTCTCCTTCTTTCTCAGTTCACCTGATGGAAGACAGGCTGACTAATAATTTTATTCACACACACACACACACAGACATACACGGTGTTTGGGGAGGGAGTTTTGCTTGGGACATTTTCCCTTCAATGCAGAGGGTTTTAAATCATTCTCAGGCAATTGAAGTTATTGGGGAAGAATTTATAGAAAATCTCATGGAAATCAAGTGTGACAGCTGGTGTGGGGGTCCAGAAAAAGAAACTGTCACTATTTATGGATACAATGGAGAGGAATGGTTTTTGGCAGCTAGTTTCAAGGTTCATGGTGTGTGGTGAAATGGCTAATACTGTAGATAAAGACTGATTATAAATAAAATGGTGTGTTTCTTCAATTCTTCCCACTGCTCAGTCTAAAATGATACATTGGAGAACACAGATATAAACTACCTGATTTCATTTTACTTAAAATCCTTTTGAAGAGAGTGAGCTGATTTGGAAATTACAGAATCACAGAATCTCCTGAATGAATGAAAGACCGCATGTACATTTTGCACACTGGAGCAATAACTTTGAAAATCCATGCTGGTAACCTGAGTTAATGCAGGAAAGAGCTGAATAATGTACAGAGAGTAGGTGAAGCACTAAAAAAATCTGATTTGTTCGATATCCTCAGACTAATGGAGCACTGCAACCCTTTTGCTACTAATATTCTGATTTCTAGCCCTAGAAGACAGACAAGCAGATTGACTTCTAAAATTCCCCAAACACTTTGTAAACAAGGATGGCAGGTCACAACATGATAAGCAGTAGCTTCTGGACACATGGGAGCTGCCTCCTTGGGGGAGTGGGGCTGCAGGAAAGTAAATGTAAGTAAAGTTAAATCTCTGTAAATCACGTTTTCCCAAGCGGAACTCTGTTTCTGGGGCCATCCTTTAGCTGGTTTGAACCAATTTTTTCTTCCTCTATAAGTGATCATGAGAACAACTGTACTCCAATTTGAAATCAAATGCTCAATATTACAAATAATAGTTTGATGAAGTTATATTTGATATGACAAAGACTTGACATTGGTATGTGAGAATAACTAGCATTCTAAGATTCTTGCAAATGAAGACCTGCAAAAAACAATACACTTCAATCAAACTAAAGATAAAAAATTAAGTTAAGAATAGTTGAAGGACATAAAAGCAAAATGTTATTTCAAATATGCTAGTATAATGTATAGAGATGTGGGATTCTATGGTAATTCAAAAGGTAATGTTTCTAAAGAACTTTTATATCACTAGATCTCTATTTCTGTGACATATAAAACCACTGTGATTTTCATCATTTAAGTTTACTCATTCACTCATTCAGTCCATTAATCAGCCATCCATTCAACAAGCTTCTCATGTATGCCAATAAATT